>CM030361.1:234145571-234759738 GCA_017893485.1 Hemerocallis citrina | reverse complement strand
TAAGTGTATCAACAGAAATATAATAAATAACATGAATCAAGCAAATAGAATCAAGAAACATGGAATACAAATAGATACAGGTAACATATATCAAGTGTCAAGTGTCAGATAGTATGCAGGCAGATATACAGATGGTAGTGTCAGATGATAGTCAGACAGATAACAGATAATCAGATAACAGATATCAGATGAACAGATACAGATAACAAATAACAGATGTCATGTTCTTATAAGTCTTGTGTGATTACTATTTAGGTAGGACTTCATGCAGCCCATCTACATGGTTGCTACATTTAAACAGTTTCGCCTGTAGATTTCGTAGGGGATCATATAGGATCGTGTACTCAGGGTTCAGACAGATATAAGATAACAGATCATGCATATAGAACCTAGTGGTTCTCTTCTTCTCCACACCTTCCTACAGGAAGTAATGTAAACAGGGTCATATAACAGATCCAGACAGAAAGATAGAAACTAGTGGTTCTCTTCTTCCCTACACCTTCCTATAGGAAGTAATGTAGACAGGGTCAGATAACAGATAACAGATAATCATATGGGAAACATGGGCCCCCTTCTAAGTACACATTTTTATGCTTTCCCACTACTAGATCTTTTCCATAAATCTCGGCTTGATCACTTTTGTTATTATTATCAATAGACATGATAGTGCATGAAATAGTGTCGAACTAACATGGTATAATCAGCATTAGGTTCAGGGAAACAAATAAATAATCATAGATGATATACGGTCACATAAACGAGCAAAACAGTGTATGTTCATATTCAGGACAACATGACAGTACAGTACTAAACAGTGATTCCCGTTACTACAGAAATCCAAATCTGAGTCCGTCAAAAAATCTAGAAAATAGACTTCCACACGAATCCAGCGATTATAAATAAGCCAAATAGTATTTCACAAAATCATAACTCAAAACTAATTTGAATCCAGAAAATACGTTCAGTCAGAAATCAGTAAAACGAATTCTCAGTCAGAAAAAAAGCATTTAAACTCCTCAAATAAGTCCAGGAAAAATCTGGGTAATCCCCTATATGTCTAGTATCAAAATATAAAGTTTCAAAATTTTCCAGTAAAATTAGTTTAGCCAAAAAAAATTAGAAAACATCAAGAAACGATAGTTTGGCAAATCTGGAATTCCCAACACTGTTATACAGAAACTGAATTATCTCGCAACCCGTGAAATAAAATCCAAATCTGCCAAAGGGAGATGAAAATAGAAAAAATAATCTAACTTTTATATTTCACAAATATTTTCCATACAGTAGAAGGAAATAGTGTGAAAATACGATTCTTTACAAAACAGCGAGCAAAATACAACAAGTATAACGTTCATAAACAAGCATAAATGGCGTATAAAACTCATCAATAAAATCCACCAAAATTCTGGGTAATCCCTAGATAGATATAGAAGTACTGACCAAAGTTTCATATCAAAATAATATGTGTAACACAAGTATCAAAATAATTTAGTCATCAAAATCCTCAAGAAACAGAAAATTTACCTATACCTCTGTAGTAAAACAGTCATATCTCACACATACGAAAACAAAATTGAGCAAGGTCAGAGGGGTTGGAAAGCAGACGAATTCCTATAAAACTCATGTTTTATACTGAAATTAAGATACTGACCCTAACATGGTCTAAATTATTGATCAAGACAGAATATCGGCAAAACACAGGATTTCCACAAAAAACCAAAATCAACATAGATTCAACGAAACTTGATCCAAACACACCCAAACATGAAATCGAGTCTACTAAGTGTCCCAACAACAAGAAATATGGTATACTAAATGTCCACAACAAGTATATTACATGGATCCAACAACGCACAAATTCTCATAACTAACTCACATATTCGATCACATCAAATAAATGGTAAATCCTAGGTTGTACTCATGTCATATGTGTTGTGAGGCAACTATGGTCAAGTAGCACAATAGAGACAAAACGCATCAAACATAACACACACACGAGTTGTCTCTAAAACCCAACTACACTATAAGCGGTATTTTTGACTTGTATCATAGAAAGGAATTTGAGTACAAGTTACGTGCCTGAAAGATGACGAATCCAACTGAGAGAAAGAGAATAATGGAAACGGATTCCCGGGCATGAATTCAATAGCACCGAATCACGAACAAGATGATCACGAACAAACGATCACGATCGCAATCACGAAACTAAGCATGGATCTCGATGATCAAGAGATCCAACGGCTAGATCCAAGAGCGATGATGATCAAGATCGATCAACGATCGGGCACGAATCTTGATGTGGATCAAAATCGGATGATCGAATGGCTATCAATCAAGATCAAGATGCAGATCTGACGGCACACATTCAAACTCATCAAACCAACATTAAAATAGAGCAAAAGATCATCTTCACCCAAACAGCAAAAGATACTTGGGTGGTGACTGTGAACTTCGGCGGCGACATAAGGGCAAGGGCGGAGCGGCAGGCTGCGCGACTGGTCAGGACAGTGACGGTGGTGGCGCGCTCAGGGTGGCACGGTGGAGGCTGACAAAGTCGTTGTTGCGGCTATTCTGGCTGGTGCTCGGAACTGTGCTGCCGCAGGGGAAAAGTGCTGCAACTGGGCTTCGCGGTGGGCAGAATCGCTGCAGGGCATGGGGTCTTGCTGGCTGGTGTGACGGGGAGGAGCACAAGCCAGGGCAGAGCGTGCTGTGGCTCTGTACTGCTGTCGTGACTGAAGGCGTAGCGGATGAGGGTGCGGCGCAGGGGAGGAGAAGGGAGAGAGCACGAGGAGACGGGGTGCAGCGACTCGCGACTGGTGCTGTTGCGCTGCCTTCATGCGGCATGATAGGGAGGTCATGACAGCCTAGCGGGACTCGCTGGTTGGCGAGCATTGCGGTGGGGTCTGCTGTGGGATTGTCGCGGCTGAGCGCGACACAGATGGGATGAGGTGGAGAGAGAGGGAGATGGGGCTGAGGTTGAAAAATGGTGCATGGGTTGAAGGCGGCTGAGGTAACACAGGGGGATGGTGAACAGGCTTAGGGTAAAAACAGGGTTTGGTATATATAGGGTGATGGGTTAGGGTGAATGCGGGTGTGGGTGAAGGTAAACAGAGTTTGGGTTAAGTTAACAGGGTGAAATGGGTTATGGGGTTTAAACGGGTTGGGATAGGGTTATTGGGCTTAATGGATTATACTAAATGGGTATTTGGGTTTATGGATAAATGGGTTTGGGTATTTAAAATAGGGTTTAAAAAGATATTGGGTTTAGATTAGGATTAAAATCCAATAGGGTTAATAAAATATCCAATAAGAAGTTAAATGGGTTATAGGGTTTTAAAAATTCAATAAGAAAATAAAATAACAAATAAAAGATTTTTTATAATAAAATATAATTTGCAATACAAAAATAGAATTTATTTAAAACACTACAATACAGTTAGTAGATAAAAAAATGGATTTTTAATAACCAGTCAAAATATCAATAATAACCATAATACTAACAACAACAACAATAATAAGAGTAATAATAACAAAAAAAAAATAAGAATTGTATTTCAATATAAAAATCACAGAAAATATTTACAAATACAATTATTGATCAAAAATAGATTTTAGGAGAAGATCCGACAATACATTTTAACAAAATTAATTTGAAAACGGAAAATTAATTTACAAAATTTTTAAAGTACAGAAAATATACGGAAAATACAGTTTTGGAAAAACAGCGGTTATATATATATATATATATATATATATATATATATATATATATATATATATATATATATATCTTGGTCATGCCGCCCCCTAACCCTTGGTCATGCCGCCCCCTAACCCACCTACTTCCAGACCTTCACGCCGCCAACCTATTCACGCCCACCAAGTCCTGCTGCATCTCTTTCTTATATATAGGATTAGGGTAGGTGTATTAGGTTTAATTAAATTAGAATAGAATAGTTAATTAGACTAGTTAATTAGGATTAGTTAATATTATTAGATAATAAATTAATTAATTCAAAAATTAATTGATTAAAATTAATCTTTTTTTTAAACTAACCAATTAACTAACCCTAATTTTAATTCATTCAACTTTTATTTTTGTTACAAATTTCATTCCACCCCTCAGTTGCCGATATATTTTTTATTGATTCTTTTATAGGACAATTTGTAAACACGCGCATTTGAGTGCTCAAATTTTGATATCTTCAATCTTGTTTTATTCCATGATTTCAACAAAAACTCCCACCTTTTGCACTTATCCATCTCATTCCTACAAAAACAAACAAATAAATAATATTTAGTAGAAATAAGATAAATGTTAAAGAAATCAACGAGAACTTGCAATTTCAATGCATAAAAGAGTAATAAAAATTATGTATAAATTGGACTAATCAAATACCCCCAAACATTAGATTTTGCTTGTCCTCGAGCAAAAGGATATCCATAAATCAAAGAATAATAATCATAAGTAGGCTCAACTCATCACACTAAAAGGTCTAATCATGCAAGCATCAAAATTTCAATTTAAAAATATAAACAACAGTAAATAAAGTAAAACTCAGCATACTCACTTTCTCCAGTGCAATTATTCATTTATAATTTCCAACCCAATCATATTTGTCATGAAATTAATGTAAATATAATATGTAACAACTCTATCTGTGATTACCCCTTCTCACTACTGCAAACCGAGAAGCAAACTTAAGTGTTTTTTTTTCCGCTCTTCTCCAAGTTGTCACTTGCCTTTTGGCACGAATGCAAACATTTGTGATGAATTCACCCGGTTACTTAACAAGTTACAAACTTAAAGTGCTTTGCATATTTATATTTCAAGTTGTCATTTGACGTAAAAGTAAAATTGGTGATGAATACCCCTAGTTACTAAGCAACTCAAAACATTGGAGTAGATAGACTTTATTCACATAATTTTTTTATTTTTTTCATTATTACTCTATTTACTTAAACTCTGTTTAGGACTAGATCAAAGGGGATAATCAAAGGAAAAAAACATCACATTTTTCTTTGATGTATAATCACATGACTCACACAATTTTGTAAGGAATTAAAAATTCAATAATCCCGAAGTAAATAAGTATGCTTAATCTTGGTTTATAAGATATTGTCTATCCTTGGTAACACGGCTTTCTTCCATAATTTCGCATTGCACAGGCAACGATGCAATAAAATCTCGTCGATCATTGATAATGATGTTGAGTTATCTTCGAACTCCGATATTCATGCTTCTTTCCTTCGTTTCTTCAAAGACCCTTTAGGATCGACTAAACATCGTTCTTTCCATCTTGATTGGCAACAACTGTATGGTCAGCAGTCACAAGACCTTTCTAGTCTGGAAGTTCTTTTCTATCGTGAAGAGATCAAGAAGGCGGTGTTTGCTTTAAAAAGTGATTTGGCTCCTGGCCCGGACGGCTTTCCAGCTTTCTTCTTCCAAAAATTTTGGGATTGTCTCAAAGACGATCTCTTCCAAATGTTCTTCGATCTCCATCGGGGAAACTTTTCCATCAATAGGATCAATTACACGCACATTGTTCTTATACCCAAATTTTTAGGGGCTAATTTGGTCGCTAACTTTCGACCAATTAGCCTAATCAACTCTACCTTCAAGATTATCATGAAAGTGCTATCTCTCGTCTTAGTTTCATCATCTCTCCTTTAATTGATCCCATGCAATCGGGTTTTATTAAGGATCGTTTTGTCCTGGATAGTGTGGCTTCGGCCCAAGAGATCATCTCAGATTGCCACAAAACTAATTCGGAGGGTATCCTGTTAAAGCTAGACTTTCAGAAAGCTATAACGTAAGCTGGGACTTCCTTTTTGAAACTCTTCTTCATCGTGGATTTGGCCGGAAATGGATTGCCTAGATAAAATCTAGTCTTTTTGCTGGCACTTTGTCCATTATTACCAATGGTACTGAAGGCCACAAATTCAAGTGTAAGCGCGGACTGCGTCAGGGGGATCCTATTTCCTCCTTGCTTTTCGCTCTAGTACCGGATGTGTTTAGTATACTTCTTTACAATGTGTGGGACGCGGGTGTTATTGAAGGTCTGGGCAGTTCTCGTAGTTTCTGTGGTGTTTTGAACCTCCAATATGCAGATAATACTATTATCTTTGCGAAACCTAATGGGTGCTCTTCACGCAACCTGAAGTTACTTCTTTATGTCTTTGAACATGCGTCGGGACTAGCCATGAACTTCCAAAAATCTTCGGTTATCTGGCTTGGGGGTTTCTAGAACCGGCAATCGGAGATTGCTCAGTTCTTTCATTGTGTCTCTGCCACCTTTCCTATCACTTATCTAGGGATCCCTTTGAGATGGGGTAAACTTCACAAAGCGGATTGGATGCCATTGATCGAAAAGGTTGAATCCAGGCTCAACAGATGGTCTGGAAAACACCTATCTCGAGGAGGCAGACTTGTTCTTGTCAACTCCGTTCTCTCTTCTATCCCTCTCTACATGATGTCTTTCTATTTTCTCCCTACTTAGGTTATTAAAAAATTGATCGTATCAAAAGAAATTTCTTCTGGTCTGGTTCGAATGAGTATAAGGTCGCTTCTCACCTTTGCAACTAGAAGCTTATCTGTACTTCCAATGCAGCTAGTGGTCTAGGGGTTCTTAATCTTAGAAATCAGAATTTGGCTCTATTAGGCAAACGGCTATGTAGATTTCTTAAAAAGGAGTAGCTGCCTTGGGTGCGCATGATCACCTCTAATTGTTTTTCCAAGACCTATATGACAGATTTTAATGCCACTCTCCCTTGCAAATCATTTGCATTCTGGAAAGGGGTTTGGAAAGTTGCCAACCCATTTCAGTGTGGTTTAGTTCACCATTGCGCTAACGGTACCAGGACTAGATTCTGGCTTGATTTTTGGTTTGGGAACATCAAACTCTCCCATGCGTTCCCTAATCTCTTTCAACTGGCGTCCAACCCCACTGCCAGGGTGGCGGATTGCGTGATCATTATCAATAACCAAAAATTCTGGTCCATTCTGTTCTCAATCGTTCTCCCTCGACTCTTCAGATTGAACTGCAAGAGTTGTTTAATAGTATTAACATTTACCAATGATATCCATCTGATGATTTCAAATGGAGATGGACCAATGCGGGTAATTTCCCTGTGAAATCTCTTTATAATTTTCTGACTTTTGGGGGGTTTGTAGCCTCGAATGCCAAGGCTTTATGGAGCAACTGTGTGCCACTCAAATCAAAAATCCTATCTTGGCTCGCTCTGAATAATAAGCTATTGACTATAGAAGTCCTTAATAAGATGAATCTGGTCGTTGGTCAGCTGTGTGTGTTTTGTTCGAGCCACCTTGAAGACGCTAAGCACTTATTCCTTAAGTGTGCGTTTATTCAACCTCTTTGGTTGTTTGCGGTCAACGCCTGGCAAGCACAAGGACCACCGGAAGTTTTCTCTTTGTGCTGGAGGTTTCCTTCCCCCAGGAAAGAGTTTCGTAATTCGTGGGTACTTTCTGTAATGGTTATTATCTGGGTTATTTGGGCAGAGCGGAACAAACGTATTTTCAAGTAGACACCTTCTATGATTGATAACATTATCGATGAGTTCTTTTTTTATTCCAAATTTTGGCCTTCCACTTTACCGGTTGAAAAAGTGGCAGCTCTGCATTTACATCGTCTAGATGATGCTTTTTATTTTCTTCGTGCTAATAATTCTTTTTCGTAACCCTTCTTATTCTCTCTTTATTGATTTTCCCTTTGCTTTTCAGGTCTGAATTTATGGTCAAGCCCGGAGGAGTCTCTTTTGAAGGGCCAGCTGTTCGGTATTTTTTAGGCGGTGCTTTTTGCCCCCTTTGGTAGTTTGGCCTCCAGCCATATTTGTGCTTTTCTCTGGGATGTGTGGTATATTGGATGGTGGGCTTCGGTGGCTCCATTTTGTTGCAGGGAGGCTCTCCTTGGGAGGCCTGATAACTGGATGTTTTAGTCGTTCTTTCAGCATGCTACCTCTTTTACTTTTGTGCCTGTCTCATTTAGACTCTATATGGTTTAAGTTGTTATGGTCGCCTCTGTTTCTAGTCTGGAATTTGGCTGCGTTTGGTTGTGAGTTAGCCTCTGGCTTTGTGTGTGCTCTCCTTTATTCCTGGCCTTTATTTTGGGGTCAGTAGTGTTGTGGTGTCGGCTTCTTTTGGTAGTGGTGATCGATTGTGGAATGGTCTTTACTTTTGTTATGGTTGGGCCCTGTTTGGAAAGGTGGGTTTCAAGATTTTAACCATCTTGTTGGAACTCTGGAGGTTGGGGCTGAGCTCCGGTGTGGAGCTAGCTTGTGTGGATCTGAACTGGTTGATCCCTATTTTCTTACTGATGTTTGTGCCCTGGTTGGATTGTTTGCATTATGTTGTTCTGTATGCTCTTTTGTTGAGGACGTTTTAGTCCTCCGTTCTTTCTTTTGTCGCTGAGGGCTTTGGTCTACCTCAAGACTTTTTTTTTCTTTTTTTCTTTTTCTCCGCTTTCGGAACGTTTGTGAGTTTTCTCAATTCTATTGTTGTGTCGCTCTCCCGGTGGTCTCCGCCGCGATCGACGTTGAATGCCACCATTTTTGCGCTCATATGGTCAGCTTAGCAGCAAGAGGGGTGTATTTTTAGGCTACCTCTTTTTCGTGTCAGTTCTCCAGAGCTAAGTGCTATTCTTTTCTGTTTGGTGTCAGGGGTGGTAGAGCAGTTTGTTTGTGTGCCAATCCTTGGCCTTGGCCAGAGTGGCTCTTCTCCCTCATCCCCTTCGCGAGGTCCACTGCGCTGCCTGGATGGTCTCCTGCGGCTTGTGGTTATTTGTTCTACATCCGCCCCTTGGTGTCTTCCGGCTGGGGCAACAGCCAGCACTTGGTGTTTTCGTTGTGTATAGAGTAGCTAGTTTGTTTTCTAAGTCATTAGCTTTTGGGAACTGGGCTCGGTTCTTTCTATTTTGTACTTTGTTTATTGCGTCGTGTCTGAGCCTTGTTTTACCGCTTGTATAATGATTCATTTGTATTTCTCGTTCATTTCGTTTATTTATTATTGGTTGGCTAGTGCCATAAGGCACTATCCTGTTCATAAAAAAAAAGATATTGTCTATCATAAAAAAAATTATTTCAATGGTTTAGCACAATAAAGAACTCAAAAGTGTAATGATAAGCCTAATTGAAAACTCTTTTGTTTTCTTTTGTTTTTATTTTCTTTTCATATATATATATATATATATATACACACACACACACACACACATATACATATATATAAATTTGTATCACTTCCCCCAAACTTGAATATCACATTGTCCTCAATGGGAAAGGAAAAAACAGAAACAAAAAGAATGCAAAAAGTTTAGAATTTCTCCTCTGATTCTTGTTAAAATTCTGCACGCGTGACGTTCATTGTTTCAACGATATCTGGAGCTTTCGATGTCCAAATGGCCTGATTTTTTTTGTTCTGGAAAGCTAAGATAATTGCCTACAATCGTTTTTTGAAACACTTTTCCAGCATCTGACTCCATCCTGCTCAAAAGCAGCCATCAATGTGGGTATAGAAAACATCTCTTCCTGGCGACTTCCAAACTCATGCAATCCTACAAAATAAAATCAAAACTTAAAATTAAAATAAACTAAAAGAAAAAGAAAATCTAAATGCAGTAAAAGTAAACATGGGTTGCCTCCCAAGAAGCGCTAAATTTTTAGTCTTCAGCCAGACGTTGTAGCTGAGATGGTTATGTAACGCCAAGATCCCACAACATAAGAACATCTTTTCAAATACTTCTCTTCAAGTGGGGATTAGGTTCAAGCTCGATTTTGATTTGTTTCTTTCTTGAAGATGACGTCTTTGATATCCCTACCTCTTTGAATTTCAGCTGAGAGAAATGGATGAATAGATAGTGCAGCATCCAAATACATAACATATTCAAAAATATTTTCTTTTTCAGATTCAAGACTTGCTGAATTTGTTGGACATACTTCGATTGGTAACTTTTCAACTTCAGCCTTATTTTTCTTGCCCACAATTAAATCAGTTTCACTTACATGAAAATATGACTGTTCTACGGTAGGAAACTTCATGGATTTAAAGACATCAAAGTTATTTGCACATGCTGCATTTGTTCCTCCACAATTGGTTCGTACTCTTCTTCCTTTTCACCCACATTTTGTTTGTTATTTTCTTCTTATGGTTGCTCAATTTTCCTCCTTCTTCTTAGTGTTATTGCTATAACATGCTCTTTAGGATTAGTCACTATGTTACTGGGTAAGGTTCATGATGTTCTCTCTGTATGAATATTTGAAATCTGACCAATCTGAGCCTTAAGGTTGTGAATTGAAGCCGTATTACTTTGTATCGCCAAATTTGTTTTCTGCATGTATTGCATAAACATCTCTTCAAGTGTCGGTTTTTTTCTTGTTGTTGAAAATTCTGAGGTGGTCTAATTGCTCCTTGATTGTTGTTCCAAGAAAAGTTGGGGTGATTTCTCCATCCTGGATTGTATGTGTTTGCATACGTATTGTTTTGCCTTTGAAAGTTTGACACAAAATTTGCTTGTTCGGCATTTGATGGAGCAAAAGGGTTCCCCACTAGGCAATCTGCACTTGAATGATTTCCTGCACAAAGATAACAAATAATATTAGTTTGAATAGCATTAAAACTTATATTGCCTAATTGTTTAGATAAAGTAGCAATTTGTGCAGTTAAAGTAGTAATAGGATCAAGCTAAAAACCTCAAGCCACTTTTCTTGGCATTGTTCAATCTGAACACCACTGGTAATTATTAGATGTCATCTCCTTTAAAAGTTTATTGGCTGCTTCATGAGTTTTGCTCATAAGTGCACCTCCAGCTGCTGCGCCAACCATAGATCGATTTGTAACTCCCAAACCATATAGAATATTTGAATTTGTAGCCATTTCAGAAGTTCATGATGATGACACTTTCTCAACAACTCTTTATACCTCTCCCAAGCATCATACAAAAATTCAGTCTCAAATTGAGTGAATGTGGTGATATCATTCCTTAGCTTTGCTGTTTTTACCGGCGGAAAATACCTAGCCAAAATTTTTTGTGCAAGTCCATCCCAAGTAGTAATACTACCGGGTGGTTGAAAATTTAGCCAAGCCTTCGCCTTATCTCTTAGTAAAAAGGAAAGAGTCTCAATCGAATTGCATCATCTGATACTCCATTGTGCTTAAAAGTGTTACAAATTTTTAGAAAGTTTGCAATGTGAACATAAAGATTCTCAAGCGGTAGTCCTCCAAATTGAATATTCTGGTGACACATTTGAATAATCGCTGGTTTAATCACAAAATCGTTAGCTCCTATAACCGGCCTCTTTATGCTTGATGTTGCTCCATTAAGTGAGGGTATAACATAGTCTCTCAAAGTCTTGTTTTCCTCATTGTTTGTCATTGTGATACACTTCTATATCCTAAAATAAATCTATTAAAAATTGAAAAACTAAAAAAAATAAAAAAATTAATAATTAGAAAAGAATAATTAGAGAAAGACAAAAAAACAGAAAAACTAAAAATAGAAAATAAAAAAAATAAAAAAAATAAGAAAAATCCAAATTAGTAACAATCTAGTAATTATCAATATCAATAAAAGAATAATTAGTCCCCGGCAACGGCGCCAAAAATTTGATGTGAATATTTGCATGTGTACAAAATCGCAACAAGTAGTATAGTTAAGTGAAAAGAGTGCGAACCCATAGGGACTAATTATTTATTGAGTACCGAATTTACTAGATTAACTACTATTTGGAAAATCGAAATTCAATAAAAGAAAGCAACTAAATTAAATTAATCTAAACACTTACCTAAATAAATTAAGAATCAGTAAAATCTGAAATTTTGTTGTTGACTAATTGCAAAATAAATTCTAGGGCTTTTGATTTCACCTAGTTAATCCCACACAATACATAATTCCATGTAATAATAAATTTTACTTTTCCAAGTCGTAGACCAAAATCCCCTAAATATTCAATATTTTCTCCCGAACAACATCAAAAATATCTCCCACTAACAGTTTGTCATATCTCTATGCAAATTTAAAAGATTGAAGACTCATTAAGTTCTATGGATTTCATTATAGTCACATCAATCACGGTAAATTATCTCTAACTTCGCTCAATCAATGGTGTTTAATTCTATAGTTTTAAATCACAAATTTCCTCTCGGTCTCTCCATGATCCAATAAATCATACAAAAGTTGGCCAAACAATTGTAAGCATTAAGAACAAAAGTCAAACACACAACCATGAAAAAATAGAAAAATTGTAGTACTCCTGATTTTTAAATAATGCTTTTAAGATTAATAAAAGAATTAAAATGATTTTTGGTGATTTTATAAATAATTTTCTGAAAATTTATCTTTTTACACGTGCAAAACACGTGCAAAAGTTATCTTGGGAAGTTCAAAGTCAAAAATTATTTTGTGGAAGATCATTATTTATTATTAGATATTATTTCTGAATTTTTTGAATTTTTCTGATATTTATTGGATCTATTTGCAAATATTACAAAAGAAGAGACTTTTGTGCAAAATTACCACTTGGAGTGAAAACTCCAGATTTTTGAATTTTTGGGCTTGGCATGATGCCTAATCAACTCAGAGGTAAAGAGTTTACTTTTTGTGTTAATAAATTTGGTTTATTTTGCAAGTTTTGATAAAAAAGGATTTTTTTGCAAAATCGCTACTGAGAGGGGCAAAAGTGCAAATTCGTTTTTCTGGGTTTTCAAAACAGTGCCAACTGACTATTAGGATATTTTTTTTTTTTTTTGAAAACTCAATTAAGTTTGTTTTATTTAATTTCCAGGTATAAGGATCTATATATGTAGAGGTATATTTAAAAAGATGTATTTTTGCAAATCTATTTACAAAACCCTAGACCTATTATTCCGGCCTATAAAAGAGTGGGGTGTAGCCATCTCTTGCTGTGCTACACAAGAATTTTCATTATTATTATTTTCTTGGTGTTTTCAAGCGAGGATTCTTTATTTTCTTGCGAAGGAGGATTTCTCTTATTCTTTATTTCTCTTCAGTTGATTCTTCATAGAGGTGAGTGACATGTTTTTGTTTTCTTTTGTTCTATGCATGTCGTATGTGATGATTTATCTATTAGAAATCATATTAGGGTTTGGATGAAGATATAATGAATTTGATGAGTAGATGTGTTAAAAATTGAATTTTTACTTGAAAATATACTATTGATGACCAAAACCCTAATTTGATGACTTATGATTGTTAAAGAACCTAATATAGATCATGGGTAAATTAGTTTCTATCATATGCCTGCTGGTTTTATCTTGTATGTTGAGTTGTGTGATGTTGATGTATGAAAAGTAAACAAAATTAACTAAAGATGAACTCACTGTGCATATATTGAGATATGCTATGTTTTGGATTCGATGAAGAAGAACTTGATTAAATACTTGGTGTTTTCACATATATTCATGGGCAATCTGATGTTAGTAAATGTTTGTGCAATTGATAAGTCCAAGAGGCATTTTTGAACAAAAAGAAGTGATCAGGTTTGATGTGTTAAGGTAGGGTTCATTTTGGGTCTGTTTGTGTGCAGGTCGAAAAAGGGGTTTTTGACATCTTGATGTTTTCGATTGGTTTTTGGAGTTCTATATGATACTGAAATGAAACACAACATTACCCCACTCCTTAACATGATTTTATTGATCTATACACTTATGTATATCAACACATATACCCTTTACATTTATATACACACTGATTTTGATGATTTTGTTATTTGATGGATTTTGATTGGATTTCGATTGCTTTTGTCCTGAGATGGTTAAACAACCTATTACTTTTATTTGGTGAATTTTTGATGCTAAATTGGATGCTTAAACTCTATTTGAACATATATGTATATGCATTGACTATTTTAAGAGATTTTTGTGAAAAAATTATATTTTGAGATCTTGGAGTGTTTTGAAGTGTCTTGATGACTCCTACATGTAATACTAGACATATTCAAACATCTCAGGAATTTAGTATTTACAAGTTTATGTTTTTATGAATTAAAACTATGTATCGGTTAAACATGCACAGAACCTTAAACTGCAGTATGTAGGCTCGACAGTCGACTGTCGATGTCCTGGCCGAAGCATTTTCTTGAGTTTTGGATTTTCTGTGGGACAGTCGACCGACTACCTTATGCAGTCGACTGTTACTGCTCTGATTGATATTTTCCTTGAGTTTTGGATTTTTACGCGGGACAGTCGACCGACTACCTCATGAAATCGACTGCCACTACTCTGACTGGTGAATTTCTTGAGTTTTCTAATGTTTCTTTAAATGATTATTTCTTTGAATATGGATTATTTATCTACTGTTTTAAATGATGTTTTGCTACGGATTACAGTATTTTACAAGGATTGTATTTTGTTCAAACTCAGATTTCTATAACTTCTTATATAGATGTTTTCTTTGGAGTAATTAATGTTTTGTAGTCTCAAATATGGTTTTTTGTTATTAATTTAATATTCTATTTCAAATCTGGAATTTTACGAGTATATTAAATAAAAATTGGGTTTTTGATATAAATATTTTGATGATGGATTTAAGAACTTTATTGGAAGTGTTCGGGTTGATATTCATTTTGTGAATCTCTAGGACTTGAGTGGGACTCCTGTGAACCAGCATATGAGATTTTGTTGATTTAGACCAGTTGGGTCTTAGGGTTGTTGTTGTGAAGTTAAGTTCGGCAGGATACACTAACTCTAGAGATGAGGATTTTGTGTTTTAATAATAACCAACTTAAGGACAGGCACTAGTGGAGATGTGATGGAACTTGGAAAACGTAAGTATATGCTCTTGGTTTGTTAGTCCAACGGATGTGTTCCAGGACTATTTTTTGTTCTGTCTCGAGAAGACATTTGTGTGTTTGCGTGTCGAGGGTCTGCAGGCCTATTCACGGAGCATGCAGGGTGCATTCGCATGTCGAGGGTCGGTGGGCCTATTCACGGAATGTACCCAGTGTATCTGCACGTCGAGGGCCTCGCAAGCTTATTCGTGGGGTACACGGTTGGGAGGTGATTCTACAGTTTTTGAGCTATTCTTACATCATGATTGTGCGTCGAGGGTTGTGATGCCTATTCACGGAGTATTCTGGATCTTGTTTCCACCACCGTAGTAGGATTAATTGCATAACGACGGATTTAACCCTATAAAGTGGAGATCATTAAGGGCTTGCACCGGACCAATGTATTGTGGGATGCAGATAATCTGACAAGTATGCATTAGAGAGTCAACATATAGCATTTGTGTTTTCTTGACTTGGTTTTATGCATGTTGTTTCCTGTTTTCCTACACTTGACACTTAGTCTAGTTTCACTTGATGTTTTCATGTTTCATTTATTGTTATTTCTTATTTCATTTATTCTTACTGTTGATACTTGATACTATGTTTCATGTCATGTTTATGTTGCGATTATTTATTGTTATGTCACTCACACTGTTATGACTGACCCCTGTAGTTTTGGGGGTTAGGGTTACTCTAGCCTCATGTTTTATAGGTAGGTGCTTATAGCATGGGATTTGGATGCTTGTGCTAGAATGATAATAAAGCTTATGCAAATTGTAAAAGAATGTGTTGTAAAAAAATTTGTAATTCAAGGTGTTTTGTATTCGACTGTGCTTTGTAAACAATTGATGAAATAAAAAGTTTTAATTTTCCCTGTATTTGGTTGCTATGTTTAATGATTACATTGAAGTTAATTCTGGAATTATGCCACGTATTTCTGAGATATTATATTGGATATTCGGGGCGCTAAAGAAGTGGTATCAGAGCATGCTTCAATAGTAATAATAAGCTTAGTATAAAAATAAATCTAGGTGTGGACACTAGAGCGTGAGTACCTAGGTGTGGACATTAGCGTGTGAGTATCACATAGAGGTAGAACATGATGTTTTGGTTGGGGTGTGGTTGGGGTTTAGCCATAAGGTATTGATGTGATTATAAATTGTGTTGTGATGCTCTAACTTTACCCACATTTTGCAGTATTCAATATAATGGCAGGACCCAGGACCAGGAATAGTGGTAATTGTGATGGGGCTGAAGGTTCCCATGGGGCTTGACTTGATCTTGAGACTAATATTGCCAGAGTGTATCAGACCTTGAACACATTCTTGGCAGCTAATATGGCATAGAATAAGAATCAGAATCAAGGGGCTAGACCAGTGTTTGTTAATGCTGATCCGATCAAGTAGGTTGAGTCCTTCAAGCGGATGAAGCCGCCTGTGTTTGAGGGGCAGTCTGATCCAAATAGGGCTGATGATTGGATTAGACAGACGGAGATTATCTTTGAAGTCTTGGAAACTCCAGCAGTCAATAAGGTGAAATTGGCTACGATGCAGTTAGAGAAGGATGCTGGCATTTGGTGGCAGTCGGTGAAGAGGACTCTCGGAGATCAGCAAGTGACTTGGGAGGCTTTTCTGGATGAGTTCAGGAATCATTTCTTTCCTCTGGATATCCAGGAGAGGAAGGCAACAGAATTCTTGAATCTGCAGCATGGCAGTATGATAGTGCGTGAATATGAGACTAAGTTCGCTCAGCTATCAAGGTATGCACCGAAGTTGATTGTTGATGAAGCGAAAAAGGCCAAGAAATTCGAGCTGGGCTTGAGGCCAAATTTGAGATCGAGGATGTTTTCCTTGGGCATTAGGAGGTTTGATAAGTTGGTCAGGAGAGCAGCTATGACAGAAGAGGACATGGATCAGTTCCAGAAGAAGCAAAAGACCTGGAACAGGGACAAGAGGCCAGCAGTTAGTCAGAGTGGGAAGGAGTTCCCAGTGAAGCAGGACAAGTTCAGTAGGCCAGTGCAGAAGGCAGCCGCGATTCAAGGCGTGACTTGTTTCAACTGTGGAGAGGCAGGTCATTATCAGGCAGCATGCACCAAGCTTCGGAAGGTGCAGGTTTGTTATCAGTGTGGTCATGAAGGGCATCTCAGACCAAGCTGACGTGGCTGACAATTGGATCCGACAGGTAGAGACTATCTTCGAAGTCTTGGAAACTCCGGAGGGCAGTCGATGAAGCGAACGATCGGAGATATTGTACTTGGCTGGGAGGAATTCTTAGAGGAATTCTGCAGTCATTATTTTCCATCGGACTTCCAGGAGAAGAAGGCCATGGAATTTCTGGCACTGCAGTAGGGTGGAATGTAAGTTAGGGAGTATGAGACAAGATTCACTCAGCTCTCTAGGTATGCTCCTGAATTGGTGATGGATGAGGCGAAGAAGGCTAAGAAATTCGAGTATGGTTTGAGGCCAAGTCTGAGATCCAGGATGATACCCCTCGGTATCAGGAGGTTTAACAAGCTGGTCAAACAAGCGGCAGCCAAGGAAGCGGATATAGAGCAGTTCCATGCTGTTCAGAATTGGAGGAACAACTGGAATGTGGAGACGAGACCTGCAGTTGCTGGAAACGTCAAGGGACAGCCATCGGCTCAAAGGTTCAAGCCTACGGGTGCAAACGCTGTTCAAGGTGGCGGGAAGACCAGGGAATACTTGGGTGAGACCTTCTGTGACTTGTTTTAACTGTGGAGAGATAGGCCAGTACAAGTCTCATTGCCCCAAGCAGCAGGATGTCATCCGTAATAGATCAACTCAGCAGGCCGGTAAGAAGCCGTACCAACAGGGACGAGTATTTGCCTTGACTGAAGCTGACGCTGATGAGGTGGATCACGTCATCACTTGTACGAGTGAAGGTGTTTAGGAGTGTTTTTTTTTCTATTGTCTCTTTTCCCACTTATTTAGTAAACTTTTATGTAACGAGTGTGTGTTATGTAACAGGAGAACTTTATTTGAATGGAAAGAAAGCTGTTGTTTTGTTTGATACTGGATACTCTCATACTTTTGTGTCACCTAAATTTCTAAAGTTTTGGGAGTTGAACTGAAGATATTTTCAGGCAAGGTTTTAGCAGTAGCTACTCCGTCAGTGAAGACTTTAACCACTGATCGGTACTATGCGGACTGCGAGATCGTGATTGGAGATTGAATTTTCGAGATTGATTTGATTGAGTTGAATGTCTTGGGAGTCGATGTTATCATTGGCATTGATTGGATGTCGGTGTTTAGTGTGAGCATCGAGTGCATGACCAAGGTAGTAACAGTGAAGGCTCCAGGTGGACCTAAAGTCACTTTCCAAGGAAAGAGGAGATGTTCAGATTTGGTTACTGCTATCAGCCAGAAGAAAGGAATTCCTATAGAGATGCAGCAAATTTCGGTGGTTCGAGATTATCCGACTATATTCTTGAGAGATTTGCCTGGGTTACTCCTGCATCGTGATGTGGAGTTCAGCATCACTATTCAGCTAGGGAGTTTACCCATTTCCAAGGCACCGTATAAGATGATTCCGGTGGAGCAGGATGAGATCAAACGACAGATTGAGGAACTGTTGGAGAAGGGCTTTATTCAACCGAGTGCACCACCTTGGGAAGCACCGGTGCTTTTGGTAAAGATGAAGGATGGATCGATGAGGATGTGCATCGATTACTGAGAGCTGAATAAGGTTACTGTTCAGAACAAGTATCCCATTCCCCGAATTGATAACTTGTTCGATCGTCTACAAGGAGCTGCTGTTTTCTCCAAAATAGATCTTCGATCAGGATATCATCAAGTTCGAGTGAAAGCTGAAGATGTGCATAAGACTGCATTTAGAACTCGACATGGGCATTACGAATTCTTAGTTATGCCGTTCGGAGTGACGAATGCACCTGTAATCTTCATGGACATGATGAACAGAGTTCTGAGGCCGTTTATTGATTCTTTCGTCGTGGTGTTTATCGACGACATTCTTGTGTACTCCAAGTCGGAGGAAGAGAACACAGAGCATCTGGTTGCAATTTTGAAGAAGCTGGAAGAGCAGGAGTTGTATGCCAAGTTATCCAAGTGCAATTTCTGAAAATCTGAAGTGGCATTCCTAGGTCACATCCTTTCTATGGAGGGAGTGGCAAGTGATCCTCAGAAGATATAGGCGGTGAGAGATTAGGCAAGGCCTACTACAGTGAAGGAAATCAGGAGTTTCCAAGGATTGACGGGATACTACAGGAGATTCATTCAGGGTTATGCTCAGTTAGCCGTACAGCTCACTGGTTTGACCAAGAAGAATGTGAATTTCCAATGGACCGAGTAGTGTGAGACAAGCTTTCAGGAGTTGAAAGAGAAGTTGACTACTGCACCTATTTTGGCATTGTCTAGGGCAGGTATTGATTATGATGTTTACAGCGATGCTTCACATCGTGGGCTTGGTTGTGTCTTAATGTAAGAAGGGAAAGCGATCGCTTATGGGTCGAGACAACTACGACCGCATGAGAAGAATTATCCGACTCATGATCTGGAGTTGGCTGCGATTATCTTCGCCTTAAAGCAATGGAGACACTATGTGTATGGTGAGAAAATGAACATGTACGTGGACCACAAGAGCTTGAAATATATCTATCAGCAGAAGGATCTGAATCTTAAGCAGCGGTGATGGTTGGAAGTGCTTGAGGACATGCATCCTGAGATCAAAGTATCATCCTGGGAAGGCTAATGTTGTTGCTGATGCACTTAGCCGCAAGAGCAGTTTGGTCAGTTTGATCACGACTCAGAAGCATCTGGCAGAGGAATTAGATCGGGCTGGTACTGAAGTTGTTTTGCAAGGCTTGGAAGCATCCTTAGCTCAGTTGAGGCTTCAGCCTATGCTGAATGGAAGGATTATTGCAAGTCAGAAAGAAGCTGCTGATATTCTGAAGATGAAGGAGGTGCCCCAAATTTCAAATCAGGGATAAAGTGCTGTGGTTTGGAGAGAGACTGTGTGTTCCGAATCAGTCGGACTTGAAAGAGAGTATTCTTCAAGAGGCACCTGCTACTCTTTTGTCAGTACATCCTGGGAGTACTAAGATGCATAAGAACATTAAACAGCATTTCTGGTGGTCAGGTTTAAAGCGGGATGTGGCCAAATTTGTGTCGAGGTGTGAGATTTGTCAGCAAGTCAAAGCCGAGAATCAGAAACCCAGAGGTCTATTGCAACCGTTACCTATTTTGGAGTGGAAGTGGGATAACATCAGTATGGATTTCATCACGGGCTTGCCCAAGAGTTCGAAGGGCAATGGTGCGATTTGGGTTATAGTCGATCGGCTAACCAAGTCTGCCCACTTCTTGGCGATGAAACTCACTGCTTCGATGGACAAGTTAGCTGAGATGTATGTTGGTGAGATCGTCAGCCTTCATGGTGTTCCGTTAACCATTGTATCTGATCGAGATGCGCGGTTTACTTCGCATTTCTGGAGGAGTCTTCAGACAGCCTTGGGTACCAAGACGAATTTCTGTACTGCTTTTCATCCACAGACCGATGGGCAGATCGAGAGAGTCAGCCGTATTCTTGAGGATATGCTTCGGTGTTGCGTACTAGACTTTGGAGGCAGTTGGGAAAGGCATCTAGCTTGGTAGAGTTTTCCTACAACAACAGTTTTCAGACTAGTATTGGGATGGTGTTGTATGAAGCTTTGTATGGTAGGAAGTGCAGGACACCTTTTTGTTGGTTTGAAGTTGGGGAGCGTCAGATGTTTGGGCCTGAGATTATGAAGCAAACCTCTGAAAAGATTGATCTGGTCAGGAAGAGGTTGGTGGATGCTCAGAGCAGGCAGAAGTGTCATGCAGACAACCGGAGGAGGGACCTTGAGTTTGAGGTTGGTGACTTTGTCTTTCTGAAGGTATCGCCCAGTAAAGGTGTGATCCGATTTGGCAAAGGCGGGAAGTTAGCCCCGAGGTTCATAGGCTCGTATAAGATATTGAAAAGGATCGGGAAAACTGCTTACCGGCTGGAGTTACCAGAAGAATTGTCCCAGGTGTACAATGTCTTTCATGTGTCTATGCTGAGAGGTTACATTCCAGATCCGAGTCATCATTTGCCTGAAGTGCCGGAGGGTTTGCAATTGGATCTGAATTACATTGAGCTTCCAGTTGAGATTGTTGATCGTCAGGAGAAAGTCTTGGGGAATAAGACGATACCGATGGTCAAGGTAGTCTGGAGAAACCATTTGGTTGAAGATGCTACTGGGGAATTTGAGGAAAGGATGTTGAAGGATCATCCTGAGCTTTTTGCTTGATTTGTAGTTGTATCTTCTTTTGTTGTTATGTTTTGATTTCTCACTCTTTAATTGTAGTTCCGCGGACGGAACTATTCTAAGGAGGGAGTGTTATAATACCCTGAAATTTTTTTATATGAGAATTGTTTATTTTACGTGTTATGCACGTACAAATTTTGTATATATGTTCTCTTATAAAATTGTCTCTCATAACATGAACAAATATTTCCTTTCTGTCTCTTTATTTCTAAAACCCTATTTTTAAAAAGCCCAAGCCTGTTTTCTAATTTAAGCCCACCCTAATTAATTAAATAATTTATTTTGACCCATGAGTCTAAAGCCCACAATTTTGAAGCCCATAAATTAATTACTCTTTTAATTGCCTTAACTTGTTATGTAGACACTTTTTGTAGACAATTAATTAATTTATAATGTACAACTTTTAATAGGGGACACTTGTTGGGGCTGTTGATTCTTGATTTGATGAATACAACATAATGCAAAGTTGTTGTGCTACTTCTCATATATTGCAGGTTGTATCAAAATTATCATGTATGATACACAAAGGCCTCAAATCAAATTGATCAAGCAAGCCACAAGGTTCTAAAGCTGACGAATGATCAAGCAAAGCTTCATAAAAGGCAATGACTAAAGCTTCACTCAAGACTCAAGACTCATGTCAAAACCAAAGCTTCAATGTCTTATATTTTGTGTCTTGTAAAAACAAATGTAATTTTTCTCTTTGTAGAATCTTAGATTGATGTACAGCCTTGTCACACACACACACTCACACATAATTCTATAACTGTATGTTTTACAAAATCTAAAAGTCGAAACAGCTCTAACTAGATCAACTGTTGAGTACCATTCGACTGCCGTTAAGGACCAGTCGACTGAATTTGTACAAAACTGTCTGATCTTCTTAAAACTCTGGCCAATCGACTCATAACGGCAATCCATTCGACTATTCAAGTCGTTTCGACAGTTTACTGATTTCAAAACTTGTATTTTCGAATTTAAATAATTATATTCGTTGTTAAACATTTGTGGGAACTGATTCTACAATGTCCAGGAATTCTTCTCTATAAATAGAGCCTTAGAATCACCATGGAAAGGTTCCAAGAATTTTTTGAGAAAAGTTTAAGTATTTTTGCTTTCAAGAGAAAAAGTTTTTCATGCAAAGCACTCTAATCTCTAAGTCTTGGTTCTCTGATTTCAGTCCAGTATAGCATCGAATTCGTTTTGGACTAATTTCAAAAGTTGACCGAATAGCCACTCGCAAAATCACAAACACTATAAGGTTATAGATTGATTGTAAACATCTTTATTGTTTTCTTTTACTCTCGGTTGTGAGAGTCGTTCCTCTCGGTTGGAGAGTAGGACTCTAGGGTGTAGAGTCAGTTTTTCACTTTTGGTAGAAGAGTGGTTTGCTCTCTCTAGTAGTGAGAGAGGACTATGGGTTGGACAAGGTTGTTGTCTAATGCCGTAGGATATTCTTGTACATTTTCAAGAATAGTGGAAAATCTCAAGTGGGTTGCTTAGGGACTGGATGTAGGTCGGGAGGACCGAAATAGGATACATCGTGTGTACTCTATGATTGGTATCTCTGTGGTTGTATCTCTTTGAACTCTTTTCATTACTTACATTTCAGTTTACTCGAAATCTTTCGGGTAAGTCGACTAGATCTCCATCCTAAGTCGACTGATTAGACTGGTATAACAATCGTCTTAAAAACTCTTCTGGAAAGTCGACTGTCTCTCCTATTTAAGTCGACTTATCAGACTAGTCTAAAAAATACTCTTCTACTCTGATGCCCCAGTCAACTGATATCTCTTTTATAGTCGACTGGACAGAAGATAACTTTCAATTCCGTAATTATTTTTTTATACAACACAATTCACCCCCCCTCTAGTGTTTCTTGCCTTGCCTACAGGATCCAACACTTGGTATCAGAACCTGGTTGAGTGCAATGGCAACTACTTCTAATGCAAATCAATACCATGAAGGCCAATCTACACAAAGGCCACCCCTCTTCGATGGAACCAATTACAACTATTAGAAGTGTAGAATGAAGATCTACCTTCAGTCCATCAACTATAAAATATGGAACATGATAGAGACCAAGTACACCGCTCTGACCATTCCATATGCACAATGGAACGATGACATGAAGAACCAAACAATGAACAATGCAAAGGCGATGAATGCGCTGTTTTGTGCCCTTACAAAGGAGGAGTTCAACCGTGTGTCCAATGCAACAATCGCACATCAAATTTGGCACACACTCGAGGTAAATCATAAAAGAACAAATAAAGTAAAAGAATCTAAAATATCTGTTCTTGGTCACAAGTTTGAAATGTTCCGCATGAAGGAGAATGAGAATGTGTCTGAGATGATTACAAGGTTCACTGACATTACCAATTCACTTGTGGCACTTGGAAAGACGTACACTCAAGCCGAGATGGTGAGGAAGGTACTTCGTGCACTAACCCCCGAATGGGAGAAGAAGACCACCGCCATAGAAGAGGCTAACGATTTAACACAAATTTCTCTTGAGAATCTTGTGAAAAATCTTATGGTGCATGAGGTACAACTTGAAGAGCGCAAGAAGGATCAAGAACCTCAACAATCCAAGAAGAAGACACTAGCATTCAAAGCCATGTCGGATTATGAGGATGAAGAAGAAGATGAGGAAGAGATTGCCATGTTCACGAGAAAGTTCAAAAAGTTCATAAGGAAAGGTAAGTTTAATTCAAAATCTAAAGAATCTAATGAATCTTCAACTTGTTTCAGGTGTAACAAAACAGGCCATAGGAAGAAGGATTGCCCACTAGAGAACGTGAAATCTAAAGAAAAGGCGTCCAACTTCAAGAAGGATATGTACACAAAGAACAAGTCCATGAAGAACAAAAAGGTGTACCAAGCAACTTGGAATGATAGCGACTCTTCATCGGAAGAAGAAAATGAAGAGACAAACGAGGTTGCTAATGTGTGTTTTATGGCGTCTCAAAATCAAGTAAGTAAAGACTATGACTCTAATGATTTACTTGATGCTTTCAACGAGACTTTTCAAGAACTAAAAAAGGAAAAAAATAGAGTTAAGAACTTGGAGAAAGTTAATCAAACACTTTCTCAAGAGAATCTTAACCTTAATAAAGAAGTGAAATCTTTAAATTCTCATCTTTCTAGTTTAGATATAGATCTTATGTCTCTAAAGAAAGATTATGAAGAGATATCGAAGAACGTATCTAAATTTAATAAAGGAAAGGAGAATTTAAATGATGTTCTTCAAAATCAAGTTCAATCCAATAAAAGGTTTGGACTTGGTTTTCAAAAATCTCTTGAAAAATCTCATGTTTCTAAAAACACTAGTGTAAATAAAACCTCATCTATTTCTAGTGTTAAGCATAAACTGTATGAGTTTTTTGAAAAGCCTAAAACTGTAAGTTTTCATGATAAAGGCAAATCTATAGTTCAGACTAGTCGACTGAACCTAACCATAAGTTTCCTGTCCAGAGGTACTGAGTCTCATTCAACGAGACAAACACCTCAAATAAGTCGACCTATACTACCTCACAGTCGAATGCATATCAGTCACAGTCGACTGAAAGGTATAATAAAGTCGACTGGACAGAGCAAAAATGTATGGGTTCCAGTCAACCTGAGTCCGAAAGATAGAATTACCTATATTAATTCATATATGCTTACTGTATGTAATTCTTCTAATTATATTTCTGCTTAGGGTGGAAAATAAAACTCTTCTTAGGTTTGGTTTCCAAAATACTAATATATTCTGAACCCAATGAAAAGGGTACCATATTCACATTGAATATTTTATAGGTACCTAAGAGAGATCGTTGGATACTTAACAGCGGATGCTCGAAACACATGACTGATCATGCCAACCTCCTATCTTCCATTCAAGACATTGATGGAGGAACAGTCACATTTGGTGACAACAAAGGAAAAGTCACTGGAATTGGTATGGTTGGTAAGTACACTAATCCTTCTATAGAAAATGTTTTATTAGTTAATGGACTTAAGCATAACTTGTTGAGTAATAGCCAACTATGTGATAAGGGTTATAAAATCATGTTTGAAAAAGATGCATGCTTAATTTATGATTCTACCATGCAAAATATAATTTTTCAAGGATTTAGGAAAAATAACATTTATGAACTATGTTTAAAGGCATATGATTTTTCGAATGATTTTTGCTTAGTAGCTTCTAATAATGATTCTTGGCTATGGCATAAACGTTTTGGCCGTGTGAATATGAAAAATCTCTCTAAATTGTCTAAGTACAACCTAGTTAAAGGGCTACCAAGACTATCTTTTAAAAAGGATAAGTTATGTGGTACATGTCAACTAGGTAAACAAATTAAATTTATCTTTAAAACAAAAGAAGTAATTTCTACTAGTAGGCCGCTCGAATTAATCCACATGGATTTATTTGGCCCTACTAGAGTTGCTTCTTTAAATAAAAGTAGGTATGTATTTGTTTTAGTAGATGATTTTTTACGATTCACTTGGACTTTCTTTTTAAAACATAAGAATGATGCTTTTGTAGAATTTGCTAATTTTTGTAAACGAATTCAAAATTAAAAGTCTCTAACCATAGTCACTACTAGAAGTGATCATGGTGGAGAATTTGAAAATGAAACGTTTGCAGAATATTGCAACAAGAATGGTATAACTCATTCGTTTGTATTTCCTAGAGCTTCACCACTAAATAGAGTGGTTGAAAGGAAGAATAGGACTTTGCAAGAATGTGCACGTACCATGCTTGTTGAAAGCAATTTACCTAAGTATTTTTGGGCTAAAGCCGTTGCTACAGCTTGTTATGTTTTAAATAGAATTTTGATTAGGCCTAAGCTAAAGAAAATATGTTAGGAGCTATTTTTTGATAGAATTCCTAAGGTCTCTTACTTTAAGATATTTCGATGTAAATATTTTATTCTGTACACTAAAGATAATTTAGATAAGTTTGATCCTAGATCTAGTGATGGTATCTTTATAGGATACTCAAATAGGAGTAAGGCATATAGGATCTTCAACAAGTCAACAATGACTATTGAAGAATCCATGCATGTTGCATTTGATGAATCTCTGTTTTCATCGACTATAATTGAAGATGATGAAACTGATTCATCACCTTTAAATAAAGTAATTACATCTTTAGAGCAAACTAGCCTTGCGGATAAGTCGACCGATAAGGAAGTCAAGTCGACTACTGTAAATAAGTCGACTGATGAACTAGTCAAGTCGAATGATCCTGTTGTGATGTCTCCAACTTTAGAAGTTAGAGATCATCATCATGACTTAATAATTGGTGACATTTCACATGGTATTCAGACAAGATCACATGTTAACATGTTTTCTCACACAGCTTTCTTGTCGGATTTTGAGCCAAAGAATATACAAGAAGTTTGTGAGAATGAGTTTTGGATAAATGCCATGCAAGATTGGTTAAACCAATTAATAAGGAATGATGTATGGGATTTAGTTCCACGACCTCCAAATCATACAATAATTGGTACCAAATGGGTATTCAAGAATAAGTTAGATGAATCAGTACAAGTTATTAGGAACAAAGCTAGACTAGTTGCTCAAGGGTATAATCAAGAAGAAGGCATAGATTTTGAAGAAACATATGCTCCTGTTGCTAGATTAGAATCAATCCGTATCTTATTATCTTTTGCATGTTTTATGAATTTTACACTCTTCCAAATGGATGTTAAATGTGCTTTTCTTAATGGGTTTATAAAGGAAGGTGTTTATGTTAAGCAACCACCAGGTTTCAAACATGAACAATTCCCAAACCACGTTTTTAAATTGAAAAAGGCTTTATACGGTCTTAAACAAGCACCACGTGTTTGGTATGATCGATTGAAGACTTTTCTTTTAGAAACGGGTTTTGAAATAGGTAAAGTAGACACTACCCTGTTTATTAGGAAAATAGAGACAAATATCTTGATCATACAAATATATATAGATGACATAATCTTTGGTTCTACTAATAGTAATCTCTGTCAAGAGTTTGCTAACACCATAAAAAATGAGTTTGAGATGAGTCACATGGGTGAACTCAACTATTTCCTTGGACTACAAATTAAACAGTCACCAAATGGCATATTTATTAATCAAGAAAAATATACTAAAGAATTACTCAAACGGTTTAACATGGATAGCACGAGTAGTAAGACCACACCTATGGCTACTACCACTACCCTTGAAAAATGTGAATTAGGTAAGAGTGTCGATCAAAAACTCTATCGAGGTATGATTGGCTCACTCTTATATATAACTGCTAGTAGACCAGACATTATGTTTAGTGTATGTTTGTGCTCTAAATATCAGTCAAGTCCTAAAGAGTCTCACTTAAAAACTGTGAAACGTATTTTAAGATACCTTAAAGGCACGTCTGAATATGGTCTATTTTATCCACGCACCGATAACTTTCAACTTTTGTCATATAGTGATGCAGATTTTGCCGGTAGTAAAACTGTCCGCAAGAGCACTAGTGGGACATGTCACTTTTTGGGACATTCACTAGTCTCTTGGTGCAGTAAGAAGCAAAATTCGATATCCCTATCTACTATAGAAGCTGAATATATCGCTGCAAGTTTGGCTTGTGCCCAAATTTTGTGGATGAAACAAACCCTATTAGACTATGGTATTTCTTTTTCAAAGCCTTCAGTAATGTGTGATAATACCAGTGCCATTAACTTATCTAAAAATCTGGTTTAACATTCACGTACAAAACATATTGATATTAGACATCATTTTTTACGTGATCATGTTTTAAAGGAAGACATTTCTTTAGACTTTATTTCTACTGATAAACAGATAGCTGACATCTTTACTAAACCACTTAAAGAAGACACATTTATCACTTTAAGAAGAGAACTAGGAATTTGTAGTTTTTCTGATGTTTCTTGAGATGTTAACTTTGGTAAGTCGACTTAAGACCTTATTTCAGTCGACTGGCCAACAATTTTTGTCATATATATTTTCCTGAGTTTGTATGCTCTGGAAAGTCGACTGTGTACAGTGATACAGTCGACTGCCAGTAGTATTTCTGCTATTTTGTGTTTCTGTATTTTTGCTCTCGACTAAGTCGACTGTTATACATATCAGTCGACTGTCGCGAATCAGTTTTCTTCAAATTCGAAAATTGACACATCTTTTGAGGTGATTTTTTCACTTTCTATGTATAACTTTGCTTGTTGCATCTTTATGTTTTCTATGCTTGTCTCTCCTATTTTTTTTGGTTTTTGTGTATGTTTTATTGTTGTGCATGTTGTGCATGTTTTTTTCCATATATATGTATATTGTACATTTATTAGGGGGAGCATTGAACATTAAGCATGTATAATATTTTTGTAATATTCCTATTATTGTAAGCTATTGTGTTGTCATCATCAAAAAGGGGGAGAATGTTGATTCTTGATTTTGATGAATACAACACAAAGCAAAGTTGTTGTGCTACTTCTCATATATTGCAGATTGTATCAAAGTTATCATGTATGATACACAAAGGCCTCAAATCAAATTGATCAAGCAAGCCACAAGGTTCTAAAGCTGACGAATGATCAAGCAAAAGCATCATACAAAGACAATGGCTAAAGTTTCACTCAAGACTCAAGACTTATGTCAAGACCAAAGCTTCAATGTCTTATATTTTGTGTCTTGTAAAAACAAATGTAATTTTTCTCTTTGTTGAGTCTTAGATTGATGTACAGCCTTGTCACACACACACACTCACACTTATTTTATAACTGAGTGTTGCTTTTTCAAAATATTAAAAGGTCGAAAATAGTTTGATTTAGATCAGCTATTGAGTAGCAGTCGACTGCCTTATGGCATCAGTCGACTGTTCAGTACGAAACTGTCTAAACTCTTTCAAACTCTGACCAGTCGACTCATTATGGCACCCCAGTCGACTGTTCAAGCCATTTCGACAGTTTTTTATTTTTAAAACTTGTTTTTCAAAATCAAATCTTTTTACTGCCGTTGTATGGCAGTTGGGATTCGACCTTTCAACATTCAAACGTCTCTAACTCTATAAAAAGAGTACAGAGTTCATTTGACAAAGGTTAACAACTTTCTCGAAGCATTTTGTTTCTTAAGTTCTCAAGCTTTTGGTTTTGACAAGAAAAAGCATTCTAAAAGCATTCTAAGTCTTGGTTCTCTGTTTTCAGTCCAACATTACATCGAATTCGCTTTGGACTGAATTCAGAAGTCGACCAAATAGCCACGTACAAAATTACATTCACAACAAGGCTATAGGTTGATTGTAAACATCTTTATTGTTTTCTTTTACACTCGGTTGTGAGAGTGGTTCCTCTCGGTTGGAGAGTAGGACTCTAGGGTGTAGAGTCAGTTTTTCACTCTTGGTAGAAGAGTGGTTTTTGCTCTCTCTAGTGGTGAGAGATGACTACGGGTTGGACAAGGTTGTTGTCTAACGCCGTAGGGTATTCTTGTACATTTTCAAGAATAGTGGAAAATATGTAGTGGGTTGCTTGGGGACTGGATGTAGGTCGGGAGGACCGAACCAGGATACATCGTGTGTACTCTGTGATTGGTATCTCTGTGTTTGTATCTCTTTGAACTCTTTTCATTACTTGTATTTCAGTTTACTCGAAATCTTTCTAGTAAGTCGACTGGATCTCCATCCTAAGTCGACTGATCAGACTGTTATAACAATCGTATTAAAAACTCTTCTGGAAAGTCGACTGTCTTTCCTATTTAAGTCGACTTATCAGACTAATCTCAAAAATGCTCTTTTACTCTGATGCCCCAGTCGACTGATATCTCTTTTACAGTCGACTGGACAGAAGAAAACTTTCAATTCCGCAATTATTTTTTATACAACACTATTCACCCTTCTCTAGTGTTTCTTGTCTTGCCTACAGGATCCAACAGGGGCACGTGCATGCACTAGTGTGTGCATTGCACACCCTAGGGAGTGGCCGGATTATGCATGGAGAAGAGTGGGGGAGTGGAGTTGTGTTGAGGGGTGGTTATGGGATCATGGAAGTTGCTACAACTTTCCAATTCATCTTGATCCTTAATCTCTAACTCCTTGATTGAATCCTATCCATTCATTCTCATCCTAAAAGTGTACAAATACCCCTAGTTCTTCTCACTTGTACACTACAAACTATTAAAAGAGAAAAGACTAAGAAAGAAACGATTGAGAAGTGTTAGTAAAAGATTAGTGAGTGTGATTTTGTGTGTGTTCCAACCTAGAGGAGGCTGGCTAGCATCCAAGGAGCATTAGTGAGCTCGGGTTCCAATCAAGCATCAAGGAGGAGAAGGCAATTGCAATACATTCTAGGAGGAGAAGGCCACTTTCTTGCATTCTAGGAGCTTTCATTTCATTTTCTCCAAATAGGTGGGTGTTTCTCATGCTTCTAAATCTAGATACCATGCTAGGGATGATTTGATAAAATTATTATGAAGCAACTAAATGAAATTGGACCCATGGTTGCTTAATTAGAGATGAAATGGTAATTTAGAGAATGATTGGTAAAATAATTGCTAGTTGATAAATGGTGAATTAAAAGTGCCAGAAATTATCATGTTGTCATGCTTTATGTTTTGAATTGAGTTCTATGTTGAAATTTGTGATTATGAGAAAAATAGTTGATTAAATGCATCATGAAAAATTTGATTGTCCAGATTTAAGCATCATCAATGTAGAAAGATGAATACTTGTGTTCTAAAATTATTATTTCATAGAAACCTTGATTATAAATAATTTGGAAATTGTGATCTTATTTTCAATGTCAAAAATATATCCATGATCCACCCTAAATTGTAACCTGGTGCAATCGAGAGTCGACCGATTTAGAGTCGTCAGTCAACTGTCAGGTAATAAATTTTGGATTCTAGTTGCAGAACAGTCGACTGACTGTATTGTAACAGTCGACTGCCCTGACTATTCATTTTCGAGTTTTAAAATCTTTACAGAACAGTCGACCGACTGTATTGTAACAGTCGACTGCCCTGGCTATTCATTTTCGAGTTTTAAAATCCTTGCAGAATAGTCGACCAACTATATTGTAACAGTCGACTGCCCTGATTATTTATCTTCGAGTTTTAAATTCTCGCAGAACAGCTGACTGGCTATGTTTTTACAGTCGACTGCCCTGAAGTTCAAATGATATCCAGATTTTATGAGATAATTTTCTATAATCCTTGGCCTATTATAAATGAGAAATTGAGACTATTTTTGCAAGAAAGAACTTACTATAAATTGTTAGTTTAAATTGTCCTTGGATAAAGAAAAATGTATTGATTAAAAGATGATTTGAACAGAGTTTTGATAACGAAAGAAAAATGAAAGTATGAATGTTAGATTTAGTATTGATAAAATGAGAATAAGGGAATTATGTGAAAAGAATGAATTATGAATAAAACATGTTGAATTTATTCGTTAATGCATGTTATTGCACATGAAATTGAAATCGAATGACTTGATGAATTTATGAAAGAACATGAATATACAAGTGCTATGAACATGAAATGAAATTATTGTTAATCATGAAAGAGAACTTATGAGTATGAAAGACTCGATGTTGCAATTATGAGTTGAAATTAAGAACTAGGGTTTAGCTAAGCCTTATACCGGCAATAAAAGAAATGTTGAAATGATATTTGAAATGAAAAGACCAAGACTTGGATTATGTGAAATGATTGAATAAGACTGGTATAGTGGGAGTGCTAACCCTAAAGGATTGATTTTGTTCATGATTCAAGTAAATTAAGGACTAATTACATAGTGAAGATGGGATAAAAGTAAGAGAAAAACATTAAGTATGAGGGCCATTGGATTGGCGGCGTGAGAGTATTCACAGGATGTCCCATGATGCGTCATGAGTAGGACGTGGATACTGCTCCAGAGTACCGTCCCGGTGGCGGCGCTTGTAGGGTGTTTGGCGACTGCGGGTGGTGTCATGTCTATGGTAGGAGAAGAATTACCACAGGATACATGCATGATGAGTCATGTGTCAGTGCGTTGGGATTCTCTCCAGGGCGCATAGACATGAGTTCGTTGTTCGTAGAACATCTAGGATATTTACCGTAGCTACAGAAGTAGATTAAATAATGGTGAGGGATTGAACCCTACAAGATGAAGAACAGTTAAGGGCTTGCCCTCGGATCCATGTAGTATGGGCTGCATAGACTCTAAACAAGTGCACATTAACATCATATAAAGTAAATAGTTGCATTAAGGACTAAGTGCACATTCACGATACGACATCAATAGGATAATCCCCTTTAGCTTTGTTTGTGAACAAGTTTGTGGTTTGTTAAGTATTGAGAATCGTTATACTATTTCCGGGATAGAGAGGATGGCTGTGTATAATATTTTGTCAGTCGAATGAACTGACGTGCCCATAGTTTTTTATGCAGGGTAAAGCACATGAAAAAGACTAAAGAGGAATTGATGCTTAAAGATTATTCAACTGTTGTTGTATTTCATTCATTGTTGTAAAATTTGCTTCTGCTGTATAAGTATTAATGTAAATGTAACTCTGATGTAAAGTAAAGTTTTATTTTCCTTGTAAAATTGTACGAAGTGAAGTGAAAAGATCCCGTGGAACTCGAATTCAGTATGTTTTGGAATTCGGGGTGTTACACCACTGCTCTGATAGATGAATTTCTTCAGTTTTCTAATGTTTCTTTAAATGATCATTTCTTCAATTATGGATTATTATTCTACTGTTTTAAATTATGTTTTGTTACGGATTACAGTATTTTACAAGGATTGTATTTTTTTCTAACTCGGATTTCTATAACTTCATATATAGATGTTTTCTTTGGAGTAATTATTATTTTGTAGTTTCAAATATGGTTTTCTGTTATGAATTTAATATTCTATTTCAAATCTGGAATTTTACGAGTATATTACATAAAAATTGGGGTTTTGATATAAATATTTTGATGATGGATTTGAGAACTTTATTGGAAGTTTTTGTGTTGATATTCATTTTGTGAATCTCTAGGAGTTCAGTGGGAGTCCTGTGAACCGACAGATGAGATTTTGTTGATTTAGACCTGTTGGGTCTTGGGGTTGTTGTTGTGAAGTTAAATTCGACAGGATACACTAAGTCTAGAGATGAGGATTTTGTGTTTTAATAATAACCAACTTAAGGACTGGAATTAGTGGAGATGTGATGAAACTTGGGAAACGTAAGTATATGCTCTTGGTTTGTTAGTCCAACGGATGCATTTCAGGACTGTTTGTTGTTCTGTCTCGAGAGGAATTTGTATGTTCGCGTGTTGAGGATCTGCAGGCCTATTCACAGATCATGCAGGGTGCATTCGCGTGTTGATGGTCGGCGGGCGTATTCACGGGATGTACCCAGTGTATCTGCACATCGAGGGCCTCGCAAGCCTATTTGTAGGGTACACGGTTGGGAGGTGATTCTCCGGTTTCTGAGCCATTCTTACATGATGCTTACGCGTAGTATTCTGGATCTTGTTTCCATCACCGTAGTAGGATTAGTTGCATAACGAGAGATTTAACCCTATAAAGTGGAGATCGTTAAGGACTTGCACCAGACCTATGTATTGTGGGATGCATAGAATCTGACAAGTTTGCATTAGAGAGTCAACATATAGCATTTGTGTTTTCTTGACTTGGTTTTATGCATGTTGTTTTCTGTTTTCCTACATTTGACACTTAGTCTAGTTTCACTTGATGTTTTCATGTTTCATTTTTTGTTATTTCTTATTTCATTTATTCTTGCTATTGATACTTGATACTATGTTTCATGTCATGTTTATGTTGCGATTGTTTATTGTTATGTCACTCACACCGTTATGGCTGACCCCTGTAGTTTTGGGGGTTAAGGTTATCTCTAGCCTCATGTTTTACAGGTAGGTACTTATAGCTTGGGATTTGGATGCTTGTGCTAGAATGATAATAGAGCTTATGTAAATTGTAAAAGAAAGTATTCTAAAAGAATTTGTAATTCAAGATGTTTTGTATTCCGCTGTGCTTTGTAAACAATTGATGTAATAAAAAGTTTTAATTTTTCCTGTATTTGGTTGCTATGTTTATGTTTACATTGAAGTTGATTCTGGAATTGTGCCACGTATTTCTGAGATATTATATTGGAAATTCGGACCGCTACAAAAATAATATGGAATTAAAAACCGTGTTTTCAAAACTAGGCCACATCGAAGCCCTAGAAAACTAAATTTTAGTTCATAATAAAATTGCAACTAACAAACATAGAATTTGATTGCATATTAAAATTTGACAGAGAAGAGAAAAGAAAGAACTCGTATTTTTGAAGACCGAAATTGGTATCTCGAAATCCGTGCACACTCTCTCTCCTTCTCTCTTTGTTTCTTCTTAGAGCACGCGCCCACGACCAGCCGTCACGTCACCAAGCCCCTCCTTCTTCTTTTCGTCTCTCTCTCTGTTTACTTTTACTTATATATATATATTCCTGGTCATGGAGACGCCGCCCCCTAACCCACCTACTTCCAAACCTTCACGCCGCCAACCTCTTCACGCCCACCAAGTCTTGCTGGATCTCTTTCTTATATATAGGATTAGGGTAGGTGTATTAGGTTTAATTAAATTAGAATAGAATGGTTAATTAGGATTAGTTAACATTATCAGATAATTAATTAATTAATTTAAAAATTAATAGATTAAAATTAATCTTTTTTTTAACTAACCAATTAACTAACCCTAATTTGAACCCATTCAACTTTTATTTTTATTAGAAATTTCATTCCACCCCTCAATTGACCGATATATTTTTTATTGATTCTTTTATGGGCTAATTTGTAAACACGCGAATTTGAGTGCTCAAATTTTGAAATCTTCAACCTTGTTTTATTCCATGATTTCACCAAAACGCCCACCTTTTGCACTTATCCATCTCATTCCTACAAAAACAAACAAATAAATAATATTGAGAAGAATTAAGATAAATGTTAAAGAAATCAATGAGAACTTGCAATATCAATGCATAAAAGAGTAACAAAAATTAAGTATAAATTGTACTCATCAGTCAACCTTTCCTTCAACTCCTGGAAGCTAGCCTCACACTGTTCTGACCATTTGAAACTCATGTTCTACCTTGTATGTCCCGTGAGTGGCATAGCTATCTGGGCGTAGCCCTGAATGAACCTTCTGTAGTTGCCAGTTAACCCAGGAAACTCCTAATCTCTTTCATTGTAGTTGGTCTTGCCCAATCTTTCACTGCCTTAATCTTCTGTGGGTTAGTAGCCACTCCCTCTTTAGAAAGGATGTGACACAGGAAGTCGAGTTCGGTTTACGAGAAGTCACATTTGGACAACTTTGCATACATTTATGCTTCTATAGCTTCTTCAGTACCTCTGCTAGGTGCTCGGCATGCTCTTCTTCTAACTTGGAGTAGACAAATATGTCGTCGATGAACACAACGACGAAAGAATCGATGAACGGCTGCAGGACTCTATTCATCATGTCCATGAAGATAGCAGGTGCATTGGTTACTCTGAATGGCAAGACTAGGAACTGATAGTGACCATGTCGAGTTCTGAACGTCGTCTTGTGCACATCTTCTTCCTTTACTCGGATCTGGTGATAACCTAACCGTATGTCTATCTTAGAGAAGATAGCTGCTTCTTGTAAACGGTCGAATAGATCATCGGTTCGAGGAATTGGATACTTGTTTTGCACTGTCAACTTGTTCAATTCTCTATAATCGATGCACATCCTCATCGATCCATCCTTCTTCTTTACCAAAAGAACTGGGGCTCCCAAAGGTGACGCAATTGGCCTGATGAATCCTTTGCCCAACAGCTCCTCAATCTGCTTCTTGATCTCATCTTGTTCTGACGGTGTCATTCTGTATTGTGCCTTAGAAATGGGTGCACTTCCTGGCTGAATAGAGATACTGAACTCTACATCCCGCTGAGGAGGAAGCACGGGTAGATCTTCTAGAAACACTATTGGAAAATCCCGGACTAGTGGAATCTGCTTCACTTCTTCATGATCCTTCCTCTTAGATGGAGCTGCTACCAACTGTTTACACTTCCTCTTCCCTTGAAATGTAACTGCTGGTCCCCATGGTGCCTTCACCATAACCTCCTTACTCTTGCTGTAATACCCTGAATTTTTATTAAATGTGAAATTGTTGATTTTACGTGTTGTGCACGTGCAAATTTGTGTATAAATATTTTCTTATGAAATGATTTTTTTAATAACATGAGCAAATAATTAATTTCTTTTCTTCTCTTTTCTTTTAAGCTCATTTTTAGAAGCCTAAATTTGTTTTCTAAATAAAGCCCAACCTATGAATTAATTTTTTTTTCTTTCTAAAAGTCCACTATTTTAAAAAGCCCATGAATTAACTACCTGATATGGCTAAAAATGGGGTTAAATCGGAACCGTCCAGATTGGGAACGAATCTTGAAACTCAGGGGTAAAACGATAATTTCACATATAGATGGGCCCGAAGTGGGCACTGGATCTCCCCTTCACAGATCCGATAACCTGCGAAACGGATCCACTCCAGCTGGGTATGGGTCCCGACCCAGGACAAACCCAGACCAGCAAGAGGAAATCAGGGTCACTGATTTGACTAAATCAACGGGCCTGATTTGCAGTTATCCTCTCACCGGGAATCAGGGATCAGTTTCCTAAACTAATTATGAGGATTTTACTCCCAACGGTATCACAGGAAATCAGGTCCCTAATCAAACTCCCATGGCAGCTATAAATACCTCCTACCTACCACTGTGACCAAGTAATCACTCTTTTGACAACTTAAGCTCTTTCTTAATCATCACTGGTTACTGACAAGAGCGTCGGAGGGTGCGTCGCCGGAATCAACCCCGGTGTATTGCACTTCCTTGCAGGTGAGCGGCAGGAATCAGCAGCCCAATTCCGACGAACAGGCTTGGATCCGCTATTCAGGTTTTTCCATGAATTCACAAATCTCGTCTGTTTACCCCCACACCAGATTCAGCGGTAACAGGTTGGCGCCGTCTGTGGGAACCCATACGAATAGCAGCCTCTCCTCTTCCCGTCGACTAGCTCTTCTCCAGCCATGCCTCCCAGAAAGGTCAGGTCTAGGGGGTCCAACCGTGGACCCAACCCCACCGATCAACAAGAGGAAGTCCCCGTGCATCCTGCTCCGCAGCTCGAACAACTTCCTCCCCCGGTCCAAGACCATTTCCAACTGGGCCAGCCCCCTCTTCTGAATCAACAACCCCCTAATGGTCCCACTAGTCAGAACCAGCAGAGGCAGAAGCAACCTCTCCACCCAGACCATGTCTCAGTACACAATGCCTCCTCGGATTCTATGGCCTCCCATAATCCCCGAGCTTCCGACCTCCGCAACACCGTTCTAAATCGGCAGAAGGATGAGGACCTTCGCAACCGCCTAGATGAGAAGCGGGCCCGAGAGGGAGTTTCCCGCCAACATCAAGGTGAGCGATCTCCTCATCGCCGAGATGGCAGGAGGTCTCCGGACCGAAGAGGACGGGGGGAATCTCCCGAGCGTCGTAGGAGGAGGCCACATTTCCCTGCTGGTCGACATCATCCGAGGAACGATGAGGCACCCATCACTCGTGCCGAGTTCCAACAATTCCAGGCAACGGTGTTGCAGGCCCTCAACCTTCGCCCCGACAACAATAATGCCCAAAGGGTTCCAACACCCCCACGGGTCCCAAGTCCTCGCTGCCGATCCATAAGTCCTCCCCCGGCTCCTAGTCACCAGCAACACCATCATAGTCCTCGCCGATCCCAAGACTATCGACGCCGTAGTCCCCGCTCTCCTTCCTATGAAGACGAGTCCAGGGGATCGTTTGACTACCACCGGAGGGACGATGCCCTCTACCGTCGTCTCCACGAGATGGAGAGGCGCATCGGTCGAATGGACAAGGAGGAGGAGTCGAGAGGAAGGACCATCCGCCCCAGCAGACCCCCCTTCTCTCGGACCATATTGGAGGCTCCTATCCCGAGGGGCTTCAAGCCTCCGCAGTTTGAAACTTACTCGGGAGAGTCGGATCCCGTTGACCATGTCGAAAGCTTCAAGACCTTGATGCTAATCCACCAAGCTTCCGACGCCATGCTTTGCAAAACCTTCCCCGCCACTCTCAAGGGTTCGGCTCGGGAATGGTACTCCCGGCTCGCTCCCTCCTCCATCTTCTCATGGACCAACCGCTGAAGCATATCCTCCACAAGCCGGAAACCTTAGGCCGGCTCATGAAATGGTCCATCGAGCTGAGCCAACACGACATCTCCTACCAGCCCCGGACTGCGATCAAAGCTCAAGCCCTCGCAGACTTCATCGTCGAGACCACCATTCCCGAGGTCAGCCATGTCCCGAACGGACCCCCTATTTGGACAGTTTTTGTGGACGGTTCCTCTTACAACGAGGGAAGCGGAGCCGGTATCATCCTGACGGGTCCAGATGACTTCGTCCTCCAGTATGCCCTCCGCATGAATTTCAAGGCCTCAAACAACGAAGCAGAGTATGAGGCACTAATCGCCGGCCTCGGACTTGCCCGAAGTGCCGAGGCACAGCACCTCCGAATCCATAGTGACTCTTAGCTGGTTGTGAACCAAGTCTTGGGCGATTACGAGGCACGAGACGAACGGATGGCGAAGTACCTCGCCAAAGTCCGAACCCTCATGGCCCGGTTCGAAGAGGCACTCATCCAACGAGTCCCTTGAGAAGAGAATTCACAAGCCGATGCCCTCTCCAAGTTGGCCTCATCCTCCTTCCAAGGTCTCGAGCAGACCGTCTTGATCGAGGTCCTCTTGAAACCGAGTATAGAAGACGAGACCCTCGACTCAGTGGAGTCATTGCCGGTCCTACTGCAAGATAATTGGATGAAACCGTTAGTGGAATTCCTAAGTGACGGACTCCTCCCCGAGGACCCCAAGGAAGACAGTCGAGTAAGAACCAGGGCCGAGCGGTACATCCTGATTGAGGGGATCTTGTACAAGCACTCCTTCTCGCAGATAGACGGCCGACCGTACCTGAGATGCCTTACAGGAGCTCCACGAACAGGCCGACTACGCCTTACAGGAGCTCCACGAAGGCATCGGTGGGGCACATTCAGGGTCTAGGTCTTTGGCTCGGAAAGCTCTGAATTACGGATACTTCTGGCCGACTCTCCTCCAAGATGCCGAGCGACACGTTCGGCAATGTGGCTCTTGTCAGAGACATTCCAACATTCGTCGCCTCCCCCAAGCTAACCTCGCCTCCCTATCAAGTCCTGTCCCCTTCGCAATGTGGGGGATGGATTTACTAGGGCCATTCCCTCCAGTTCCGGGCCAGTTCAAGTTCTTGGTCGTGGCCATCGACTACTTTTCGAAGTGGATTGAGGCCGAGCCCCTAGCCACTATCACCGAGAACAAGGTGCTTCAATTCTTTTGGAAGAACGTCATCTGCCGATTCGGCGTACCCCGTGTCCTCGTAACAGACAACGGAACTCAGTTTACTGGGTTCGCGTTCCGAGCTCTATGTGAAGACCTTGCCATCCAACAGCGCTTCTCCTCCGTCTCCCACCCACAGTCGAATGGCTAGGCGGAGAACGCTAACTGGTAGATCCTCTCTGGTATCAAGAAGAGACTGGACAAGTGTTCCTAAGGCTTATGGGTCGACCAACTCCCCAACGTGCTGTGGAACTACCGCACCAACAAACAGACCCCCACAGTAGAGTCCCTGTTCAACCTCACCTTTGGGTCCGAGGCAGTGATACCTCTCGAAGTCGGAATACCTTCTCCTCGCCTCGCAGCCTACAACGAGGAACAGAACGCCAGAGACCTCCGGGCGAACTTAGACCTGGTGGACGAACTGAGAGAAAGGGCGTCGATCCGCCAACAGAACTACCGGAGGAGGATCAAATTGGCGTACAACAAGAGAGTCCGACCCACCGATCTCAAGGAGGGGGACTTAGTCCTCAGAAAACTAGCGATCTCCTTCCCCAGTCAGAAGAGCAAACTAGCCCCTAATTGGGAAGGACCTTACAAGATTGCAAGGGTAGTTCGGCCCGGAGCTTATCGTCTGGAAGACCTCGAGGGCAGGGAGATTCCGAGGACCTAGAATGCCTACCACCTTTTAGAATACCAAGAAAGCGCTCCGGCGCCTCTCTGAGTATCACAGGGTGTCGAACTGTTCCTCTCCTCTAACTTGTAATTCCTCTCTTAAGTTGTCATATGTAAAAACGGCTCGCCGTCAATTATCAATAAAGAATGCTTTTTCGTACTTATAAAATTGCTTGTGTCTCTCCGCCTTTATTCTTTATTCAGTCAATGATCCGGAGTCCAATACTTGGCTCGATTCTACTCTGCAAACTTGCTTCTAAGCGGGCTAGGAGTGGGTCGCCATTCGGAATTGCTCCCACGACCGTTGAACTCTAACGATGGTTCTGGAGTCCAACACTTGGCTCGACTCTACTCCGCGAGCTCGCTTCTAAGCGGGCTAGGAGTGGGTTGCCATTCGGAATTGCTCCCACGACCGTTGAACTCTAACGATGGTTCCGGAGTCAACACTTGGCTCGATTCTACTCCGCAAGCTCGCTTCTAAGCGAACTAGGAGTAGTTCGCCATTCGGAATTACTCCTACAACCGTTGAACTCTCACGATGGTCGGCGAGCCCACCATTGGGTAAAGCTCGACTCAGCTCGCAACTTCGCAAGAATAGGAGATCGAAGCGCTGCTCGGCACCACTGGCCGAACGCTCTTGTCGCCGAACCGCGAACGAGCAAGAGGCCGGCTCAGGGACCTCGGCGCGATGAACACAGTCACAAACGAAACGACTACACAAAGCTACAAAGGACATGCAAGTTCGAGAAAGAAATGTTATTAATAATTGGGACACAGTACAAAGCGACTCTTCCGTACAACAAGGTTACAAGGCCCTAAAGAACAAAAGTTACAATGCCGACCCACTACACTTGGCTTTAAAAAAGATCATCATTGTCCCGTTCGGGCGTCAGTTTGGCAACCTTGGCCGCCAGTCCCTCTCCCTCCGTCCGAAGCTCCGCCTCTACAGTCTGCAAGTGATGCATCTCAGAGAGCAGATCGTCCCTTTCGGCTATTATTTTCGACATATTGTGCCGAACGCACTGGATCCGAAGGGCGTTGCTAAAGGCGGTCGGCGAATCTTCGTCCTCTCCTATAGGGGTCATCTCGGCGATCCTGCTCTCCAGACGCCGGATCTCGACGTCTCGCTGACCTAGGATGAGCTGAAGGTGGTCTTGCTCGCTTTCGGCTCGGCGCAATCCCAGCTCAACTTCTTAGAGCCGCTCTCGGCACCTCGCCGAGCACAACCTCGTCACCCCGAGCCAGCCTCGGTTCGAGCGTGGTCATCCGAGCGATTGGGGTCAGCATCTTGAGCTACCACCACGAGCTGAAAAGAGGAAGAGACGAACAACAAAATTTCAAACATTGCCAAAGTCCGACACTTCAAGAATTTTCAAAACAAACTTTCAGGCTTTTATTCAAATAAAGTAGCTCTACATACAACTAGTCCGACGCTACAACAGAGTTTTACAATAACTTAAAGGAACATAAGACAACCTGTTTAGTGCCTCTTCAGGAGGGGTACGCTTCGGTTCAAGGAAACGCAGGGGCGGCGACGCCTAACCTCCGAGCTCGATTCCAAACCAGCGAAGCGAGATCCCCCTTCGCCGCTAACTCCAACTGTGGTGCCGACCGAGGCACCGCTAGACGAGACAGCTACACTACTATGAGCGTCAGCAGGACTCCACCTCGCCGTAGGCAAACGAGTCGCAAGTTCGTAGAAAGTAATCCCTCTCTCGCTCTCTTCGCGAGTACATGATGTACTACGAATGTTGGCCCTCTCAGGCAGAGGCTTGAGCGACGCGACCTCTTCCTCCAGCTCGATAATCCTATCTCTCAGAGCATCATCCTTTGTCGACGTATTCAAACGAGGAGGTCTTGACGAGCCCACGACATTGGCACTATCGGTCGCAAGTCGTCGATAATGGGTGACCTCGATCCCCCTGTCTATCGTAATCCTCCCAAGCTTGTCGACCTCGACCAACAACTTTTGGCGCTCGGATGACAACTTCTCCAACTCGGAAGCTAGCTTCTCTTCTTCCGCCGAGTGTTCTTTCTCTGTTAACTCCAAGTGACGGATCTCGGCCAAGAGCTCGTTATTCTTTTGCTCGACAACGGAAAGCTCCCTACAAAGCCGCTTAATCTCACCTTCAGGACAAGGAGCTTGGGGTTGCTTCCGTAGTTGCTTCAACTCGCGACAATACCCCCTTGCAGCTGCCTTTATCTCCTCCAGCTTCAAGAACATATAAAACCGCCTCTCTCGACTATGGGAAAGCTCTCGCTTCGTTTTGGTCAGCTCCTTACAAAGGTACGAAACCTCCGTGATCGGACCAAACTTCACCTGAAAAGCAGAGATAAATCCAACGCCCAACACTTGGAGAAATTTTACGACTAATCAAACACAAAATTCGAGGCCTAACACTTGGAGAATTTTTGGCTAAACAAAAAGCATTTTCATTCAAAACTCAAAAAGCGTTACAAAAGTAGTGGCCAGTATGCGGTCAGGCCTTACAAAAAAAAAGAGACCAAAGACGCAACCAAGTCAGGGGTCGACCTTTTTGTCGCTCGGGTCTGCCGACCCCTCGGCCTTGTCCTCGCCCTCGGCCTCGTCCTCGTCCTCGCCCTCGCCCTCCTCCTCGGAGTCGTCCTCCTCCTCACCCTCGGCCTCTGTCTCGCCCGTGCCTTCGACACTGTCGACCTGTCCCTCGGGGCTGAGCATTGCCGAGGGAAGCTCCTCCTCCCCCTCCACGGGGTCGTAGAAGTGGTAGGAGGATGTGTCGAACCCCGGGTTCCGAGCGGCGATATGAAGCAGGGCTCGGCCGTACGCGTCCTCCATGTTCTTAAACATGTGCTACTCGGCCTCTTGCTGGACAGCCCTCTTCGCCTTCGCCACCTTCGATTGGTGCTTGGCCATGATCTTCTCGGTTTTCTTCCAAGCTTTCTCCGCCTCCGACCGAGCTTTCTCCGCCTCCGACCGAGCCTTGGCCAGCTCCTCCTTCAGCTCGGCATTCTCCTTCTCCGAGGCCTCGAGCTTGGCTGCCTCGTCCTTCGACCGCTGAATGGCTTCGGCCAGCTGTGCCTCCAATCCTGCCACTTCGGCACCGCATTTTGCCGAGAGGAGTTGCTCAGCATCAAGCAGCTTCACAGCTTTTGCACGCTCCGACCTCTCCCGGTCGTACGGCGCCGTTAGCTCTTGTTCTTTGCTCGCGAACTCTTCGAGCAAGAAGTTGAAGTGGCAGAGGGTCTGAAAAGAGAGCAAACCGTTAAGGTCCGGACCTAGAAACTTAGAAAATTTCGGAAAAAATGCTTCAAGAAGAAAGTGTTCAGTCCACTTACCGACATCGTGTTCCGAGCAATCTGCATTGTGGCGTCCCCGACCTCCCTGGACTTAAGTGCCGCTTGGTCCTTTGGGGTCGGCAGGTGCTTCATCGCCTGCATACAAATGTTGTCGTCGCCCAAAAAACTATCGACCTTTATTACTTGCAAGTCGAGGACGAAGATCTGCTTGTGCTCCTCGGTCAGAATCTTCTCCGCTTCGGCAGTGGGGGGCGAAACTTGGAGGGATAACACCTTGCTCACGTTGAACGTGCCGCTCGACGAGTCGGGAGCATCTGCCTTCGCCATTGGAGTCGGCGCATCTGAGACAGGAGGATCGGAGGCCGCGACCTTCTCCTGCTCGGGATCGGCATCCGGAACAACGACCCCCTGCAGGTCGGCGGTCTTTGGGACCGAAGGTATCTTCGGCGCTCGGCCGCCCTGAGGCCCTGTCGAGGGTCTCTTCTTTCTCGTCTCCTGCTCCCTAGCCACCTTGGCCTTCGCCATCAACGCTCTATAGTCCATCTTAGAAGACTCTGCACAAACCGAATGAAAAAACTTAGAAAAATTTTCAAGAACTTCAAGCAAAAAGTAAAAATACCAGAGGTGTACTGGGGTCGATCGGACTGAGACCCCCTCGGAAAAGAGCCTCCTCGGTGATATCCTTCCAACTAAGCGTCGGCAGGCCAAGGAGTTTCTTGAGGACTTCTGTCTCCCCGTCACTAAGCACTGGCTCCTTCTTCGCTCGCTTGGGCAGGCCCTCTCTCGACCAAGCTATCGGAATTGTCCAGGGTTCGGGAGCTCGGAAAATTAAGTACTTCTCCTACCAATGCTTGATCGAGTCCGGGCTTTCGATCAACTTCACGCCTGTCTGCGGCGAAAGGTAGAACCTCTGCTCATTCCTGTTCGGCTGACAAGGGCGGTAGAGGCTCCGAAGGAGGAACAGACTTGGCTCGGCGCCGATCTCTTGACAATGAAGAACAAACGCCAAAACATGCCTCCAAGTGTTCGGCATCAGCTGGGCGGGGCACAGGCCGTACCAATTGAGGACCTCGGCAATGAACAGATGCAGCGGAAAGCGATGCCCGGCGGCCAAGGAGTCGACCAGAAAAATGCACGCGTCAGTCGAAGACGACGTGCAGGCTCGGAAACCTGGCCTCGGGAGAAGCAGCCCATATTCGGCAGGGATCTGGAATCCAGTCCGGATCCGATGCAAATCAGCCTCCGTAAGAACCGAAGTGATATGGTCCACCTTGGACAACTCTCTCGGCTCGTTCTCCTCTACCGACTTGGCGGTGCCCTGGTCACCTTCTCCAGTATCTCTTCGGAATAGCTCCGAACACCCTCCACGCTCGACAGAACGATTGGCTGCCGACCGAACTCCCCTGCCGTCTTCGGCTGCTCTATGATCGTAACCACTCCCTTACCCTTCTAGGACTTCGCCACAATCTCCTGGAGTGGCTCGGTGGCCTCGCCACTCTTGCTCGGCCGAACAACGGTCTGCTCGGTCGGCTCCACCACCTCCTTTCCTTTACCCGCTCGGCTGACGACTTGGTCCGAGGCGGGGGTCTCATCCGAAGAAGTAATCTTAACCATTTTTTCTAAAGAGAAAGGAGAGAGACTGACCTTGAAGTGACTGTTACGGTCAGAAAAGTTCGCCGGAGCAAAGAAACGCCTTTGCCGCGACAGCTAGCAGCACCACCCAGGAGCTAAAAACTTCGATGGTGAAAGGTAAAAACTTGAGAGAGAGAGTAAAAGTGAATAATGAGATTTGGGGTGGGGGAGTGAAGATTTATAGTAAAAGAAAAAGTCTCTTGGGCTTCCTAACGTAAGGGCGCGACTCTTGGCCTGCTCTTGAAACGTTACGAAAGCCCAAACGACTTTGTGACCGAGCAGCAACTGTTGGCGAAAAGTCAAGTAGCTCGGCACACACGGGATCAAAATCCGAGCGACTTGCGATCCGACCCCAACATCAAAGGGCCCGGTCGGCTAACCGAGCAAGTGCCCATCCGAGCCCCAAAACGGAGAAAATTCACTTTTCCCTCAACATTCGTGTAAGATCTCGATCAGACGGCCCAGATCTTGCTAGCATCGCTAAACGACAAGATAGAGTTTTCTTGGGAACTGAGCCGTCTCGAGATTCGTGCCACCATCCAACGGCCCAGATCTTGCCAGCGTCGCTAAACGACAAGATAACGTTTTCTTGGAAACTGGGCCCGTCTCGAGATTCGTGCCACCATCCAACAGCTCAGATCGTGCCACATCGCCCGGACGAAGCACTTCGGACCCGGACACCCTGCATCTATCACAGGAAGCAAGAGAAAATTTGGATTAAAAGTTTTAAGGCACCGCTCTCGGCGAGCCCCCCGGGCCCCAGGACTCGGTCGGTTCCCCTCTCACCCGTGAGCAACTCGAGGCTTACGGCCTCGGAAGCCGAAACCACGAATCGTTCAAGGGTGGAAGAAAAACCACCATAGCGTGGGGCCCGGTCAGAAAGCAGATCGGCACACCTCCCATCTCTAGCTCCTTCGGGCTGACAACCATCAGAAGCCGTCAGCCCGGAAGGAAGACAGAGATCGGAGGAGACCCATCCTTCCGAAGCACCTTGTCCCCTGGGTCCGGACTCCAGTCGTCATCACTTCCGCCCTGATCCCCCCTGACCCTGACATCCGCACCGGGGCCGTCAGAATCAGGAGAAGATCACGGCGGAAGAGTGACCACCCCTCCGACGCTCTCAGGGTTAGAATTTTTCAAAAAACAGGCATCCGCCCAAGGCAGACACCTCCAATGGCTCAAAATCAACATTGCTGTGACTGAAACTACAAGGGGAGCGGGGTATTTATAGCCTCCCCCCAAGGACCAGCCATTATGACCCTTGGGAGGCCAAGTGACGGAAGCCCAGCAGCCACGCTAGGAAGCTGAAGTGCCACGGATTAATTAGAGGACGCCATCTTAATTACCCTGGGAAGTTGGAACGCCGCACAAATCCTGGAGCGCCATTAATGCTCCCTGAGGGCAGCCTGTAGCTCAACTCGGCCTTCTCACGAAGGCCCAACGGCTCACCATCGCCCTTGCCGACCCATTAACCCTCGGACTCCCGGTCGGCTAACCGAGCGACGTACGATCCGACCCCAACATCAAAGGGCCCGGTCGGCTAACCGAGCAAGTGCCCATCCGAGCCCCAAAACGGAGAAAATTCACTTTCTCCTCAACATTCGTGTAAGATCTCGATCAGACGGCCCAGATCTTGCCAGCGTCGCTAAACGACAAGATAGCATTTTCTTGAAAACTGGTCCCGTCTCGAGATTCGTGCCACCATCCAACGGCTCAGATCTTGCCAGCGTCGCTAAACGACAAGATAGCGTTTTCTTGGGAACTGGGCCCTTCTCGAGATTCATACCATCATCCAACGGCTCAGATCGCGCCACGCCGCTCGAACAGCCGAACCCTTAGACCTCCGGTCGGCTAACCGAGCAAGCGCCCATCCGAGCCCCAAAACGGAGAAAATTCACTTTCTCCTCAACTTTCGTGTAAGATCTCGATCCGACGGCCTAGATCTAGCCAGCATCGCTAAACGACAAGATAGCATTTTTTTGGGAACTGGGCCCGTCTCGAGATTCGTACCATCAACCAATGGCTCAGATCGCGCCACGCCGCTCGAACAGCCGAACCCTTAGACCTCCGGTCGGCTAACCGAGGAAGTGCCCATCCGAGCCCCAAAACGGAGAAAATTCACTTTCTCTTCAACTTTCGTGTAAGATCTCGATCTGACGGCCCAGATCTAGCCAGCGTCGTTAAACGACAAGATAGCATTTTCTTGGGAGCTGAGCCGTCTCGAGATTCGTGCCATCATCCAACAGCTCAGATTGCGCCATGCCGCTCGGACAGCCGAACCCTTAGACCTCCGGTCGGCCAACCGAGCAAGTGCCCATCCGAGCTCCAAAACAGAGAAAAAAGCCGCCGAGCGACCACGACCGTTGGATCTTTCAGAAATTCGCGCTTCTGATGATGAATGGTCCAGATCGTGCCAAGTGCGCTAAACGACAAGATAGCATTTTCTTGGGAACGGAGGCCGTCTCGAGATTCGTGCCACCATCCAACGGTTCAGATTGCGCCACGTTGCCCGGACAGCCGAACCCTCAGACCTCCGGTCGGCTAACCGAGCAAGTGCCCATCCGAGCTCCAAAACAGAGAAAAATGCCGCCGAGCGACCACGACCGTTGTATCTTCCAGAAATTCGCGCTTCTGATGATGGACGGTCCAGATCGTGCCATGTGCGCTAGACGAAAAGATAGCGTTTTCTGGGAACTGAGCCCGTCTCGAGATTCGCGCCACCATCCAATGGCTCAGATCGCGCCACGCTGCTCGGACAGCCGAACCCTTATACCCCCGGTCGGCTAACCGAGCAAGTGCCCATCCGAGCTCCAAAAGCGAGAAAATGACCACCGAGCGACTACAACCGCCAGATCTTTCAGATATTCACGCTCGCGCGAGATCAAGGGCCCAGATCAAGCCACGCCATAAATAGGTATTAAAAATCAATTTTTATTTATTTTAATCGTTTTATTTATTTAAAAATTACGAAAAAATTGCTAAAAATTCGGGAAAATTAACTAAAAATTCTAGAAAATAATTATAAATTCGGGGGAATATTTTTGAGCCCATGAACGAACAATTATTACCTAGAGTGTATTGTTAAGGCCCCTGAACGACTGGTTAACGCATCGCAAAATTAAATAAATAATCCGAAAAAATAGATAAAAACCGTCGAATATTCAACAAGGCTTCGGAACAGCTTACAGCTTCGAAAATCACCTCACTACCCCCTTCGAGATTCAAAACGCTCCATTCGGACTCCGATACAACTCCACTAGCTACTGAAACAATTAAACTACTCTTCAAAGGCTGATCACACTCAGTCTTTAGGAGTGGGGAGCTCGTGATATGGCTAAAAATGGGATTAAATCGGAACCGTCCAGATTGGGAACGAATCTTGAAGCTCAGGGGTAAAACGGTAATTTCACATATAGATGGGCCCGAAGCGGGCACTGGATCTCCCCTTCACAGATCCGATAACCCGCGAAATGGATCCACTCCAGCAGGGTACGGGTCCCGACCCAGGACAAACCCAGACCAGCAAGAGGAAATCAGGGTCACTAATTTGACTAAATCAACGGACCTGATTTGCAGTTATCCTCTCACCGGGAATTAGGGATCAGTTTCCTAAACTAATTATGAGGATTTTACTCCCAACGGTATCACAGGAAATCAGGTCCCTAATCAAACTCCCATGGCGGCTATAAATACCTCCTACCTACCACTGTGACCAGGTAATCACTCTTTTGACAACTTAAGCTCTTTCTTAATCATCAATGGTTACTAACAAGAGCGTTGGAGGGTGCATTGCCGGAATCAACCCCGGTGTATCGCACTTCCTTGCAGGTGAGCGGCAGAAATCAGCAGCCCAATTCCGACGAACAAGGCTTGGATCCGCTATTCAGGTTTTTCCACGAACTCACAAATCTCGTCTGTTTACCCCCACACCAGATTCAGCAGTAACACTACCTTTTAATTAACTTGTCATGTAGACACATTTTTTTTGTAAACAATTAATTAATTTATAATGTACAACTTTAATTAGGGAGACACTAGTTGGGACACGTGTTTGCACGTTTGTGTGCTATGCACACCTTTCTTGGCCAAATTGCATGAGAGAGAGAGTGGGGGTGTGGATTAGTGGAGTGGTGGTTTTTGTGCTCATGGGTGGTTGCTACAACTACCCATTGTATCCTAGCCATTCATCTACAACTATCTAATGCAATCCTAGACCTCCATTCCACCATAAAACTAGTATAAATACCCCTCCCTTTATGCATACAACAATAAGCAATATTTTGAAAAGAAAGAAAACTATATAGGAGAGTAAAAGATTGAGAGAGAGTAAAAAGATTGAGTACATTAGTGTGTGTTTTTGGAGGCCGGCTACTACAACCCACGGCAAGGAAAGGCTCGGTTTCACCAAGTGCAAGGCGGAGGAAACATTGTGGTGGCTCGTTCTAGGAGGAGAAGGTCCAATCGTGTTCAAGGAGATTCTAGGAGCTTTGTAGTATTTTTTTCAAATAGGTGGGCATTTTTCTATACTTCTAATGTTAGACATCATGCTAGGGATTTTGATACACACGCATGCTAAAAGAACTAATAAGATAATCACTTGTGGACTTTAAAAAGGATTTGCTAGACGAATGAGTAAATGCTTGATGAATTGCGTGCTATTGGTTATAATTCATGTTTAATGTAGTTAAAGTAACTTATTGCCATGAAATTGTGGAATTAAAACCATGTAATTGTAGAAAAGTATTCATGTTTTGGTTAGTAGATGAATTATTAATTTTTTGCGCTTATTGAACCATCGTAATACTTGCTCAAGGAATGCAACCTTGATTATAAGTATTGTGAATAAGAGGGAAAAACGGAAATTTACACTTCTTTAATAAAGTCTTAATGCAAGGAGTTGAGTAGAGGATTTGTTTAAGTGGAATTTTGCAATTTGTAAACATAGAATACAAATTAGAGTAAAAATACTTGTTTTAATATAAAAAAATATATCCATGATCGACCCTAAATTGCAACCTGGTGCAATCGATAGTCGACCGAATTAGAGTCGACAGTCGACTGTCAGATAATAAATTTCAGATTCTAGTTGCAGAACAGTCGACCGACTGTATTGTAACAGTCCACTTCCCTGACTATTGGTTTTCGAGTTTTAAAATCTTTGCAGAACAGTCGACCGACTGTATTGTAACAGTCGACTGCCCTGAGTATTTGTGTTCGAGTTTTAAATTCTCGCAGAACATCCGACTGGCTATGTTTTGACAGTCGACTGTCCTGAAGTGCAAATGACATCCAGTTTTCATGAGATAATTTTCTATAACCTTTGTCCTAGTATATTTGAGACTATTTTTGCAAGAAAGAACTTACTATAAATCGTTAGCTTAAATTGTCTTTTGATAAAGAAAAATGTATTGATTAAAAGATGATTTGAAAAGAGTTTTGATAATGAAAGAAAAAATGAAAGTATGAATATTAGATTTAGTATTGATAAAATGAGAATAAGAGAATTATGTGGAAAGAATGAACTATTGAGTATGACAAATTGAATTTCTTTGTTTATGCATGATATTGTACATGAAATTGGAATTTTAATGACATGATGAGTTATGAAGGATATTATGAATATGAATATACAAATGCTATGAACATGAAAAGGATTATTATTGTTAATCATGAAAAAAGATCTTATGAGTATGAAAAACTCTATGTTGTAATTATGAGTTGAAATTAAGAACTAGGGTGTAGCTAAGCCTTATACCCGCAATAAAAGAAATGTTGAGATGAAATTTGAAATGAAAAGTCCAAGATTTGGGTCATGAGAAATGATTGAATATGATCGGTATAGTGGAAGTACTAACCCTAAGGGATTGATTTTGTTCATGATTCAATTAAATTAAGGACCAGATACATAGTGAAGATGTGATGAACGTAAGAGACAAACATGAGTATGAGGGCCATTGGATTGGCGGCGTGAGAGTATTCACAGGATGTCCCATGATGCATCATGATTAGGGTGTGGATACTACTCCATAGTGCCGTCCTGGTGGCGACACTCATGGGGTGATCGAATGACTGCGGGTGGTGTCACGTTTTTGGTAGGAGGTGAATTACCACAGGATACTTGCATGATGAGTCATGTGTCAGTGCATTGGAATTCTCCCCATGGCACCTAGATGTGAGTTCGTAGTTCATAGAATGCCTAAGATACTTACCGTAGTTACAGGAGTAGATTAAGTCATGGTGAGGGATTGAACCCTACAAGATGAAGAACGATTAAGGGCTTGCCCTCGGACCTATGTAGTATGGGCTGCATAGACTCTGAATAAGTGCGCATTAGTGTCATATAATGTAAACAACTGCATTAAGGACTAAGTGCACAGCTCAACAAGACATCAATATGATAGTCCCTTGTAATTTTTCTTGTGATCAAGTTTGTGGTTGTTCAAGTATGGAAAATCGTTAAACTGTTTCCGGCATAGAGAGGATGGCCGTGTATAATATTTCGTCAGTTGAATGAACTGACGCGCCCACAGTTTATATGCAGGGTAAAGAGGTAGGCAAATTGAAGTATAAATGCTGCTCAAAGATTGATTTAAATGTTGTATAATTGTTCTATGTAATTACTGTAAATTGCTTCCGCTGTATGAATGTATATGTATAATGTAACTCTGATGTAAGAAATGTTTTAATTTACTTGTAAAATTGTACGAAAGAACTGTAAAGATCCTGTGGAACTTCGAATTCAGTGGTATTTTGGAATTTGGGGTGTTACAGAGTGGTATTAGAGCCACACTTCCAAGTAGTACAAATTTATAAGGAACGACACCCTAGAAGTGTACATTAGAGAGTGTGCTGAGCCTAGAGATTTAAATCTAAGTCACTTACATTTGTGTTGCTCTATGATTTATGTTTCTTCTCCTCCTTTTTTTAAGATGGCAGACCACTTCGATCCAGCTGGAGATGACAACTGGCACATTGTTGAGGAGGATTACTACCCCGGGCAAGCTGATTCACACGAAGAGGATCCTGAAGAATTTGAAGAGGAGTGGCCTGAGTCCTAAGAGATCACTCCACCTTCAGATTCATCTGATGATTCCTCTGATGAGGAAGAACCAGTTCCGAGTAGTCTTATTGTGTCTCTTCAGAGGCAGGTAGAGACTCAGTGGGAGAGAGCAGAGCTGCTGCAGGCCCAGTGTGCAAAGAGCAAGGAGAGGATTACAACTCTCAGTCATCGTGTTTGGGAACTCGAGAAGAGGAAAAACATGTACAATGTACTGAAGGAGGAAGTGGTGGAACTATGGAAGAGCTTCGAGAAGCCAAGAGGAACCGTAGGAACAAGACTGTTGTATCTTCTTACTGCTTTCATTTGATGTCAGAAATGTTTTAAATTCAATGTATGAAGTTTGAAATTCAATGAAATGAAAAGTTAATTTAAAATTCATGTTTTATACTTCGAATTTAATGGATCTTTTGCATCAGAATATGACTAGAAGAGGGGCTCAAAATGGGGAAGGTCTGGACTAGGAAACAAAATTAGCGAGGGTCTATCAGACACTCAATGCCGTTGCCATAAATCAAAATCAAGGAAGGTGCCTGCGAATCCAGTACCCGAAGCAATCAAACTCGTGGAATTATTCAAGCGGATGAAACCACCGGTGTTTGAGGGAAAGTCAGACCCTGACTCGGCTGACAATTGGATCCGATAGGTAGAGACTATCTTCGAAGTCTTGGAGACTCTGAATGGCAGCAAGGTGAAGTTGGCGGCGCTGTAGTTCGAGAAGGATGCGGCTGTGTGGTGGCAGACGATGAAGCAGACAATGGTGGATATTGTTCTTGGCTGGGAGGAATTCTTAGAGGAATTCCGCAGTCATTACTTTCTATCAGACATCCAGGAGAAGAAGGCCATGGAGTTTTTGGCACTGCAGCAGGGCGGCATGTCGGTTAAGGAGTATGAGACAAGATTCACTCAACTTTTAAGGTATGCACCCTGAACTGGTGATGGACAAGGCGAAGAAGGCTTGAAAGTTCGAGCATGGTTTGAGGCCAAGTTTGAGATCCAGGATGATACCCTTCAGTATCAGGAGGTTTGACAAGCTGGTCAAACGAGCGGTAGCCACGGAGGCAGACATGGAGCAGTTCCATGCTGTTCAGAATCAGAGGAACAACTGCAATGTGGGGAAGAGGCCCGCAGTTGCTGGAAATATCAGGGGACACCCCGCTCAAAGGTTCAAGCCTACGGGTGCGAACGTTATTCAGGTGGCGGGGAGACCCGGGAATACTTGGGTGAGACCTCCAGTGAATTGTTTCAACCATGGAGAGAAAGGCCACTACAAGTCTCATTGTCCCAAGCTGCAGGTTGTCGTCCGCAATGGACCAACTCAGCAGGCGGGGAAGAAGTTGTGCCAGCAGGGGCGAGTATTTGCCTTGACCGAAGCTGGCGCTGATGAGGTGGATCACGTCATCACTGGTACGAGTGGGGGTGTTTAGGAGTGTTTTTCTGTGTCTCTTTTCCCGTTAATTAGTACACTATTATGTAACGAGTGTGTGTTATGTAACAGGAGAACTTTATTTGAATGGAAAGAAAGCTGTTGTTTTGTTCGATACTGGGTCCTCTCATACCTTTATATCACCTAAATTTGCTAAAGTTCTGGGAGTTGAACTGAAGATATTTCCACGCAAGGTTTTAGCAGTAGTTACTCCATCAGGGAAGACTTTAACCACTGATCGGTACTATGCAGACTACGAGATCGTGATTGGATATTGAATTTTTGGGATTGATCTGATCGAGCTGAAAGTCTTGGGAGTCGATGTTATCATTGGCATTGATTGGATGTCAGTGTACAGTGTGAGCATCGAGTGCAAGACCAAGATAGTAACAGTGAAGGCTCCAGATGGACCTGAGGTCACTTTCCAAGGGAAGAGGAGATGTTCAGATTTGGTTGCTACTATCAGCCAGAAGAAAGGGATTCCTGCAGAGTTGCAGCAAATTTCGGTAGTTCGGGATCATCCAACGGTATTCTTGGAAGATTTTCCTGGGTTACCCCCGCATCGTGATGTGGAGTTTAGCATCACTATTCAGCCAGGGAGTGCACCCATTTCCAAGGCACCTTATAGGATGGCACCTTTGGAGCAGGATGAGATCAAACGGTAGATTGAGGAACTGTTGGAGAAGGGCTTTATTCAACCGAGCGCGTCACCTTGGGGAGCACCGATGCTTTTGGTAAAGAAGGATGGTTCAATGAGGATGTGCATCGATTACCGAGAGCAGAATAAGGTCACTGTTCAGAACAAATATCTGATTCCAAGAATTGATGACTTGTTCGATCGTCTACAAGGAGCAGCTATTTTCTCCAAAATAGATCTTCGATCAGGATATCATCAAGTTCGAGTGAAGGCTAAAGATGTGAATAAGACTGCGTTCAGAACTCGACACAGGCATTACAAATTCTTTGTTATGCCGTTTGGAGTGACGAATGCACCTGCAATTTTCATGGATATGATGAACAGAGTTCTAAGGCTATTTATTGATTCTTTTGTCATGGTATTTATCGACGATATTCTTGTGTATTCCAAGTCGAAGGAGGAGCACACGGAGAATCTGACAGCAGTTTCAAAGAAGCTAGAAGAGCAGGAGTTGTATGCCAAGTTATCCAAGTGCGATTTTTAGAAATCTGAAGTGGCATTTCTAGGTCACATCCTTTCTAAGGAGGGAGTATGTCACGCCCCGCTTCCCAAAAATACGGAATACGAGCACGTAACATTGGCCCAGCGAATGATTTTCATCATCCATAAGCTGTTCAGGAATCTTTACAATATCTTACAAAATAATCAGAGTCGGAAGCAAAAGAGTCAACCACATACATGCAAAATTGAATTAATAAACCAAAAGAATTTACTTGAAACAAAATATATTAATCTCAAATAAATCATATCTGAACAATTCAAAATCATGGGTCATACTGCCCAAATACAAATAATACAAGTAACAGATACATTATTCAAAATGAGCAACAGGAAATAAATGAAGATATCAAAAGCTCCAGCAAACTAGATCACATACTCCATCGGGCAGCTGATCACCAAAATCTGCAATTTGACAAATTGCAGAGAGAAGGAAAAAGAAAACAAGTACCCGTCAATTGCAAGTTACGGGCCACTTATAATGTAGGATACAAGTACATAGGGAAAACTAAACAAATCTAAATAATAGCAGAAACAAATATAGCATGGTATAGTAGAATCAACTAGCATGGTATACTAACATGGGTCAAGTGTCAAAGTCAAAAGCATGCAGACAGATATACAGATAGTGTCAAATAATTGTGTTAAGTGATATTGTCAGACAGATAACAGGTAATCAAATAATCAAATAACAGATAGCCAGATACATATAACAGATTCAGATTCAGATACAGATGTCACGTTCTTATAAGTCTTGTGTGAAAACTATCTAGGTAGCACTTCATGCGCCCCAAAAACATAACACATGGTTGTTACAACAAACAGTTTCGCTTTAGATTTCGTAGGAGATCATATAGGGCCGTGTACTCAGGATTCAGATAGACAGATATCAGATAACAAATCCAGATAGACAGAAACCAGACGATCATGCAACAGATAGGACTAAGTCCCCTCCAAGTACACCCTCCCGTAGGAAGTATGTAGTTGGGTAACAGATACGATCATGGGCCCCCTTCTGAGTACACCCTCTCATAAGGAAGTATGTAGTCAGGAATCAGATAATCAAAATCTTGCATGATCTCATAACAGATAACAGATAATCAGATGGGAAACACGGGCTCCTTCTAAGTACACATTTCTATGCTTTCCCACTACTAGATCTTTCCCATAAAACATGCATGAATGTATACGAAATAGTGTCAAACTAATATGGTATAATCAGTATTGGGTTCAGGGAAACAAATAAACATGCATAGATAATATACAGTCACATAACGAGCAAAACAGTGTATGTTCATATTCAGGACAGCAAGACAGTACAGTACTAAAACAGTGAATCCCGTCGCTACAGAAATGCAAATCTAGATCCGTCAAAGAATCTAGAAAATAGACTCCCATCCGAAACTAGCGAATATAAATAAGTCATATAGTATTTCACAAAATCATAACTCAAAACTGATTTGAATCCAGAAAACATGTTCAGTCAGAAATTAGTAAAACGAATTCTCAGTCCGAAAAACAGCATCAAAACCTCTCCAATAAATCCAGGAAAAATCTGGGGTATTCCCCTATATGTCTAGAATCAAAATATAAAGTTTCACAATATTCCAGTAAAATTAGTTCAGTCATCAAAAAATAAGAAAATATCAAGAAACGATAGTTTGGCAAATTCGGAATTCCCAACACTGGTGTACGAAAATTGAAATATCTCGCAAGCCGTGAAGCGAAAACCAAATCCGTCAAATGGAGATGAAAATAGACAAAATATATTAACTTTCATATTTCACGAATATTTTTCATACAGTAAAAGGAATCATGGTGAAAATACGATTCTTTACAGAACAGCGAGCAAAATACAGCAAGTACAGTCTTTATAACTAAGCATAAAATGGCATATAAAACCCATCAATAAAATCTACCAAAATTCTGGGTAACCCTAGATAGATATAGCAATACTGACCAAAGTTTCACATCAAAATAATATGTGTAGCACAAGTATCAAAATAATTTAGTCATCAAAATCAATAAGAAACGAAATCTCACACATACGAAAATGAAATCAAGAAAGGTCAGAGGGGTTGGAAAGAAGACAAATTCCTCTAAAACTCATGTTTTATACCAAAATTAAGATACTGTCCCTAACCTGGTCTAAATTACTGATCAAGACAGAATATCGGCAAAATAGAGAATTTCCTCAAAAACCAAAATCAACATAATTTAAACGAAACTTGATCCAAACACACCCAAATATGAAATCGAGTCTGCCAAGTGTCAAACAACATGAAATAGGGTATACTAACATATCTAAAACAAGTCTACCACATGGTTCTCAACAAATACCCAAATTCTCACAAGTCTTACGTATATGATCAAATCAAGAACGGGCAACACCTAAGTTAATTCATGTAAATACTGTTTCGTGAGGCAACTATGGTCAAGTTTTCACAATAAAGACAAAACCCATCAAAGATAACACACATGAGTTGTCTCTAGAAACCAACTACACTATAGATGGTATTTTTGACTTGTATCAAACAAAGGAATTGGAGTACAAGTTACTTGTCTTAACCGGAGACGAAAACGAAGAACAATAAGAATAACAGGAACGGATTCCTGGCAACGAACACGAATGAACGAGTCAACGAACCAAAGCGAGCACCATCCACAAACACGAATACGAACCAAATACTCCAAGAACGAACGGACAAAACCCCACTAGCAAGAACGTCCCGCAACACAAACCAACTAGAACACACCACAATCACCCGAGATCCAACACACAACCCACGAACGAATAACCACGCACACACACTCAACCCCGAGAGTATGAGGAAGAGAGGGATAGAGGACGGCGGATTCGGAAGAGGCCGGGAGTGTCCAAAATAGGGTCGGGAGAGAGGAAGAAATTTTCTCTGGCGGCTAGGAGGAAATACAGTGCACAATTGCATGGGGGGATGAGAATGATTAATATATATGAGGGAGATTTAGGCTGTGTTTGGATAGCTGTTATATACCCTTTTTTCGTTTTCGAAAACCAAAAAAGCATTTGGTTACGCTCTTCTCAAAGCAATTTTTTGCTTCTCTTTCAGAAAAATCCAAAGGGGTCATTTCTTAACTGGACTTCTTCTTTCCTCTTCTTTCCTCGAGTTCGTCCTTCGACCTCTTCTTCGACTACACCTTCGACACTGACCACAACTTCGACTCCGACTTCGACTCCGGCCTCGTCTCCGTCTCCATCTCCGTCTCCAAGCGCCCCTGAAGAGAGGAGCTCGGTGCGGTTGGCGATGAGGAGGCGTTTGTGAAGTTCGATAGTGGAGGGGAGGAGAGGAGCTCGAGCTTCGACATTGGAGCTCGATGGGTTCGTCGAGGGTGGAGCTTGACGATGGAGGTGAATGTGGCAGAGTTCGTCCATGGTTGAGCTCAATACCAGTGGAGAGGTCGGCGACGAGAGATTGGAGCTCGGTGTTGGGTTCGAAGCTCAATCGAGATGAGCTCGGAGTACGGCGATTGGAATAGCTCGACGAGGAGTTTGGAGGTGAGGTTAAGCTCGGCGAGGAGGAGAGCTCGGCGAGATAAGTGTGGGACTTGGAGCTCGTGAAGGGGAGCTTGAAATGGGGTTTCGGCGAAGGTGGAGGGTTTTTCGATGGAGGGGGAACTTGAGCTCGGCATCGGAGCTCGGTGGCTTGGAGTCGAGGTCGGAGCTCGACGAGGAAGGGGAGCTCGATGAAGGAGGTCGATGTTCGGCGAAGGAGCTCGACGAGTGGAGCTCGGCAATGGGTTCGATGAGGGGAGCTCGAGCTCGACGGAGCTTGGAGTTGAAGGAGCTCAACTGTGGGGGAGCTCGGCATTGGAGGTGATGGAGGTTGGCGACGAGGTAGGCGAGGAGCTCAGTGCTTCAGCGACGAGCTAGGCGAGGAGCACAGCGCTTCGGCGACGAGCTAGGCGAGGAGCACAGCGCTTCGGCGACGAGCTAGGCGAGGAGCACAGCGCTTCGGCGACAAGCTCGACATTGGAGCTAGGAGATGAGCTGGGTATTTTTGGCGCCAAAGTTTAAAGGAGTGTAGAGTTGCGGTCCGGGTCTCTAACAGGTTCGAACCCGACCCGTTAACCCTTTACCAAACGCATTTTATACTTTCATTTTCAAAAAACCGTTTTCAAAAAAAAATTATTACCAAACCGCTTTTACACTCTCATTTTCAGAAAATAGTTTTCTGAAAATCCTTTTTAGAAAACTGTTTTCAGAAAACTATTTTCAAAACAACTAACCAAACGCAACTTTAGGGTTTCAGTATTGATGGGGATTGGGTGTGGGAAAAATGTAGCTAACGGGTTGAGGTGTCTTGCAGGGTGACTTGGGTTTCGGTAGATGCAAACCAGGGCAAAAAATAAATAAAGGTGGGGGGTATGATTTCGGTAGGTAAGTAATCAGGAAAGCCATTAGGGAAATAGTATATATAGGAAGGTAGGTAATGAATGGATTAATATTAGGTGGTAATGAGTGGGTAATAATGGTCCATAAGATTCTGGGGAAATAATAAGAGGATGGCTTAATAAATCGGATCTGGTGGGTGGATTTGTATTAGGTGGTTTTAGGATAGTTAATTAATAGGGTTAACAATGATATTTAAAAGTAATTAAGGATATAGGGGGAAAATGGGTATTAGGAAAAGATTAGATATATGGGTAATGGGTTAAAAAATCCATTAAGAAAATTATAGGATTTTAGAATAAAATAAAAATATACAATTTAGGATTTTATAGGAATACTAATAATAAAAATAAAACAATAACAATAATAATAATAACAGTATCAAAAATAACAGTAATAATAATAATACGGAGAACACTAACAAAAATAAGAAAACTGATAAAAATAATAATAGTACCAATAATAACAGTAGTAGTAATAATAATAGAAGTCAAGGTAACAATATCAAAAATAAGATTTGTATTAAAATATAAAAATTCATAGAAAATAGTACAATAAAACTATTGATCTAAAAATTAGATTTTAATAGAGGAGTCAAGAATACATCTTGACAAAAGAATTTGAAAACCGAAAAATAATTTGGAAAAAAGTTTTAAATACAGAAATTACACAAAAATACATTTTTGGGAAAATAGGGGTTACAGAGTGGCAACTGATCCGCAAAAGATAGAGGCGGTGAAGGATTGGGCAAGGCTTACTACCGTGAAGGAAATCAGGAGCTTTCTTGGGTTGACTGGATACTACAGGAGGTTCATCCAGGGCTTCGCTCAGATAGCCGTGCCGCTCACTGGTCTGACCAAGAAGAATGTGAACTTCAAGTGGACTGAACAGTGCGAGGCAAGATTTCAGAACTTGAAAGAGAGGCCGACTACTGCTCCCATTTTAGCTTTGCCTAGAGTAGGTGTTGAGTACAATATCTATAGCGATGCTTCACATCGTGGGCTTGGTTGTGCCTTAATGCAAGAAGGAAAAGTGATCGCATATGGGTCTAGGCAACTATGACCGCATGAGAAGAATTATCTGACTCACGATCTGGAGTTGGCTGCGATTATCTTCGACTTGAAGCAATAGAGGCATTACGTGTATGGTGAGAAGCTGAACATGTACACGGACCACAAGAGCTTGAAGTACATCAATCAGCAGAAGGATCTGAACCTGAGGCAAAGGAGATGGCTGGAGGTACTTGAGGAAATTCGTCCAGAGATTAAGTATTACCCTGCGAAGGCTAATGCTGTTGCTGATGCACTTAGCCGCAAGAGTAGTCTGGCTAGTTAAATTACAACTCAGAGGTATTTTGCAGAGGAGTTGGATCGAGCTGGTATTGAAGTCGTTCTGCAAGGCTTGGGATCATCTTTAGCTCAGTTGAGGCTTCAACCAACGCTGAATGAAAGGATTATCGCAAGTCAGAAGGAAGATGCAGAGATTCAGAAGATGAAGGAGCAGGTCGGTGCTGGCAAATTGTCGGAGTTTCAGATCAGGGATGAAGTGCTGTGGTTTGGAAAGAGGTTGTGTGCTCCGAATCAGTCGGACTTGAAAGAGAGTATTCTTCAGGAGGCACATGCTACTCTTTTGTCTGTACATCCTGGGAGTACCAAGATGTATAAGGACATTAAACAGTATTTCTGGTGGTCAGGTTTGAAGCGGGATGTGGTTAAATTTCTATCGAGGTGTGAGATTTGTCAACAAGTCAAAGCTGAAAATCAGAAACCCAGAGGTCTATTACAACTGTTACCTATTCCGGAATGGAAGTGGGATAACATCAGTATGGATTTCATCACGGGCTTTCCCAAGAGTTCAAAGGGCAATGATGCGATTTGGGTTATAGTCGATCGACTAACCAAGTCCGCTCACTTCTTGGCGATGAAACTCACTGCTTCGATGGACAAGTTAGCTGACATGTATGTTGGTGAGATCGTCAGGCTTCATGGTGTTCTGTTAACCATTGTGTCTGATCGAGATGCGCGGTTTACTTCGCATTTCTGGAGGTGTCTTCAGACAGCTTTAGGTAACAAGACGGATTTCAGCACTGCTTTTCATCCACAGACCGATGGACAGACCGAGAGAGTCAACCGTATTCTTGAGGACATGCTTTGGTGTTGTGTACTAGACATTGGAGGTAGTTGGAAAAGGCATCTAGTTTTGGTAGAGTTTGCCTACAACAATAGTTTTCAGACTAATATTGGGATGGCACCATACGAAGCTTTGTATGGCAGGAAGTGCAGAACACCTGTTTGTTGGTTTGAAGTTGGAGAGAGGCAGATGTTTGGGCCTGAGATTGTGCAGCAGATCTCTGAAAAGATTGATCTGATCAGGAAGAGGTTGGTGGATGCTCAGAGTAGGCAGAAGAGCTATGCAGACAACCAGAGGAGGGACCTTGAGTTCGAGGTTGGTGACTTTGTCTTTCTAAAGGTTTCACCTAGCAAAGGTGTGATTTGCTTCGGCAGAGGTGGGAAGTTAGCCCCAAGATTCATAGGCCCGTATAAGATATTGAAGCGGATTGGGAAAACGGCTCACCGGCTTGAGTTACCGGAAGAGTTGTCTCAGGTACACAATGTCTTTCATGTGTCTATGCTGAGAGATTACATTCCAGATCCAAGTCATAAATTGCCCGAAGTGTCGGAAGGTTTGCAGTTGGATCTGAGTTACATTGAGCTTCCGGTTGATATTGTTGATCATCGGGAGAAAGTCTTGAGGAATAAGACGATACCGATGGTCAAGGTAGTCTGGAGAAACCAGTTGGTTGAAGAGGCTACTTGGGAATCTGAGGAGAGGATGATGAAGGTGAAGGGTTTCGGGGCACAAACGCAGCGAAAAAGACAGATCTGAAACCCTAACCCATGGATCCGTGTACAAGACATGGCTAATAATGGATAAATAAAATTTTACCTTTCGGAGCTTTACGAAGGCTGAAAGATGGAGGTTGCAATCACCACGCAGCCCTAGTAGCTAGATCCGCGTCTCTAAGGTAGTCCACACGAACGTCCGATCGTCCAACGATCGAGGGAGCCGGTACTAGCCGATGATGCTTGCCTCTCTCTCTCTCTCTTTTGCCTCTCAACAGTTGAGCGGCTAGGGTTTTCTGTGGAAAATAGATTTGTCAAAGATCATCCTAATCCAATACATCTCTATGTATTTATAGGGAGAGATAAGAGGTGGGCTTAACCGTAATCAGTTTGGCTTCTGATAAGACCAATCTGATTTGGTTTTATCATTTAAATTCGAATTAACCGTAATCAGTTTGGCTTCTGATAAGACCAATCTGATTTAAATTCGAATTATCCTTTAATTAATTAAGTCCAACTCAATTAATTAAATAACTAATTTCGAATCATTTAAATTCTGAATTTAAATTAATACTCCTTTTAAACGTTCTATGTGTGTGACCCTTTAGGTTATTATTACGTTGGCAATAATTTTATTATCTTATAATAAAATTATAAACAATGAGCGGCATCTAGTAATACATCATTGCTACCCAAGTAATAATAATAATTGGTGATTCAATTAAACCTTTCGTGACTAATGTCTCCATGTAATATAATCCTTTTAACCTTGATATTATAGATTAAACTAGAGGCATGGGACGTGTCATCCTCTTAATAATTTAATCTTTATTTTCTTGATCGATGAGTAGACTATTCAAACAAATCAATATTTGAGCATGGCCATGCATTTCATAGTCTCACTCAAACAAGAGGCCGATAATATCGCTCCTAAAATTAGGAGGGTTAAATTCCTTCTAGATCATTCATATTTCTCACACGATTCATAATGAACCCAATATTATCTTTATCATTACCCGATTAAAGATAACTTTTGATAGAATCAAAGTACATTAATTTTTGTGTAGAAATATAATGATTTCAGGTCAGAGGACCATTACACCATTATCACAGTGAGATTACTTATGACACTTATTAATTCATTCCATGTAGAATCTCACAGTGGGTCTGTCCAGTACAATGTACTCTTACATTTACCTATGTATTGATTTTAGTATCTCTATACTAATGACCCATGAGAGGTGGTCATCAATCAATCAACATACTAGTCTCAATGTATTATTACTGTCCTAATAATAATAATACTCGACTAGGGACATTTAAGATTATTATACTATATATAATCTCATGGTCATATAGTTCGTATTAATAATCTAAGGACATTTATCATGCTAATATTTATAACGCAGTAAATACGAAGCATAATAAATTATTAATATAATCAAAAGAACATAATGTCAATAATACTGATCATTGTATTGCCTCTAGGGCACCTACACTAACAGAAGGATCATCTTGAGCTCTTTGTTTGATTTGTATTTTTTTTCCCTTTCTTTCTTCTTATTGTGTTTTGCTTTCTCGCTTTTTTATTATAGTTCCGGGGACGGAACTATTCTAAGGAGGGAGTGTTGTAATACCCTGGATTTTATTAAATGTTAAATTGTTGATTTTATGTGTTGTGCACGTGCAAATTTGTGTATAAATATTTTCTTATGAAATGATTTTTTTTTTAACATGAGCAAATAATTAATTTCTTTCCTTCTCTTTTCTTTTAAGCCCATTTTTAGAAGCCTAAATTTGTTTTCTAAATAAAGCCCAACCTAAGGAATTATTTTTTTTTTCTAAAAGCCCACTATTTCAAAAAGCCCATGAATTAACTACCTTTTAATTAACTTGTCATGTAGACACTTTTTTTTTGTAGCCAATTAATTAATTTATAATGTACAACTTTAATTAGGGGGACACTAGTTGGGACACATGTTTGCACGTGTGTGCTATGCAAACCTTTCTTGGCCCGATTGCATGAGAGAGAGAGTGGGGGTGTGGATTAGCGGAGTGGTGGTTTTGTGTTCATGGGTGGTTGCTACAACTTCCCATTGTATCCTAGTCATTCATCTACAACTATCTAATGCAATCCTATCCCTCCATTCCATCCTAAAACTAGTATAAATACCGCCCTTATGCATACAACACTAAGAAATATTTTGACAAGAAAAAAAACTATATGGGAGAGTAAAAGATTGAGAGAGAGTAAAAAGATTGAGTGCATTAGTGTGTGGTTTTGGAGCCCGGCTACTACAACCCACGGTAGGGAGAGGCTCGGTTTCACCAAGTGCAAGGCGGAGGAAACATTGTGGTGGCTCATTCTAGGAGGAGAAGGACCAATCGTGTTCAAGGAGATTCTAGGAGCTTTGTAGTATTTTCTTCAAATATGTGGGTGTTTTTCTATACTTCTAATGTTAGACATCATGCTAGGGATTTTGATACATATGCACGCTAAAAGAACTAATAAGATAATCACTTGTGGACTTTAAAAAGGACTTGCTAGACGAATGAGTAAATGCTTGATAAATTGCATGCTATTGGTTATAATTCATGTTTAATGTAGTTAAAGTAACTTATTGCCATAAAGTTGTGGAATTAGAACCATGTAATTGTAGAAAAATATTCATGTTTTGGTTAGTAGATGAATTATTAAATTTTTGCGCTTATTGAAACATTGTAATACTTGCTCAAGGAATGCAACCTTGATTATAAGTATTGTGAATAAAGAGGGAAAATGGAAATTTACACTTCTTTAATAAAGTCTTAATGCAAGGAGTTGAGTAGAGGATTTGTTTAAATGGAATTTTGCAATTTATAAACATAGAATACAAATTAGAGTGAAAATACTTGTTATAATGTCCAAAATATATCCATGATCTATCCTAAATTGCAACCTGGTGCAATCGATAGTCGACCGAATTAGAGTCGATAGTCGACTATCAGGTAATAAATTTCGGATTCTAGTTGCAGAACAGTCGACCGACTGTATTGTAACAGTCAACTTCCCTGACTATTGGTTTTCGAGTTTTAAAATCTTTGCAGAACATTCGACCGACTGTATTGTAACAGTCGATTGCCCTGAGTATTTGTCTTTGAGTTTTAAATTCTCACAGATAAGCCGACTGGCTATGTTTTGACAGTCGACTGCCCTGAAGTGCAAATGATATCCAATTTTCATGAGTTAATTTTTTATAACCTTTGGCCTAGTATATTTGAGACTATTTTTCCAAGAAAGAACTTACTATAAATCGTTAGCTTAAATTGTCTTTAGATAAAGAAAAATTTATTGATTAAAAGATTATTTGAAAAGAGTTTTGATAATGAAAGAAAAATGAAAGTATGAATGTTAGATTTAGTATTGATAAAATGAGAATAAGGGAATTGTGTGGAAAGAATGAACTATTGAGTATGACAAATTGAATTTCTTTGATTATGCATGATATTGTACATGAAATTAGAATTTTAATGACATGATGAGTTAGAAGGATATTATGAATATGAATATACAAATGCTATGAACCTGAAAAGGAATATTATTGTTAATCATGGAAAAAGATCTTATGAGTATGAAAAACTCGATGTTATAATTATGAGTTGAAATTAAGAACTAGGGTGTAGCTAAGCCTTAACCGGCAATAAAAGAAATGTTGAGATGAAATTTGAAATGAAAAGACCAAGATTTGGGTCATGAGAAATGATTGAATAAGATCGGTATAGTGGAAGTGCTAACCGTAAGGGATTGATTTTGTTCATGATTCAATTAAATTAAATTAAGGAGTAGATACATAGTGAAGATGTGATGAACGTAAGAGACAAACATGAGTACGAGGGCCATTGGATTGGCGGCGTGAGAGTATTCACAGGATGTCCCATGATACGTCATGATTAGGGTGTGAATACTACTCCAGAGTACTGTCCCGGTGGCGACGCTTATGGGGTGATCGAATGACTGCGGGTGGTGTCACGTTTATGGTAGGAGGTGAATTACCACAGGATACCTGCATGATGAGTCATGTGTCAGTGCGTTGGGATTCTCTCCAGGGCACCTAGACGTGAGTTCGTAGTTCATAGAATGCCTAAGATACTTACCATAGTTACAGGAGTAGATTAAGTCATGGCAAGGGATTGAACCCTACAAGATGAAGAACGGTTAAGGTTTTTCCCTCGGACCTATGTAGTATGGGCTGCATAGACTCTGAACAAGTGCGCATTAGTGTCGTATAATGTAAACAACTGCATTAAGGACTAAGTGCACACCATAACACGACATCAATAGAATAGTCCCTTGTAGTTCGTCTTGTGATCAAGTTTGTGGTTGTTCAAGTATGAAAAATCGTTATACTGTTTCCAGCATAGAGAGGATGGCCGTGTATAATATTTCATCAGTTGAATGAACTGACGTGCCCACAGTTTATATGCAGGGTAAAGAGGTTGGCAAATTGAAGTATACATGCTGCTCAAAGATTGATTTAAATGTTGTATAATTGTTCTATGTAATTACTGTAAATTGCTTCCATTGTATGAATGTAAATGTATAATGTAACTCTGATGTAAGAAATGTTTTTAATTTCTTTGTAATATTGTACGAAAGAAGTGTAAAGATCTTGTGGAACTGTGAATTCAGTTGTATTCTGGAATTCGGGGTGTTACACTTGCACTGAATAGTGACACTCTAGATTGACATCCAGTCTATGCTAATGATGATGTCGACCCAAAAAACCGTCAACTCAATGAGGTCGATGTCAAAGATTCCTCCAATTTCAAGATCATACCCTTCATAATATTGGTCGGTAGTCAAATTTTCTCCTGACGGGGTAGCCACAGATAGAACTTTGCCAGGAAATTTTTTTGGTTCGACTCCCATTCGTTTTGCGAATGAAGGTGACACAAATGTGTGAGATGATCCCGTAACAAATAAAACTGTTGCTTTTATTCCATTTATATGAATTTCTCCTGTTACATAAAGAGTACTCTCATTACATAACACTTCTTACATAAAATGGAAATACCAACAGAGCAACCTAAACAGCCTCTTCCATACCCGTGATGACGTTTTCAACATTATCTGCATCAGCTTTGGTCAGAGCGAATACTCGCTCCTACCGGTATGGCTTCTGCTCCAGATCAGCTTGCTTTTGGCCCTGTCCCCCTTTCTTGAGTTGCGGGCTTTGCGGCCTAGCATGGCCTTCCTTCCCATAGTGGAAACAAGTCAAGGGATTCCTTGCCTTAGGACACTCGGATTTGTAATGACCTGCTTCCCCACAAATGTAATAGGTCACACCCGAGGGCCTTGCTCCTCCGTAGTTCAGCTTCCCAGCCACTGCAATGGCGTTCTCCCCTGTTGGCCTGAACCACTGAGCTGGGGGCTATCCCCTGAAACTGCCTGGTGCTGTAGGCCTCTTGCCAGTATTCTAGGTGGTCCTCCTATTATGTATTTCCTGAAACTGGTTCTTGTCAGTCTCAGTAGCTGCGGCTCTTCGGACCAACTTCTCAAACCTTCTTATGCCCAGGGGTATCATTCGGGACCTTAAACTTGGCCTTAGACCCTGGTCGAACTTCCGTGCTTTTTCGGCTTTGTCCGGAACCATTTCCGGTGCGTACCTGAAGAGTTGATTGAATTTTATTTCATACTCTCGCACGGTCATGCCTCTTGTTGCAAGCCCAAAAAATCCATGGCTTTCTTCTCCTGAGCATCCATGGCAAAGTTATGGCTTCTGAATTCGCCCAGGAACTCCTCCCAGGTAATCTGCACATTGCCCAAGGTTCTCTTAAGTGATTGCCACCAAACTCCTACGTCTTTCTCCAGCTGGATGGTGGCCAGCTTCACCTTACTCAACTCAGGGGTCTCCAAAACTTCAAAGACCGTTTTAATCTGCCTGATCTAGTCGTCGGCAGCATCTGGGTTTTCCTGGCCCTCGAACACAAGCGGTTTCATCCTTTTGAATGACTCCACTAATCTGATTGCTTCAGGGATCTGTACAGCTGGCCCTGGCCCAGTGGTCCCGGCGATATTGGCGGCGAAAGCATTCAAGGTCTGGTACACTCGAGCTAATTCAGTTTCCAGATCGAGTCCCCTGTTCTCACCACTATGCCCTTCTCCGTTTCTGTTCCTTCGTCCAGCCATTTCTGGGTCATAAAATTTGTCATTAATTACCATAAATAGCCCAACTTTACATTCCTTCAACAAAATTTTATTCATTCCAAAATTTAAACTTTTTACATTCGAAAAGAAAACTTGCTTCCTTACATCCATTACATCACTTTAACATAAAGACATCCTATATTCTACGGTTTCTCTTGGCTTCTCTGAGCTCTCCCCGTAATTTCTGGATTTCTTTCTTCATATCTTCAAACCTTTGATGACGCTCCTGCTTGTCCCAGCGAGTTATGTGGTCCAGTTTGGCGAAGTGTCGATCATTCACGTGTCGAACCTTCTCGAGTTCCCACACTTGGTAACTCAATTCTTGAATGCGCTCCTTATCTTCTCCTCATTATGCTTCTAAGTGGTTTACTTTCCAATTCTGGGCATCCAACTTGCTCCGGAGAGAAGCAACAACACCACCTTGGTCATCTTGAATGAGTTCTTCGTCTGAGGATTCTTCTGGGGAATCAGTCGGAGGTGGAGTAATCTCCCTGGACTGGGGTAGTTCTTCTTCTATTTCCTCTGGGTCTTCTTCTTCCTCCATTGGCTCTTCCTCTTCTTCCTCGAAGGAAACAAACCATCCTACCTCATTCTCGGGATCATGATGATTGACCATCTTTTAGGGAAAAGGAGAAGAACCATCAGCATATAGAGCAAGACAAATGTAAATTACTTACATTTAAATCTCTATAAGTTGAACTCACACTCTAATGTCCACCCTAATGTGTCGTCCTTGTAAATTTGTACTACTTATTGAAGCGTGGCTCTGATACTACTCTGTAATGCCCCGAGTACCAAAATACAGTAATTCGTAGCTCAACAGGATCTACATTTCACTTTGTACAATTTTACAAAGAATTTTTGAAACTTTTATTACAACAAAATCTTTTTACATCATAACGCATCGGAAAGTAAATGAAATACAACAATGATAAATGTACAATTGTAACAACTTTAGTATTTAAGTAATCATCAGCATCAAATTCATCTTTTTATCTTCTTGCAATTTCCAAATCCTGGATATGAAACTGTGGGCACGTCAGTTGCTTACAACCGACGAAATATTATAAACGGTGATCCTCACTATGCCGTAACACAATGATTCTTTAATACTTTAACAACCACAAACTTGAATGCAAACAAAGTGTAAAAGAGTGACTATCCTAATTATGTTAGTGTATGCAATGACTTAATGCCTAATGCAGATGTTTACGCTAGGATGACACTAATGCATACTTGTTCGGATTCTATGCATCCTATACTACATAGGTCCAAGGGCAAGCATCTACGTACTCCACATTGTAGGGTTAGATCCCTCATCATGCAACCTACTATGAAAACTACTACGAGATTTAAACACTTTGCAAGTATTGGCTCTCGCCCATGGAATACTGGAGACCAATCCCTCTCTGTGGATCATTTTGTGGCCCTTACGTCCATCTTCCCGGAATACTGGGGATCGTCTCACTCCGCAGGTCATTCTGGAGCCCTCATTGCACAAGCATCCCAAGTGCGTCGCTTTCGTCCCGAAATACTAGAGATTGTTCCCACTCCATGGATCATTATGTGGCCCTTACGTCCATCGTCCTGGAATACTGGGGATCATCTCTCTCCAAGGATCATTCTGGAGTTCATAACTCACATTTTCACTCATTTCGTCATGTCACCAACTAGTGCCTTGTCCTTAAGTTTAAGTTATGATTATTAAAAACTAGAGTCTTGCTTACCCACCGATCTTAAACACAATACTGAGACAGCCAACCCAATACTAGTTACTTCCCACAATTTCCTAAATTCAACTGCCGATAATTTGGGCCTTGCTCACCCTAGAATAACAACCGTCTCAGCTGAGACTACAAAGGTTACATCTAACCTCATCAAGATAATTCATTTCTTTATTCACATTATCTTTCTCATATTCATTTCTTTATTCACAATCTCTTTTTCATGTTCATTTCTTTATAATCTTAAAACATAAAGCAACTCATTTCAACTTCCATTATCAATTTAATCATTTATATCCTTGTATGCAACTCAAATATTCTCTTAATCAAATGTTAATAACTATAAAATCTCATCAAGAAGTATCTAATTGCATTCCAAATTTTCTTCTTTCTTTAATTATACAAGCGTCACATTTTAAGAAGAATTATCAAGTTCTTCATCCCACAGTTTTAAAATGAAATCCACTTTCAATTCTCACAAAATATATCAAAATATTGTGGAAATATTTTTTTTTTAAAGTCTAGATAATATTAGAGGAATAATAGAATTTTTTCCCAATTTTGATACTCTTGAAAAACTCGAAATATGTCAAAAAATATATATATTGAAAAGGGGGATGGTGGGTTTCGAACCAGTGACCCCCGCCTGCTACAATAACCGTCCCAGATTGAACCCAAAGACCAGAAAGTCCAAAGGCAGCTAGCGATAGAAGTTCATTCAAATACTTTATGTATGTATTGTACAATCTTTTGGGAAAAATCACAATTTTAATTAAAAAATGCCTCTTCAAGCCTCGAACCCAAGACCATCAGCACTTTTCACAGTGCTCTAAACCCTCACTGAAAACCAGTATTCCCAAACTCATTCTCTATTATGATTATAAGTTAAAAATTCTTTATTCTACCGGTCTATTTATAACTCTTTCTTTAACAATATCGATTTCCCAATTAATTTGTACCATTCAAAAATCTAATTCTTTTCTAGAATGTTTTCTTTCAAAAATACAGTATAGTGCATATATGTATATTTACAAAATTCTTATTTTCAACAATATAATAAAATTTTCCTCCCAACTTGCATTAAGGAGCTCATATTATCAATTTTCAAATAAAATGTTGTCTCCCATCAAAACTTCTTTATAAAATTCATTATATACTCATAAAACATATACTAGTGAGACTATTTCCACATTTCTTTACTATAATAGCATCTTAAAACCCTTTTTATACATGTTACATTATTTTGACTATTATAAGAACATTCTAACATGCATCAATTTTCATTCCAACAATTCACTATATGGTACTTTCTCTTTCTATTTCTAATTTAACAAAAGTTCTAGTCATTTATTTGAATCACAATATTATTTTAACACATCATGACACAATTAAAATAAGATTATGCAATCTACATTCATCATACCAATCGAAATTTAACAACTAAACCATATATCAACTAGCATGCATCATACTACTAACATTAGAAAGGATTTAAGAACCACCCACCTCAAAGAAGATTTGAAATGTAGAAAAACAATTCCTAGAAAGCTCATAGCTCCAACACGGTCGCCTGGCCCTTCTCCTCCTAGCAAGAACAACTCCAAGCCTCCAAGAATTGCATGACAAAACTCTCTAACTCTCTTTCTTTTCTTCTCTCTTTTGATTCTTAATTTGGTGCAATTGACAAACACTTTTTTTGGGGGGGGGGGGGTATTTATAGGAAAATTAATGGCTAAGATTTAATCTCACAACTCCAAATAAATACCCACTACTCCACTCTCCCACTCTCTCCACTTTCCCCACTCAAAGCAAGGTCGGCCTAGTCTCTCCTAGTGCATGCACGTGCATGTGTAGTGCACAAGTGCACACCCTCTCATTTTTATATTTATATTTTTATTTGTGTATCAACTAGTTGTTACATAACATGTGTAAGAAAATGTACAACTAATTTTAGGTTTACCTCAGTGGACTTCTTTTGTGGCCTTGGTTTAATTTAATTAATTTATTCTAGTGGGCTTTGAGTCTTCTATTAGGTATATAGGTTCTAAATAAGAAGTACGCAACTAAATAAGATAAAAAAAAGAACTTATGCATACAAGAAAATATTTTGAATGAACGATGAGATGAAATGGCACGTGCGTTGCACGTGCAGAAAAAAAATGTATTTTTATTTAAAATTTTATACGGGATGTTACAGAAGGTCACCTCGAGGTCTCTCATATGGTCCTCCCCTTTCTGACTCTTGACAAACATATTGTCGACATACACCTCCATATTGCGCCCAATCTGCTCTTTGAAGACTCGGTTGATGAGTCTCTAGTATGTTACGCAGGTGTTCTTGAGCCCGAAGGGCATGACTCTATAGCAGTAGAGCCCCTGGTTAGTTACGAAAGTTGTCTTCAGAATGTCGTGGGGAGATATTCGAATCTGGTTATAACCTGAGAAGACATCCATTAGGCTTAATAGCTCGTGACCTGAAGTAGCGTCAATCTGAGCATCGATTTTTGACAGAGGGAAGGGATCCTTCGAACATGCCTTATTGAGGACAATGAAATCGATGCATATTCTCCATTTTTCATTAGACTTCTTGACCATGACGACGTTAACCAGCTAATCCAAATAGCTGACATCCTGGATGAAGTGAGCGGAGAGGAGCTTCTCCACCTCATCCATAATTGCATGTTGCCTCTCTGGGGCGAATTGTAACACCATGAATTCCAAACACAGGTAATTTGTAGCAAATACAAGATTTTTTTACTTCAACTTCGTACAAATTTACAAGGATGTTTAAAACTTTTTATTTACAACATGTTCTTTACAACTGCACAGCAGAATTAAATGAATACAATACTATCTACATTAATGAAAATTCTTCAATCTTGTAACAACTCATCATAGTGACTTCAAGCCAATGCCAGGTCCAATCCTGCAACTGAGAAACTCTGGGTACGTCAGTTGCATACAACTCACACAATGCTATAATACAGCGATTCTTTAACTTTAGCAAACACAAACTTGAATGCACAACAAAGTGTGAAAAGTGACTATTCCAAACATGTCAGTGTATGATATGACTTAATGCCTAATGTAGACATTACACTACGATGACACTAACGCATACTTGTTCGGATTCTATGCATCCCATACTATATAGGTCCGAGGGCAAGCCCTTAACGTACTCCACAATATAGGGTTCAATCCCTCGTTTACTACGGTAACAAAAGCGAGCTTTAGACATTTCATGAGTACGAATTCCAGTCCTGGAATCCACCGTCAGACTATACAGAATCCTCATCATTCGAACATCCCACAAGTGCCGCTCTAGCCCCGATATATACATATATATTGTTGATCTGCCTCCCATCCGCCTGACAATTCATGATCCTGGAATCAACCATCAGATCAATCGTAGTCCCGAATTTAATTGAGGCTTGTCTCACCCCGCAAACAACCACAGTCCAGGAATCCACCGTCTGACTGGGTCTATAGTCCAGAAATCCACTGTCAGACTATATAGAAACGCCCCACTTACGTTTGCCCAAGTTTTATCACATCTTCTTCTAGTTCCTGGCCTTAGGTTTAATTATAACCAACACAACCTACAACTTGCTTACCCTACCGGACTTAAAACAAAACACTGAGAATGTTATCCCACACTGGCTACTTCTCCAAGAGAAAGTTAACACAAACTGGTTACTTCTCAAATTCCATTTATTACAACTGTCGGTATTTTGGGTCCCGCTCACTCTAGTTTAAATAACCATCTCAAAAAGAGATCACATAGGTTACATCTAACCTATTCTAAAAAAATTCATTTATTAAACATCTTTTAACTTCTTTTATCCATTCTCTTATTTATCAATCATGAAGTAACCAACTTCTTATAGCAACATTCAATAACACTTGATGAGTTAAAACCTTTATAAACATCACATGTTTAACATTCCAACTTCATCCTTTAATTATATCTTAATTCCTCATAAGGTACATCTTATTAACATTCCAATTTTAAATCCAATTTTATACGCTGTAAAAGTTTTAGGACAACTAGATAAAAGACATCAACCCAATGATATTGTAAAAATCATATAAATTCCAATACTACTCCAAAAATAGATTTATTAGTTTTATAGAATCATGAATGAGTCTATTACAACTTTGTAGTTAAGTTCATCTACATTCATCCGCAATTACTTTGGGTTCACAATCCAAAAACTGAAGCTCATGCTACTTGTAAAAATCACGGAAAGTTCTATACTTTTTGAAATTTTCTGTTTTGTTAGATAAAATTAAAGGTATACAAGTATATTATAACTTTTTAGTAATAATTTTCCACGAAATATTGTGTCTACAATCTTGAATTCTTCAAAATCTACAGTAAGGTCGAAATGTTATACAGACTACCACCGTTCGATCTTGTAAAATTCACTATAAACTATATTCTTCATGAAAATTTGATTTTTTAGACTCTAAAGAAAGGCTAACGAGACTACTTAGTATTTACTTTTCTCAAAATACTACATCTAAGATGTCAAAAAGATCAAAATCTGAAATGTGGTACAAATTTTCAGCAATTAGCCAACTGCCAACCAAACCTAAGTTTGGATTTTATTAAAATAGTAAACGAAATCCAAATATTATTAAAATTTAATGAGATATTCTTGACATATATGAGATGCTCCTATAAAAGTTTTAGCTTTAGATTCCATCTAGTTTAATAGATATGATTTTCTGAAGTCCAACTAAAACTTAAAACAACAACTTAAAAATGTCCACAAATCAATCATATCATAATTTCACACATTTAATCAGCAACACATAATCTAAATATGAATAATCAATCTATATAGGCTATCATGCATCTAACAATTCACACATATATTCTACAATCTAGCATTCTACTAATAAAATTATATTATAAAGTTGGAGAAACACCCAACTGAAAAGTAGAATTCCCTGATGGTAGAAACTCCTAGCAAAAGCTCCAAAAGCCCCCCCCCCCCCCCCCCCCCCCCCCCCCCACCCACCCAATTTCTCCTCGAAATTGGAGCCCAAAAAACAACAGCAAGGCATACCAAGTCTTAGCAGGAAAATATGGATTTTTTTTTTGTTTCTTTTTGCCCAAGCATAGGCCGAGTTTTTAAAGGAAAAGTTAGTGGGGAAAACTAATTAACCACCCACTAATCTACCCACTTAGCCACTTAATCTAATTCAAATTCGTTTCCCTCCCAAAGATTTTGGGCCGGCGAATGATGTGGGGGAGAAAGCACGTGCACGTGCGTGTTACGTGTGTGCACACTATTTATTAAGAGTTTTTTTTTATTTAAGTTAAATGCATATATTATAATATGTAATATGTATTTAATAAAACTAGTTTAATTTATTTATAATTAGAGTTTTCAGGCAAAATTAAACACACACACACTTCATAAATTTTATTTTGAAAGAGAATACAACCAATACGTGCATTGCAAACATGTGCATCACATATAAAATAAATATTTAAATACGAAATAGATTTGATCAACGGGAAAATATTTATAAATAATCAAAATACAACATAAGAAAAAAAATATATATTTCATTAATTTTATATATACAATAATGTATTCAACACGTGCATAGAAAACACGTACATCACATGTATAAAATTTAAATTTAAGTCAAAATAGGAGAAAAAATGAATTTCAATTTATAAAATAAATTCGAACAAGTTATCAAAATAAATAGTTCAAATACGTAGAAACATTACACGTAACGGTGGAATTTAAGTAATCGTTCTGTGTATTGAAAACACGTGCAATGCTCGTAAAAACAAAATATTAAATATTTGAGTTTAAAATTTAAATTCAAGTACATAATCGAATTCGAGAGAGTAAAGGAAAATATATATATAAGAATTGAAAAACGGAACACAGAGAAAATATTTATATTAAAATACACTATGGATATTACCTCTAACGGTACAAAGTACACGTGCGTAATACACGAGGGGCAAAATTGTCATCACTCAATTTTTGTGGGGTGCTACACGGACTTCCATCGTTTTTGTTTGCACGGGCTTTGAGCTGGCAAGACACTTAGTCGCTGCATTATAAGATCCCCAAAAATTCTTGGCATGTCCGAGGGAGTCCAAGCGAACAAGCTCTGGTTCCATCGGACGCAATTGATGAGGTGGTTCCTGAGGTCGGGATTGAGTGACTTACTCTCTCAGATGCATTTGGAGGGATCTGCCTCGGCAAAGGGGACTTCCTCCAACTTGCCTATGGACTCGGAGCCGATAAGACTTCGGACGGAGGGCAATTCGACCGCATCGAGGGGGAGAACCGAGCCTCCCATTGTAGCCATGTAGCAGGCCGAAGCAGCCTTTTTGTTTCCCATGATGACTCTGATGCCAGACTCGGTAGGAAACATCATCTTCATATGATAGGCAGAGGGCATTGCCTGGTGGGAAGCAAGCACGGGACGACCGATGATGGCGTCGTACGCTACCTTTACATTGACCACCATGAAGTCCTTCTGGGTCTTCTTTGGTGCATTACCACTGCCTGCCTTCCTCTCCCCACTCGCAAGAGAATCCCTACGGTAAGATGGATGCAATGCCTCTTCAGCTCGAATATACTTCTCTCTCCTGAGAAGGAGGTCGAGGAAGTCTGCCAGAGGCTTCTTGGTAAGGGACGCCTTCATCAAGTCGTGCCTAACATTGTGCCGAAAAGCCGTAGCTGCGACTCCAGCGTCAAGGGAGGAGATCGAACGAGCTTCAGCGGTGAACCTCCGAACGAAGTCCGGAGGGACTCCCCGTACTGCTTCAAATCTAGCTGGGAGGTGCTGGTCCTCTCAGCCTTACCGCTGGTGATGAAGTGTGCGAGAAAGTTCTCCTCAAGCTGGTGGAAGAGGAAATGGAGTTGGGAGCGAGCTGGGAGAACCATTCCCGAGCTGGGCCGCGCAGTGTGACGGGGAATGCACAACAGAGGTGTGCATCCGATGCATTGTGAATCATCATGAGGGTTTTGAAGCCCTCCATGTGATCGGCCGGATTTGACTCCCCGTTATAAATTTTGAAGACGGGTGGCTTTAATATCCTCAGGATCTGGGTCTCCAGGATATGAGAGGAGATGGGGGGCTGAATAGGCTGGTACCCCCGGTTCGGCTGCCTCTTTCCTTCACCAATCTGAGCCAAGCAGTCTTCCATCTCTTATAGCCGCTTGAGAACAGCATCCTCCCGTTCCTCGAATCGGGTTGACTCATAGGACTCATGATTCTCGTCCAATCTGGTTCGGTGACTGCCTTCACCATGATGGTGTTAGGTATGTTCGCTCCGAGGTCCACCTCGGAGTACTTGGTGGATCTCATCTCGGAGCTCCTGGAATTTGACCCTGGTAACGTAGCATCCTTTTGCTCGGCCATTAGGAGGTTGGCGACCCCTTGGAGAACGGTTGCGTTCCCTATCGTTAAGATGAGTGTCATCTTCGGCTCAGTCCGTAGTTGGAGATTGCCTCGTTCCTGGAGTGGCTGAGGCGGTTGCAGAGGTCGTCTTCGTGTAGTCGGTTATTTATGATGTTTCGGAGGTCGGGGCCCTCTGAGGGTTTGGGATTTCGAGCCAATGACCCGGAGGCGCTTGGAGCTAGCGCGCACAGGTGCTCGTCTAGTCGTTGTTGCTGTCGGAGAAATCTACTCCCAACTTGTAGTGCTAATAGCTGAAGTGCACCACAAGCAATAGAAACTCCCAAGAAATAGATGAACAAAGAACAAGCCATCACAATATATGGATCTCACAAGAATACAACCAATATGCAGAGATAACCAATACTTCTTATTCCCAAAGAAATACAATGATTATAAAACAGATTACAACTCTCAATCTCTCTCTCACAACTTTGAAACACTTGGTACAATCTCTCTTGAAGTTGAATAATGATCACCACCTGAGATTACTAAACCCTAGAGTTTACGGCCATATATATAGCCTTGAAGCAAACCCTAAAAGATAAACACAAATATAGCATATTGGGCCTTTCTCTCGTAAGCCCAAAAGAGCAATCAACGTCGGTGGCGGTCGACCACACCCCAAGCCGGTCAACCGCAACGTGCAGATCCAGAACCCGAGGGCTACCCAGTCGACCGCATCGCCCAGACCTGTCGACTGTCCCCTCCTCTGTTGGATGCCTACACTCGAAGAACTCCCAATCGACTGGGTCGGTCGACCTGCACCCCTAGCCGGTCGACTGCAACCCTCCAGACTTCTCTTCTTCTACTTGCTGCTAGTCGTCTCTTGCTTCTTTGTCTTCTCCTCTTCTTCTCCAACTTCACATACCCCGTGCCTACGTGTATTTGAGGCCACAATTTCTAACAATCTCCCACTTGGACCAAATACACCACGCTTCAAAGTTATTACAATCTTCCCTCGCATTATCTCTACCATCTCCCACTTTCATGGGAGATCCAAGTACTCCCCACTCTCAGGAAGAGCACCTGCGCCACTCCACGACGTGGAGTGCACCAACCACCCCTCATCGCCTCATGAAAGATGTGCTCCACCAATCGCATAGAGCACGAATACCGGAGAAATAACCTCCGTATCGGATTCCGTGTTATGAGACTCCCCACCTCGCAAGATCTCCATCAACACCGGACATGGTTCAAATCATCTCAATGCACCCTCCGCACTATAAACCTCCGTGGACGACATCTCCACAAACTCCGCAGACTGTTCAACCCCTACAGTCCCAATTCGGTTACCCTCATCGACATCACCCCGCATATCGATACCAGTGCTCTCTATCACACAAGCTCGACTTAACGCTTCAACTGCCAATTCACAAAATATCATCACCGCAGCAACGTCTTGCCCACTAGGATCACTTCCATGGCCAGCAGCTCTCATTAAATTACTAACCTCCCCTCCACAACTGAAAGAACTCGGTTGCACCCCACACAACCTATTACTCGATTCTGGCTGAGAGTTAACTACAGGAGAAACGCCCCTCACGCCTCTAACCAAATACAGCATTCCCTCGTGCTTTCCTTTTTCAATCACCCTTGAACCTGTAGCTATACACCACTCCCCACTACCAACTATAGTAGACAACCCCTCTTTGTCTAGCCTTCCAATCGAGATAAGATTTTCTTTCTAGTCTGGAACATGCCTTATCTCCCGCAAGAGAACACTTTGATCATTAATGGTATTCACGCGAACAGTACCAACCCCACGTACAGGACACCGGTGACCATTTTCCATGATCACATCTCTAAAAGAACCCTCCTTGTAGTCATCAAACATCTCTCTCCTTGGAGTGCAATGAAAAGAAGCTCCCGAATCAATACACCAATCTTCAGTGCCCAAATCCTCCCAAGATGATAAGCATAGATCCTCAACAAGCCCCACTTGAGCTTCCTTTGGGGTATCTTTCTTCGGTTTCTCCTGCTTCTTCTTCATATAAGTCTTACAACTGCGCATCATGTGACCCTTTTTGTGACAATACCAGCACTCAGGCCCATGTCCCCCATCACTGTCATCAGACCCACTATCAGATGAACTACTTTGATCCTTTTTTCTTCGACTGCTCTTAGATATCCCACGTCTCTTCTCAGCGCACATAGCAGAATCTCTAGAAGATGATGATGGATATCCCTCGTTTCTCACCCTTCTCACTTCCTCGTTCAGAATGCTACTCACCACATCCTGTAGAGTCATCGAATCTGTCATAGTTCCTGTAATAGTCTGTTCCACCGTACCATAACTATCGGGTAAAGTAGATAGAAGTAACAATGACTGCCCCTCTCTGAAAACTTCAAACCTGCAGCTTCCATCTGGTTGTAAACCATACAGTAATTGTTCATATGCTCTGCTACTGAACCCCCTTCTTTCAACTTTATATTAACCAATTTCTTCATATGAAGAATTTGATTAGATGCCGACGGTTTCTCATACATATCCGTGAGAATCTCCATAGCCTCTTTTGTGGTCTTTGCCTTCGAGATATGAAATAGTGCCTTCCTACTCAGCCCCAACTGAATCTGCCCCAGTGCCTTCTGATCCAAACGATTCCACTCTGCCAAGACATTCACATCCTTGTCTGCACCTATCGACTTCTCATCAAACAACGAACCATCAAGATCTTTCTGACGAAGATACGCTATCATCTGAATTTTCCACATTGCGAAGTCACTCCCATCGAATCTCTCGATCTTCATCTTTTTATCAGCCATCTCGAACCAACTACTCTGATACCAATTGTCGGAGAAATCTACTCCCAACTTGTAGTACTAATAGCGGAAGTGCACCACAAGCAATAGAAACTCCCAAGAAATAGATGAACCAAGAACAACATATGGATCTCACAAGAACACAATCAATATGCAGAGATAACCAATACTTCTTATTCCCAAAAAATACACAGATTACAAAAGAGATTACAACTCTCAATCTCTATATCACCTTTGAAACACTCAGCACAATCTCTCTTGAAGTTGAATAATGATCACCACCTGAAATTACGGCCCTATATATAGCCCCCAAGCAAACCCTAAAAGATAAACACAAATATAGCAAATTGGGAATTTCTCCCGTAAGCCCAAAAGAGCAATCAGCGTCGGTGGCGGTCGACCGCACCCCAAGCCGGTCCACCGCAACGTGCAGATCCAGAACCCGAGGGCTGACCGGTCGACCGCATCGCCCAGACCGGTCAACTGTCCCTTCCTCTGTTGGATGCCTACACTCAAAGAACTCCCAGTCGACTGGGTCGATCGACTGCACCCCTAGCCGGTCGACTACAACCCTCCAGACTTCTCTTCTTCTACTTGCTGCTTGTCTTTCCTTGCTTCTTTGTCTTCTCCTCTTCTTCTTCAACTTCAAGTACCCCGTGCCTACGTGTATTTGAGGCCACAATCCTAACAGTTGCGACCCCTGAGTGACCTCTCTACTGCACGACAGACGAGGTAGGGGTAGTGGTACAACGTGGCGACCCGCCGTGGGGGTTTTCCTGGCTCTAAGAGCCATCGAGGAAGGAGTTAATGAGGGCGGGGCTTCGAGAAGAGACTGGATCTGTGTTGTTTCCCAGATACGGCGCCAATCTGATGCTGTTGTTTTTGGGGTGTGGGAGCAACAGATGATGAGTTCGATTCATAAGGGGGATGGACAGATCTCAGCCATAGATCTGGATCTGATGGGAAGCGGTTCTGCTGGTGGTTGCCCTTGCTGTCGGGGCGCCGAACTCCTGCACAAAGCCCGAAAACACCGGTCGTTTTTTCGGTGACGGACCATCCAATGGTTAAGTCAGTGACTGTAAGAGAATAAATGAGATCTAGGATTTTGGAGGCTAAAAAGTTCAATACCTGGTCACTGTGGAAAGGGTCTGTTATTTATAGACAGACAGAGGAAACCCTAATAGGCTAGGTTGACCCATCTCTGTGGGCCAGATGAGTGTAGAGGACTATTAGTGGTCCATGGAGCATGCAGGTCTGCTCTGGTAGGGTTTAGGATGTTGACAGAATCAGACAGTTCATATGAGGTTGGATTTTTACCCACATCAATAACTATTATTGTAAAATTGTTGTAACATCAACTTCTCACAGTTGATGTATATTCAGTATCAATACAAAAATCAAATAATTTGTATAGCACTATAGTTTGCGTGAGCAAATCCAATATGAAAATAAGTTAAATGTTAAATAATTCTTTGTATCCCAATATATTTTCTAGGAATAGTTGTGTTTCCATGCCCATGCCCATGCCCATGCCCATGCCCATGCCATGCGACGTGTGCGTCATGTGGTTGTGTTCATGCAACATGAATATCTATTCGATAAAGAACAAAGTTACCCGATAAAACTTTCTCCTCACTTAAATAAGTCTCTAAATGTTTAAATTCAGAAGTATTTACATACTCAGATGTAGAAGCAGTCAACTTTACTAACAAAAGATACACACAAAACTAATAAAAAGAACACTAGTATCAGACACGTGCACACGTGCACGTGGAAAAAATTGGAGGATAATGAAAAGGGTAAGAAGAAAATAATTTCCAAACCGATCCACTTTCAAAAATATTTACAAAACAGCTCCACCTCCTAAAATATTTACCAAAGTTAGTCCATAATTAAAAAGAAAATTATTTTCAAACTGACCCACTTTCGAAAATATTTACCACACAGGTCCATTTTTGAAAATATTTACCAAAGTAACCTAACCCGTGTGTTGCACGGGTTGGGTTACTGACTAAGGGGTTCTCCCATTATAGTATTAGAGATTAGAGATAATAAAAATTATACACATAAAATATAACAGAATAACATGATTCCCACAAGGCGAAGCATGCAAAGTAGATGTCGCCTGAGCAACGACGTCGAATGAGAAAAATAAAAAAAAATAGAAAAAAATAAACACAGAAGAACGCATGCCTTATTCGGTATATGCAAGTGTTACAAAAATTGTTTATAAAGTTGATTGAGAGGCACAAAAAACAGAGAAGAAAATAGGAGAGAAAAAACCGAAAGAAAAAATAAAAATAAAAATAAATAACAACTTACAAAAACCAATTTCAGATTACAAGTTGAGAAGTCGAGGCCTGTGTATCACACAGTGTCCTTAAAAAAGATTTCACCTCTTCCGCTTGTTGGATTGTAGGAAGGCGTCTGTCTCCCAGGATGCAATGACCAAAGTATTCACGTAGGCACCACGTAGCACTCTCGAACCGAGCAGGAGCGTCAGAATCCTATTGCTGACTTACCAAACAACAGGAGTGAAGAACAGAATAGAACTCAGAGGAGGAAAGAAGAAGATTTCTGGTGCAGGGAAGAAATGAGAGGGGAGGCTCTATTTATAGAGCCAGGGTTAAAACTGTAACGGCAGATAAGGCTATGAATGTTTTCAGTGTAACGGCAGACAATCAATTGAATGCCGATAACATAACGGCAGACATCAGTCATTGCCTTTAAATGCTTTCAGTGTAACGGTAGACAAAATATTCAACACAGCATTGAAACGGCAGGCAGAACCGTTTCTACATTTATTTCAGCCGTTACAAAAGAAAAAATCAAAACTGTAGCAAAAAGTGGCTTTGCACGGGGTGGGGTCTAGTCGGTCCGGCATTCGTATTCGCAGGTCGCATGTAATCCGGTGTGAGATTTGCACCCCTACACGCGAAAAAGAGCCTCTCTTCTAGCTATCTTACAATGCTTAGAAGGAGGTTACTATATATCATCTTCTATTTCCTTTGATTTTTCCGATGTGGGACTATGTTCCCTTAACCCATTTTCAAGAATGAAAATATCTCACTTTGAGAGACAATTTCTCATTCACCCCTTAACTGTTTTTAGCAAATCAATATATGATTTTGATCTACTCATTCATTGAGGATCTTACTCAAAAAATTGCTCAAAAATCAGTTCGTAAATAGTGTATAAAATACCCATTTTCTAACAGCAAGTACTATATAAAAAAATTACTTTAATTTAACTGACCTTAAATCTCACACATCGGGTGTGTCAAAACACAAACTACTACAATTTCATCATCACTTATCCCACTCATTTTACTTGCAGAAAGAAAAATAACTAATAAAGTGTAAGATTATACTGCTAGCTAAGTGAAGAAGAGCATGAAGAATATAGAACTATATACAGTTGACAAATTACTACTGTAAGAAGTGTACTCATCTTTCATAATTAACCACATCAACAAACTCAAATAATATTCTAGAGCATTTGTAATCGCAGACTAAGGGTAGGTTCGGTACGGTACCGGACTTTTTGATATTGTACCATTACCGTACCAAACTAGTTCGGTTTGAAAATATGCAAACCGTTACCAACCAAAAATTTCGGTATACCGAAACTTCGGTATAACGACTTCTTCGGTTGGTACGGTTCGGTATTGGTGTTATACCAAATATGATCAATTTTTTGTTTCATTGTCATCTTTCCAATGAAATTGACAAACAAGATGGCGAGGAGGGTGGTACAACAAGAAAAACACCTCATGCCAAAAAAAAAAAAAAAAAAAAAAAAAAAAAAAAAAAATCTTTACAAATTTGATTTTGTCTAAAGTATATAAGAAACTATCAGTCAAAGCTAGATGAACTACTCCATCTCCCTTTCAGATAATCCTCAAAAGATGTATTTGTTGCCAAGAAACCAATAGTAGGTTCAGAGCTAAAAACTGAGTTTGTATCATGCTCTAAAGTCTAAATCGAGGAGGGCAAGTTAATGTGGGATTGAATGTTATTTGGGTTTGGACTCTCATATTTGTCCAAAAAAATGCTATGATCTTTTGAAGAATTGACTTGTGATCTTGCCCACCTAAGAATTTCAGAGTCTCTGTCACGCCCCGCTTTCCAAAAATACGGAATATGAGTACGTAACAAAAGCCTAGCGAATGATTTTCATCATCCATAAGCTGTTCAGGAATTCTTTACAACATACCACAGGAATAATCAGAGTCGGAAGCTAAAGATACAACCAGTCATGCATAATTGAAACAAGATACCAACAGAAATCAGTTGAAACCAAATACAATAATCCCAAATAATCAGGTTCGGAACAAGTCAAATATCCTCGGTCACATCGCCCAAATACAAGACAAATATCCAAGTCATCAAGTACATTTTATTCAAGTTCAAGAAACAAATAATAATAATAATAAAGCAGAAACTCCAGCACTAATACATCATCTCGCGAATACCATCTGGCAGTCGTCCATCATGATCTGCAATTAGTAAATTTACAGGAGAAGGAAAGAGAAAAACAAGTACCCGTCAATTGCAAGTTACGGGCCACTTATAATGTAGGATACAAGTACAGGGGTTAGAAAATTCTAAGTAACAGGCTTAGCATGGTATAAGTGTGTCAACAGAAATATAATATCTAATATGAATCAGGAAAATAGAAACAAGTAGCAAGGTATACTAACAGGTACAGGTAACATATCTCAAGTGTCAAGTTAACAGGTAAACAGATAAATATGCAACAGGTATCAGGTAGCAGGTAAACAGGTAATCAGGTAAACAGCTAATCCTGTAATCATGTAACAGGATAGTCAGATTTATGTCATGTCAAGTCTTGTTATTTTACTATCTAGGTAGCACTTCATGCATCCCGGTTTTTACTACATGGTTGCTACAACAAACAGTTTCGCTTTAGATTTCATAGTGGAGTCCATAAGGCAGTGTACTTAGGTACATGAAACAGAAATAACAGGAACAGGTAGAACCTAATGGTTCTCTTCCGAGTACACCTTCCTAAGGAAAGTATGCAGTCAGGTACAAGAAAACAGGCATAACCTAGTGGTTATCTTCCGAGTACATCTTCCTATAGGGAAGCATGCAATTAGGTACAGGTAAACAGGATCGTGAATCATGTAGTCATGAACACGTAACAGGCAGGCAGGACACAAGTCCTCTTCCAAACACACGTTTCTATGTTTGCACTACTAGATCATTCCCTTAAATCCCGGCTTGGTCATTTATTATTATAATCAGGTATGCAAGTAGTTGTTGCAAAACAAAGCAAGAATAACAGGATATAAATATGTATCAGGTTCAGGGTGCAAACTAAACTAGTATAGGTATAAGATATCACATAATAGGGTAAAGCAACTAGTTTTCTAATTCAGGACAGCACGACAGTGTTGTACTAAAACAGTGATCTCCGCTACTACAAACATCCAAATCTAGATCCATTGAAGGATCTGGAAAATAGACTTCCACACGAATCCAGCGGGTATAAATAAGTCATATAGTAATTCACAACATCATAGCTCAAAAAAGATTTGGAAACAGAAAACATGTTCAGTCAGAATCAGGAAAACGAATCCTCAATCAAGAAAACTGCATCAAAACCACTCAAATAAATTCAGGAAAAATCTGGGATATTTCCCTATGTGTCTAGCATAAAAGTAAAAAGTTTTATAATATTCCAAGAAAATTAGATTGGTCATCAAAATTAAGAAAACATCAAGAAACAACACTTTGGAAAATCTGGAAGTCTCAACACTGCTGTACGAAAACTAAGATATCTTGCAACCAGTAATACAAAATCCAAATCCGCCAATGGGAGGTGAAAATAGATAAAATATAATAACTTTCAAATCTCACAAATAGTTTTCATACAGTATAAGGAATCATAGTAAAAATAGGGTTCTTTACAGAACAGCGAGCAAAATACAGCACGAATAGATTTTAGAAACGAGTATGAAACATCACATAAAACTTATCAATAAAATTCACCAAAATTATGGATAATCCCTAACTTAATAAAGAAACACTGACCAAAGTTTCAAACCAAAATAATATGTATAGCATGGTTCATGAAAATAGTTTGCTATCAAAATTACTGAAAAACAGAATCTGAAAAAGATCGACACCTCTGTACTAAAACAGTCATAACTCAGTCATACGAAATCAAATCACGCAAGTTCAGGGGGGTTTGAAAATAGATGAAATTATCTAAAACTCATGTTTTATACCGAAATCAAGATACTGACTGAAACCCAGTCGAAAACAGCAAACCAAACAGAACAGCGACAAAACTACAGATTTTTTCTCTTAAAGCAAAATCAACATAGATTCATGAAAATTGATCCAAACACATCCAAACTTAAAATAAAGTCTACCAAGTGTCTAAACATCATGAATTAGGGTTATTAACGTGTCCACATCAATTATTCTCATGGATCTTCACCAAAACACAAGTTTGCACACAAGTCTCACATGCATGTTCAAAATCAATAATCGGGCGATTCCTAGGTTAAATAATATCAAGATTGTGTCGTGAGTCTTCTATGGCCAAAATATCACAATAGAGACAAAACCCATCAAGGAAAACACTAACATGAGTCGTCTCTAGACCCAACTACACTATAAGTGAACTTTGGGACTTGTATCAAACAAATGAATTGGAGTACAAGTTACTTGCCTTAATTTGGGGATGAAGAACGATGCAAACAAGAAAAGAAGAAAAACCCACGAACGAAAATCTGCAAATCTGCGAATCCAAGCAACACAAGCGAAAATCTCCACACAAACGAAACCCCTTAAATCGTGAGACGATCAAAGCGACTAGCAACCACTTTGAGAACACCACGAAGAGAGTTGGGGGCTTGATTGTGCAAGAGTTGATGGTGGCGGTGTGGTGAAAGGCCAGCAAGGCAAGGAAGAAAGGGCTCGGGTTTGGAGATGGCCGGAGGTGGAGAGTAGGGGAGAGGTGAGGTGATCGGTCTAGTGGTGATGAGGGCAGGCCGGGAGGTGTGGAGGGTGCCGGTTGGGGTGTGCAGGAGAGGGAAAGAGAGGATAGGGGCCGGTAGTTTAGGAGTTAGGGTTAGGGTTTGGTTTGTGATGGGGGGGTTTATATATAGGATTAGGATGTGGGTTAATGGGTATTGGGTAATAGGAGTAGTATTAGGTTTACCAATGGGTTTTGGATATTGGGTCAAATAAGAATAGAAATGCAATTAGGATTGGGAATTTATTTGGCTATTAAAGCTTATTAGGGATCAAATTAATAGGAGTGGGAAAAAGACCATCAAAACACCACCACAACACCATGAAGAATAAAAATAAAGATAACGAGACCCAAAATGAGGGAAAGACCAACGAAATGAAAAACGAGACAAAAGAGACAATCAATCACACACGAGGAGCTCAAAATGAAATAAAACGAATATATGTTGAAAACAAATCCAATATACGGTTCAGAAAATACAAGAGAGATAAAATACACTAAAATGAAAAAATACACTCCAAAATACACAAAATGAAAAATAGGGGTTACAATCCTACCCACCTAACAAAAAAATTTAATCCGCGAAATTCAAAAGAAGATACATAGGGTAACCCCAAAAGAGAAAAAAAAAGACAAAACAAAACAAAACAAACTACTCAAACAAATGAGGAAACTTCTGCTGAATCTCCTCCTTCAGCTCCCAAGTCGACTCACCAGGCGAGTGAGGATTCCAAGCAACACGAACCAACTTAATGACCTTATTCTTAAGTACTTTCTCTTGCCAATCCACAATAGCAACTGGCGGAATCTCACAAGTCAAATCCGGCCGAACGGTCAACTCAGAATAGTCGATCACGTGGCTCCCATCACGGATATATCTCCTGAGTTGTGAGACATGAAAAATATCGTGCACTCCTGATAACGCTGGCGGCAATGCAAGACGATAGGCCACCTTGCCTACTCGCTCCAAAATCTCAAACGGTCCAATAAACCTAGGGTTAAGTTTGCCCCCGCTACCGAACCGAATGAAACCGCACCAAGGCGATACCTTAAGGAAAACATGGTCACCAACAACAAACTCCAAAGCTCTACGATGAACATCAGCCCATCGCCTCTGCCTGTCTTGAGCTGCCTGCAAATGGTTCCTGATCTGGACCACAACATCCAATGTCTTGGTGATCAACTCCGAACCCAACAACTTCCTCTCACCAATGTCATCCCAGCACACTAGTGATCAGCACTTTCACCCGTAGAGTGCCTCGAACGGAGCAGCTTTAATACTGGCTTGAAAGTTGTTGTTGTATGAGAACTCTACGAGATGCAAATGATCCTTCCAAGACCCACCAAATTGAAGCATACAGGACCTCAACATGTCCTCAAGAATCTGAATAGTCCACTTTGACTGTCCATCAGTCTGGAGATAAAAAGTTGTACTCTACTTTAATTTGCTACCCAAACTGTTCTGAAGACTCTCCCAAAACTGAGATCTGAATCTCGTATTCCTGTCGGATACAATACTAACTGGAACCCCATAAAGTCTAACAATCTCTTGCATATACCTCTCAGCAAGGCTCTCAGAGACTGACCGACACGAAAAGGAATGAAGTGAGCACTCTTCGTCAAACGGTCGACAATCACCCAAATAGCATTGTGACCCTTAGGACTCCTCAGCAAAGCGGTCACAAAATCCATAGTGATATGTTCCCACTTCTACTCTGGAATAGGAAGTGGTTGAAGAAGTCCAGCGGTTCTCTGATGTTCTGCCTTAACCTGCTGGCAGACCAAATACTGAGAAACTAACCGAGCAACAGCCCTCTTCACACCATGCCACCAAAAATAAAGCTTCAAATCCCGATACATCTTAGTTCCGCCAGGATGGATAGAATACGAAGACTGATGAGCTTCTTCAAGCAACCTCTGACGAACTTCACGCTCAGAGACACACAACTGAGAACCAAAACGAAGCGAACCATCTGCATGAATAACCATGTCCGTTCTGGACCCAAGCTCAACCTCAGCTCGAAAATTCTACAATTGTGCCTCTTTAATCTGCTCACCAAGTGATGACTGCAGCTGGAGCGCCAAACAACTCTGACCAACATCCAACTCCAACCTCCTCATCTGCTCAATGAGATCACTCTGCTGAGTAAGAAACATAACTGCTGGTCTCATGCTTAAAGCATCTAGCACCAAGTTTACTTTACCAGGGTGGTATTGCAAACTGATGTAATAATCGGCCATAAGTTCCAACCAATGCCTTTGCCTCATGTTTAACTCCTTGTGGGTGAAGACGTACTTGAGACTTTTGTGGTCTGTAAAGATCTCCACGCGGTCCCCAAGTAAATAATGTCTCCATAGCTTCAAAGCATGAATCATTGCTGCTAACTCCAAGTCATGAGTAGGATAGTTCTTCTCATGCAGCCTCAACTGCCTCGATGAATATGCAACGACTCAGCCCTTCTGCATAAGAACTGCTCTGAGACCCGTATCCGAAGCATCATAGTGAACCACAAATCCGCCAGAACCATCTGGAATAGTCAACACAGGCACTGACGTCAATTTGTTCTTCCACTCAACAAAAGCCTCATCACTCAGCAGACCAACAAAACATCTGATCCTTCACAGTCAATTTAGTCAATGGTCCTGCTATCTTGGAAAAATCTTGGACGAACTTTCGATAATAGCCAACCAAACAAAGAAAACTCCTGACCTCTGAAACTGACTTAGGAATAGGCCAATCCTTCACAGCCTCAATCTTGTCCGGATCCACAGAAACACCATCGCCAAAAAATAATGTGCCCCAAGAAAGAAATCCTGTCAAGCCAAAACTCACACATGCTATGTTTTCCATAGAGCTGATTCTCTATCAAAGTCTGCAGAACCACTCTAAGATGCTCAGCATGATCTTCCCGATTTCGAGAATACACTAAAATATCATTAATGAAGACCACCACAAATCTATCCAAGAACTGAGAGAAAACCCGGTTCATAAGACTCATGAATACAGCCGGTGCATTCGTAACCCCGAACGGCATCACAAGATACCCATAGTGCCCTTATCTAGTTCTGAAAGCAGTTTTCTGTATATCTGCAGCCTTCACCTTAACTGGGTGATACCCAGAACGAAGATCCAACTTCGAGAAAACAGTAGCCCCACTCAGCTGATCAAAAAAATCATCGATCCTGGGCAATGGATACCGATTCTTCACAGTAACTTTGTTCAGTTCCCGATAATCCATGCACAATCGACGACTACCATTCTTCTTGTCAACAAAAAGGACCGGAGCACCCTAAGGTGAAACACTAGGTCTGATGAAACCCAAATCAAGCAACTGCTGAATCTGCACCTTAAGCTCTGCCAGCTTAACCGGTGCCATCCTGTAGGGACTCTTCGGTATTGGTGTTGTTCCAGGATGAACATCAAATACCGAATTCCACTTCCCTATCAGGGGGTAAGCCAGGCAACTCATCTGAAAAAATATCCAAGAAATCCCGAACTACTAGAGGCGCAACCTCACAGCCTGAGTGCAATTCCATCGCACAATCTGCCTGTTCAACTGCAGTCTTTGCTTGGCCCAGGAAAGACTCCACGGCATAGAACTCAAATTCTGCTCGATCTGGAATTCTGAAGACAACTTTCTTGGCACGGCAATCAATAATGGCATGGACTTCATCCAACCAATCCATACCCAGAATAACGTCGAAGAATTTCCAATTATAATCAGGTTGGATTTGAAATCTGCGTCTCCAATAACAACTGAACATTTCCTGCACTCACGGGATCAAATGACAACTCCACCACCTGTCACAATGTTCCAAGCCTCTGACATGTTGCTACACTCTAACTGATGGCGAGCGACAAATCGAGAGGAGACAAAAGAATGGGTTGCCCCAGAATCAAAAAGAACATGAGCAGGAAAAGAGCACACAAGCACAACACCTAAGACAGAAAGCAACAGAGACAAAGAAAAGAATGGTTGAACAGGGGTGAGGGAAAAAACAACAATGTCGGAAGATAACATAAAGAAGCAAAGCAAGACCGAAAGAAAGAAAACAAAAGAGAAATAAAACATCAAAAGAACAATATAAAATATACCTGCCACAACTCCTTCAGCTGTCTCAGCATCTGCAGCAGTCAAGTTGAAAGCCTGTCCTCTCCTCGAAACAGCGGTGTTCTGACCGCCAATCTAGTGCTGAGGAGGAAGTGGTGGCCTAACTGGACCACGAGCTGGAACTGCCTGCTGAACAGGACCCCTGGCTGGAAGAGCCAACTATTGCAACACTGGGGACAATTTCGCACTGTATGATCAGTAGAGCCACACCTAAAGCATTGGCAATTTGCGCACCTACATTCCTTGCGATCATGCCCAGGCAACCGACAGAAATTACAGAAACCACCCCTCAGGGTACCAGTAGAAGAGTAAGGAACTGCCCTGATTGGATGGGCAGAAATAGGCCTCCGAATAGGTCCACCAGAAGGCCTAGCAACAGCAGCGGGAACAGTCCGCTGAGAAGAAGACGAACCACCACGAGCCTGCTCCTGGGCTCGGGCTGCCTCAAGAGCCTCAGTGTAGGTATGCAAGCGAAGGGAGACAAGATGCCTCTTGATATCCTGCTCAAGCCCATTTGTGAATCTACGAGCCCTATCCTCTTCGGTTGCCACAAGAACGGCAGCGAAACGGCTAAGTCTAGTAAACTCAGCTGCATACTCGTCCACTGACCTGGAACCCTGTTGTAAGAAATTCCATGTTACAACATTGCATGAACAATTATGTAACAAATCCAAAATAGGATGATAACTTAACCTGTTTTAGGGCCAGGAATTGTTGTTCCATCTCAACTCGAGTATTACTGGGGAAGAAGTTCTCCAAGAATCCCCAAGTAAAAGTAGCCCAAGTAATAGGCCTCTTAAGATGCTCAGACTCGGCCATCCACTAGATATGAGCCAAATCCACCAGCTGGATGGAAACAACGTCCACCCGATCAGCCTCGGCAACACGAGCCGCTAACAACAAGCGCTCGGTCCGGATCAACCACTATTCAGCATCCAAAGGTGTCTCAATGCCGGAAAAACGGTCGGGATGTAGCCTCATAAAATCTGTAACTGTCCCTGGGTGAGGCGGAAGATTTGCCTGCACAGGCACAATAGGAGGCTGAACCCGGGCAGCTTCAAGAGCAGCCATCACAAGATCACTGTGGTTTTGCTGCTGATTAATCAGCCGCTCAAGCACAGTAATGACAGCCTCAATCGGATCAATCTGCGACTGAGAAGTAGAACCTCTGCGAGCCATAGTCTGCACAAAACCAAAAACAATTAGAATCCAGAACTAGAGTTGGTATATATTCCATTTATGCAAGCATGGTTGGTGAAATATTGTGCAGATCCCAGTTCGAGCCAAGCTTGTCTAATATATTAGGCAACTAATACATTAGCCAAACCTGGGCTCTGATACCACTAAAAACCCTGTCACGCCCCGCTTCCCAAAAATACGAAATACTAGCACGTAACAAAAGCCCAGGGAATGATTTTCGTCATCCATAAGCTGTTCAGGAATTCTTTACAACATACCACAGGAATAATCAGAGTCGGAAGCAAAAGATACAACCAATCATGCATAATTGAAACAAGATACTAACAGAAATTACTTGAAACCAAATACAATAATCTCAAATAATCAGGTTCTGAACAAGTCAAATATCCTGGGTCACATCGCCCCAATACAAGATAAATATCCAAGTCATCAAGTACATTTTATTCAAGTTCAAGAAACAAATAATAATAATAATAATAAAGCAGAAACTCCAGCACTAATACATCATCTCGCCAATACCATCTGGCAGTCGTCAATCCTGATCTGTAATTAGTAAATTTGCAGGAGAAGGAAATAGAAAAATAAGTACCCGTCAATTGCAAGTTACGAGCCACTTATAATGTAGGATACAAGTACAGGGGTTAGAAAATTCTAAGTAACAGGCCTAGCATGATATAAGTGTGTCAACAGAAATATAATATCTAACAAGAATCAGGAAAATAGAAACAAGTAGCATGGTATACTAACCGACACAGGTAACATGTCTCAAGTGTCAAGTAAACAGGTAAACATGCAACGGGTATTAGGTACCAGGTAAACAGGTAATCAGGTAAACAGGTAATCATGTAATCATGTAACAGGATAGTCAGATTTATGTCATGTCAAGTCTTGTTATTTTACTATCTAGGTAGCACTTCATGCATCCCGGTTTTTACTACATGGTAGCTACAACAAACAGTTTCGCTTTAGATTTCATAGTGGAGTCCATAAGGCAGTGTACTTAGATACAGGAAGCAGGAATAAAAGGAACAAGTAGAACCTAGTGGTTCTCTTCCGAGTACACCTTCCTAAGGAAAGTATGCAGTCAGGTACAGGAAAACAGGCATAACCTAGTGGTTATCTTCCGAGTACATCTTCCCATAGGGAAGCATGCAATCAGGTACAGGTAAACAGGATCGTGAATCATGTAGTCATGAACACGTAACAGGCAGGCAGGACACAAGTCCTCTTCCAAACACACGTTTCTATGTTTGCACTACTAGATCATTCCCTTAAACCCCGGCTTGGTCATTTATTATTATAATCAGGTATGCAAGTAGCTGTCGCAAAACAAAGCAAGAATAACAGGATATAAATATGTATCAGGTTCAGGGTGCAAACTAAACTAGTATAGGTATAAGATATCACATAATAGGGTAAAGCAACTAGTTTTCTAATTCAGGACAGCACGACAGTGTTGTACTAAAACAGTGATCCCCGCTACTACAAACATCCAAATCTAGATCCATTGAAGGATCTGGAAAATAGACTTCCACACGAATCCAGCGGGTATAAATAAGTCATATAGTAATTCACAACATCATAGCTCAAAACAGATTTGGAAACAGAAAACATGTTCAGTCAGAATCAGGAAAACGAATCCTCAATCAAGAAAACTGCATCAAAACCACTCAAATAAATTCAGGAAAAATCTGGGATATTTCCCTATGTGTCTAGCATAAAAATAAAAAGTTTTATAATATTCCAATAAAATTAGATTGGTCATCAAAATTAAGAAAACATCAAGAAACAACAGTTTGGAAAATCTGGAAGTCCCAACACTGCTGTACGAAAACTAAGATATCTTGCAACCAGTAATACAAAATCCAAATCCGCCAATGGGAGGTGAAAATAGATAAAATATAATAACTTTCAAATCTCACAAATAGTTTTCATACAGTATAATGAATCATAGTGAAAATAGGGTTCTTTACAGAACAGCGAGCAAAATACAGCACGAATAGATTTTAGAAACGAATATGAAACATCACATAAAACTTATCAATAAAATTCACCAAAATTATGGATAATCCCTAACTTAATAAAGAAACACTGACCAAAGTTTCAAACCAAAATAATATGTATAGCATGGTTCATGAAAATAGTTAGCTATCAAAATTACTGAAAAACAGAATCTGAAAAAGATCGACATCTATGTACTAAAACAGTCATAACTCAGTCATACGAAATCAAATCAGGCAAGTTCAGGGGGGTTGAAAATAGATGAAATTATCTAAAACTCATGTTTTATACCGAAATCAAGATACTGACTGAAACCCAGTTGAAAACAGCAAACCAAACAGAACAGCGACAAAACTACAGATTTTTTCTCTTAAAGCAAAATCAACATAGATTCATGAAAATTGATCCAAACACATCCAAACATAAAATAAAGTCTACCAAGTGTCTGAACATCATGAATTAGGGTTATTAACGTGTCCACATCAATTATTCTCATGGATCTTCACCAAAACACAAGTTTGCACACAAGTCTCACATGCATGTTCAAAATCAATAATCGGGCGATTCCTAGGTTAAATAATATCAAGATTGTGTCGTGAGTCTTCTATGGCCAAAATATCACAATAGAGACAAAACCCATCAAGGAAAACACTAACATGAGTCGTCTCTAGACCCAACTACACTATAAGTGAACTTTGGGACTTGTATCAAACAAATGAATTGGAGTACAAGTTACTTGCCTTAATTTGGGGATGAAGAACGATGCAAACAAGAAAAGAAGAAAAACCCACGAACGAAAATCTGCAAATCTGCGAATCCAAGCAACACAAGCGAGAATCTCCACACAAACGAAACCCCTTAAATCGTGAGACGATCAAAGCGACTAGCAACCACTTTGAGAATACCACGAAGAGAGTTGGGGGCTTGATTGTGCAAGAGTTGATGGTGGCGGTGTGGTGAAAGGCCAGCAAGGCAAGGAAGAAAGGGCTCGGGTTTGGAGATGGCCGGAGGTGGAGAGTAGGGGAGAGGTGAGGTGATCGGCCTGGTTGTGATGAGGGCAGGCCGGGAGGTGTGTAGGGTGCGGGTTGGGGTGTGCAGCCGGTCAAGGAGAGGGAGAGAGAGAATAGGGGCCGGTAGTTTAGGAGTTAGGGTTAGGGTTTGGTTTGTGATGGGGGGTTTATATATAGGATTAGGATGTGGGTTAATGGGTATTGGGTAATAGGAGTAGTATTAGGTTTACCAAGGGGTTTTGGATATTGGGTCAAATAAGAATAGAAATGCAATTAGGATTGAGAATTTATATGGCTATGAAAGCTTATTAGGGATCAAATTATTAGGAGTGGGAAAAAGATCATCAAAACACCACCACAACACCACGAAGAATAAAAATGAAGATAACGACACCAAAAATGAGGGAAGGACCAACAAAATGAAAAACTAGACAAAAGAGACAATCAATCACACACGAGGAGCTCAAAATGAAATAAAACGAATATATATTGAAAACAAATCCAATATACGGTTTAGAAAATACAAGAGAGATAAAATACACTAAAACGAAAAAATACACTCCAAAATACACAAAATGAAAAAACAGGGGTTACAATCTCCTTGGAGTAGCTTCAGAGTCTGTTTCAATTTAAGGGTAAAGAAAGAACAATCGCTCAGATGTTGTTAATCAAATTCTTTTAGGTTTTTTTTTGGATAATACCTATATAAAAAAAATATTATTTTGGTTTTAATCTTTTTTGAGGTTAAAAGAACAGGTAACACATACACAATAGCCATTCTCTTGGTTACCTCAACAGGCTAATCTTCCTTTTTAGATATATAAATCAAGATTGTATATCAAAGAAAACAATTGCAGTAGTTTTTCTAGAGTTCATCGATCACAGAAGATATTAGGATTCTGACCGAACGAATAGGATATGTATTTTAGCAATTCGGTACGGTAAGGTAAAATACCGATTGAACCATATTCATACCGAAAACGAACCGGATTTTAGAACTCGGTATGGTTGTACCGTACCATACTTTTGGTAACCGAATTTTTCGGTACCAAATCGATTGGTTCGGTTGGAAAACCAGTCAGTTGGCTCATTTCGGTATGATCGGCCACCCCTATCATAGACATAAACTACTCTTAATTGTAATATCAGTTGATAGTATAACTGATTGAGAACAATAATCTTTGATATAACTTACTACTAAATAGAAAACACACTGTTGCTATTGTTTTTTGGGTTCGGGTGCAATAGATAATGTGAGTTCTTCTATTCAAGGAAACAGCCGTGATCCTGACCTTCGTTCTGGGTCCAAAGGGGCATTGAGTGGATTGGTTGGGAGGCAACTGACTTGTCGACCTGCAAAAAAAACCTGAAACACCGAGAGTTTCTCGGCAAAAGACCCTCCGATACCAAAGTCAGAAGACAGTAATTTAGTAGAAGGAATTCTATAGCAAAAAGAGTGATTACCATTGTAATTGTATAGTAGATGCTGTATTTATAGGTCTGAGGAAAAATCCGTTATGGAGAGATCCCTGGGCGGTATTGAAATCCCGTTGATATCGGATCTGGAATTGATCAAATCCTTGATTTTAGGGGTGTGGTTACGGTGTAACTGATGGAGCGCCTAGTGCAAACGATGGGTGATTCATCCGGGTGCACAAATAGGCCTGCGGAAGGCCCGTGGAGCTACCTGGCCTGGACCAGTAGAGAAGTTGGTGTTAACCCTAGTCTATTGCTTTGTGATTCGTGTTAGAATCGTTCGATAGAGATCAGCCACGATTTCTACCTATATCATGAGCCCCCCACTCTCGGGAGTGAACTGTTGGTCATTTTCGAGGAGTAGATAACTTGTGGGAAAAGCGTTGGCATGACGGCCGCATTAGACTCCAAATCAATGTGTTCTCTAGAGGTATGAGTCTGAGGTGTGAAGTTTGTGGACAGTGAGTACTGTAAAAAGCTTAGTGTCAGAGAGCCATTTTCAAAATATGGTGCTGGGGGTCGAGCCAATGTGTCAATTGTTTCCATCCGAAGTCTTGTGCTGGTCAATGGGACAGGGGACGTTAAATTTTCTGCCCATGTGGCTTTCTTACCACGTCAGATTTCATGGAGCTTGAGGAATCGACACGTGATAGTAGTCATTCTATGGGCTGTCACTCACGAAATCTAAGGGGAGGGCACGTGTCAACGGTTCCGAAAGCAGCCAGCCTCTATAAATTCAGTCCCTCTTATAACTGTGGGGGGTTACTTTCTTTACATCTGGAATTCCTCTGCTTAAGATTGTAATTCCAGATATGTCGACCGTAGAAATCGGTGGCTCGTCCTCTTCTAGTGACAGCGGTGGATAAGAGGCCAGCTCTTCATGAGGTGGATCGGCCGTGAGTTCGTCAAGTCAGCTCTCTTTGTGGAGAAAGGAACTTATGAATTCGGGGTCAACACGCGAGATCTCGCCAGAGCCGAACGTGGATATTGATGGAATCTCTGGTTCTAAGGGAGAAGATCATAGCCCAGTCAAAACGGAGACTAGAACTGGAGAGGCCATACTAGTTTGGTGAAGGAAAATCGACAATTACCCTACGCATCATAGGGTGGAGGTGATCGTGGGGGCAAAGATCGGTCGACAGAGGGCAAGGAGAGACCTATGGACTATCTCAAAGATATGGTGTCGAAAGTCAAGATCCTGTTGGTTGCGTCTCCCTGTAGGATAGGATTGTCGAGACCAGAGGGGAATCAACTCCCCCCTGATCAGAAGCTTGTGCGGACGAGGTTTATCCGAAGGTATCCTGAATATCTAAAGGATGAGTCTGGCTTCAGTGTTCTACTTTCGTCAAATAGGTCGGTAGCAGATGTGGATAAGGCAAAGAGCGTCTTAGCAGAAAATAAACTTGAGTCGCTTCGGGCAGTTTATCGTATTCCTCCCTAATTCAAGGTGATGCTTCCAAACTCCTGCCATCGACACAATGCCAACCTTACGAGGCCGAGGCCGCTATGTATAATGAACATCGATATGTTCCACTCAGGCCTGCATCTTCCACTCCATATGTCATGCCCCGCCTCCCAAAAAGAATACAGAACACGGATACGCGATAGAAGCCCAGCGAATGATTTTCATCATCCATAAGCTGTTCAAGAAATCTTTACAACATATCACAATATAATCAGAGTCGGAAGCCAGAAAAGTCAACCACATGCACATATGAACCAAATACCAACAAGAATACTTGAAATAAAATATATTAATCTCAAATAGTCATGATTTGAATAAAACAAATATCATGGGTCATATTTCCCAAATACAAGAATAAATCCAAATACAAGATACATTATTGTTCAAAATAAGCAACAAGAATAATAATAGCAAAATTTCAGCATCTAGTACATCATGTCACCAATACCGTCTGGAACCTGTTCTCCAAAATCTGCAATTTTAACGAATGCAAGAAAGAGAAAAAGAGAAAATACAAGTACCCATTAATTGCAAGTTACGGGTCACTTATAATGTAGGATACAAGCACATGGGGAAAACTAAACAAATCTAATAGCATGGAAGTCAACTAGCATGGTATACTAACAGTACAGTTGTTTTATGTCAAAGGCATTGTCACTTCAACTTCATTAACAACTACTTATGAATCATTTTTTGTCCTACACCCTTTATCTCAAGTTTTGGATCGAACGAATCCACTGACACAAATAGTTCATGGGCGAAAATTGAGTTATTTGGGTCCTGGAGGATTGACGGGGCGAACTGCTAGTTTTCGGATTCGAGATATCCACCCGAGTGGCAACTAACAGTGTCTAGTAACAGTAAGCTCAGTATATCAGTGAATCGGGATAACAGTACAACAATATCAGTCTAAGAGTCTCAGTCTAACAGTATCAGCCTAACAGTATTCAGTTTAACAGTATCAGTCTTATGTTCTTACAGTCTTGTGTGTATTACTAGCTAGGTAGCACTTCATGCGCCATCCTTTTATCGCATGGTTGCTACATTCAAAACAGTGACGTTTGTAGATTTCGTAGGGGATCATATAGGGCCGTGTTCTCAGGGTTCAGACAGATCACAGACGATCATGTAACATGATCTCATACAGATAACAGACGACCACGTAACATGATCTCATATAGATAACAGATAATCAGATGGAAAACATGGGCCCCCTTCTAAATACACATTTCAATGCTTTTCCACTACTAGATCTTTTCCATAAACCCCGCCTTAGTTACTTTTATTATGGTCATCAAATAGACATGAATGTGTACTAAATAGTGTCAAACTAACATGGTATAATCAGTATCAGGTCTAGGGTAACAAATAAGCATGCATAGATGATAGACAGTCACATAAACGAGCAAAACAGTGTATGTTCATATTCAGGACATGATGATAGTACAGTATTAAAACAATGATTCTTGTCTCTACAGAAAAGCAATTCTAGATCCGTCGAAGGATCTGGAAAATAGACATCCACACAAATCCAGCGAGTATAAACAAGTCATACAGTACTTCACAACATCATAACTCAAAACAGGTTCGAAAATAGAAAACATGTTCAGTCAGAAATCGGGAAAATGAATTCTCAATCAGAAAAACTGCATCAAACCTCTCAATTAAATTCGGGAAAAATCTGGGGTATTCCCCTATATGTATAGAAACAAAATATAAAGTTTAAAATTTTCTAGTAAGAATAGATCAGTCATCAAAAATACGAAAGCATCAAGAAAACATAGTTTAGCAAATCTGGAAATCCCAACACCGCTGTACGAAAACTAAGATATCTCGCAACTAGTGAAACGAAATCCAATTCCGCCAAAGGGATATGAAAATAGATAAAATATACTAACTTTCGCATTTCACAAACATTTTTCATATAGTAGAAGGAATCATAGTGAAAATAGGGTTCTTTATAGAACAGCTAGCAAAATACAGCAAGTATGGATTTTATAAACGAGCATGAAAAAACACATAAAACTCATTGATATGGCTAAAATTGGGGTTAAATCGGGACCGTCCAGATCGATCACGAATCCTGAAGCACGGGGGTAAAAAGGTAATTTCACATACAGATGGATCCAAAACGGGTATTGGGCCTCCTTCTCGCAGAACCAACCACCCGCGAATAGATCCACTTCAATTGGGTACGGGTCCCGACCCGATACAAGCCCAATCCACCAAGAAGAGAATCAGGCCACTGATTTGGTCAAATCAATAAACCTGATTAGCTCTCACCAGGGAATCAAGGCCTAACTTCCCAAAACAGAATAGGAGGATTTTTTTCCTATTTGTTAGGCAGGAAATTAGGCCCCAAATCGTTCCAAAGGCGACTATAAATACAACCCCTCTACCACCGAGACCAGGTTAATCACTCTTTCACCACTTAAGCTCTTTCTTAATCTTTTCCTGATTACTGACAAGAGCGTCGGAGGGTGCGTCGCCGGAATCAACCCCGGTGTTTCGCACTTCCTTGCAGGTTGTGCCAGGAGCAAGAAGGCCGAGTCAATCGTTCAGGTGTTTCCCGGACTCACAAATTCTATCTGTTTACCCCCACACCGAAATCAGCGGTAACAGATTGGCGCCGTCTATGGGAAACCACCACACGAACGACCTCAGCTTCTCCTTCCTTGCCTTCCATCGCCATGCCTCCGAAGAAGAACAGATCCAAAGGATCCAACCGGGTGGCCAACCCCGCCGACCCTACGGAGGATACCCCCGTCAATCCAATTCCCCAATCTGGGCTTCCTCCGCCGACCCAACCGGTCCAGCCTCCTCATCCTCAGTAACAACCCAACAATGGTCCCGCCGGTCTCAACGGCCAGAAGCTGAAGCAGCCCATCCAGGGCCATGTCTCGGTCCGTAACGGGTTCTCGGACTCGATGGCCTCCCATAACCCCGACCTCGACTTCACGCTCCAGAACCGCCAGAAGGAGAACGACCTCCGCACGCACCTTGACGAGAGGCAGGCCCGAGCGGGGGCCTCCCGACAGCGTCAGGGCGAGCGGTCACCTCGTCGCCGAGACAGGCAGAGATCTCCGTACCGGAGAGGCCGAGCGGCATCTCCCGAACACCGAAGGAGGAGGCCGCGTTCCCCCGAGGATCGGCATCGTACGAGGGACCGTGAGGTACCTATCAGCCGTGCCGAGTTCCTCCAGTTTCAGGAGACTGTACTGCAGGCCCTGAACGCCCGTGCCAACAACCAAAACCCCCCGAGGATCCCAACACCCCCTCGGATTCCCAGTCCTCACCGCCGGTCACGAAGTCCTCTCCAGGCTCCCAGTCGTCAGCAACAGTACAGTCCCCGCCGATCCAAGGGATACCGGCGCCGAAGTCCACGCTCTCCCTCTTATAAGGAAGAGTCCGAAGGGTCATACGGTTACCGGCGAGGGGACGATGCCTTTGACCGCCGCCTCCATGAGGTGGAGAGGCGCATTGTCCGTATGGACCGAGAAGAGGAGTCCAGAGCAGGGACTGTTCGCCCGAACAGACCGCCCTTCTCTCGGACAATCATGGAAGCTCGCATACCGAGGGGTTTCAAACCTCCGCAGTTTGAAACGTACTCAGGCGAGTCCGACCCAGTAGATCACGTCGAGAGTTTTAAGACTCTGATGCTGATCCACCAAGTCTCCGACGCCATACTCTGCAGGACCTTCCCGGCCACCCTTCGGGGTTCGGCTCGGGAATGGTATTCCAGGCTTGCCCCCGCCTCCATCTTTTCATTTGAGCAGTTTGAGACGCTGTTCATAACTCACTTTGTGAGCAGCCGACGGGCCGAGAAGACGAGTCTCTCCCTTCTGAACCTCCGACAGGAAAGGGGAGAGAAGCTGCGGGACTATGTGAAGAGGTTCACTGCAGAAGTCAGGTCGATCGCCTCCTTAGACCAATCCGTGGCAACAGTGGCGTTCCAGTCGAACGTCCTCAACTCCAACCTTCGCTCGTCCCTAGCAAAGAAGCCGCCTACCAACTTCGCCGACCTCCTACTGAGGTGCGAGAAATACATCCGAGCCGAGGAGGCCGAGTCCCTCCCGAACTTCGGAGGACCCTCCTCCGGCTCGAAGAGGAAGGCAACGGAGGAAGAGGGGGCCAAGAAGACAATGAAGGACGGAGGCGGCCAGCGTCGTCCTCCCCCCAGGTTCGAGAAATTCACGCCCCTCACAACTAATGTCTCCACTATCCTCATGGAGGTAGAGAAGGAGGGGGTCCTCCCTCCAACCCCGAGGATGCACAAACCGGCGAAGAGGAGGGACAAAGACAAGTGGTGTCGGTATCACCGAGACCACGGGCACGAGACGAATGACTGTCGGGCTTTGAGAGATGAGATCGAAGCCCTCATCCGAAGGGGGCAGTTGGCGAAGTTCGTGAAGGCTAACGATCTGACAGATCGGAACTCTCCTCCCCCTCGGGGGGCTAACAAGCGCTCTGAGCGGCGCGAAGTAACACCTGAGTTCGAAGAAGAAAGGGTTCTGCATATGATCCACGGGGGCCCCATGGGCGGCTCCTCTAATACGTCTCGGAAAGCCTTCGTCCGAGAGGTGAACTCGGTCCACAGTGCTCCTCCTCCCAAGGGCTTCGGTGTGCCCGTGTCCTTCTCCGACGCTGATCTCGAAGGAGTCCGAACCCCTCACTGTGATGCCCTCGTCATCGACCTCCGCATGGCCAACTTCAAGGTGCAGAGGATTTTGGTTGACAACGGGAGTTCGGTCAACATCCTATTCCTCTCGGCCTTCCAGGGCCTCCAGCTGCCCCGAGACCGTCTCAAGCCGGCCGGATACACTCTACACGGGTTCACGGGGGTCCCGGTAACCGTCGAAGGGGTGATAACCCTTGACGTTACTGTGGGGAGCACCCCTACTACCCGGACCGAGCCCATGGACTTCATGGTCGTTGACGTCCCGGCAGCATACAATGTCATCCTCGGCCGCCCCGGCCTAGCCGCCCTTGAGGCCGTCCCCTCAGCATACCATTTGAAGATGAAGTTCCCCACTCGGTCGGGAGTAGGGGAAGTCAGGGGAAGCCAGGAAACAGCTCGGAAGTGCTACATGCCTACCGGTGGACCAGTGCTCTCGCTCGAGACACTCGAGATCCCCGAGCCGAAGGCTCGCCCAACGTCCGAGCCAGCAGACGAGTTAGAAGAAGTACTCTTCTCCGACGAGGATCCAAGCCGAAAATTCCTCGTCAGCAAGTCCTTGCCGACCGTGCTGTTCTCCGACCTGGTGAGGTGCATCCGGGATAACCGCGACCTATTTGCTTGGTCGGCCGCGGATATGCCCGGCATCTCCGAAGACTTGCTCGTCCACCGCCTAAGCGTCGAACCGGGGTGCAAACCGGTTCAGCAGAAGAGGCGAAAGTTCGCTCCCGAGCGACAGCAGGCAATCAAGGAGGAAGTGGATAAGCTGCTGAAGGCCAAGTTCATCCAGGAGGTGAATTATCCCGAGTCCAATGGCTCAAGAAGTCCAATGGCTCGTGGAGGATATGCATCGACTTCACCGACCTCAACAAAGCGTGTCCGAAGGATCCCTTCCCTCTTCCAAACATCGATACCCTAATCGACGCCACCTCGGGCCATGAGCTCCTCAGCTTCATGGATGCCTTCTCGGGGTACAACCAAATCCGGATGTTCCCTCCGGACATCCCGAAGACCTCCTTCGTCACCGACCAAGGCCTCTACTGCTACCGAGTAATGCCGTTCGGTTTGAAGAACGCGGGCGCCACCTACCAGCGCCTCGTCAACAAGGTCTTTCAGCATCAGATCGGCCGAAACATGGAGGTGTACGTTGACGACATGCTCGTCAAGAGCATCCGCGGCACCGACCATGTAGCCGACCTCCAAGAGGCTTTCGGCGTGTTGAGGAAGTACAACATGCGGCTAAAACCGAACAAGTGTGCGTTCGGAGTCTCCTCTGGCAAGTTCCTCGGTTTCATGGTGAGCCAGCGGGGGATTGAAGCTAACCCCGAAAAGATCAAAGCCATATTAGACATGGCCCCGCCTCGGAACGTCAAAGAGGTGCAGAAGCTCACCGGTCGGCTCGCGGCCATTGGTCGGTTCCTCTCCAAGTCAGGGGAAAAGTGCCTTCCCTTCTTCAGAGCGCTCCGAGGCGCTAAGGGATTTGAATGGGGCGAGGCACAGCAAGCATCGTTCGACCAGCTGAAAGCCTATCTGGTGAACCCCCCTCTGCTCAGTAAGCCGGTCCCAGGCGAGCCTCTCTTCCTCTACTTGGCAGCCTCCGAGCAGTCCCTGAGCGCTGTCATGGTCAGAGAAGAGGACCGGACCCAGAGGCCTATTTACTACGTGAGCAAGGTACTTCGGGATGCCGAGCTCCGTTATCCGAGGATAGAAAAGATAGCCTACGCCCTCGTCATGGCAGCAAGGAAGCTCCGGCCCTACTTCCAATCTCACTCGGTCGTCGTCCTCACCGACCAACCCCTCAAGCAAGTCCTCCACAAGCCCGAGACCTCGGGTCGGCTGATGAAATGGTCCGTAGAGCTGAGTCAGCACGACATCACTTATCAGCCTCGGACGGCAATTAAAGCTCAGGCTCTCGCCGACTTCATTGTCGAGACCACCATCCCTAAGGTCGGCCACGTCCCAAATGGGCCCCCCATTTGGACAGTCTTCGTGGACGGGTCCTCTTGCAGTGAAGGAAGCGGCGCCGGGATTATCTTAAACGGCCCTGACAACTTCGTCTTGCAGTATGCGATCTGCCTGAACTTCAAGGCTTCGAACAACGAGGCGGAATACGAGGCCCTCATAGCTGGCCTCGGACTTGCACGAAGTGCTGGGGCGCAGTGCCTTCGGGTTCACAGTGACTCCCAACTAGTTGTGAATCAGGTCTTGGGCGAGTACGAGGCCCGAGATGAGCGAATGGCTAAGTACCTCGCCAAGGTCCGGGGTCTGATGGGTCGGTTCGAAGAAGCCATCATCCAGCGTGTCCCTCGGGAGGAGAACTCACAGGCCGATGCTCTCTCCAAATTGGCTTCGTCCTCTCTGCAAGGTCTTGAACAGACCGTGCTGATCGAAGTCCTCTCCAAACCGAGCATCGAAGACGAGACGCCTAGCTCGATGGAGACATTGCCGGTCGCGCTGCAGGACAATTGGATGAAACCACTGGTGGAATTCTTAAGGGATGGAGTTCTGCCTCAAGATCCCAAAGAAGCACGCCGAGTTAGAACCCGAGCCGAGCGCTATGTCTTAATCGAGGGCATCCTATACAAGCGCTCCTTCTCCCAAATAGACGGCCGACCATATCTACGATGCCTCTCTCCGGATCAGGCTGAATATGCCCTACAGGAGCTTCATGAAGGGATCGGCGGGGCACACTCGGGATTTAGGTCCCTGGCCCGAAAAGCTCTGAATTATGGGTACTTCTGGCCGACGCTTCTCCAAGACGCCGAACGACACGTTCGGCAGTGCGGCTCCTGCCAGAAACACTCCAGCATCCGACGCCTCCCTCAAGCCAACCTCACATCCCTATCGAGCCCTATCCCCTTCGCGATGTGGGTAATGGACCTGATAGGGCCTTTCTCTCCAGCTCCTGGTCAGCTCAAGTTTTTAGTCGTGGCTATCGACTACTTCTCGAAGTGGGTCGAGGCCGAGCCCCTCGCCACGATAACCGAGCACAAAGTGGTGCAGTTCTTCTGGAAGAACATTATATGCAGATTCGGCGTCCCGCGCGTCCTCGTGACAGATAATGGGACCCAGTTCACTGGCTCAGCATTCCGAACCCTGTGCGACGACCTCGTCACTCAACAGCGTTTCTCGTCCGTCTCGCACCCCCAGTCGAACGGACAAGCCGAGAACGCTAATAAGCAGATCCTTGCGGGGCTCAAGAAGAGGTTGGACAGGTGCTCCAAAGGACAGTGGGTCGACCAACTCCCTAATGTGTTGTGGAACTACCGCACAAGCAAGCGGACGCCCACTGGAGAGTCCCCTTTCAGCCTTACTTATGGGGTCGAGGCCGTAATACCCCTCGAGGTCGGAATTCCTTCCCCTCGGCTCATCGCCTACGACGAAGCGCAGAACGCCAGGGAACTCAGAGGAAACTTGGACCTGATAGATGAACTGAGGGAAAGGGCATCGATTCGGCAGCAAAATTACAGAAGGAGAGTCGAGCTAGCCTACAACAAGAAAGTCCGGCCCGCCAACCTCGAGCAAGGAGATCTGGTGTTGAGAAAGCTGGCCATATCCCTCCCCAGTCAGAAGGGAAAGCTAGCTCCGAATTGGGAAGGGCCGTACCGGGTCACAAAAGTTGTTCGGCCTGGGGCATATCGACTTGAGGACATGGATGGTAGAGAGCTCCCGAGGACCTGGAATGCCGATCACCTCCTGAAATACCAAGAGCGCGCCCCCGCGCCTTTCTAAGTAATCCGAGGTGTCGCGCCATTCCTCTCCTTTAACTTGTAACCTGTTCTATGAATTCTACTATGTAAAACGGTTCGCCGTCAAATATCAAATAAAGAAAGCTCCATTTTGCTTTTGAATTTGCCTGTTTTTTTCCTCCCCTCTTACTATACCGACGGTTCGGAGTCCAACACTCGGCTCGACTTTACCTCCTCGGCTCGTCCCCGGACGAGCCAGGGGTAGATCGCCGTTCGGAATTGCTCCCACAGCCGTTGAACCACACCGATGGTTCGGAGTCCAACACTCGGCTCGACTTTACCTCCTCGGCTCGTCCCCAGACGAGCCAGGGGTAGATCGCCGTTCGAAATTGCTCCCACAGCCGTTGAACTACACCGATGGTTCGGAGTCCAACACTCGGCTCGACTTTACCTCCTCGGTTCGTCTCCGGACGAACCAGTGGTAGATCGCCGTTCGGAATTGCTCCCACAGCCGTTGAACTACACCGATGGTTCGGAGTCCAACACTCGGCTCGACTTTACCTCCTCGGTTCGTCTCCGGACGAACCAGGGGTAGATCGCCGTTCGGAATTGCTCCCACAGCCGTTGAACTACACCGATGGTTCGGAGTCCAACACTCGGCTCGACTTTACCTCCTCGGTTCGTCTCCGGACGAACCAGGGGTAGATCGCCGTTCGGAATTGCTCCCGCAGCCGTTGGACTCTGCCTAAGGTCCGGAACATGTATCCCGACCACTCTTGACTGTCAGCCGAGGTCCGAAGGCAAACACATCCGGTCGGCATCCGAGCAAGTGCCTTCCCGAGCTGGTAAACGGGGAAAACACACTTCCCCCTCAACTTTCGTGCGTGATCTAGATCAGACGGCTCAGATCGCACCACTCGCGCAAAACGACAAGATAACGTTTTCTTGAAAAACGAGCCACCTCGAGATCCGCGCCTACGTTCAACGGCTCAGATCTCGCCACGTCGAAATAGCACTCTCGAGAACATCGCTGTGTCAGACCCACTAAGCGACAAATCGCCGTACCCCTGGGGATCCATTCGGCTAAATAGACACACTCAGTTCAAATAGTTCGGCACGGTCAACACAGTTATAAACAAAGACAGACGTACAAAACACCGAAAGGGAATTTTATTAAATATCGGCGTACAGTACAAAATAGACCATTACAAAAGTGTCGGCAAACAAAACATACAACCCCCGACCCACTACACTTGTCTTTCATAAAAATGCATCCTCTCCATCTTGTTCGCCCTCCTCGGCAGACGGTTCCTCCGCCTCTCCTCGAAGCTTCGCCATTTCCGCCCGCAGCTGTCCCATCTCCGAGAGCAAGTCGTCCCGTTCGGTAATGAGTTTCGACTGAATGTGCCGAATACTTTTTACCCGAAGAGCATTGCTGAATGCGGTCTGCGAGTCCTCGTCCTCCCCTACGGGGCTCAGCTCGACGATCTTGCTCTCCAAGCGTTGTGTTTCGGCCTCCCGGAGACTGAGAACCAACGAAAGGTGATTCCACTCGCCCTCGGATCGGCGTAGCTTCAGATCGACACTCCTGGGGCTCAGAACCACCGTCCCAGAGGTCGCCTCGGATGCGGAGTCATCATTCGGACGCCCGGAGTCCGATCCATGGATCGCCGCGACAAGCTGAAAAATAGGAAAAACGAACAATGCAGTTTCAATACAGTGCCGAAGACAAACACTTAAAAGTTTTTCAGAATTTTTATGCATTCAGACATAATAGTGTTACAAACGGTCGACCAACCCTACAACTAGGTTATTACAACGGCCAACAGAAATGAAAAGTGACATAATCAAATCCTCTTCGGAAGGGGAATGCTTCGGTTTAGGGAAACGCAAGGACGACGAGGCCGACCCTCTGAGCTCGACCCTAAACCAACGAAGCGCGACCCCCCTTCACTGCTAGTCCTAACAGCCGCGCCGACCGATGCCCCGCTCGACGAGACAGCCGCACTGCTCTGAGCGTCAGTCGGACTCCGCCTGGTCGTTAGCGGGCGCGTCGCGAGTTCATAGAACGTAATCCCCCTCTCACTTTCCTCGCGGGTGCACGACGTGCTGCGAACATTAGCCCTCTCCGGCGCAGGTTTAAGCGACGCGATCTCCTCCTCCAGTTCGATAATCCGATCCCTCAAGACGATGTCCTTCGCCAATTTCTTCGATCGAGGGGCCTTCAACGATCCCGAGGCATTGGGACTATCAGTTGCAAGCCGCCGATAGTGGGTGACCTCAATCCCCCTATCTATTGTGATCCTCCTGAGCATGTCGACTTCGGCCAATAGTCTCTTACGCTCGGCCAAAGCCCCCTCCAGCTCGGAGGCCATCTTCTCCCTTTCCGCCGAACGCTCTCTCTCCGATAGCTCCAAGTATTGTACCTCGGCCAAAAGATCGTCGTTCTTCTGTTCGGCGGCTTTAAGCTCCCCACGAAGCCGCTCAATTCCCCCTTCGGAACCAGGACCCTGGGAGCGCTTCCGGAGCTGATGCAGCTCGCGACAGTTCCTCCTCAGGACTGCCCTGACCTCCTCCGCTTGGCCGAGCAGGAGAAACCGCCTCTGCCGGCTGTCCGAGAGTTCACGCTTCAAATTGGCCAATTCCTTCCGAAGGAAGACCAGCTCCGTGACCGGACCAAACACCACCTGAAAAGCGGAAATAAATCCGAGGCCCAACAGTTGGAGAAATTTACGCCCAAAACGCCCAAAACGCACACTAAGTCCGAGGCTCAACACTTGGACAAGTTTTTGGCCAAACAAAATACTTTTTCATTCAAAACAAAGGCGGTGGCCAGTCCGCAATAAGGCTTACAAAAAGAAAACAAAACCAAAAAGACTGAAAAGTAGGGAGACAACCGAGTCAGGGGTCGACCTTTTTGCCGCTCGGATCCGTCGACCCCTCGGCCTTGCCGTCGCCGTCACCCTCGCCCCCGCCTTCGCTCCAGCTCTCCTCCTCGGAGAGTTCCTCCTCCTCGCCCTCGGCTTCGGTCTCACCATCGCCTTCGGCGGGTTCCGTCTCACCATCGGGTCCGAGTAAACCCTCGGTGATCCCTTCTTCCCCCTCCACGGGCTCGTAAAAGTCATAGGAGGACGAGTCGAAGCCCGGGTTCTTCGCGGCTACGTGGGTCAGGGCACGGCCGTAGGCATCCAGCATATTCTGGATCATGTGCTGCGCGGCCTCCTCTTGCACGGCCTTCTTCACCTTCTTCACCTTCCTCAGGTGGTTGGCCTTGATCCTCTCGGCTCTCTTCCGAGCAGTCTCCCCTTCCGACCGAGCCTTGGCCAGCTCATCCTTCAGCTCGGTGACCTCCTTCTCTGCTCCCGACCGAGCGCTGGCCAGCTCCTCCTTCAGCTCGGCCACCTCCTTCTCAAACTTGGCCGCCGTATCCTTCGACGATTGGATGGCGTCGGCCAGCTTCTTCTCCAGGTCCTCCGCTTCGGCGACTCTCTTCGTCGAAAGAAGCAGCTCGGACTCAAGCCGCTTCGCCACCCGAACGCGCTCCGTCCTCTCTTTCTCCTTCTCCTGATCCTTCCTCGCCAACTCCTCGACCAGCCAACTGAAGTGGCAGAGGGTCTGGAAGAGAACCATACGATTAAAATCCGAGCCCAAGAACTTAGGCGAAATTCCGGGGAAAAATATGAATGAAGAAGGGCTTGACAAACTTACCGACATAGTGCTCCGGGCCATCTGCATCACGTTGTCCCCTGCCATCCCGGCCCTCAAGGTCGCTCGGTCCTTCGGGGTCGGCAGGTGCCTCACTGCCTCTATACAGATGTTCCCGTCGCCCAAAAAGCCGTCGACGTTCATCACCTGCCAATCGGGGACGAAGATCTGTTTATGACGCTCGGTCAAGATCTTCTCCGCGCCGGGGGTGAGTGGCGGAACCGGGAGGGACAGCACATCAGCCACTCCGAACTCATTGCTCGACGGACCAGGAGCGTCCGCCTCCGGGGTAGGAGCAGGAGCATCCGAGGCCGAGGGATCGAGGTCCACGACCCCACCCTGCTCGGGGACCGCGACCTTTGCCGAAGGGACAAGGACCTCAACCTCTCCCTCCTTCAGGACCGCAACCTTCGGCTGGTCGGCTGCCTTCACGACCGAGGCCTTCTTCGAAGCTCGGCTGTCCTGAGGCGCTGTCGACGGCCTCTTCTTCTTCTCCTGCTCGGACCTGCCCTTCGCCACCAGGGCCTTGTAATCGAGCTTCATGGTCTCTGCAAGAGTCGAACGAAAAAACTTAGAAAATTGAATGCAAACTTTACGGAGAGAAGTATAAATACCAGAAGCGTACGAGGGTCGATCGGACTGAGACCCCCACGGAACAGATGCTCTTCGGTGATATCCTTCCAGCTAAGCGTCGGCAGAGCAAGGATCTTCTTCTGGACCTCGGTCTCTGCAGCGTTCAGCGGAACGTCCTTCTTTGTGCGCTTGGGTAGTCCGTCCGCCCAAACTGTCGGTATCACCCACGGCGTCAGATTCCGAACGAGGAAGTATTTGTCCTTCCAGTGTTTGATCGAGTCCGGATTCTCGATCAGTTTCACGCCCGGCCGGGGCGAAAGATAAAACCTCTGCTCGTCTTTTCTCGACTGGACAGGTCGGAAGAGACTTCGAAAGAGGTACATGGTCGGCTTGGCGCCGATCTCTTGGCATCGGAGGAGGAACGCCACAACTTGCCTCCATGTGTTCGGCATCAGTTGAGCGGGACTCAAACCATACCAAACCAGGACGTCAACCACGAACGGGTGGAGGGGAAAGCGAAGACCGGCAATGAGGGAGTCGACCGGAAAGACGCATATGTCCGGAGAGGACCCAGTATTGGCTCGGAACCCCGGCCCAGGGAGGAGCAACGTGTACTCGAGAGGGATCTGGAAGCCCTCTCGGACCAGATGAAGGTCCGCTTCGGTAAGAGTTGAGATCTTGCGATCGACCTCGGACAGCTCCCTAGGCTCGTTCTCCTCCACCAGTTTAGCCGTACCTTGGGTAACCTTCTCCAAGATATCCTCAGTATAATCCCGGACTCCTCCCACGCTCGACACGGCGATGGGCTGCCGACCGAACTCCCCTGCTCTCTTCGGCGTCTCCACTATAGTAATTACGGCTTTGCCCTTTCGGGACTCCACCGCGACTTCTTGGGGCACCTCGGCCACTCCGCCCTCCGCGTCTGGACGAACAACGTCCTGCTCGCTCGGCTCCACTACTCCTTTCTCTTTCTCCCCTCGGCCAACGGCTTGCTCCGAGGCGGGGGTCTCAGCCGAAATCTTAACCATATTTTCCTAAAGAAAGAAGGGAAAGAGACTGACCTTGAAGTGACAGCTACGGTCGGAAACTTCGCCGGAACTAGGAACGCTACCGCGACAGCTAGCGACACCACCAGGGAGCTAAAGACCTCAAAGCGAAGTAAATACGGAAGAGAGAGAGTAAAAATGAAAAGTGAAGACTTGGTCAAAGGGGGGTAAAGATTTATAGTGAAAATAAGGCGTCTCTTGGACTTCCAGAGCGACTTTTGGGCTACTCTCGAAGCATCTCGAAGGCCCACCACAAAGTCAACCAGCTCGGCAAGATGGGACGAGAATCCGAGCTGCGAGCAAACCGAACGTGGCTGCAATAGAGACCGCTCGGAATCCGTGCAGGTGCCTTCCCGAGCTGGTAAATGGGGAAAACTCCCCTCTCCCTCAACTTTCGCGCCTGATCTTCATCAGACGGTCCAGATCTCGCCGAGAGCACTAAACGACAAGATAGTGTTTTCTTGGAGAACGCGCCCATCTCGAGATGCGTGTCAGCATCCGGCAGCTCAGATAGCGCCACGTCGCTCGGACGATCGGACCCTCGGACGCCCCACCTTCGTCTAAAAAGAACCCGGAAAAATTTTTGATTTAGTTTTAAGGCGCCGCCCTCGGCAGGCGCCCCCCGGGTCCCATGCCTCGGTCGGTATTATGCCGACAACAGGCCCCGGTCGGAAACAGATCGGCACTCCCCCATCTCTAACTCCCCCGGGCTGACCTCCGTCAAAAGCCATCAGCCCGAGAAGGAAGACAGAGATGGGAGGGAACCCATCAACACTCAGAGGTCGAAAGAGACGCACCATCCCGAGCTAGTTGGTTGCAACTGGAAGGCTCGGCTTGTCGAAAGACTCTAACAGCGGCGCCTTCACAGTTGCAACAAACGGACTCGGACGGCCCGGAGATCGACATCGGACAGGGGTCGTCACTCTCCCACCAAGATCTCCGCCTACTTCGACACTCACTTCGGAGCAACCGAAGAAGGCAGAAGATCTTGGTGAGAGAACGGCGGCCCGTCCTTCGAAAGAGGTCCACACCCCGGGTCCGGACCATGGCCGTCGACGCTACTGTCTTGTTGCCCCCCACCCCTCACACCCCTTCGGAACAGTGAGGGATGGGGAAACAACAAGACAGCGGGGCGACCGCCCGTCCTTCCGAGAAGGCCCATCCCTCGGATCCGGACTACGGTCGTCACCACTCTTGCCTTATTCTCCTCCGCTCCCGACACCCACTTAGGGACCGTCCGGAACGGGAGAAGAAAAAGGTAAGAGAGCGACCACCCGTCCTTCGGAGATGACTCATCCCCCGAGTGCGGACTACGGTCGTCACCACTAGTACCTCGTTCCCCCTCGCTCCTGACATCCACTTTGGGGCCGTCAGGAACAAAGGGAAAACCAGGCAGAAGAGTGACCACCACTCCGAACTTCAAGAGAGAAGCTACCCAAGGCAGATGCCTCCGAGGTCTGGAACTCGACTTGGTTGTGACGAAAATGACAAAAGGAGTGGGGTACTTATAGCCTGCCTCCTATAACCAGCCATTACTACCTTCGGAAATTGAAGCGCCGCGTTTTAATTGAGGGAATTATTGATCCCCGGAAGTCGAAACGCCACGCATTAATCAAAGGAATTATTCTTAATGACCTGGGGAAGGGGAATGCCGCACAAACCCCGAGCGTCATTAATACCCTCGGAAGCGAGATCGCCTCCGAACAGATAGCGCCACGACGCTGCCGAACCCCCATACCTTCGGTCGGCTGCCGAGCAGAGGCCTTCCCGAACTGGTAAATGGAGAAAAAAAAGGCACCGAGCTATCTCAGCCGTCGGATCTCTCAGAAATTCACGCTCCCAATGGCGAACGGCTCAGATTGCGCCACGTGCGCTAGAAGACAAGATAGCATTTTCTTGGGAACCGTTCCCGTCTCGAGATGCGTGCCAACATCCAACGGCCCAGATTACGCCACGTCACTCAAGCCTTCGGTCGGCTGCCGAACCCCCCATGCCCTCGGTCGGCTGCCGAGCAGAGGCCTTCCCGAACTGGTAAACGGAGAAAAACGCTGCCGAGCAGCAGCAGCCGTCAGATCTTTCCGAAGTTCGCGCCCATCTGCGATCAGCGGCCCAGATCGAGCCACGCCATAAATCGGTATTTAAATCATTTTTTATCTATTTAATTTGTTTTATTTGTTTAAAAATTGCGAGAAAATTGTTAAAAATTCGGGAAAATTAGCCAAAAATTCTGGAGAGTAATTGAGATTTAGGGGGCACATTTTCGAACCCTTGAACGAACAATTATCGCCCAGAACGTACGGCTAAGGCCCCCGAATGATTAGCAAACGCGTCGCAAAGTTAAACAAGTAGTCCGAAAAAATAAATAAAAACTCTTGAACACCCGATGTGACCAGAGAACTGCCAGCGGCATCAAAAGTTGCCTCACTACCCCCTTTCTAGATTCAAAATCCCACGTCTGGACTCCAATACAACTTCATCAGCCACTAAAACAGCTAAACTACTCCTCAAAGTCTGATCACACTCAGTCTTTAGGAGTGGGAGGCTCGTGATATGGCTAAAATTGGGGTTAAATCGGGACCGTCCAGATCGATCACGAATCCTGAAGCACGGGGGTAAAAAGGTAATTTCACATACAGATGGATCCAAAACGGGTATTGGGCCTCCTTCTCGCAGAACCAACCACCCGCGAATAGATCCACTTCAATTGGGTACGGGTCCCGACCCGATACAAGCCCAATCCACCAAGAAGAGAATCAGGCCACTGATTTGGTCAAATCAATAAACCTGATTAGCTCTCACCAGGGAATCAAGGCCTAACTTCCCAAAACAGAATAGGAGGATTTTTTTCCTATTTGTTAGGCAGGAAATTAGGCCCCAAATCGTTCCAAAGGCGACTATAAATACAACCCCTCTACCACCGAGACCAGGTTAATCACTCTTTCACCACTTAAGCTCTTTCTTAATCTTTTCCTGATTACTGACAAGAGCGTCGGAGGGTGCGTCGCCGGAATCAACCCCGGTGTTTCGCACTTTCTTGCAGGTTGTGCCAGGAGCAAGAAGGCCGAGTCAATCGTTCAGGTGTTTCCCGGACACACAAATTCTATCTGTTTACCCCCACACCGAAATCAGCGGTAACACTCATCAATAAAATCTACCAAAATTCTGGGTAATCCCTAGATAGGTATAGAAAAACTGACCAAAGTTTATGATCAAAATAATATGTATAACCAGGTTCTTGAAAATAATTTGTTATCAAAATTACTGAAAAATAGAATTTGGAAAAGGTCGACACCTCTGTACTAAAATAGCCATAACTCAGTCATACGAAATCAAAATCAAGCAAGGCCAGAGGGGTTTGAAAATAAAAGAAATTATCTAAAACTCATGTTTTATACCGAAATCAAGATACTGAATGTAGCACAGTTGAAAATAGCAAACAAAACAGAAGAGCAAGAAAATACAAATTTCACCATTCAAAACAAAAACGACATAGCTTCAAGAATATTGGTCCAAACACATCCAAACTTGAAATAAAGCCTACCAAGTGTCTAAACATCATGAATTGGAGTTATTAACATGTCCACACCAAATATATCATATGGGTCTCAATCAAAACACAATTTCACGCAAATTTTCACATACACGATTGAAAATCAAGAACGGGCGATTCCTAGTTTATTTCATGTCAAGATTTGTATGTCATCTATGGCCAAATTATCACAATAGACACAAAATTCATCATGTAAAACACAATCTAGGGTTGTCTCTAGACCCAACTACACTATATGTGAACTTTTTGACTTGTATCAAACAAATGAATTGGAGTACAAGTTACTTGCCTTAAATCTGGATAAAGAACGACGAACTCAAAAGTAGGAGTGAAACCCACGAACAAAAATTCACGAACTCACGAACGATCCACACGCGCACTCGAGCACGCGCAAGAAAATCAGAAGAGCAAAAGAGCGTGAGACGGCGGATGGAGAGAAAGCGGAAGAGATGAAGCACGGAATAGGTGCAATGGTTAGGGAAAATAAATATATGCAGCAAGAGGATGAAAAAAATCGGCTGAAGTGGGTGGGGTTATTTTAGGTGGGTTTGGATTAATTGTTTAGGGTATTGGGTATGGATATTAACCATGGGTTAATGGGTTTTTAAATAAAAAAATCCAATAAGAAAATTTAAATACAATAACTAATAAATATAATTTATAAAATAATGTAATTTTAACAATAAAAAAATAAAATAAAATAATAATGCAAATAACAACACTAGTAAAATATTACATATAGTAACAATATTAATAATAATAAAAATGATGAAAATAATAAAAGTGATAATAACAATAATAAGAACTGTATTAAATACAAAAATCATAGAAAAATAGTTACAGCTAAAATTATGGATCAAAAATAGATTTTAATGGAAAATCCAATAATACATTTTAACAAAAGAATTTTGAAAACCGAAAAAATAATTTGCGAACAATTTATTAAAATACAGAAAATACACAAAAATATATTTTTGGAAAAACAGGGGTTACAATCCTACCCACCTTACAACAAAATTTTGTCCTCGAAATTTTCTTAGGCGGTACATAGGACAAGGCAAACAAACTTACTGGGGAAAGGTAACAAAGAATAGAGTTAAAGGGAAAGGAACAAAGCAGGGACAACACCAGAAAAAGAAAGTAGTGGATAACAATGAGATCAAATGGAGTGCGAGAAAGAGAACAAATAGTATCAAAAGAAAAGAATCAACACAAGATAACAAAGCAAGATAAAGGAGTAGGCAGAACTGAAATCAAAGAAATGAAAAGACAGAAAAGAATTGAATCAAACAATAAGTCAACGGATGAGAACAATTGCAAGAGAGAGAATAAAACAAACAATGCAAGGGAGGAGAAGCAACAAGAGGATCCTGGGACCTGTGGGTTATGGGCCCACCACGCTTCCGCTGCGCCACTCTGATGGTGACGTTCCAAGCTGCAGATAAGTCGTTGTAGACCACGCGACAACAAGCGACGATCCGAACAGGAAGAAAAGAATGAGACACCAGAATAAAATTGGAATTTAGAGGAGGGCTTTAATTTAAATAATTAGGTCAAAACTAATGAGCATTAACAAAAATAATATTAATAATACAAAAAATCAACACATAATAATAATAAAATAATAATGACAAAAATAATAATAATAATCATCATCATAAACATACTGGTAAACATATTAATAATAATAAAATATTAACAATACTGGTAAGGATAATAATACAAGACAAAAAATAATTTGGGGTTCATCATTTTGTTGAAAGTAATTCGATATCAACATCAAAAATAAAATAATAAGAAAAATACAATAATAATAATAGTAATAGTAATAACAATAATAATATTGAAAACAATAATAATAGTAGTAGTAGAAATTCTTTGGTGTGGGTTCGCCTCATCCATATCCATCTGTAGTCTTGCTTTCTCAACCTCAAGTTGCAGGTTTACCTCCACGACAAACAGGTTGCAGGTTTCCATCTGGATATTCGGTTGCACATTTTGCCTCACCGATATCCAGTTGCAATTTACCTCCATTGACGTCTAGTTGCATGTTTGCCATCTTGACATCTAGTTGCAACAAAATGATGAACAAGATGATGCAATCTTCCACACCTACCTAGATATTGATTGCTCAATTTAAGTATAAAATTACGTTTTGAAATTTGTGATATTAAAATATAGTTTTTCGAAATACAAAATTTTCGTTTTAGAAAATAATTTTATAGAAGATCCAATATATAATAAATAATAATCGAAATACACAAAATATTCGAAAATATATATGTACATATAAAGAAAATACAGGGAGGAGAAGAATGAATTTTATACCCAATAAAGAGTCAACAAAGGAGGACGACTACAAGGGACGAAAGATTATAAGAAATCAAAGAATTGAATATGAAGGAAGAGGAATGATGGGACACAAGCAGAATTTCAAGAGAATATGGCAGAAAAAGAATAACTAGCATGATACTCAAAATGAGTCAACAAATGAAGATGAATGAAAGAATCAAAGGAATATGGGTATGGAAAGAACGAAACTATACCCAATAAGGAATCAACAAATGAGAATGACTAAAAGAGACGGAAGAAACAAGGAATCAAGGAAATCGAATATGAAGGGATCAAAAAGAAAAAAATAAGACTATATCCAGATCAATGTTTTTTTTTTTTGAGGGAAAAGGTGGAATAAGGCCACCCTGTTTCATTAATAAGAATATAATGAAACAAACCCAGAGTACTGGGCCCAAATACAAACTACAGACAGAAAATAAAACATATATGAAGCAACATGACCCGTACAAACAATAAATCCCTCCAACAACCCTGGAGGGTGGGCGGACAAACCAGCTCGGTCCAGCCAAAGCGTGAGTACGTCAGTTTCGCTTCGTACAGTGCCTCCACGACACATGCACACCTACCCGAAAAAAGTCAGGCAGGATTTTATCACCTGCGACTCCCTTCATTCACCTCGCTGGAGGGACCCCATCTTTGGGCCCAAGCTCCACCAACGTGCAAACTACCTAACTCCCAGTATCTTCACACGCACTACCAACCCTCGCAGGTTACCATGAATGGCCCCGAGAGTGTGGACATGGTGGCAAGCGCGCAGAACATCCGGGCACCCAACCAGCAAATCGGGGAGGGACCCCATCTTTGGGCCCAAACTCCAGAAACGTGCAGGACCACCTAACTCCCGGCATCTTCACACGCACTACCAACCCTCGCAGAACGCCAAAAATGGCCCAGAGAGTGTGGACATGGTGGCAAGCATGCAGAACATCCGGGCACTGTCACGCCCCGCTTCCCAAAAATACGGAATACGGCACGTAACAAAAGCCCAGCGAATGATTATTATCATCCTTAAGCTGTTTCAGAAATCTTACAACATATCTCAGGCAGTATATCAGAGTCAACATATATCAGAGTCAAAATATCGCAGTCGGAAGCAAAGAATGGGACGAACATGCAACATCGAGAAAATTTCACCAACAGGAATTAATTGAAATCAAATATTTTGTTCTCAAATAAAACAGAGTCTGGAAAACAAATATTCTGGGTCACATCGCCCAAAACAAAATAAATAATACACGTGTCTCAAATACAGAAATGAATCAAGTCTCAGGAATACAGAATAAAGTTCTAACAGAAAAACAGAAATAATAATAAACAGCATCTAATACTGCGAACCACCAGAACCTTCTTGAATCTGTCCACCGTAATCTGCAATCATCGAATGCAGGAAAAAGGAAAAGAAGAAAACACAGTACCCGTCAATGGCAAGTCCGGGTCACAAATAGAATAGGATACAAGCACATGGGAAAAACTAAACAGATCTAACTAATCATCAGAAACAGACCTAATATGGTATGGTAAACTCAACTAACATAGTATCCTAGCAGATGTCTCAGATATTAAGTGTCAAGTGTCATATAACAGTTATGTCAGGTAAACAGATATTCAGATATGTCAGGTAAATCAGATAACAGATTTCAGATAATAGGTATTCAGATTCAGATTTCCATATATCAGATTCAGATTCAGACTTCAGAAATATAATCAGATCTCAGATTTCAGATTAATGTAAGTCTTGTGTGATTACTATCTAGGTAGCACGACATGCATCCCAGTTTATACTACATGGTTGCTACAACAAAACAGTTTCGCTTTAGATTTCGTAGGGGATATTATAGGGCCGTGTACTCAGGGTCAGACAGATATCAGAACAGACAGATAGAACCTAGTGGTTCTCTTCTACTCTACACCTTCTTACATAAGAAGCAATGTAGACAGGGTCAGAATACAGATAATTATATGGGAAACACGGGCCCCCTTCTAAGTACACATTTCTATGCTTTCCCACTACTAGATCTTTCCCATACCCCGGCTTGATTACTTTTGTTATGGTTATTAAACAGACATGAATGTGATCTAAAGGGTGTCAAACTAACATCATATGATCAGGTTTAGGTTTAGGGTATCAGATCAGTAAGTATGGATACCAAACATTCACAAATACGAGCAAAATGGTGTATGTCTATAAACAGGACAGCAAGACCAGTCTGTACATAAATAGTGATCCAAAGATCTACAGGCATGCAAATAATGATCCGTCGAAGGATCTGGAAACTAGACTTCCACACGCTTCTAACGGTTATAATAAATCCATATGCTCTTTCACAACATCTCGACTCAAAACACAATTCAACACAGTTTGCATGTACAGTCAGAAAACAGGGGAATAACTTAAACCACATGAAAACAGCATACAAAGTCATTAATTAAATCCACGAAAATTCTGGGGTAATCCCCTATATGTATAGTCTCAAAATATAGATTTTCATATTTTTCCAGAAAGTATAGATATGTTTTCAAAAATAGAAAATAACACATAACACAGTTTTGATGGATCTGGAATTCTTCAACACCGCTGTACAAAATCATGCATATCTTGCACACAGCGCATCAAAATCCACTTCCGCCAAAACAGGATGAAAGTAGATACAATTACCCAACTTTCCTATCTCTCATGAAATATTCATACAGTAATTAGAAATAAGGTAAACACGGCATTCAACATACAATCACACGCAGTTTACAGCAAAAGCGATCTATAGAAAAGGATGTAAGGCACCACTCAAAACTCATCTTTTAATTATCACAAAAATCAGGGAACTACCTAACATCATATTGAAACACTGGACAAAATCTTGTAGCATGAAATTATGTCTAACTTAGATCTTGAAAATAAATTGTCCACAAAAATTACCCCGAACTGAAACTGGAAACTACTAACATACAGTTACTAAAATAATCATAACTATTCCATACGAACTCCAAACAGGGTGAAATCAGTGGAATTAGAAATTAGATTCAATTCTCTACAAATTTCTCAGAAATAGTCATGTTGAGATTCGGACTTTATTCTAGGTAAAAACTGCAATCAATCCAGTTCAATCCAAATTTCCAGATTTCTCAATTAAGTTTCAAAACATCATAACTTCCTCAAAAATCATCCAAACTCTTCCAAATTCAAAACACTGTCTACCCATTGTCTAAATATCACATCTAAGGATTTCTAACCTGTCAAAATCCAATATTTCTCATATAGGTGTTCAAACATGCATCGGGTACACAATATGTCACATACGCGATAACAATCGCGTTGGGTGAATCCTAAGGCATAAACCTATCAACTTCATGTCCTAATTCGTCCATGGCCTGTTTTTTACCTTAGAGACGAAATCCATAATTAAAAACATGATCTTTGTCCGTCTCTAGTCTCAAACTATCCTATGTGTGAACTTTCTACTTGTATCAACCTAAGAAATTTAAGTACAAGTTACTTGCCTTTATGGGACGACGAACGCAACAAATCCAAGCCTTTCAAAGAGAATCCACGAGCAAGACGCCTTCTAGCGCGATTTCGAGCGAAACCCACGAACAAAATGCGCCAACGGTTGATCCCTTTGACACACGAACCGAAGTGAAAGATGCCCACAACTCAAAACAGCGAGGGGGAAAGTTGAGGTGCTGTTTTGGGATGGTTGGGTGCTGCCTTGGGTGTTGGCCGAAGACAAGAAGGAGAGGAGAGACGAGTTTTTGAAGCGGAGTTGTATAAAATAGCGGAGAGGGGAGATATGGGTGGTCGGCTATGCAAGAAGAAGGCAAGGGAAGGCCGGCCTAGGGTTTTGGAAGGCAGGCCGGGATGGTTTGAGGAAAGAGGTAGCCGGCACACAATAGGAGAGGGAAGAAATAGATTAGGGTTAGGGATTATTTAGTATTAGGGGTATATATATGAGATCAAATGTGGGTTAATGGGTAGTGGATATCAATAGGAAACAATGGGTATACAATTGGGTAATGGATATTGGGTAGATTTCAAATGGGGATACAAAATACAATGAATCCTATAGCTCCTAAAAATCTCCTTAAGGCCAAAAATCTCAAATTGGTCAAAACTCTCCTAAAAATTCACCATGACCCTAAAATAACATTTATACATGAACGAGATCAAGAAATTGAGAACAAGAGCTCAAAATATCGAAAAACGGCCAAACGGCGCACAATCAACAAAAGAAGGTCAAAACTGCCAGAAAAATATTATAGAATAAAAATAATTAAATTTATTGTTCCGAAAAATACAATAGAAAAATAATAATTCACAAAAATGAAAAATACCCTCAAAAATACCAAAAGTGAAAAACAGGGGTTACAATCCTACCCCCCTACAAGAAAATTTCGTCCTCGAAATTAAAAAGAAAGGTGCATAGGATAACCCCAAGAAAACAAAACAATCCAAAACAAAATAAACAACTACTCAAACAAGTGAGGAAACTTCTGCTGAATTTCCTCCTCCAGCTCCCATGTCGACTCACCAGGCGAGTGAGGATTCCAAGCAACACGAACCAGCTTAATGACCTTGTTCTTAAGCACTTTCTCCCGCCGATCAACAATAGCAACTGGCAGAATCTCACAAGTCAAATCCGGCCTAACGGTCAACTCTGAATAGTCGATCACGTGGCTCTCATCTCGGATATATCTCCTGAGTTGTGAGACATGGAAAACATCGTGCACTCCCGATAAAGCTGGCGGCAATGCGAGACGATAGGCCACCTTGCCTACTCGCTCCAAAATCTCGAATAGTCCAATAAACCTCGGGCTAAGCTTGCCCCCGCCACCGAACCGAATGACACCGCGCCACGGCGATACCTTGAGAAAAACATGGTCACCAACTGCGAACTCCAACGCCCTGCGATGAACATCAGCCCACCGCCTCTGCCTGTCCTGAGCTGCTTGCAAGTGCTTCCTAATCTGAACCACTGCATCAACTGTCTTGGTGATCAACTCTGGACCCAATAACTTTCTCTCGCCAACATCATCCCAGCAAACTGGCGATCTACACTTCCGTCCATAGAGTGCCTCGAACGGAGCAGCTTTAATACTAGCTTGAAAGCTGTTATTGTAAGAGAACTCTACCAGATGCAAGTGATCTTCCCAAGACCCACCAAACTGAAGCATGCAGGACCTCAACATGTCCTCAAGAATCTGAATAGTCCGCTCTGACTGTCCATCAGTCTGGGGATGAAAAGCTGTACTGTACTTTAATTTGCTCCCCAAACTGCTCTGAAGACTCTCCCAAAACTGAGACCTGAATCTCGTATCCCTGTCGGATACAATATTAACTGGAACCCCATGAAGTCTGACAATCTCTTGCATGTACCTCTCAGCAAGGCTCTCAGTAGACTGACCGACACGAAAAGGAATGAAGTGAGCACTCTTCGTCAAACGGTCAACAATCACCCAAATAGCATTATGACCCTTCGGACTCCTCGGCAAAGCAGTCACAAAATCCATGGTGATATGTTCCCACTTCCACTCTGGAATAGGAAGCGGTTGAAGAAGTCCTGCGGTTCTCTGATGCTCCGCTTTAACCTGCTGACAGATCAAACACTGCGAAACAAACCGCGCGACAGCCCTTTTCATACCATGCCACCAGAAATGAAGCCTCAAATCCCGATAGATCTTAGTACCGCCGGGATGGATAGAATATGAAGACTGATGAGCTTCTTCAAGCAACCTCTGACGAACTTCTCCTTTAGGGACACACAACCGGGAACCAAAACGAAGAGAGCCATCTACATGAATAGCCATGTCCGTCCTGGACCCAGACTCAACCTCAGTACGAAACTTCTGCAACTGCGCATCGCTAGCCTGCGCCTCTTTAATCTGCTCAACAAGAGACGACTGCAGCTGGAGCGCCAAACAACTCCGACCAGAACTCGGCAACACAACATCAAGCTCCAACCTTCTCATCTGCTCAATGAGATCTCTCTGCTGAGTAAGAAACGAAACCGCTGGTCTCCTGCTCAAAGCATCAGGCACCAAGTTTACTTTACCAGGATGGTATTGCAAACTGATGTCATATTCGGCCATAAGTTCCAACCAACGCCTTTGCCTCATGTTCAACTCCTTCTGGGTGAAGACGTACTTGACACTTTTGTGCTCTGTAAAGATCTCCACTCGGTCTCCAAGCAAATAATGCCTCCACAGCTTCAAAGCAAAGATCACTGCCGCTAACTCCAAGTCATGAGTAGGATAGTTCTTCTCATGCGGCCTCAACTGCCTTGATGCATACGCAACAACACGGCCCTTCTGCATAAGAACTGCTCCAAGACCCTTACCAGAAGCATCACAGTGAACTACAAATCCGCCTGAACCATCTGGAATAGTCAACACAGGCGCTGACGTCAGTCTGTCCTTCAACTCAACAAAAGCCACATTGCACTCATCAGACCAACAAAACTTCTGATCCTTCCCAGTCAATTTAGTCAAAGGTCCTGCTATCTTCGAAAAATCCTGGACGAACTTCCGATAATAGCCAGCCAAACCCAGAAAACTCCTGACTTCTGAAACTGACTTGGGAATAGGCCAATCCTTCACAGCTTCAATCTTGGCAGGATCCACTGAAATACCATCGCCAGAAACAATGTGCCCCAAGAAAGAAATTCTGTCGAGCCAAAACTCGCACTTGCTCAGTTTACCATAGAGTTGATGCTTTCTCATAGTCTGCAGAACCACTCTAAGATGCTCAGCATGATCTTCCCGATTCTTAGAATACACCAAAATATCATCAATGAAGACCACCACGAACTTATCCAAATACTGTGTGAACACCCGATTCATAAGACTCATGAATACAGCCGGTGCATTCGTGACTCCGAACGGCATCACAAGATACTCATAGTGCCCGTATCTAGTCCTGAAAGCAGTCTTCGGTATGTCTGCAGCCTTCACCTTAACTTGGTGATATCCAGAACGAAGATCCAACTTCGAGAAAACAGAAGCTCCACTCAACTGATCAAACAAATCATCGATCCTGGGCAACGGATACCGATTCTTCACCGTAACTCTGTTCAGCTCTCGGTAATCCACGCACATCCGACGACTTCCATCCTTCTTATCAACAAAAAGGACAGGAGCACCCCAAGACAAAACACTGGGTCTGATGAAACCCAAATCAAGCAACTGCTGAACCTGCACCTTAAGCTCTGCCAGCTCAACCGGTGCCATCCTGTAGGGACTCTTCGAAATCGGTTCTGTTCCAGGCTGAACATCAATACCGAACTCCACTTCCCTATCAGGGGGTAAGCCAGGCAATTCATCTGGAAAAACATCCAAGAAATTCCGAACAACTAGAGGCGCAGCCTCACAGCCTGATTGCAATTCCATTGCACAATCCACCTGCTCAACTACAGTCTTTGTTCGACCAAGAGAAGATTCTCCGGCATGGAATTCAAATTCTGCACGATCTGGAATTCTGAAGATGACTTTCTTGGCACGGCAATCAATAAAGGCATGGGCTTCTCCCAACCAATCCTTACCAAGAATAACATCGAATCCTGAATTTCCAATTATAATCAGGTTGGCTTTGAAATCTGCATCTCCAATAGCAACGGAACATTGCCTGCACTCACGGGAACAACTGACAATTCCTCCACCCGTCACGATGTTCCAAGCCTCTGACATGTTGCTGCATTCTAACTGATGTCGAGCGACAAATCGAGAGGAGACAAATGAATGGGTTGCCCCAGAATCAAAGAGAACATATGCAGGAAAAGAGCAAACAAGGATGATACCTAGCAGAAATCAAATCAAGGAAAAGCATAGAAGACCAAGGGTGAGGGGAGAACTACGATGTAGGGAACAAAGCAAAGGAAGCAAGACAAAGCTAAGGGAACAAATAAAAGAACAAACATCAAGCCATAAAACAAAAATAAATATACCTGCCACAACTCCTTCAGCAGTCTCAGCATCTGCGACAGTCAAGTTGAAAGCTTGACCTCTCCTCGGAACAGCGGTACCTTGTCCGACAATCTGGCGTTGAGGAGGAAGTGGTGGCCTAACTGGACCACGAGCTGGACCTGCCTGCTGATTAGGACCCCGGGCTGGAAGAGCCATCGGTTGAAATGCTTGGGGACAATCTCGCACTCCATGCTCCGCAGAACCACATCTAAAGCATCGACGGGAAGCACGGAAACAGTTCTTGCGCTCATGCCCAGACATACGACAGAAGTCACAGTAAGCCTTCCTCTGAGAACCAGCAGCAGAGTAAGGAGTTGCCCTGACTGGATGGGCAGAAACAGGCCTTCGAATAGGACCACCAGAAGACCTAGCAGCCGAATGCAGAACAGTCCGCTGAGAAAGGGACGAATCACCACGAGCCTGCTCCTGAGCTCGAGCTGCTTCAAGGGCCTCAGCATAAGTATGCAGACGAAGAGAGACCAGATGCCTCTTGATATCCTGCTCAAGACCATTGATGAACCTGCGAGCCCTATCCTCTTCGGTTGCCACAAGAATGGCAGCGAATCGGCTAAGCCTCGTAAACTCAGCAGCGTACTCATCCACTGTCCTGGAACCCTGTTGCAAGAAGTCCATGTTACAACATTCATAATTATCCATGCAACATTGTAACAAATCCAGAATGGAACAACGACTTAACCTGTTTTAGGGCCAGGAATTGCTGTTCCATCTCAACTCGAGTACTGTTGGGGAAGAACTTCTCCAAGAATCCCCGAGTAAAGGTAGCCCAAGCAATAGGCTTCACCAGGCGCTCAGACTCAGCCATCCACCAAATATGTGCTAAATCCTCCAGCTGGACGGAAACAACGTCCACCCGATCAGCCTCTGCAACACGAGCTGCCGCCAACAAACGCTCCGTCCGGATCAGCCACTGTTCAGCCTCCAAAGGCGTCTCAGTGCCGGAAAAACGATCGGGATGCAGCCTCATAAAGTCCGTAACAGTCCCTGGGCGAGGCGGAAGAGTTGCCTGCACAGGCGCAACAGGAGGCGGAACCCGAGCAGCTTCAAGTGCAGCCATCACCAGATCACTGTGGTTTTGCTGCTGATTAATCAGCCGCTCAAGCACAGCAGTGACAGCCTCAATCGGATCAGCTTGAGATTAAGAGGTAGAACCTTTACAGCCATAGTCTGCAAAAACCGAAAACAGTTAGCATCCAGAATCTGTGTTGGTGTCATATTTCAATTTTGCATGTATGGTTAGTGATATATTGCACAGATTCCCGTTCGAGCCAAGCTTGTCTAATATATTAGCTGCCTAATACATTAGCCAAACCTGGTGCTCTGATACCACATAAAACCCTGTCACGCCCCGCTTCCCAAAAATACGGAATACGGCACGTAACAAAAGCCCAGCGAATGATTATTATCATCCTTAAGCTGTTTCAGAAATCTTACAACATATCTCAGGCAGTATATCAGAGTCAACATATATCATAGTCAAAATATCGCAGTCGGAAGCAAAGAGTGGGACGAACATGCAACATCGAGAAAATTTCACTAACAGGAATTAATTGAAATCAAATATCTTGTTCTCAAATAAAACAGAGTCTGGAAAACAAATATTCTGGGTCACATCGCCCAAAACAAAATAAATAATACACGTGTCTCAAATACAGAAATGAATCAAGTCTCAGGAATACAGAATAAAGTTCTAATAGAAAAACAGAAATAATAATAAACAGCATCTAATACTGCGAACCACCAGAACCTTCTTGAATCTGTCCACCGTAATCTGCAATCATCGAATGCAGGAAAAAGGAAAAGAAGAAAACACAGTACCCGTCAATGGCAAGTCCGGGTCACAAATAGAATAGGATACAAGCACATGGGAAAAACTAAACAGATCTAACTAATCATCAGAAACAGACCTAATATGGTATGGTAAACTCAACTAACATAGTATCCTAGCAGATGTCTCAGATATTAAGTGTCAAGTGTCATATAACAGATATGTCAGGTAAACAGATATTCAGATATGTCAGGTAAATCAGATAACAGATTTCAGATAATAGGTATTCAGATTCAGATTCAGATTTCCATATATCAGATTCAGATTCAGACTTCAGAAATATAATCAGATCTCAGATTTCAGATTAATGTAAGTCTTGTGTGATTACTATCTAGGTAGCACGACATGCATCCCAGTTTATACTACATGGTTGCTACAACAAAACAGTTTCGCTTTAGATTTCGTAGGGGATATTATAGGGCCGTGTACTCAGGGTCAGACAGATATCAGAACAGACAGATAGAACCTAGTGGTTCTCTTCTACTCTACACCTTCTTACATAAGAAGCAATGTAGACAGGGTCAGAATACAGATAATTATATGGGAAACACGGGCCCCCTTCTAAGTACACATTTCTATGCTTTCCCACTACTAGATCTTTCCCATACCCCGGCTTGATTACTTTTGTTATGGTTATTAAACAGACATGAATGTGATCTAAAGGGTGTCAAACTAACATCATATGATCAGGTTTAGGTTTAGGGCATCAGATCAGTAAGTATGGATACCAAACATTCACAAATACGAGCAAAATGGTGTATGTCTATAAACAGGACAGCAAGACCAGTCTGTACATAAACAGTGATCCAAAGATCTACAGGCATGCAAATAATGATCCGTCGAAGGATCTGGAAACTAGACTTCCACACGCTTCTAACGGTTATAATAAATCCATATGCTCTTTCACAACATCTCGACTCAAAACACAATTCAACACAGTTTGCATGTACAGTCAGAAAACAGGGGAATAACTTAAACCACATGAAAACAGCATACAAAGTCATTAATTAAATCCACGAAAATTCTGGGGTAATCCCCTATATGTATAGTCTCAAAATATAGATTTTCATATTTTTCCAGAAAGTATAGATATGTTTTCAAAAATAGAAAATAACACATAACACAGTTTTGATGGATCTGGAATTCTTCAACACCGCTGTACAAAATCATGCATATCTTGCACACAGCGCATCAAAATCCACTTCCGCCAAAACAGGATGAAAGTAGATACAATTACCCAACTTTCCTATCTCTCATGAAATATCCATACAGTAATTAGAAATAAGGTAAACACGGCATTCAACATACAATCACACGCAGTTTACAGCAAAAGCGATCTATAGAAAAGGATGTAAGGCACCACTCAAAACTCATCTTTTAATTATCACAAAAATCAGGGAACTACCTAACATCATATTGAAACACTGGACAAAATCTTGTAGCATGAAATTATGTCTAACTTAGATCTTGAAAATAAATTGTCCACAAAAATTACCCCGAACTGAAACTGGAAACTACTAACATACAGTTACTAAAATAATCATAACTATTCCATACGAACTCCAAACAGGGTGAAATCAGTGGGATTAGAAATTAGATTCAATTCTCTACAAATTTCTCAGAAATAGTCATGTTGAGATTCGGACTTTAATCTAGGTAAAAACTGCAATCAATCCAGTTCAATCCAAATTTCCAGATTTCTCAATTAAGTTTCAAAACATCATAACTTCCTCAAAAATCATCCAAACTCTTCCAAATTCAAAACACTGTCTACCCATTGTCTAAATATCACATCTAAGGGTTTCTAACCTGTCAAAATCCAATATTTCTCATATAGGTGTTCAAACATGCATCGGGTACACAATATGTCACATACGCGATAACAATCGCGTTGGGTGCATCCTAAGGCATAAACCTATCAACTTCATGTCCTAATTCGTCCATGGCCTGTTTTGAACCTTAGAGACGAAATCCATAATTAAAAACATGATCTTTGTCCGTCTCTAGTCTCAAACTTTCCTATGTGTGAACTTTCTACTTGTATCAACCTAAGAAATTTAAGTACAAGTTACTTGCCTTTATGGGACGACGAACGCGACAAATCCAAGCCTTTCAAAGAGAATCCACGAGCAAGACGCCTTCTAGCGCGATTTCGAGCGAAACCCACGAACAAAATGCGCCAACGGTTGATCCCTTTGACACACGAACCGAAGTGGAAGATGCCCACAACTCAAAACAGTGAGGCGGAAAGTTGAGGTGCTGTTTTGGGATGGTTGGGTGCTGCCTTGGGTGTTGGTCGAAGACAAGAAGGAGAGGAGAGACGAGTTTTTGAAGCGGAGTTGTATAAAATTGCGGAGAGGGGAGATATGGGTGGTCGGCTATGCAAGAAGAAGGCAAGGGAAGGCCGGCCTAGGGTTTTGGAAGGCAGGCCGGGATGGTTTGAGGAAAGAGGTAGCCGGCACACAATAGGAGAGGGAAGAAATAGGTTAGGGTTAGGGATTATTTAGTATTAGGGGTATATATATGAGATCAAATGTGGGTTAATGGGTAGTGGATATCAATAGAAAACAATGGGTATACAATTGGGTAATGGATATTGGGTAGATTTCAAATGGGGATACAAAATACAATGAATCCTATAGCTCCTAAAAATCTCCTTAAGGCCAAAAATCTCAAATTGGTCAAAACTCTCCTAAAAATTCACCATGACCCTAAAATAACATTTATACATGAACGAGATCAAGAAATTGAGAACAAGAGCTCAAAATGTCGAAAAACGGCCAAACGGCGCACAATCAACAAAAGAAGGTCAAAACTGCCAGAAAAATATTATAGAATAAAAATAATTAAATTTATTGTTCCGAAAAATACAATAGAAAAATAATAATTCACAAAAATGAAAAATACCCTCAAAAATACCAAAAGTGAAAAACAGGGGTTACAATCCTACCCCCCTACAAGAAAATTTCGTCCTCGAAATTAAAAAGAAAGGTGCATAGGATAACCCCAAGAAAACAAAAAAATCCAAAACAAAACAAACAACTACTCAAACAAGTGAGGAAACTTCTGCTGAATTTCCTCCTCCAGCTCCCATGTCGACTCACCAGGCGAGTGAGGATTCCAAGCAACACGAACCAGCTTAATGACCTTGTTCTTAAGCACTTTCTCCCGCCGATCAACAATAGCAACTGGCGGAATCTCACAAGTCAAATCCGGCCTAACGGTCAACTCTGAATAGTCGATCACTGGCCCGCCGAATCACCGGCCTCCCCAAGTGGGATCTGGGCACCGAGTGTGTGTGCGGTGACAAAGTGTGTGTGTGTGTGCACAGTGTGGGGCAAGGTGTGTGTGTGTGTGCGGGGGTGGGGTTGGGGGTGGGGGGGACCTCACCCAAGAGATCGACGGCAGTGCGTCGACGCTGCGAGCGGGGATACGGCGGACAGGGCGCGAGGAGGGGCGTCGTCGGCGCGATCTCCCCCTGACGCCGTCGTTGGTGAGGTAGCAGCGACCTCTGGTCGCTGCGGGGAGCTCGCCAAGTCAGACTCCCCACCGCGGCAGCTGCGACGAACTCCTCAACCAGGGGGGGCGGCGCACTGGATCACCGATCGAAAGGGACGACGCGAAGAGCTTCTCCGTTGGCGCTTCGCATCGTACAGCGCGCACCTCGGCGCTTCGTCTTCATCGCGCCGCGGGACTCCGTCGTGGCTTCATCCTCAGCGCTCGTCAGGGAATGGCGAGGGGGAACGTCGGGGTGCGAGGGAGGGGGGGCAGGCGCTGATGGCGCCGCCGCCCCCAAGCAGAGTAGATCTAGGGTTTTTTCTTTTTTAGAGTTGGTAGGAGGGGGGCGGCTAGGGTTTAGTTTTTGTTTTGTTTGAAATTGTTTAAAATCACAAATGTTGGAGTGAATTATATCCAGATCAATGTTGATAATAATTCATTTATGCATGCATGGTTGGTGGAATGTTGAGAAGATTTCAGATCGAGCCAAGCATGTCTAATATATTAGTCAACTAATACATTAGCCAAACTTGGGCTCTGATACCACTAAAAATCTTGTCACGCCCCGCTTCCCAAAAAGAATACGGAACACGAATACGCGACAAAAGCCCAGGGAATGATTTTCATCATCCATAAGCTGTTCAAGAAATCTTTACAACATATCACATTAATACAATCAGAGTCGAAAGCCAAAAAAGTCAACCACATGTACAAATGAACCAAATACCAATAAGAATAATTGAAATAAAATATATTAATCTCAAATAGTCATGATCTGAATAAAACAAATATCTTGGGTTACATTGCCCAAATACAAGAATAAATCCAACTACAATATACATTATTGTTCAAAATAAGCAACAAGAATAATAATAGCAAAATTCCAGCATCTAGTACATCATGTCACCAATACTGTTTGGAACCTGTTCTCCAAAATCTGCAATTTTAACGAATACAAGAAAGAGAAAAAGAGAAAACACAAGTACCCGTCAATTGCAAGTTACGGGTCACTTATAATGTAGGATACAAGCACATGGGGAAAACTAAACAGATCTAATAGCATGGAAGTCAACTAGCATGGTATACTAACAGTACAGTTGTTTTATGTCAAAGGCAATGTCATATGGTAACAAACAGTGTCTAGTAACAGTAAGCTCAGTATATCAGTGAATTAGGATAACAGTACAACAGTATCAGTCTAACAGTCTCATTCTAACAGTATCAGTCTAACAGTATCAGCCTTATGTTCTTATAGTTTTGTGTGTATTACTAGCTAGGTAGCCCTTCATGCGCCATCCTTTTATCGCATGGTTGCTACATTCAAAACAGTGACATTTGTAGATTTCGTAGGGGATCATATAGGGATGGCGCATACTTGGGTGCTACCATGCGATAAATGTATTACTAGCTAGGTAGCCAAACTCGTGTACTCAGGGTTTAGACAGATATCAGACGACCATGTATCATGGTCTCATACAGATAACAGAAAATCATGTAACATGATCTCATACAGATAACAGATGATCATGTAATACGATCTCATACAGATAATAGATAATCAGATGGGAAACATGGGCCCCTTTCTATGTACACATTTCTATGCTTTCCCACTACTAGATCTTTTCCATAAACCCCGGCTTGGTTACTTTTATTATGGTTATCAAATAGACATGAAAGTATACTAAATAGTGTCAAACTAATATGGTATAATCAGTATCAGGTCTAGGGTAACAAATAAGCATGCATAGATGATAGACAGTCACATAAACGAGCAAAACAGTGTATGTTCATATTCAGGACAGCATGACAGTACAGTGTTAAAAAAGTGATTCTTGTCGCTAAAGAAAAGCAAATCTAGATCCGTCGAAGGATCTGAAAAATAGACTTCCACACTAATCCAACAAGTATAAATAAGTCATGTAACATGTAACATGATCTCATACAGATAACAGACGATCATGTAACATGATCTCATACAGATAACAGACGATCATGTAACATGATCTCATACAGATAACAGATAATCAGATGGAAAACATGGGCCCCCTTCTAAGTACACATTTCAATGCTTTTCCACTACTAGATCTTTTCCATAAACCCCGCCTTAGTTACTTTTATTATGGTCATCAAATAGACATGAATGTGTACTAAATAGTGTCAAACTAACATGGTATATGCATAGATGATAGACAGTCACATAAACGAGCAAAACAGTGTATGTTCATATTCAGGACATGATGATAGTACAGTATTAAAACAATGATTCTTGTCTCTACAGAAAAGCAATTCTAGATCCGTCGAAGGATCTGGAAAATAGACATCCACACAAATCCAGCGAGTATAAATAAGTCATACAGTACTTCACAACATCATAACTCAAAACAGGTTCGAAAATAGAAAACATGTTCAGTCAGAAATCGGGAAAATGAATTCTCAATCAGAAAAACTGCATCAAACCTCTCAATTAAATTCGGGAAAAATCTGGGGTATTCCCCTATATGTATAGAAAGAAAATATGAAGTTTCAAAATTTTCTAGTAAGAATAGACCAGCCATCAAAAATAGGAAAGCATCAAGAAAACATAGTTTAGAAAATCTGGAAATCCCAACACCGCTGTACGAAAACTAAGATATCTTGCAACCAGTGAAACAAAATCCAATTCCGCCAAAGGGATATGAAAATAGATAAAATATACTAAATTTTACATTTCACAAATATTTTTCATACAGTAAAAGGAATCACAGTGAAAATAGGATTCTTTATAGAATAGTGAGAAAAATATAGCAAGTATGGATTTTATAAACGAGCATGAAACAACACATAAAACTCATCAATAAAATCTACCAAAATTCTGGGTTGTCCCTAGATAGGTATAGAAAAACTGACCAAAGTTTAGGATCAAAATAATATGTATAACAGGGTTCTTGAAAATAGTTTGTTATCAAAATTACTGAAAACAGAAAATGGAAAAGGTCGACACCTCTGTACTAAAACAGCCATATCTCAGTCATACGAAATCAAAATCAAGCAAGGTCAGAGGGGTTTGAAAATAGACGAAATTATCTAAAACTCATGTTTTATAACGAAATCAAGATACTTACTGCAGCACAGTCGAAAACAGCAAACAAAACAGAATAGCAAGAAAATACATATTTCACCCTTTAAAACAAAAACGACATAGCTTCAAGAATATTGGCCCAAACACATCCAAACTTGAAATAAAGCCTACCAAGTGTCTAAACATCATGAATTAGGGTTATTAACATGTCCACACCAAATATATCATATGGGTCTCAATCAAAACACAATTTTATGCAAATTTTCACATACACGATTGAAAATCAAGAACGGGCGATTCCTAGTTTATTTCATATCAAGATTTGGGTCATGAGTCATCTATAGCCAAATTATCACAATAGAGACAAAACCCATCTAGAAAAACACAATTTAGGGTTGTCTCTAGACCCAACTACACTATAGGTGAACTTTTTGACTTGTATCAAACAAATGAATTGGAGTACAAGTTACTTGCCTTAAATCGAGATAAAGAACGACGAACTCCAAAGTAGGAGCAAAACCGACGAAAAAAAATCCACGAACTCACGAACGATCCACACGCGCACTCGAGCACGCGCAAGAAAACCCCAAGAGCAAGAGAGTGCGAGACGGCGGATGGAGAGAAAGCGGAAGAGATGAAGCATGGAATAGGTGCAATGGTTAGGGAAAATAAATATATGCAGCAAGAGGTTGAAAATAATCGGCTGAAGTGGGTGGGGTTATTTTAGGTGGGTTTGGATTAATTGTTTAGGGTATTAGGTATGGACATTAACCATGGGTTAACGGGTTTTTAAATAAAAAAATTCAATAAGAAAATTTAAATACAATAACTAATAAATATAATTTATAAAATAATGTAATTTTAACAATAAAAAAATAAAATAAAATAATAATGGAAATAACAACATTAGCAAAATAATACAGATAGTAACAATATTAATAATAATAAAAATGATAAAAATAATAAAAGTAATAATGACAATAATAAGAACTGTATTAAATACAAGAATCATAGAAAAATAGTTACAGCTAAAGTTATGGATCAAAAATAGATTTTAATGGAAAATCCAATAATACATTTTGACAAAAGAATTTTGAAAACCAGAAAAATAATTTGCGAATTTTTTTTTAAATACAGGAAATACAAAAAAATACATTTTTGGGAAAACAGGGGTCACACCGTCCTTTTATAAAAGAAGTGTTGAACTGGGCGGGCCTGAGCACCATGCAGTATGCACCGAATTCATGAAAGAAGTTGACGAGCTTCATCATGGTCTGTCGTGAGAAAGGGGTTCCTCTCTGCCTCAAATATTTTCAGGCGTGTTTGGGCTTTAGAGCGCTGCCGAGTCACCCCCGTCGATGGTATATCTTACAGCATTGGGGGTACAAAGTGGTGCACGGCCATCCTGATTCCATTAAAGGTTGGAAGAAGAAATACTTTATCATCTGAGATACCAAGCCGTGGGACATTCCCACCAAATGGTCGTATGAGGGCCCGCCGAAGAAGGTTCCTCTAATGTCCCACGATCTGAGCTCGGAGGAGAGTGCCGAGTTTCAGAGACTCTTCGAGGAGGGTGCTAGTGTCAACTGGCCGCAAATGTCGGAAGAGAGGTTGGTCGATGCTAGTTTGAGCTTTTTTTTTTATCTCGGCTTATTATACTGGTATATTTCCTTATCTGATATCTATTTTTCTTAGCAGGTACAGGTGTGACGATTGCCTTAGCGTCGGAGCCTCAGGAGGCATCGATAGTTGACCGTAAGGGCAAGAGGATGATCAAGGTGCCCGCCTAGGAGCACTGGCTGAAGAAACCCAAGGCTTTGGAGGTTCGTGGTATGCAGGAGGCTCCGACGGGGCGACCAGGCGAGAGGTTGTTGAGGACCGCCAATGAAGCTATGGAGCTCTCCAGACCAGATAGGTCGATGGGGGAGCTTGACTCCGTCATGGAATTGGAGATGGCTCGGGAAGTAGTGGAGAACCTTGCTCGTTCGCGGGACCGAGAGGCTCTCGCCCATGAGACCACGAATTCGTGTTTTCTTCATTTTTCTCAAGGGGCCATACTGGTAAGTGTACAAGTGTTTTGCATTGTAAGTGTAACAATTCCTCGCTAATTTTCCGAGTTTTCCCTAAAGGGCACCTTCTACGGTGCCGAGATAAGGAGGCAGTATGAGCTCTTGCTCGACCTCGCGGATCGGAAGGCAGAATGATATAAGAAGAGATGCCAGGAGGAGCACGAGCGTGTCGAGGCCTTGGAGAAGAAAGTGAAGGAATTGGAGAAGAAGCCAGCAGAACCAGAGTGCGACCCGGGTAGAGGACGATCTGCCCACAGGGCTCTGTTGAACGAGAAAGATGCGCTAGAGTGCCAATTGGCCAAAGCCCGGTCGGAGTTAGTGGGTGCTGCGGATGAAATTTTTGATAGCGAGGAGCATGTTTTCAAACAAACCGTCGAGCGCATCCCATATCATCCTCGGCCATCTTGAATATGATCCAGAATTTGTTACTTCTCCCGCGACTCCATGCGCAATTCCCTTTGACCTGGTGGCTGGTGCTGGTCCCATTCACGGAGCCATTTAAAATGTAAGTGATGAACGCGTTCGTCCGCCACGCTGAGGGTTTCACCGACTACCCTCTCCGAGATTCCTTCGGAGTCAGGATCAGATGTTAGATCTATTCCCCGGGTCGTAGGAGGGGTCAATGCTCATTCGCCTTCTGGTTAGGAGCCCTGTTGCCTTAGTTTTCATTTTTTCGTTGTGTATTGCCGCATGCGGTGTAACGCCCGGTACTTAAGTGTGTATATATAATATTATATTGGGTAAATTCATACATATACATACATATTTATATACATATATATACATATATATATATATATAAATATATATATACATAGAGAGAGAGAGAGAGAGAGAGCCCTTCCGTTGTGCACTATCCTTCGTGTGAACTTTGTACACAGAGTGTAAATGGATGATCCGAACCGTTCACATTGATCTACACGTCTAAATTATTCTAAATATGTAAAATCAAGTCATTTGGAATTCATTTGCCCATCCATCAAGTCAGTATAAAAACAAACGATATTCGGTCATACAATTTTGTAACACTACAATGGATGGGCAAATGAATTCCAAATGACTTGATTTTAGATATTTAAGCTAATTTAGACATATAGATTAATGTGAATGGTTCGGATCATCCATGTGCACTTCGTGTAAAAAGTTCACACAGAGTGCACACGGAGGGTTGTGCACAACGGAAGGGCCCTATATATATATATATATATATATATATATATATATATATATATGAGAAGAGTGGTTGGTAGGTCTATAGGATTTCTACAGGCTATGGATTAATAGAATCAATTAGAGAGGCCTGTAGATGATTTCTATGGGGTATGAAATATGCATGTGGCTACACGTGCGCACAATACGCGAACAAATAAAATCCTAACAACTGCCAACCACGGGCATGACTCATAAAAGGTATCCAGACTAGTAGGTGCCTCTAAATCATAGGCAAACTAATATACACTATTTTCTCTCTTCTCTCCTCCGATGTGGGATTAACCCACCCACGACCAACATGCACATCACCCCACTTCTCATTTATTTTATATATATATATATATATATATATATATATATATATATATATATATATATATATATATATATATATATATATATATATACCTAATATAATATTTTATATATACACTCTTAAGTACCGGATGTTACACACACCCCACCTTAATAACTCAGCATCCTCGCTGAGCCCGGGACTTGCAACCTGATCCAGGATGTGGAGAGAACTATCTTGATTCTGCTAGTTGTACAGTCCCATACCCGTGCGACCAGTACCATTTTCGCTCCCTCTCAGGTGTACATCTTTCACACACTCAGTGTCGAAAGTGGGCTCTGATACAATTTGTAACGCCTCGAGCCTAACTCAGCTGCGTACGTGGCTACACGTGCATGCAATATGCGAACAAATAAAATTCTAACACTGCCCACCACAGGCGTGCTTCACAAAAGGGGCTATAGCCTATTATGTACCTCTTGATCATTAGATCTTATATATATACTCACTCTATCTCTTCTCCATGTTTGATGTGAGACTAAACCCACCTCACGCCCAACCATGCACATCAACTCACCTCCTTCTTTTTCTTTCATTCTTTCATTTTAATGCAAATCATTTCATAAGCCCCAAAGAAATCATCTATATGCCTCCTTAATTAATTCCATTAATCCATAGCCTATAGAAATCCAATAGGCCAACCAACCACTCTTTTCACATATTATATATATATATATATATATATATATTTACCCAATACAATATTATATATACACACTTAAGTACGGGGTGTTACACACACCCCCCTTAAGAACTCAGCGTCTTCGCTGACCCCGGGACTTGCAACCTGATTCAGGATCCCTTTCTAGCCGATGTTGAGAGAACTATCCTGACTCTACTAGGTGTACAACCCTATCCGAGACTCTAGTTACTCACTAGTATACATCTGCTAGCTCCATCTCAGACGTACATCTTACACACACTTGGTGTCGAAAGTCGACTCTGATACCGTTTGTAATGCCCCGTACCCAACTCGTATGCACACAAATAAATCCTAATCCACTACCGACTACAGGCTGGCCTTACAAAAGGTGTCCAGACTATTTGGTGCCTCTTGATCCTTGGCCTTTCTATATATACGCTCATTCTTGGCAATGTAGGACTAAGCACCCCCACCTAAGCCACGTCACCACCCTAGCACAATAAACACATGCAGCCATTCCTTCATTCTATCTTTCATTTATTAATGCCCATAGCCCCATAGACTCTTTATAGGCCTCTTTCATTAGTCCATTAATCCATAGCCCTATAGAACCTCATATATATATATATATATATATATATATATTTATCCAATATAAAATTATATATATACACTCCTAAGTACAGGGTGTTACACGCGGACTGGCCACCACCCATTGTACCTGATTATTTTTTATGAAATGATAAGTACTTTTTATATTATTAAGCCTTGATTTTGCTGTGAACTTCATAATTTTCTAATGATCCTTCGGGGTCGGATTGTCGTCTTGGGTGGAGGCGCTGGAGACTCGGGTCTTGTTTGTGATCGAAACTGTGTAGGACTCCAAACTTCGGAGAAACAAAAGCTCAGATTGAGAATTCGAAGGGTCTCGCTGATGAGGAAACCAACGGTCTAGGGACCGACGTGTTCCATGCTTGCCACATGAGTGCACAATATTTGATGTCCCTTTCATGGCTATATATTACTTTCTTCCGCCTGCACTCCCTCCACAATTTTTCTTCGTTGCCTTCGCTACCCCCTTTTCAATTTTATTCATCTTTCAGTCATGGTTTTCGAAGAACTTTTGATGAAGAGGCGCCAAGCCAGAAAGGCAAAAAAGGAAGTGGCCAAGACTAAGGCCAGAGCTGAGATCGAGGCTAAGGCTAGAGCGGAGGCCAGGGCTAACGAGCCAAGGTAGAGGCAAAGAGCAATGTAGAAGTGGAGAAGAATGCAGTCAAAGAGAAGTCCAAGTTGGACGAAGCGGAGGCTGCGAGGACCGAGGATCCCAAGGGAAAAAAAACCAAGGGAGGATCCTGGAAGCGCCCCCACTCCCCTTCTTTGGTCGTGCCTTCGTAGAAGAAGAAGGGCAAGGATGTTGACCCCCCGAACGTTATGGGGTCATTGGTCGCTGCCGAGGAAACTCCACAACCGGGTGGTGGGATGGCACTGAAGCAGCCATCGCCGACGAAGGTGTGGATTCCTTCCTGGACTATCATGGAGGTGGATCTAATGACGGAACTCGTGAATGCAGCCTAGGTGGTTGAAAATCTGGCTACTCCGAGAGAACTGGTTTCCTTAAAGAGAGGGGCCCAGTTCGAAGTCTACACTCATTGGCTCAGGCTTCGAACTCGGTAAGGATCTTTTACTTGTCGCCGGTGTCTTTCCCCGATCATTAATTCCTCTAATATATCCTTTCTGTAGGTTGTCGTCACTAGGGCTGAGTTGAAGTGGAGATTCGGCGCGATGCTCCTATGAGCTCAGGAATCCGAGGCAAATTATGGGAGTTGGTGAGCCAAAATCAGAAGCTTTGGTAGGCTGTTAAGGATGCTAAGATGGAGTTTGAGGGGCAGAAAAAGGCTCGACAGGAGTTGCTGGCTAAGAAAGAGAGATGGGCCGAGGAACGGCTAGAATGGCAGGCCGAAGAGAAGAGACTACGGGACGAGCAGGATGAGGCGACTCAGTGGACGAATAAGGATAAGTAGGAGTTGGATGAGACCATACTGAAAGTGCTCGACGCCCAGGATATGGGGTACGGCGTGGCCCTTACACACGTGAAGATATCCGTGTCACCAGATCGAGGGCTTTGCCTTCGATTAGAAAGTAAAGGACCTGCAGCGGGCAGCCAAGGTGGATGTCGCGGCTGTTGAGAAAGGATCCCTCACCTCTAAAGAAAAAGGATCTTCCCCGCGACACCATTAATAGGTTATTTGTATCTTTGCCTTCTTGCGGACTGGTCGCCAAGTTTTTACTATCCGTGTCACCAGATCGAGGGCTTTGCCTTTGATGCGAAAGTAGAAGACCTGCAGCGGGCGGCCAAGCTGGAGGTTCGCGACTGATGAGAAAGGATCCCTAGCCTCTAACGAGAAAGGATCTACCCTGCGACACCGTTAATAAGTTATTTGTGTCTTTGCCTTCTTACGGACTGACCACTGCCTTTGTACTATTTTCATTATGGATAAGATTTGTCTCTGTTCTCATTCCTTCCTTTTGTTTTCCTATTGGGCATTGTTGGGCCGGGACTAGGTAGTCAATATCTCACCTCGGCATTCACACCTCAGCGCTTGTGCATGGAGAATTGTTACGTATTTGCTTACGTCACTTCCTTTGTGATAACCGAGGTTACTGTCTACCTTGGAAGTTGAAGCTTTGACCGTTTGAATGCACATATTTGCTTACAACACTTCCTTCTCGATAACCGAGTTACCATATGCATTGGAAGTTGAAGCTTTGACCGCCTGAACACAAATTTAACAAGGTGGTTGGTTGAGTTGCCTATTAAATCCCTTGGCCTTCGAGCAATCTATTGCCCAAAGTGAACATTTATCTAATGAGGAATTGGGAGGTTGGTTTTGGTTACTGTGGGTTCGACCCCACCGAGGTTGGAGTACTGGGGATTCGTTCCGATTTGTTCGACTCGGATTTCAAGATCTGCAGTTCAATCGACGAAGTCCCACGGGGAATTACTGGGGTTTGGTCACAAATTATTGAGCAGGGATTCCTCCCCTGTCTTTGCCGAGCTGAGAGTCCTAAACATTAGGGGCATAACCTGTTTAGAAGTTTGTCACCTACGGCTCGGATTCCAAAATATGATGTCTTCTACTGATGGCCAAATCCTTGAGGTGTTGAGTTACCTATATCAGAGAATTCTTCATCATCTCTCGAGATTTTCTTAGCTGGGTCAACTGGAGGGATAGAGGTTCGTGCCATTTCTGGCTTCAACTTCCATCCCCCCTCAAGGATTCTCGAGGGGCTTTGTCTTCATCGCCTTCCGTTGGTACGATGCCTCTTCCGCAGAGAGGGGTGCAGCCGAGCTGTGATGGTGAGGGAAACTAACGAGCTGAGAGCGTAGGTTCCTGGTTGGTTCAGCTACTTCTGGCTTTTTGATGTCTGCCTATCTTCTTTGTCTTTTTTCCTGGAACGGAATCCCAGGGTTGGCAGCCAAGTTGCCTTCACTTGTTTCTTCTCCTCAATGTTTGAGGAGTAGCTGTAAGATCCCGCAAAATGATATATCTATTTTGTATTTTTAATCTGTGCACAATTAAGAGTTGCACGTATTAATAGAATTTTCTCAATTTTAATTGAGTAAGTATTGAAGCATATTATTATTCGATATGTTTTGAACTCAATGAAGGTGCAATTGTAGAACCGGAGTTGAGATATCTTCTCAATTAAGGCGTATATTAGTCTTAACTATGATTGAGTTAGGACGTATAATATTGAATTATTATTTTGTATGGTGATAATACGATTTCATGTGTATTATTACAAATTGTATGTACAAATTGTATTGACATTATTTATGTGTATTTCAATTTATATTTGATTGAACTTGTGTGTGAGATTGCTGTGATTTAAATCATCTAATTAAACCCAATAAGACTTAGCTAGACCCAAACAAACACACTCTAGCTTGAACCCAAGTTGACCCAACCTAATTTAACTTGTTTTGTGCATGACATGAACAAAATTTTGTGCACATGCACTAGTTTTGGCCAGCCAACATGTGGAGGGAATGAGGGATAAGGTTTTGATTTTTCAAATAGGAATCTAGGGCTTTTGATCGGACTCAAAACACTTGAGTGTTTGAGAAACCCTAAGAGACAATACCACTCTCACACTCCACCTCCCCTCACCCTCACTCTTTCTCTCTACATTAGGCCAAACTCCCCCCTCTCTATTTATACCCCTCCCCAAAAGTCCTAGTTAACTTTCTCAAAGTTTACTACATACAACTATCTCTCATATCCTTAAAACCACTCCTATACACTCCCCTACTTCTCTACATTCTGAAATTGGAAGCAAGAAGGAGGCAAGAGGAGCTCAGGAGAAGGAGAGTTGGAGTAAGAAGTGCTAGCAAGGAGGAGCAAGAACAAGGAGGCCAAACTTGGAGAGTACATTTCATCTACAAATAAAATGTAGGTATTTCTAAACCATTGTGGTGTTTAAATTTTTGTGATGAAATCTTGATGTGGTCTTGAAAGCATGAGTGGTTCATGTGATGTTTTATTAAGTGTTCAAATTCATTGCATGCGAGTTTTATTAGTGGAAGACTAGATAAAAATACAATAAAAAGCTGAACAAAAAAGTGTATTAGGTCTGGATGCTATAACTCTAAAATTACTTGGAGTTTGAGGTTGAAATTTTAAATTTAAATTCTTATGCATGTTATACACCTTTTTTCCAAATTTCATAATTTATAGAATTTATTTACTATTTTAGTTAAATACGAACTTGAACACTAATTGTGCTGAAAACAGATTTAGCATGTCTCATTGTGATTTTCCAAAGCTCATAACTCTGTAACCACTTGATATCTATTGCTGAAATTTTATAATGTGCTTCTAATATGTGTTCAGTGCTTAAATATAAAATTTCATAATTTTTGGATATCGTTTGAATTTTTTAATAGGCTCGAAACCATTGGCTGTTCTGAAAAGAAAAGACAGAGTGAAGATGAACTGTTCTGTTTTTAGCTAATTTTCAAGAAATCATAAATTGAACAATATTTGGTAGAATCCCTTGAAATTTAAATATATTCTGTTACCATGTATGAATAACTTATGTTTCAAATTTCATGAAGTTTAAAGATCATTTGGTATTTTTAATGTATTTTCATGTTAGCACTAGTTAGTTGTTGCTCTGTTCTGGAACTTATTTCATGCATGTTAAATAATGACTCATTTGATCACTTTAACAACAATCTAAATAAGCATGTAACTAGAATGTTGTAGTATACACATAGATCTTTCTTTAATGCCTAAGAACTCAAGATTTGGATAAGTACACGAATTATAATGAATTTTGCAAGTGATAACAGAAACACACAGATTTTTAAAGCTCACTGTTTTGCACTATGCCTATGAAACTGAGTTGTAACTTGTGGGTTTGAGTTTCTAGTTGCTGTTTGTGAGTTATAAATTAGGTTGTAGATGTGGAAGTGAATTAAGACTTGAATTTACTAAAGTTTTATGTTGTGAGTAGTTCATATGTGCTTGTGGAACTACAAAATAAACATACTTGTTCACTGTTTTGAGATTGATGTTGTGTTAAGTGATTGTTTGTTGATGTGGATCATTTTGGGATGAGATTCATGCCTAGTTGGTGCTTGTACTTGTTTTCTACTTTGAGTAGAATCATGGGGAGCACCCGATCGCGTTTTTTCATTGAAACGGGACTGGGAATGACTCCATTTTGGCATCAAATGACAATTGTATGCTTGCTATTTGGAAATATAATTTTTTCATATTTAGAGGTTTTTAGCACTCTTTTTGAGTATTCATGTTGTAGGGTTTATTCCTAGAGTAGTTTACCCTTGTTGAGCTTCATTGGTTAAGTTTGAGACTCTAGGATTAAGCCCAATGGTATATCTTGACAGGTAGAATAGGAACCCATGTCGAATCGAACACATGGAGGAGACGACTCGTGCACCGACATGTTCGCCATTCATGGAAGGATTCTATAGTTGTATTTGATGCTACTACTTGTAGAGGACCGTGGAGCGTGAGGATAGCGGGAGAAACATGTTTGGGTCGGGCCGAGGTTGCGATCGAACTCCAAGCGTAAATGGTGGTTGCGGCGGTCGACGGAGTCGGTTCATCGTGTGGTTGGGCCTAGTGTGGGCCGAGGCGGGCTAACCCTTGGGCCGGATTTGAGGGCTTGATTGAGTCTTATTGTCACGCCCCGCTTCCCAAAAGGAATGCGGAATACGGATACATGACTAAGTCCAGCGAATGGCTTTCACCATTCATAAGTTGTAAGGATCTTTTCAACATTTCACAGGAATAAATAAGGAATAAACATTAGATAATCAACCACGCATGCATGAATAAATTTCTAAATCAACGGAATTACTTAAAAAACAAGAATACTTAATCTCAAATAATCAGATCTGGAAACAAATTATAACTTCTGGGACAAACTGCCCAATACAAAATATGAGTAGCAAAATACAATTTATTCAAAACAGGAAATAAACTAATGCAAGAAACTCCATCCAGCTAGAATATTTGGTCACTTACTCCTCGGGAAGCTGGTCACCAAAGTCTGCAATTTTGATAAATTGCAGGAAGAGGAAAAAGAAAACAAAATGCTCGTCAATGCAAGTTACGGACCGCATGTAGTGCAGAAAACAAGTACCAAAAACAGATAAACAAAAGTACAGAGTAGCAATAAAAGAAAGTACTAAAACAAGCATGGAAAGTATGTGACAGAAAATAGAGCAACTAACTCCAAAACCAAGGAAACAGAATCAAGTGACATGATAGAAAACAGGGTACAGGTAACATGTAACAGGTGTCAAGTTGCATGCAAACAGGTAAACAAGTAACCGGTGTCAGGTAGCATGTACAGATAAACAAGAATGTGTAAGTGATCATGTTATTACAGGTCATGTACTTAATCCTAATTAGGTAGCACTTCATGCATCCCAAATTTTACCACATGGTTGCTACATTCAAATAAGTTGCATTTTATATTTCATAGTGGATTGTATAGGGTCGTGTACTCGGGTATCAGGTAAACAGGTACAAGTACAGGAACAGGTACAGGTTGGACCTATGGGTCCCCTTCTGAGTACATCTTACTATAGGGAAGTGTGTAGCTAGCTAATCAGGTAAACATGATCATGTATCATGTAATCATGAAACACATAACAAGTGGGAACACAGCCCCCTTCCAAGTACACATTTCTATATTTTCCACTACTAGATCTTTCCATTAACCTCGGCTTGATTATGTGTCATTATTATTAAAGCAGGCATATAAGTGCACAAACAGAGTGAGAAAACATGTCAAGGAACAAGGAAAAAGTCAGGTTGGGTAGAGGACATACACGGGTGTAGCGCCTCGAATTCCTAACATAGGAACTCGTGACACTTTCCAGGATCTTTCTTCAAATGAGTCACAACATAACAAAAATCACAGGAAATTGAAAACTTTTATTACATCAAATTGTTATTACAATGTCCAATGATTACAACAATTACAAATTAATTGTTACAACAAGAATGTACAATAAAAATTTGGACAGTAACTTCTACTTAGATGCTTTCCCCTACTAGAGCTTTCCCGCGCTCCCAACTCGGCAATCCTGCACTAATAACTATGGGCACGTCAGTTGATTACAACTGATAAAATACTATATTCGACCATCCTCTCTACGCCATAACATAGCGATTCCAACCTCAACAATCGCAAATAATATTTGATGCAAAGAAAAAGGTGATGTCAAACAAGTGTCAGTGTATGTCATGGCCTAAACTAATGCAAACACTATGCACACATGCTCCTAAGGCTAATGTGCACTTGGTTGAATGATATGCATCCCATTCTACACACCCCCTAACCAAATGACGTTCTTCAGTTTAATGGGACTCGATCCCCTGCTATGTATCATACTCTTGTGCTCTCTCCTGTTTTCGATTCCAGTGATGGTGAGGCTGCAGGCTTACCCTACTAGTCACTAGTGGTATCCAATCCTCATAGTTTTACCCACTGCACCCGGGACTCCAGTCCACAGGCTTACCCTGCATGACTGAAACCATGGATAGTTGTAGGCTTACCCTGCGTAGCTGTAATCAAATCGGCTTACCCGATATGTTGACTGTAATCCAATCGGCTTACCCGATATGTTGAATGTAATCCAATCTGCTTACCCGATATGTTGTCTCCCCGGACCTTACCAAAAGCTGATATATGGGCACCAGGGCTCCCCACCGGAGGACTTAGGATCTTTCCCGTAGAGTCTTGCTCTGTGGGGACTTCCTCTAAAAACCTCCTGCCCGCATCGGTCAACAAATGACTTGACAGATATAAGGTTTCCCCAACTCCGCTACACTCGTCCTTACACTAGAGCAGAACTTGCAATCGAGACAACGTCCCCCTGACAGGCGAACACCCTCGCTAGTGCCTGTCCTTACAAACAACCAAGACTCGATTTAGCCCTACCAAAGTATTCATGCTACGCCTCTCCCTTAGTTAGGCGATCTATCTACCATAACCAATCCATAACTTGGTAATCAACTTGCTTGCCATGATCAACTAGTTCAATTCCATTAGTAGACTCTCCCTAGTTAGTCACCTTTATCAAAAATAGATCTCAACCCATTTCACACTAGGACTCAACTAGCCCTCTAGTCCGGCCCAAGAGTTGACCCGCCTCGGCCCACACTTGGCACGAACCCTCAGCGATTCGTCCGCAACGATTGCCGCAACCACATCGACGCTTGGAGTTTGATTGCAACCTTGGCCCGACCAACAAATAGCTTCCTGTTAAATTTAAGGCTCCACGGTTTTTGACAAGTGGCAGCTCCAATCACAAACCATGAAATCCATCCATGCACGGTGAGTATGTCGGCGCATGAGTCATCTCCTCCAACGCGTTCGATGTACATTCTACCCATCTAGATTTGTCAACAAGACTGAATCTTAGGGTCTCAACTTAACCTATGTATCCCAACAAGGTACACTACACTAGGAGTAATTCATAACCCATGAATACCCAAATAGGGGTTCTGAGAGTCCTAACAACGACAATTTAAGTTTCCAAACAGTAAACACACACTTGGCATTTATGCCAAAACGGAGTCATTCCCGGTCCCGTTCCCTTGAGGAATCGCGATCGGGCGCTCCCCATGCTTCTACTCAAAGTAGACAGCATGTACAAGCACACAATGGGCATGGATTTCATCCCAAAGTGGTCTACAACAATACCCCAACATCCAATACAATTTCACTTCGAAACATTTGAACAATGTTGTCTATAATAGGGTCTACAAGCAACAGTTGGCTACTCTTAGCAAGAAACATTAGATCACTTAAGTCCTAACCCAAGTACACATCTATAACATAAGTCTTGACCTCAAACAGCAACTCTAAGCCAACAAGATACAAGTTTAGAGTCATCTCAATGATCATGGTGCAAAACAGTAAACTCTAAGATTTACTGTGTTTCTGTCTTTACTTGTAAAAATCATATAAAATCGAATACTTGTCCAAATCATGATTTATCGGTCAATCAAGAAAGGTCTATGTGTCTACTAAAACATCTTAGTTTCAAGTTCCTTCAGACAAGGTCGTTTACAAAGTCTTATAATCTCATCTTTAACAAGTGTACAGAATCTCAGAACAGAACATCATGTCACACAGTCATGGGGTAAAATCAGATTGAAATAGTAAACAGTGTCAGATCATTATGAAATTTTAGAATCTAGTTCCTGACACATGATGTTAAAGCTCTTCCAAAAATCAAGTGAATCTACCAATTATATTTCCATTTATTTCCTTTTTAATATCATCCAAAAACAGGGCAGTAACAACAGTAGATCTGTTCACTAAAATATCTAGTTCAACTTGCCTGATTTTATTGACATAGCTAAAGTGGTCCAAATCTCATGAAATTTGAAACATAGGTCTTAAATACATCCAACAATAACATACTAAAATTTCAGCTCAATCCCATAAGCATGCATTGAAATCCAAGTTATTCTTTTCACAACAGTAACCATAAAAACTGCTTCTTTCTATTCTGACCAGCATGCAAGTTCGAATTTTATTTTAATAGCAGGAAAAATCATAAAATTCCATAAAAATTGCTAAAGGTGTTTGACACCTATATGATCATCCTATAAATAATTTAGATCAAAATTCCAAGTGGTGTTCATGCAATAAGCTACGAACTGACAACAAAAATTCAGTCTTTCAACAAGATTTTTTTGGTTTGGTCTACTTAGCACAAAACGAGTTGTTAAAGTTCATTCCTAGGGCATGCATGTCACTTTTTAAGTCATCAAACACCATTCAACCATCCAAAACAAAACAAGAGATTGGAAACACCCACCTTGTTAGTAGCTTGTTCTTTTTTGCTTGAAGGCCCTCCTTCTTCACTCTTCTAGCTCCTTGCTTCCTCTCCTTTGCTTTGGCTCTTTGTTCTTCTTCTCCTTGGCTTTCCTTCTTCTTCTCTCCCCAAATTAGTAGCTAAGTGTATTAGGAATGGAGTTTGAAGGTATAGGAAGAGAGTAAGAATAGTAGGACAAAGTTGTAGAATGGATGAGTAAAACAAAATGAGAAGAGAGGGAGAGAGGGGGTGGCCGGATTTTGAGCCCATGGGGAAAGATGAGAAATGTCTCATCATGAAAAAGTTTGGTCCAATTGAGTGGTGATGTGATGGGGTTCTTACAAACTCATCATGGTGTTCTTCTGTTCAAACTCCTAAGAAACCCTAACCTCCTTTCCCACTCTCCTTTTTCCCTCCATGAGGTTGGCCGGCCATGGGTTGGCTTGACCCATTTTGGGTTTGGTTCAAGTGTTTTGGGTTTGTTTGGTTTCATTTGGGTTCACAAGTCCAATTCAATATGTACATGTATGTATATATGTTCATATACACATTCATATGCACAATGTAGGCTATTAGTGAGAAAAACAATTTCTTTAACCAAAAATATAATTTCCATAACCAGTAGTGCTCAATTCGTTTACAAGACGCATTCATCAAAAATTAGGGTTGTTACAACGGGTGACAGACAATTCTTAATAGACTAGGGCAGCGAAACTTTCAGTTCTGGAAAGCAAGACAGTACTGCACCAAAACCAAGATTTCCATTGCCATAAGAGTGAAAACCTGGATCCGTCAGAAAATCTAGAAAATAGACTCTCATCCAAATCTAGCACATATATACATGTCATATAATAACTACAGAAATATGGCACAAAACAGAATTATACACAGAAAATATGTTCAGCCAGAAATCACATGGTTGTATTCATAAACATAAAAATGGTATAAAAACTTACTGATTAAATCTGCGAAAAATTTGGGGTATTGCCTAGTGTGTCTAGTATCAGCAAATAAAGTTTTATAATATTCCAACTCAGATAGTATAGTCAAATAAAATCGGACAACGGCAAGATGCAGCAAGTTTGTAAATCTGAAACTGTAGACACAGTAGTACCAAAACAGCGATAGATTACAAAGTATAACTCGAAATCCAAATCCGTCAAAAGGGTTGTAAAATAGATACACCAGGCTACATTTTATATTTACTAAATTTTTCCTAACAGAAACTAGAATCAGGTTGAAAACATAGTTATTTACTGAACGGCGTGCAGTTCTGAAATTATAACAGTTTGTTCACAAGCATAGAATAGTTTATAAATGTTATCAAATAAATCTACAAAAATTTGGGGTTAATCCCAGTCAAATCTAGTCATGCCCAGCAAAATATTAGATCCAAATTTTGTATTTAACATCAGTATTAAAATAAATAATTATAAAGAATTCACATAAAATAGAATATGGAATTTTCTACACATCTGTAGTAAAACAGCAATAACTCACACCTCACAAATCGAAATTGAGATCTGTCGAAAAATTTGGAAAATAGACAGCGAGATCTACGATTTATATTCATAAATTAGTTTTATTTACTGATCTTAACATGGTCTAAAATACAGAAATAGGGCAGCAGCAAAGACAGAAATCTCTTCTCATGCATTAAATAAATAATTCATAGGCAACAAATCCAATTATAAACAAAATACAAAATATGGTATAATAGATGTCCAAAACAACATGATATGAGTGTCTAATAAGTCTACCACAAGATACTACAACTAGCGCATCAAGCAAGAAAGATTCATACAACATGTCATGGACCATGGAACAACATAGATACATGCATCAAGAATTTATAAATTAAAAGCTGAAGCTGTTTGGATAGTCAGCTTTTTTAAAACTTTAAAGCTACTTTTAAGATAGAAGTTGTTTGACATAAGATATCAATTGTAAGCTACTTTTATACTCAGTTTAAGTTTTTGATTTTATTTAAGAATAAAATATAAGTAATCAAATTACAAAAAAAAAATCTTTATATTACTAATAAATGAAATATTTAGAATAACCTAGAAAACTCGTAAAAAGTGAAAAAAAATATTTGAACTGTACGTAAATAAAAAAATCAAAGGGCTACGATACTTTATGAAATGCATCATTCCATTCAAAATAGGTTATTCAATGATAATAAAAGTGACATTGATAAAGTCCAGGAGCATACACAGAGATCCATAACTACTATTCACCGATATAAGTTCCAAAGAATGGAGATGGCTTTAGCTAACCACCAAAGGAAAACTGATTTAATAATGCCTAATCAACGAACATAACGCAGAATAACAGCCCAACCTAGTTCATTCGAAAAATGACATTGTGTTATAAGACAAATGAAACAAGCTTTAATAAGCAGTTAAGCACTCAACTTTGAAAAACAAAAACCACACCAAATGTTATGGAAAAACAATGTCAGAAAGTTCCTGTTAACCATCACAAAACGAACAAGAAAGCCTTGAATGTCGATTTTCCGACAACTAATCCAATTGGATACAAACATAAAAAGTTGCAATCCAATTGCATACAAACATTACAAATACTCACTATAATAATAATAAGAAAAAACAGATTACTACTACGCTGCAAAACTTTCGATCCTCAGCTACATATCCAAGAACGATAAATCCGCAACATTGAACTGCCACTCCCACATACTTTCGATCATCAGCTACATATCCAAGCACGATAAATCCCCAACATCAAACTGCTGCTCCTACACCGGCAAATCATCCAACCCCACCAAGTCATCCCCCAAATTCCCGATCAAGAACAGATTACCATCATTCTCAAGCCCAAACTCCACCTCCGGTATAGCTAACAAATCATCATCCAACCCATCCCCAACACGTCTAGGAACTTCCAGGACGGAAGACGGAGATGGAACAACGAATGCAGCAGTAGCAGCAGCCGTCTCCGATGATGATGTGGCTGAAGTTGCTGCCATAGATTCCTTCTCAGCTTGGAGCTGTTTGGAAGCTGCCATGTAAGCCTAATCACAACCTAAAATGGATCTAATTTCATATTGGATCTAGATCATTTGAAGATGAGAAACCATACCTGGTGAGCGTGCGACTCTTCGACGGCGACCCTTCGACGGCGTTCGACGGCGGGGTTCAACGGCGGTATTCCCTAGTCGCGAGTGTTCAGCGAGGAAGGGGAAGGGGAAGGGGGAAATTTTTTGTTGTTAGGGTTTGATATGTGGGAAGGGCCAAAAAAAGAGAAAAGGTAAAAAAAAAAGGAGAAGCCAGAAGTTGCTCTTGAGGGCTTTTTTTTAAGTTCTTTTTCTTCATTAAAAATAAGCTACTTCACCTTCTGTAGAGCTTTTCAAAATAAGCGTTTGGCCCAGCTTCTCCTTCTAAAGGAGAAGAAAAGCTAATTTTAAGCTGGGCTAAACGCTACCTAACTTTTAAACATGTCATGATTTTGGGTTGTCTTGCTTATGTGAAGAAATTAAATACAGAAAAACTCGATACAAGATCTAAAAAATGTAGATTTGTGGGGTATCTAAAGAAACTATAGGATACTATTTTTACTCTCCAACTGAACTAAAAATATTTGTTGGTAAGCATGCCACCTTCTTGGAAAAGGAGTTTATCCAAGAAAGGGGTAGTGGGAGAAATATTGAACTTAGTGAAGTTCAAGACCCACAATCAGACTCACAAAGAGTTATGGAAAGTCCACAAAATATTCTCGAACCAATCGCACCAAATAAAATGAATCTACCCATTGAGAATGACCAAACAATCTTGAAATTAAGGATCTACAAACTTATTCTGAAGCAATCAAAGTTGTTGATAGCAATAAATGACATGAAGCCATGAAATCTGAAATGGACTCTATGCATTCCAACAAAGTATAGACTTTTGTGGAAGAACCTAAAGGTATAATACCCATTGGGTGCAAATGGATCTTAAAAAGAAAGATCAGAGCTGATGGCTAGGTGGAGACCTATAAGGCCAGGCTAGTGGCGAAAGGGTTTTGACAAACTCAAGGTGTTGACTATGATGAAACATTCTCGCCGTAGCAATGCTTAAGTCCAGTAAGATTTTACCAGTCATAGCTGCTGTTGCCACTGAATTCGGATGTGGGGGCAATAGATGAGATTTGTAGGTTCGTGAGGTACTCACAAAAATCGAACCCTTCTTCTTCCTCGCTAATTTGTTGGCTCCTTGATGCTCCCTCGAAACCTGCACCAACGTTCGAGACACCGGGATGGATCCCAGCGACGAACCCTTCGACGATCAAGTCAATACGCAAAAAAAGACAAGGGAAAAAGCTCAAGTGTGCAAAGTGTGATCACCTTAAACAGTAGGAGGCCAGGGGGTTATATAGTCGCCATAGGGATCCTCCTCCGAACTCAAAGACGGCTCCATCTTCGCCCCTTTCGGCACATCCTCCCTCCATACCGTGGGAATGTCCCACGGCTTTTTACCCCGAATAAGGAAGTATTTGTCTCGCCAACACTTCACGGAGTCAGGGTTGTTGACCAACTTTACGCCCTTCCGAGCAGTAAGGTAGAAACGGTACTCCGTCCTCGTCTTCTGATGGATCTTGTACAGACGACGAAGTAGCTGATCCTAGGTTCAATCCCGGCCACCTGGCAATGGAGAACAAACCCCATGACATGCCTCCAAATGTTCGGCATCAGCTGAATAGGGCATACCCCATACCATTGCAGCACTCCCCATATGGAAGGGTGCAGATGGAGGCGTAGCCCCGCATAGAAAGCGTCGTAGGGGAAAATACAAGTGTCGGAGGGGAGAGAGGAACAAGACCTAATTTCTGGCCCAGGGATGACGAGTTCGAACTCCGGAGGGATCATGAAGCACATCCGAATGATTCGTAGATCCGACTCCCCTCGGATCGTTCTCCTCGTAAAACTGTGCTAAACCTTGCTTCGTTCGCCTCAAGTCCCCCGCACTATACTACCGAGTCCCTCCAAGGGTAGACACGGCAATCGAATGTCTCCCGAACGCACCCACCCTCCGATCTCTCTCCACTATTGTTTCCACCACTGACGAAGAGAGAGCCGCCTCGACACCTCCGCCTTCAACGACGAGATCTTCTTCTACTTCCAGAGAGGATAGGACAATCGGGGATTTCCCTATATCGACCGAAGAAGGAGTCGACGGGGGGGTACTTCGGGCTGACTCGAGGAGGAGGCCTCTTCGCCGGAAGACACCCTAGAAATCTTTTAAAATTAAAATAAATTACCAGAGAAGTGACAATCACGATCGGAATGCTCGTCGGAGAACGGAAAAGACACCGAAAGCTCCGCGAAGAGAAGAAATCTCAGGTGAAGTGAAAATGAGAAAGTGAAGTAAAAAATAAAGGGGATGGGGAGTTATAGTCAAATTAGAACGGGATGGGCCACACAGTTTAGGCGGCCCAACAAGCACAGAAGTCTAGGCGGTCAGAATACGAAACGACAAAAAACAAGCAACTAGAAGCATCTCGAACCCGTTGACCAGTCAACGTCCTTCCAGTTCGCCGCGACGTCTCATTCGCTTGCCACAGCGCTCGCCAAGATTGATGTCAGATCCGACCAGACGTGTTTCCGAGCTGAAAACACCCAAAAATGCATTGACCAGTCAACGCCCTTCTAGTTCGCAGCTCCATCTCAATCGCTCGCCACAGCGCTCGCCAAGCTTGCAGCCAGATCCGAGCAGACGTGTTTCCAAGCTGAAAACACCAAAAAATACATTGACCAGTCAACGCACTTCCAGTTCACCGCTCCGTCTCAATCGCTCGCCACAGTGCTCGCCAAGCTCGCCGTCAGATCCGAGCAGACGTGTTTCCGAGCTGAAAACACCAAAAAATGCGTTGACCAATCAACGCCCTTCCAGTTCGCCGCTTCGTCTCAATCGCTCACCACAGCGCTCGCCGCCAAATCCGAGCAAATGTGTTTCCGAGCTGAAAACACCAAAAAATGCATTGACCAGTCAACGCCCTTCCAGTTCGCCGTTTCGTCTCAATCACTCGCCACAGCACTCGCCAAGCTCGCCGCCAGATCCGTGCAGAAGTGTTTCCGAGCTGAAAACACCAAAAAATGCATTGACCAGTCAATGCCCTTCCAGTTCGCCGCTTCGTCAGAATCGCTCGCCACAGCATTCGCCAAGATCGCCGTCACATCCGAGCAGACGTGTTTCCGAGCTGAAAACACCAAAAAAAGCATTGACCAGTCAACGCCCTTCCAGTTCGCCGCTCCATCTCAATCGCTCTCCACAGTGCTCGCCAAGCTCGCCGTCAGATCCGAGCAGACGTGTTTCCGAGCTGAAAACACCAAAAATAGTGTTGACCACTCAATGCCTCCCCACTGTTCACCAAAATCCACATAACGTTCGCCGTGCTCGGCGCACGGTCCTCCAAGCTTGGCGAACCGTTCGGCATGTCCGCCTTACCGTACGCTGGACTGTGAGACGCGAGAAGCCCCTTTCCCAGGGCTGTCCGATCGTCCAGAACTCCTTGCCAGTGCATGATCAAGGGCTCAGATTTGGCCACACCATGAATACGGCAATTAATCCTTTTTTCTATTTTATTAATTCGGATTATTTATTTAAAAATTACGAAAAATGATTAAAAATCCTGGAAAATTAATTAAAAATTCTAAAAAATAATTATAAATCCAGGGGAACATTTTTGAGTCCCGGGATAAATAATTCTTGTCCAGAACGATTAATTAGTGCTCCCGGAGAGTAAATCGTTGCCTTGCAAATTGAATAAATGGTTCGAACGAATGATATAAAAATCAGGAAAAATCCACCAAAGATCCAGAGCAACCTAGTAGCCACTCTGAGCATGCTACCAGCTCAGGAAAGCACCATCACCCCTCAGACGAGATTCAAGCACCTGTTGAGAACTCTGATAAAACCCGATACGCCATTGAAACAACAAAACTACTCCCCAAAGGTCATAACACACAGTCTTTGGGAGTGGGAGGCTCGTGATATGGCTAAAAATGGGGTTAAATCGGAACCATTCAAAGGGGGCACGAATCTCAAAGTCCCAGAGTATGGGATTTAGTTCCACGACCTCCTGATCATACTATTATTGGTACCAAATGGGTATTTAAAAATAAGTTAGATGAATCAGGACAAGTTGTAAGGAATAAAGCTAGACTAGTTGCTCAAGGATATAATCAAGAAAAAGGTATAGATTTTGATGAAACATATGCTCCTGTTGCTAGACTAGAATCAAGTCGTATTTTATTATCTTTTGCTGGATTCATGCTTGTTTCATGAATTTTATACTTTATCAAATGGATGTTAAAAGTGCTTTCCTTAATGGGTTTATTAAAGAAAATATTTATGTTAAACAACCACCAGGTTTTGAACATGAACAATTTCCAAATCATGTTTATAAATTGAAAAAGGCTTTGTACGGTCTTAAACAAGCACCACGTGCTTGGTATGATCGTCTGAAAACTTTTCTTTTAGAAACAGGATTTGAGATAGGTAAAGTAGACACTACCTTGTTTATTAAGAGAATTAAGAATGATATCTTAATCATACAAATATATGTTGATGATATAATCTTTGGTTCTACTAATAATAATTTATGTCAAGAGTTTGCTAACACCATGAAAAACGAGTTTGAGATGAGTCACATGGGTGAACTCAATTATTTCCTTGGACTACAAATTAAACAGTCTTCAAATGGCATATTTATTAATCAAGGAAAATATGCAAAGGAATTACTCAAACGGTTTAACATAGATAGTACAAGTAGTAAATCCACACCTATGGCTACTGCTACTACCCTTGACAAAGATATATTAGGTAAGAGTGTTGATCAAAAACTCTATCGAGGTATGATTGGTTCACTCTTATGTACTATCGCAAGTAGACTAGATATTATGTTCAGCGTATGTTTATGTGCTAGATATCAGTCTAGTCCTAAAGAGTCTCATTTAAAAGCTGTGAAACGAATTTTATGATATATTAAAGGCACATCTGATTATGATTTATTTTATCCACGCACCGATAATTTTCAACTTTTGTCGTATAGCGATGCTGATTTTGCTGGTAGTAAAACTGATCGCAAAAGCACTAGTGGGACATGTCACTTTTTGGGACATTCACTAGTTTCTTGGTACAGTAAAAAGCAAAATTCAGTGTCCCTATCTACTACAGAAGCTGAATATATCACAGCAAGTGTGGCATATGCACAAATCTTGTGGATGAAACAAACCTTATTAGATTATGGTATTTTCTTTGAAAAACCTTCAATTATGTGTGATAATACCAGTGCAATTAATCTATCTAAAAATCCGGTTCAACATTCACGTACGAAACATATTGATATTCGACATCATTTTCTACGTGATCATGTTTTAAAAGGAGATATATCCTTAGACTTTATCTCTACTGATAAACAAGTAGCAGATATCTTTACCAAACCCCTTAAAGAAGAAATTTTTATTAACTTAAGAAGAGAACTAGGAATATGTAATTTTATTGATATTTGTTGAAAATTTCATTTGTTAAGTCGACTGTGTTTTTATTAAGTCGACTGTACTGAATTTTTTTATATACTTATTTTATTCTCTGGACAGTCGACTGAACCTTCCCCAAGTCGACTGATCAGTAGATATAAAAATTAATTTTCTTCTCGACTAAGTCAACTGTTCTATACTATAAGTTGATTGTCGCGAGTTAATCAGTCTTCAAAAGTCGAATCATCAAATTTTGAGACAAATTTCTATCTTTTTACTCATCTGTGACTTCTCTATCCACCGTTGATCTCTTTCCCCTCGAATCACAGCCGTCTATCTTTAGTTAAAAACCTTCTCCACAGCCTCCATCTTCACTTTTACTTTTACCCCAAAATCAGAAACCCTATTATTACTGGTTATCTTTTGTTTTTGTTGATGACAAAGGGGGAGAAATACCTCTTACTATGTTTAATATGTTCTGTGTGTTTCTTACTGTGTTTGATATGTTCTGTGTGTCACTGGTAAGTCGACTGCTAACAAAAAAGTCGACTGATATTACTGTGTCTGTGTTTATTTTGGTTACTGTGTTTTGCTGTGTTTATCTCGCTGTTAAGTCAACTGGTCATATCATAGGTCGACTTATACAGTCTGATTAAGTTCTTAATTATTATTTTATGATATACCCTTATATATGCATGTTGTGCATTTAATAGGGGGAGCATTTCAATTCTATGCTTGTATTTTTTATTTTTATCAGCTATTGTGTTGTCATCATCAAAAAGGGGGAGAATGTTGATTCTTGATTTTGATGATCACAACACACTGCACATATATCTATGCTATACTTTATAATTGCAGGTGCTATACACAAAGGACTCACTACTATACAGCTGAACAAATGAACAAGCACAAAAGCTCCAGATAAAGACAATGGTTAAAGCTTCATTCAAGACTCAAGACTCAAGCCAAGACTCAAGCTTAAAAGTGTCAATTATAGTCATGTCTTGTAAACAATGTAATCTTACTTTTGTTGAGTCTTAGTATGATGTAAAGCCTTGTCACTCACACATACACTCACTATTTTACAATGTGTGTTTTTCAAACATCAAATAAGGTCAAAACAGTTTGAAATGGTTTAACTGTTGAGTACCAGTCGACCGATGTTTCTATCAGTCGACTGTTAGTACAAAACTGTTTAAATTTATTCAAACTCTGACCAGTCGACTCATTATGGCTACCCAGTCGACTGTTCGAGTGCTTTTGACCGTTTTCTTTTTTCAAAAATCGTATTTTCAAATTCAAAGCTGATTAGATCCGTTGGTTGACAGTTGGAATAACTGTTTCCCAACGTCCAGGAATTCTAACTCTATAAATAGAGTTCAGAATTCACTGATAAAGATCTAACATTGATCTAACATTTCCGAGCACTCTTTGAGAATTTTTTAAGTGTTCAAGAGATAAAGCTTTCAAGTTCTAAGTTTTTGGTTCTCTACATTCAGTCCAGTATAACATCAGAATTCGTTCTGGACTAGATATAGAAGTCGACCTCTTTTAGCCACGTTCTACATCACATAACACAAATAAGGCTATAGGTTGACTGTAAACTTTTTATTGTTTTCTTTTGCTCTCGGTTGGAGAGTTAGACTCTAGGGTGTAGAGTCGGTCGTTTCACTCTTGGTGGTAGAGTGGGTTTGCTTTCTCTGGTTGAGAGAAAGGACTACGGGTTAGACAAGGTTGTTGTCTGAACGCCGTAGGGTATTCTTGTAAACTTGTTTTTCAAGAATAATGGAAATCTCAAGTGGGTTGCTTGGGGACTGGATGTAGGTCGGAAGGACCGAACCAGGATACATCGTGTGTACTCTGTGGTTGTATCACTTGAACTTGCATTTACATTTTTCTGTTTGTTTAAGTTCTGTGAAACTTGTCTGGACAGTTAACTCAGCACATTATCAGTCTACTGGTCAGTCTCGTATCTTTGAATATTAACTGTGTCTTTAGTCGCCTGTCTTAACTTTAAGTCAACTGCACAGAGTTGGTTGAATTTTCTTTTATTTGGTTATTTCAGTCGACTGGTTCACTCCTAAGTCGACTACACCGAAGAAATTTTTTTTATTCCGCAGTTTTTTTTTAATTAACACTATTCACCCCCCCTCTAGTGTTTGTTGCCTTGCCTACAGGATCCAACACGTGAGGAACTCACAAAGATCGACCCCTTCTTCTTCCTTGCTAATTTGTTGGCTCCTTGATACTCCCTCGAAACCTGCACCAACGTTCGAGACACCGGGATGGATCCCGGCGACGAACCCTCCGACGATCAAGTCAATACACAAAAAAAGACAAGGGAAAAAGCTCAAGTGTGCAAAGTGTGATCACCTTTAATAGTAGGAGGTCAGGGGGGTTTTATAGTCGCCATGGGGATCCTTTTCAGGATGAGAGTAGATCCCTATTTCCCGGTGTGGGAGGATAATGGCGGTTGTAACCACCTCCTCCAAATCAGGGGGAGCCAGGATTTCCTCCAATCCTATTGAACTGGACCCTAACGGGATGAGACCCATTCTCAACTGGTCAGATCCGTTAATGGGTTAGCAGGTCCAGGAGGGGGGACCCAGTTCCCAATTTGGACCCGTCTGTATGCGAGTTTACCATCTTGCCCCTAGGACATTGAGATTCGTGCCCGCTTTGAATGGTTCCGATTTAACCCCATTTTTAGCCATATCACAAGTCCCCCCACTCCCAAAGACTGTGTGTTACGGCCTTTGGGGAGTAGTTTTGTTGTTTCAATGGCGTATAGGGGTGTTATCGGAGTTCTCAAAGGGTGCTCGACTCTCGTCTAAGGGGTAAGATGGTAATCTCGCCTACAGACAAGTCCGAATTGGGAACCGGGTCCCCCCTCCTCGACCCACTAACTCATTAACAGATCTGACCAGTTGAGAACGGGTCTCAACCGGTTAGGGGACCAGTTCAACAGGATTGGAGGAAGTCTTGGCTCCCTCTGATTTGGAGGAGGTTGTTACAACCACCCTTATCCTCCCACACCGAGAAATAGGGATCTACTCTCATCCTGAAAAGGATCCCCATGGCGACTATAAAACCCCCCTGACCTCCTACTGTTAAAGGTGATCACACTTTGCACACTTGAGCTTTTTCCCTTGTCTTTTTCTATTTATTGACTTGATCGTCGGAGGGCCGGGATCCATCCCGATGTCTCGAACATTGGTGCAGGTTTCGAGGGAGCATCAAGGAGCCAACAAATTAGCAAGGTAGAAGAAGGGGTCGATCTTTGTGAGTTCCTCACGAACCTACAAATCTCATCTATTGCCCCCACACCCGAATTCAGCGGCAACAGATTGGCGCAGTCTGTGGGATTTATTCTAAAATAATCCTTCTCCCTCTTTGTGAGTTCCTCGTAACTACCCCTAATTAATGTTATTTTATTATTCTAAAATAATCCCCCTCCCTCTTTCCCTCTCTCATATTTCTGTATAACTCTTCATCTCCCCCTCTCTGTTCTGCCCAAACCCAACATAACGAAATAGAGATCTCACCCCCTTTCAACATCCTGCCTCCACTGCAACTACTCACCATCGCTAGCCCCTATCGTCCCTATGTCTCCTCGCCGCTCGGTAACCACCTTGAGATCCTCCGGCCCTCCTCGTCATCACCGATCACCTCAGATCACCGCTCAACCTCCATCGTCTTTCGCAGTCGACCACCTTCGAGCTCCCCTCGCCAGCAGTCATCCACCCCCGTTGCTCATCTCCATCGACACCCCAAAGATCTTATACTCATCCTAATCACCGTCAAAGCCCCTACTGCAGTCACTGCCTTGCCTCCTCCATAGTCGAATGCCCATCTTCATCCTCCTTCCCGTCGATGCCTTGACTTCCCCCGCTCGTCATCGCCTTCGCCATCGCCTCTGATTGCCACCCTCGAAGAACTCCATCGAATCCTCTTCGCTGCCAGCATTGTGAGACCTCTAGTCGCGCTGCTATCGCCCCTAGCCTGTCGTCGCTACAGCCAGTGAACCACCCACCATCGAGTTGCCGCCCAGTCGCCATTTCCCTCTCCCGCCATCTCTCTCTCTGTCGACTATTGAGAAGAAGAAGGTATTGGGTATACGTGCTCTACACGTGAAATTACTGTGTGTGCTGTTCGGGAAGAGGAGGAAGGGTTGGTTTGCTGTAGGGTTTTGGTTTCGATGTGTGGTGTTTTGTGTGAAGAAGAGGAAGCACAGTGAGCTCTTTTGTGTGTTTGCTGTTCGGGAAGTAGGGGATCAGATTCGATGTTTGTAATTGCATGGACCCGTGTTTGCTATTGTGTGGGGAGGGATTGGATATTCGGTTTTGCTGTTGCTGTTGGAGTTCTTGCTGTGTGTCGCTCGTACGTATTTTTGGAGTGCCGCCCGAGATTCTGATCCCGTTATTCTGGTTCTTCTAATCTAATCGTACACAAAAGGCAAGTCCACTTGAACTCATTTAATTTTTCTAGTTCAAGTTTAATTGACCTCCCACAAGTAGTTCTTTTCAATTATCTTAAAATTGCCTCGTGTCCTTTCCGTTTGGAGTATTGAGGGTTTACACGAGCTAACCCGACGTACTCTTGACATCGTATCCTTATCCATTTACTCAAACCCAAGCCTACATACACGCTTGACATAAATAAAATGACTAGAAATTGCATATAAGGAAAATGAATGGTGATTGAATACATTGATTGATTGAGATATTGTGACTTAAGAAGTGACGTGATAAATTGACTTGTACACTTTAAAATCCATTCTAATTGATGTACATTAGTGTAATGCATTTCACGATACAATAGCATGTTAATTATCCACTTTGGAGAACATATATGTGATGACATTTTATAATTCCTATTGTCTTGTCTGTCTTGTATTGAGATTTCGACCCAGTTATAATAGGAATCAGTCAAAATAATATAAAGATGGATTGTAGCCTTAAGTGTCTAGTTATTGATAACATCCTGAAACTTCTAATTCTGAATTGTAGTCTATGAGTTATCATTATTTTAGTGTAACTATGTCGGCTGTTTCAGATTTACTACTTCATGTTATTATTATGCAATGCATCATATTGCTGCATTATCATCATCCCCTTGACATTCTTATAACCACTTGCATGTACATGAATGACTTAATAAAATACTAAACAAGCCGGGGTTTCTAAGGGTTGACCTAGTAGTAGATAGTTTCAGAAAATGTACTCGGTAAGGCCCTCTTGTTACATGGAAACTTGACATAGAAGGTAGAGAATTACTTGTGGAGTCGTGACTTGTTATCTTGTTATCGTGTTATCGTGATACACCGAGTACATGCTCTGTAGATCCCACCATGAAGTCTAAAATGAACACTGTTGTGCGTGTATCGAACCTGTGGTCTGGGACGCAGTAGTACGTGCACTAGATAGGAAAAACAACATGCTAATACACCTAAGTTGACACGTATATACTTGATTATGACCATTGCTTATTAATACCATTATTGTCTTTGCAATTTGATCTTGATTCATATTCCTTCATGTACTCTGTTCCCTTACTCTTTGCTTTTCACTACTTGCTGTCCGTACTTGCCCTAAAGACAAATTATTCTTTCTTTTTAGATGAACAAGTACAGGTGCACAAGAAGAATTCCCAGAAGACATTGGTGAGCAGTTCTTCTACGATTGAGGCAGGAGTCTCTCGAGCTATTTGGTAAGTTCTTATATTCCATATTTGGTTATTGAATCTCATTCTCGTTTATGTGATTAAGTTTTCTGCATGGTTGTGATTCAATTTTTTTTTATTGTTGAGTTAAGACTGGTATAGCTTATGGATGATATGAGTTGGTGTACTTATATAATTCGCTGGGCCTTAGTTACGTGCCTGTGTTTCCGTATTTTGGGAAGCGGGGCGTGACAAGTTTTTAGTTCCTGCTGAATTCGGGTGTGGGGGCAATAGATAAGATTTGTAGGTTCGTGAGGAACTCACAAGGATCGACCCCTTCTTCTTCCTTGCTAATTTGTTGGCTCATTGATGCTCCCTCGAAACCTGCACCAACATTCGAGACACCGGGATGGATCCCGGAGACGAACCCTCTGACGATCAAGTTAATACACAGAAAAAGATAAGGGAAAAAGCTCAAGTGTGCAAAGTGTGATCACCTTTAATAGTAGGAGGTCGGGGGGGTTATATAGTCGCCATGGGGATCCTTTTCAGGATGAGAGTAGATCCCTACTTCCTGGTGTGGCTGGTTGGGGTTGGTTACAACCATCCCCATAAGATAGGGACAAACTAGGGTTTGTTCTTATCCTATTGGACTGGTCCCTAGCGGGTTGAGACGCGCTCTCAACTAGTCGAATCTGTTCATGGGTTAGCGGGTCCAGGAGGAGGGACCCAGTTCCCAATTCGGACCCGTCTGTAGGCGAGATTACCATCTTGCCCGTGGGACATTGAGATTCATGTCCGCTTTGAATGGTTCCGATTTAACCCCATTTTTAGCCATATCAAGAGCCCCCCCACTCCTAAAGACTGTGTGTTATGGTCTTTGGGGAATAATTTTGTTGTTTCAATGGCGTATAGTGCTTTATCGGAGTTCTCAACGAGTGCTTGAATCTCATCTGAGGGGTGATGGTGCTTTCCTGAGCTGGTAGCATGCTCAGAGTGGCTCCTAGGTCGCTCTGGATCTTTGGTGTATTTTCCCCGATTTTTATATCATTCGTTCGAACCATTTATTCAATTATGCAAGACAATGATTTACTCTCCGGGAGCACTAATTAATCGTTCTGGACAAGAATTATTTATCCCAGGGACTCAAAAATGTTCCCCTGGATTTATAATTATTTTTCAGAATTTTTAATTAATTTTCCAGGATTTTTAATCATTTTTCGCAATTTTTAAATAAATAACCCGAATTAATAAAATAGAAAAAAGGATTAATCGCCGTATTTATGGCGTGGCCAAATCTGAGCCCTTGATCATGCGCCGGTGAGGAGTTCTGGGCGATCAGACGGCCCGGGGAAAGGGGCTTCTTGCGTCTCACAGTCAAGCGTACGGCAATCTGGGCGTACGGTGAGGCAGACACACCGAACAGTTTGCCGAGCTTGGAGGACCGTGTGCCGAGCATGGTGAACGTTATGTGGAGTTTGGCGAACAGTGGGGAGGCGTTGACTGATCAACGCTATTTTTGGTATTTTCAGCTCGGAAACACGTCTGCTCAGATCTGACGGCGAGCTTGGCGAGCGTTGTGGCAAGCGATTGAAACGGAGCGAGAAACTGGAAGGGCATTAACTGGTAAACGCTTTTTTTGGTGTTTTCAGCTCGGAAACACGTCTGCTCGGATATGACGGCGATCTTGGCGAACACTGTGGCAAGCGATTCTGACGAAGCGGCGAACTAGAAGGGCGTTGACTGGTCAACGCATTTTTTGGTATTTTCAGCTCGAAAACACGTCTGCTCAGATCTGGCGGTGAGCTTGGCGAGCAGTGTGGCAAGCGATTGAGACGAAGCGGCGAAATGGAAGGGCTTTGACTGATCAACGCATTTTTTTGGTGTTTTCAGCTCGAAAACACGTCTGCTCGGATATGACAGTGATCTTGGCGAACGGGATGTTGAGCTTGGCGAACGAAATGGCGAGCTCGAAGAGCATTGACTGGTCAACACTTTTTTGGTGTTTTCAGCTTGGAAACACGTTTGCTCGAATCTGATGGCGAGCTTGGCGAGCGCTGTGGAGAGAAATTGGGACAAAGCGGCAAACTGGAAGGGTGTTGACTGGTCAACGTATTTTTTGGTGTTTCAGCTCGAAAACACATTTGCTCGGATCTGGCGGCAAGCTTGGCGAGCGCTGTGGCGAGCGATTAAGACGAAGCGGCGAACTGGAAGGGTGTTGATTGGTCAACACATTTTTTGGTGTTTTCAGCTCGGAAACACATCTGCTCGGATCTGACGGCAAGCTTGGCGAGTGCTGTGGTGAGCAATTGAGACGAAGCGGCGAACTGGAAGGGCGTTGACTGGTCAACGGGTTCGAGCTGCTTCTGGTTGCTTCTTTTTTGTCGTTTCATATTCTGACCTGCCTAGACATCTGTTCTTGTTGGGCTGCCTAAGCTGTGCGGCCCAAGCCCATCTAATTTTACTATAAGTCCCCATCCCCTCTCTTTTTTACTTCACTTTCTCACTTTTTCTTCACCTGAGATTTCTTCTCTTCGCGGAGCTTCCGGTGTCTTTTCCGTTCTCCGACGAGCATTCCGACCGTAGTTGTCACTTCTTAGGTAATTTATTTTAATTTTAAGAGATGTCTAGGGTGTCTTCCGGCGAAGAGGCCTCCTCCTCGAGTCAGCCCGAAGTAGCCCCTGGTCGACTCCTTCTTCGGTCGATAAGGGGAAGGCCCCCATTGTCCTGTCCTCTTCGAAAGTAGAAGAAGATCTCATCGTTGAAGGCGGAGGCGGCGAGGCAGCTCTCTCTTCGTCGGTGGTGGAAACAATAGTGGCGAGTGATCACAGGATGGGTGCGTTCGGGAGACATTCGATCGCCATGTCTACCCTTGAAGGGACCCGGCAGTATAGTGCGGAGGACTTGAGGCAAACAGAGCAAGGTTTGGCACAGTTTTACGAGGAGAACGATCCGAGAGAGCGCACAGAGGCGAACGAAATTATTAGCATCTTGAAGGAGTCGGATCTGCGAATCATTCAGATGTGCTTTATGATCCCTCCGAAGTTCGAACTCGTCGTCCCTGGGCCAGGAGTCAGGTCTTGTTTTTCTCTCCCCTCCGACACTTGTATTTCCCCCTATGACGCTTTCTATGCGGGGCTACGCCTCCTCTGCACCCTTTCATACGAGGAGTGCTGCAATGGTATGGGGTATGCCCTATTCAGCTGATGCCGAACGTTTGGAGGCATGTCACGAGGTTCTTTCTCCATTGCCAGGCGGCCGGGATCGAACCTAGGATCAGCATACTTCGTCGTCCGTACAAGATCCATCAGAAGATGAGGACGGAGTACCGTTTCTACCTTACTGCTCGGAAGGGCGTCGGGTCGACAACCCTGACTCTGTGAAGTGTTGGCAAGACAAATACTTCCTTATTCGGGGTAAAAAGCTGTGGGATATTCCCACGGTATGGAGGGAGGATGTGCCGAAGAGGGTGAAGATGGAGCCGTCTTTAAGTCCGGAGGAGGACAAAATGGTTGGCATCCTCTTGATCGACCTACTTTGCATTGGAAGGAGATCACCGAGGATAGCCTCTTTGGGGGAGGCCTTAGCCTGATGGACCCTAGTACGAGTTCTCTTTCATCGATCGTATTCCAAGTATTTTAGTAGTAACACAATTCTGATATTTTCTTTTTTTTTTCTACCTTTTTGCGCAGGATCTACTGCAATGGACTTCGAAGACATCATGAACAGGCGATCGGCGCTGAGTGGCAAGCGAGTTGAGGAGAAGAAGAGGAAGTGTGTCGTTGCTCGGCCAACTCCGTCGAAGGTAGCTCGAGTTGAGAGTGTCGCCTCCCCCGTCGTGGACTTGGAGGTCATTCCTCTCCCGTTGCTCCGTCGACGAAGGAGCTCGAATGTTCAGCTACTCTCGCCCTGTCAGCTCCGCCTCGCAAGGTGGCGGCCGAGGTGATACTGACGGACGAGCTGAAAAGGATCTTCGTGCCGGATTGGCAGGTTCTTAGGTACGACGGTTTCCTCAGAAACTTGACGAGTTGCATGGACACCGTCCGCAGTCTCGCCATGCCCAAGGACAAGGCGGCGATGGAGCATGGGACAGTGGGCGACTTGGCCTTGGAGATTGTCAAAGCGCAGATGATGGTAAGCCTCGACCTTTCGCTCGACCTCTACCCCTTTCTTTGTGTCCCACTCTTAAACCACTGCCTTTTTCGCAGGCGATCTGCCATTTCAGCCACTTGTTGAAGCAAGTGGTGGTGCAGGAGAAAGAGCTGAAGGCTCTGCAGGATAGGGAGAGGTTGGAGCGCTCAAAGGCCAAGAGAGACCTAGAGGTGGACACCCTCAAGGTAGAGACACAAGCCACTGAGATTAGGCTACTGGAGGAGGCACTGTCGAGGACGAAGGACTCTGTCGCTACGGAGAAGGAGGAGATGGCTCGGGAGAGGGCGGACGAGCGGGAGAAGGCCGCGTTCGAGATGGACATGGCGGTGAAGGAGGCGAAGGTTGCGGTGGAGAAGGAGGCGATTGGCTATTTGGAGCAGAACATGCAAAAGGCCTACGCCAAGGTGCTGAAGGATGTCGGCGAGCGCATCCCCGACTTTGATTGTTCGGGGTATTTCTTGTTCCCCAACGAGGAAGGGGCGAAGGCTGAAGGAGAAGACGACGCTGCCGATGAGGAGGACGTGGTGATCGAGCCTCCGTTGGCGATGGCACCGGCGTCAGAGACAGCTGAGGGCGGCGAAGGTGCCTTAGCTCTTGTGGATCCATCCATTGAGGTGGACAATCAACTCCCTTAGTGTTTCTTTTGGATTTCAGCAATAGTCTTTTATCTAGGGTCTTTTTGTATTGATGCCTAATAGCGGACTGGCCACTGCTTTTTTTTGTACTCTTTTGAACTTCAATGAAACGAAGGACTTTTTAGATTTTGGCCCAAGTGTTTACAACGACTAGCTTTGAAACTTTGGCTAAGCGTCCAAAACAACTCACTTTGAAATTTGGCTAAGTGTTCAAAACAACCTGCTTTGAAATTTGGCTAAGTGTTGAAGACAACTCCAATTGAAATTTGGCTAAGTGTTGAAGACAACTCGCTTTGAAATTTGGCTAAGTGTTGGGGCCTGAGTTGTTTCATATATGATCCATTACTATGGGTATTTCTCGAGCTCAGCGTTGTTGTGTTCTTGCTTTTCAGATTGCCGAGTTGTGCCAATGGGTCAAGGCATCGCTGAGCATGGTAGTGGCTGAGGCTTCTCATCTTCGGATTGACTTAGGAGCGACAAGGTTGGCCCTCTCTCGTAGTCGAGAGAGTTTTCTTAAGAGCAAGGCAGAACTAGGTCATCTCAAACTAATGCTGGCGCGGCACAACTCCGAGCTGAAGCAACTTAAGAAACGAGCTCGAGAATCCCCCATGAAGGGGAGGTGGAGTTACTTTGGCAGACCCTATTCGATGTCAGTACGGAGAGAGATGGTCTGAAGAATGTGGTGCTCGAGAAGAGCCTGGAGATGCTTCTCGTGTGGTGCTTCGGCGAACTATCATTGATGCTTCTCGTGTGGGTAGTACAAGCATAATTCGTTGCCTACAAGTCATGGTAACAGATGATTCGCTGAAGGAGCGCATTGTTGAGCTAGAGACGGAGGTTCACCGACTACGACGTTTTTCGAAGGGGAGCAACGTCAGGACTACATCTTGCTCTCGGGACAAGTACTCGCAGGGATGATCGTTCCATGAGTTCGCATCACATTTGCCTCCCATCCCAGGGCATCCTGGGGACGCTCAAAGCGGAGTTGTTGGTTCGTCGAGCGGAGCCTCGGCCGGTGCAATGCTTAGAGACACAACTAGGCTCGCCGGCTTGGGGACCTCAAGGGTGCGGGGTCGCAGCGACAGAATGTTCGCCATCCTCGTTTGTCGCTCAAGACGAGTATCCCACTTCCTAGGAGGCGTTGAAGTAGTCTTGTAATTTTTGCTTCTCAAGTTTTGTAATTCGTCGTAAAGATGAGTAGTTGGTCTTGTAATTTGACTTGTTCCTCAAACTTTATAGAAATGGAACTTGTTTTCTTTTTTGCACTTGTGTGTTTTGTTAGTATCTATGGTTGTCGATAGTTGTAGGAGCACTTCCGAATGGCAAACCACTTCTTACTCGCTTATGAGCGAGTAGTAAAAGCGGAGTCGAGCCAAGTGTTGGACTCCGAACTTAGTCATTTAAGAAAGAGTTAGCGATTCTGGGAGCAATTCCGAAAGGCGAACCACTTCTTACTCGCTTATGAGCGAGTAGTAGAAGCAGAATCGAGCCAAGTGTTGGACTCCGAACTTCGTCGTTTAAGAGAGAGTCAACGATTGTGGGAGTAATTCCGAATGGCGAACCACTTCTTACTCGCTTATGAGCGAGTAGTAGAAGCGGAATCGAGCCAAGTGTTGGACTCCGAATTTTGTCGTTTAAGAGAGATTCAACGGTTGTGGGAGCAATTCCGAATGGCGAACCACTTCTTACTCGCTTATAAGCGAGTAGTAGAAGCGGAATCGAGCCAAGTGTTGGACTCCGAACTTCGTCGTTTAAGAGAGAGTCAACAGGTTGTGGGAGCAATTCCGAATGGTGAACCACTTCTTACTCGCTTATGAGCGAGTAGTAGAAGTGGAACCGAGCAAGTGTTGGACTCCGAACTTTGTTGTTTAAAAGAGAGTCAACGATTGTGGGAGCAATTCCGAATGGCGAACCACTTGTTACTCGCTTATGAGCGAGTCGTAGAAGCAGAATCGAGCCAAGTGTTGGACTCCGAACTCGTCGATTAAAAGAGATTTTTTTTTACAAGTAGAGTTAGACTACCCCAAAAATAGAGAATTTGGTAGGTGGAGTTAGTTTACTCAAAAGATAGGGAAGTTGTGAGGAGAAATTTCTCTTTATTGGAAATAATCGGACGGCCGTGTCTAAGTTGCAGACCGCCTTTATATTTTGATTAAAAAGAAGATACAAGTAAAGTTTTCGCAATCTTGGGGAAGTTGCTAGGAGCAGCATTTAGACACCCTCTCGGTACTTCATCAGGTGCTCGGCGTTCCAAGTCCTTCGCATCTTCTTGCCCCCCGGGTCTTGAAGTTGATACGCGCTCGAGCGTATAACTCTGGAGACCTTACATGGTCCTTCCCAATTGGGTGCCAGCTTGCCTCTTTTGCTTGGATCCGAAATTGATAACTTTCTCAGCACTATGTCCCCTTCCTTTAGGTTGGTCGGTCATACCCTCTTGTTGTAAGCTTGAGTGATCCTATGACGGTAGGTCTCCTGGTGGATTGCGGCTCTCGAGCAGATCTCGTCAATGAGGTCTAGGCAGTTGCGAAGCTGGTTCGTGTTCTGCGCCTCGTTGTAAGATATGAGTCGAGGTGAAGGCAGACCCACCTCCAAGGGGATAAGAGCTTCTGATCCGTATGCGAGGTTGAAAGGGGATTCTCCCGTCGGAGTTCTTTTGGTGGTGCGTTAGCACCAAATTACGTTAGGGAGTTGTTCGACCCATAGCCCTTTGGTGGACTTGTCGAGCCTCTTCTTCAAACCTGAAAAGATTTGTTGATTCGCGTTCTCTGCTTGGCCGTTGGACAGGGGGTGCGCTACTGAAGAGAACTGCTGTTGAATCCCAAGATCGGTACAGAAGTCATGGAAGGCAGCTCCTGTAAATTGGGTCCCGTTGTCGATTACGAGAATGCGAGGTACCCCGAACCGACAGACAATGTTCTTCCAAAAGAACTTCTGCACCCTGTTCTCGGTGATCGTTGAGAGAGGTTCGACCTCTATCCATTTGGAGAAGTATTCTATTGCTACCACCAAGAACTTTAGCTGGCCTGGTGCCGAAGGGAAAGGTCCGAGCAAATCCATCCCCTACATTGCGAAAGGGATTGGCCTTGCCAAGGAGGCAAGTTGCGCTTGGGGCAGGTGACAGATTGGGGCGAACTTCTGGCAGGAGTCGCACTAGCGACGTACTCCTCGGAGTCACTTAATAGTGTAGGCCAAAAGTACCCGTAGTTCAAAAGTTTTCGGGCAAGGGATCTTGCTCCCAAGTGTGCACCACATAGACCATCATGGGCTTCCCTTAGGGCATAGAGCGCCTCTTCCGAGGAGAGGCACCTCAGACAGGGCCGACCGTTGACCTGGGTGTAAAAGCGTTTGTACATGACCCCGTCCAGGTGTGTGTACCGCTCTGCTCGTGTCCTGATCCTCCTTGCTTCTTTCGGATCTTTGAGAGGACTCCGTCTCGAAGATACTCGAGGAGGGGCTTCATCCAGTTTTCCACAAGTGTTTGGGGGTAGGCTTCCATTGGCTCCGAGCCATCTTCATCGATGCTAGGTTTGAGAAGGACTTCTATTAGGACAGTCCGTTCTAGACCTTGGAGGGACGAGGAGGCGAGCTTAGAGAGGGCATCCGCTTGCACATTTTCCTCTCGGGGAACCCGCTGGAGTTGAACATCTTTGAATAGAGCTAGAAGCTCCTTTACTTTTGCCAAGTATCTATCCATTCGGTCATCTCTCGCCTTGTATTCCCCGGACACTTGATTGACCACTAACTGAGAGTCCCTGAAGACCCTAACCTGTTTGGCACCCGCCTTGCGAGCCAAGCAGAGACCCGCAATTAGGGCTTCATATTCTGCCTCATTGTTTGACGCCGAGAAGTTGAGGCGAAGGGAATACTGGAGGACGAAGGCGTCGGGGGCAGTTAGGATGACGTCGGCCCCGCTTCCATCGGCGCAGGAGGACCCGTCCACATAGACGGTCTAGACGGAGGGGTCAGCTGGCGACTCCCATGAGTCGGGGATGGTGTTCTCTAGGATGAACTCGGCCAGAGCTTGGGCTTTTATCACCGTCCTGGGCTGGTAGCTGATGTCATGCTGACCCAGCTCGATAGACCACTTCATGAGCCATCCGGACATCTCCGTCTTGTGGAGAACCTGTTTCAGCGGTTGGTCGGTAAGGACGACCACCGAGTGGAATTGGAAGTAGGGGCGGAGCTTACGGGCTGCCATGACCAAGGCGAGTGCCATCTTTTCCAGTTTCGGATAACGGAGTTCGACATCGCGGAGCACCTTACTCACGTAATAGATGGGCTTTTGCTTCTTATCCTCTTCCCTCACGAGGACCGTGCTGAGCGTTTGATCCGAAGCTGCGAGGTAGAGGTAGAGGACCTCTCCAGGTGCCGACTTACTTAGGAGAGGGGGGTTGGATAAATACTCTTTGAGCTTGTCAAATAACTCCTGCTGCTGTGGCCCCCACTCGAAGCCTTTAGGCCCCCTAAGGGCTTTGAAGAAGAGAAGGCACTTCTCCCCGGGCTTAGAGAGGAATCGCCCAATTGCGGCAAGGTGCCCCGTGAGCCTCTGCACCTCTTTGACGTTGGAGGGCGGAGCCATTTTGAGAATGGCTAGGATCTTCTCGAGGTTGGCCTCTATACCCCTTTAGCTGACCATAAACCCGAGAAATTTGCCTGATGAGACACCGAACGCACACTTGTTCGGGTTTAGTCTCATATTGTGCTTCCTGAGCACCTCGAAGGCTTCTTGAAGGTCGAGGGTGTGCCCCTGCCCTCGAGTGCTTTTGACCAACATGTCGTCAACGTAGACTTCCATGTTTCGGTCAATCTAGTCTCGAAAGACCTTGTTCACCAGGCGCTGATAGGTAGCCCCCGCATTTTTCAATTCGAAGGGCATAACACTGTAGCAATAGAGGCCTTGGTCCATCACGAACGAGGTCTTTGGGATGTCTGGAAGGAACATTCTGATTTGGTTGTATCCTGAGAAGGTATCCATAAAACTGAGGAGCTCGTGCTCGAAAGTCACATCGATGAGGGCATCGATGCTGGGAAGAGGGAAGGAGTCCTTCGGGCATGCCTTGTTGAGATCAGTGAAATCAATGCATATCCTCTAACTTCCATTGGCCTTCTTGACCATTACCACATTGGAGAGTCACTCGGGGTAGTTCACCTCCTGAATAAAGCGGGCGTTGAGGAGTTTCTCAACCTCATCCTTGATCGCCTATTGCCTCTCGGAGGCAAACTTTCGCCTCTTCTGCTGGATAGGCTTGACCCCAGGGGTGACGCTCAGATGGTGCATTGAGAGTTTTTCCGAGATCCTGGGCATGTCTGCTGCAGTCCATGCGAAGAGGTCGCGATTCTCCCGTATACACTGGGCGATATCTTATTTTATGGAGGGGAGAGAGCTTTGCTGACACGGAACATCTTAGTGGTGTCTTCTTTGGAGAAGGCCACTTCTTCCAACTCGTCGACGGGCTCAGAGATAGTTTGGCCTCCTTCCAGAGGAAGTTCGAGCGCTTCCAAAGAAAGAACCAAACCCCCCATCGAGGTCATGTAGCACTTTCGAGCCGCTTCTTGGCTTCCCCTCACTTCTCCCACTTCTAAGGGGGTGGGGAATTTCATCTTCATATGGTAGGCTGAAGGGATGGCTTGAAGCGCGTCCAAACCTGGTCTACCCAAGATAACATTATAGGCGGCCTTGATGTCGACCACCATGAAGTCCATTTGCTCCGTACGAGTTGTCGGGGCCTTTCCAGCCATTACATCGAAGGTTATAATTCCCTCGACCGTAATCGGGACCCCTTTGAACCCGTGGAGGGTGTAGCCCGCAGGCTTGAGCCGGTCCCTGAAAAGCAGGAGGCCTTTGAAGGCTTCTAAGAAAAGGATGTTGACGGAGCTACCGTTATCTACTAAGACGCGACGAACTTCGAAGTTCGCCATGCAGAGATTGATGATGAGGGCATCGCAGTGGGGTGTGCGGACGCCATCCAGGTCCCTATCGGAGAACGTCACTGGGACTCCGAGGCCCTTTGGGGGAGGATGGCTCTACACGGAGTTAACCTCCCTTACGAAGGTTTTTCGGGAGGAGTTGGAATCTCCCCCCATTAGGCCCCCATTTATCAGATGCAAGATGCCCTCTACTTCGGCTTCCGAAGTCTCCGTGCGCTGCTCGTTTCGCCTATTAGCCCCCCGAGGTGGCGGGGGCGGATCGGCTTGGTCCCTTTTTACGAACCGGTTGAGTTGCCCCCGCTAAATGAGGGCCTCAATTTCATCCTTCAAGGCCCGACATTCATCTGTATCGTGCCCGTGGTCCCGATAGAAACGGCACCACTTACTCCGATCCCTCTTCTTTGCTGGGGTGTTCATCCTTGGGGGAGATGGTAGGAGACCATCGTTCCCTATCTCCATGAGGATGGCAGATACACTCGCGTTAAGCAGAGTGAATTTCTCAAACCGAGGAGGGGGATGCCGCTGACCCCCATTGTCCTTTTGGAGCTTTTTAGCTCCTTCTTCTGCACCCTTCAGCTTGTTCCCGGAAGATGAGGCCTCGAAGGTGGGACGGCGGATGGCTTCTTCCGCTCAGATGTTACTTCTCGCTCCGAAGTAGGAGCTCTGAGAAGTTTCGATAAGGCTTCTTAGTGAGGGACGCCCTGAGGTCAGCATTGAGGACGTTGGGCTGGAAGGCGATGGTGGCGACCGAGGGTTCCAAAGAAGCAATGGACCTAGCCTCGACAGTGAAGCATTTGACATTATCCCTTAGTCATTCGTCCTTCTTTTGGCTGAGGAACAATAGGGTGTTGCTCCTCTTCTCGGCACGCCAACTGCTCATGAAATGCGTGAGGAAAAGATCCTCGAACAGATCGAAGGAGAAGATGGATGCCAGTGCAAGACGCAAGTACCATTCCCAAGCCGGCCCTTTGAGTGTGGCCGGGAAGGTCTTGCAAAGGAGCGAGTCAGATGCAAGGTGAATCATCATGAGAGTTTTGAAACTCTCAATGTGATCTGCAAGGTCCAACTCCCTGTTATAGGTCTCGAAATGTGGAGGCTTGAAGTTGTCGGGAATTGGAGCCTCCATAATGGTACGAGAGAATAGGGGCCTGCTCGAACGAAGGTCTCTTGCAAGTAGCCCATCATCTCGGTCAAGCTGGCCGAGGTGCCTCTCCGTCTCGTGGAGAGGCGGTAGACCGAGTCTTCCCTTTGGTCCTGTCTGGCCGAACCTCGGGACTCGTTCTCATGTCGAGGAGGGCTGGGGCTGTGTCGGTGATGGCTCAGAGTAGGAGCTGGACTGACTGAGAGACGAGGGTGACTTGGGGTAGGGCGTGGACTGCGAGAGCGACGGTGGTGATCGGGAGAGGGGCGGTGATGGCTCGCAGCCTGCCTAGGACTTCGGGAGTGGTGAGGATTGTGAGGAGCCGGATGAGGACTACGGGATCGACGAGGATGGTGAGGAGTCAATCGAGGACTGGGGGCCCTACGGCCATTGTTGGGGGCAACATTGAGAGCCCGGAGGACCGCCTCCTTAAATTGCTAGAATTCCACCCTTGTGACGGGGGGCCTCCTGCTCACGATGGTCCCGAGGTGCATGGCGACCTACCGGGAAATGGCTCCATCTTCGGCCATGTTGGGGCGACTCTCTTTGTCTACGGGGAGAGTTGGACCCCCCTCAGTTGGATCGGGGTGGTGAACGGTCCCTGGCCTGCTCGCGGTAAGGGTTCGACCCTTGGGCATGCCTCTTCTCCAGATGGGTACGGAGATCGGATCCGTGCTCGGTCTGCCGATTGTTGATCACGTTCTGCAGGTCCTTTGGAATAGGGGGAGTATAGGAGGCCATAGAATCGGTGTCGGCATTGTGGATGGAGATTCGAACCTGATGGATAGGTTGCTTGTGGCGACTCCGTCGGGAGGGTTCCCCGACTGTAGCCTGGGGTCCCGAAGGCTGTTGCACGGACTGTGGAGCCCGAGGATCGAGCTGCTGGGTTGGTTGGTTGGGAGGAGGGAGATCCCCCTGTGCAGGAGGAGGAGGGGGGTGAGAGGAGGTTGTCCTTCGGTTGGAGTTTGTGGGTCTCTTCTTGGGAGGCATGGCTAGGAGTTGTGTGGGTTGAAGGAGGAAGATGAGATTGCTTGTCGAGTGAAGGTTCCCACAGACGGTGCCAATCTGTTGCCGCTGAATTCGAGTGTGGGGGCAATAGATGAGATTTGTAGGTTCGTTAGGAACTCACAAAGATCGACCCCTTCTTCTTCCTTGCTAATTTGTTGGCTCCTTGATGCTTCCTCGAAACCTGCACCAACGTTCGAGACACCGGGATGGATCATGACAACGAACCCTCTGACGATCAAGTCAATACACAGAAAAAGACAAGGAAAAAAGCTCAAGTGTGGAAAGTATGATCACCTTTAACAGTAGGAGGTCAGGGGGGTTATATAGTCACCATGGGGATCCTTTTCAGGATGAGAGTAGATCCCTACTTTCCGATGTGGCTGGTTGGGGTTGGTTACAACCATCCCATAAGATAGGGACAAACTAGGATTTGTTCTTATCCTGTTGGACTGATTCCTAGCGGGTTGTGACCCGCTCTCAACTAGTCAGATCCGTTCATGGGTTAGCTGGTCTAGGAGGAGGGACCCGTTCCCAATTCGGACCCGTCTGTAGGTGAGATTACCATCTTGCCCCTGGGACTTTGAGATTCGTGTTCGCTTTGAATGGTTCCGATTTAACTCCAATTTTAGCCATATCAGCTGCATATTACAACTATGAGATATGGCAGATGGACGTTAAAACTGTTTACTTAAATGGCGATTTAGAGGAAGAAGTTTATATGACATAGCCAAAATGTTTTGTCTCTAGTGTAGAGAAAACAAAAGTATGCAAGCTGCATAAATCTATTTATGGTTTAAAGCAAACATCAATGAGTTGGAATATCCAATTTGATAAGATAATCAAATTGTTTGATTTTATCAAAAACATTGACAAACCTTGTGTATACAAAAAAGTCAGTGATAGTGCAGTTACTTTTTTGGTATTGTATGTAAATGACATGCACATCATTGGGAATGATATCCCGATGTTGCAATCTCGATCAATGCTTGGCTTTCCACATATTTCTCCATGAAGGACTTGGGAGAAGCATCATGTATTCTAGGAATAAGGATCTATAGAGAAAGGTCTAAAAGGATGCTTGGGTTATCTCAGTCTAGGTACATAGACACCATGTTAAAAATGTTTAGCATGAAAGATAGTAAGATATGTTACTTACCTGTAAGACATGACATACATCTTTCACGCATATGTCTCCAAAGAAACCTGAAAGAGAGAGGAAGAAAGTCATCCCTTATGCATCGGCCATTGGGTCGATCATATATACTATGCTATGGTATCAGGCCTAAAGTTGCATATGCTTTAGGCATTGTAAGCAGATCCAGTCAGACCCTTGAGATGAACACTGGAGAGCAGTGAAGAAAATTTTCAAGTTCTTGAGAAGGACGAAAGAAGTTATTCTGATATATCGCAGGCTGGTCTAACTAGAAATTAGAAGGCCATACCGATTCAAGTTTTCATTCAGATCCGGATGATAGGAAATCCATTGCGGAGTATGTGTTTACCCTGAATGGTGGTGCAGTGTGTTAAGATAAATCAGAGAGATGAAAACAATACTGATTATTGAATTGAGAAATAAGTGAGTACAATATCTCCTATATATAGGAGTGAACCAAATACAAAACTAGCCTAATACCTAATGTGGGACTATAATATCTAACACCCCCTTTCAAACTCACGGTGGGTCAAACAGTGTGAGTTTGCCCACTAAATATTAAAATCTCTGAACAATATGAGATATGGTGAAAAAGTCTGCCGTCTGCTGTGATGAGGTAATAGAATGAAGTGAAATGGTCCATGCTTCAAAGCGCTCAGAACATAATGACAATCAATTTCTATATGCTTCGTTCACTCATGGAAGACCAGGTTGCTTGCAATGTGTAGTGCACTCCGGTTATCACAATGAAGAAGAGTAGCTCCTGAAAGAGTGACACCCATATCTGATAACAGCCAATGAACATGAACAATCTCTCTAGTAGTAGCTGTCATTGCTCTGTACTCAGCTTCGGTCGAAGAACATGCTACAACAGTCTGTTTCTTACTTCACCATGAGATCAGCGAATCCCCAAAAAATAGATAGAAACCTGTGGTAGACCGTCTGGTTGTAGGATCACCTGCCCTTCTGAATCAGAATATGCACTCAGCTCTAGTTTGTATGTAGCAGGCATGAATAATGAGCAAGTAATAGTGCCCCGGAGATATCTGAAAATCCGAATAAGAGCACTGTAGTGAACTAACGTAGGAGCGAAAACAAACTGACTGACAACACTGACTGCGTGAGCAATATTGGGTCTGGTCTTGCATAAGTAGATAAGCTGTCTAACAATCTGTCTGTATCTAGTGAGATCAGGAAGGAGCTCACCATCAGTGGGACGAAGCTTCACATGAAACTCTAAGGGTGTATCGGCTATGACGGAGGAGACGGGAAGGCAAGGTGGGCAGTTTGGGTTCAAAAACGAAGCCGAAGGAGAAGGGGGGGCTATTGCCGACGATGATGATGTTGAGGATGCTGTTGGATTTATTTTTTTTTGTTGAGAAATTTAAGAAAATAAAATTTGTATAACTGACTCTGATACCATGTTAAGATAAATCAGAGATATGAAAACAATACTGATTATTGAACAGAGAAATAAGTGAGTACAATATCTCCTATATATAGGAGTGAACTAAATACAAAACTAGCCTAATACCCAATGTGGGACTATAATATCTAACATATTAAGTTAGAAGAGTTCCAAGCAGCAAACAATAGCTGATTCAGTCACTGAAGCAAAGTATATTGCTGCAAGTGAAGCTGCCAAAGAAGCGGTGTAGATGAAGAAGTTCATCACTAAGTTAGGCGTGATTCCGGAGGTAAATCAGTCAATTCCTTTTTATTGCGACAACACTGGAGCTGTTGCCCAAGCTAAAGAACCCAAATCTCATCAAAGATCTAAGTACATCCTTCGATGATATCACCTCATTAGGGAAATCATTGGGAGGGGTGTTGTCACTATCGAACGAGTCGATACAACAAACAACATAGCAGATCCTTTCACTAAGGCAATGACACAACAGTAGTTTGATCGTCACCATAATAGCATGGTGTTAAATATAGGGGTGATTGACTTTAATGCAAGTGGGAGATTGTTAGGAATGTGTCCTACAGTCAATCGCATGAGATATAATTAGTAAATTCTCTAGTAAACATTACTCATGATTAATAAAGTTGTTTTAGGCATTTTATTCATCATATGCTGCTCATTCTTATTTATGTAATTTATTTACTATTATGATGAAGTTCATGGATTAATTAAATGTGTTTGGGGTCAGGATGAGATCAGGTCGGGTGAGACCTGAACTTAAAATAATTAATCTAAAATATTTATAGTCATAAGATTACTGAGATTGGACATCGGTAATTGCGGTAAGACTTAGTACACTCGTTATAACACCCCGAATTTCAAATATAGATAAATTCGAGATTTCACAGGATCTTTACTTCACTTCGTACAATTTTACAAGGAAAATTTAAAACTTTTTATTCACAATACATCAGAGTTCAATTACAACTTGGTTTTACACAGCGGAAGAATAAAATTTACAATAAAACATTTACAACATCTTTAAAATAAAACAGCACCAGCATGTCCACTTTATAGCTTCATGAATAGTCCATTACCTGCATGTCAATCTGTGGGCTCATTTCTAATTAATTAGTTTGATTATCTAGTGGGCTTGCTACATGGGCTCATTTTATTCAACTAATTTAATTATCCTAGTGGGCTCTCTTTTTAATTAGTCTATTGGGCTAGAATTTAACTTTAAGTCCATGGATCAAAAGAAAGGCTAAATAAAACTAATGCATGCTAAAAATAGTAAAATGAGAGTAGCAAAATGAGAAAAAAAATTTGCACGTGCACCATACGTGCAAAAAGTCAAAAAATGCATTTTAATCAAAACAAGGGGAAAATAAATTTTCGTTTTATAAAATAGATTTAAATACATAAGAATAAATAATTTAAACCTATAGAAAATATTATACATAGTGGTGGAAACACGTGCATCAAAACACGTAAAAAGCACGTAAATTCCAGGGATTGAAATATTGTATTTTAGTTGACTCAAAATAGGGAAAAATCAATATTGAAAATAAATAAATAGTCGATAATCAAAATACGGGATGAAAACACATTACAAAATACACGTGCATAACACACGAGGGCAAAATTGTAATTTCCAATTTTGCGGGGTGTTACACTCTCCCCCCCTTAGAGTAGTTCCGTCCCCGGAACTCGCTAGGGTAAAGATTGTATTTTGTACATGTCACAGAAAATATTTGTATTTAGAAAACTGCAACTTTAAGAAAAATAAATGTAGTATACGCAATAAACAAGACAAACTATTTATAAGAAAACTATGAATATTAAGATGTTACAAGACGGAACAAGAAAATTAGGAAAATGGCATAAGAACTGAAATGTGACAGGAGATAGAATAGTTTGAGAGAAATTTTCGTACAAAAATAATGTTAGGTAAGCTATTAGATAAAAGGGAAAAGTCGATTAAGTCGTTAATTTCGAAATAGTTCGGAAAACAATGTGGTGAAGGAAACATAGTCAATTGATAATTTAGAAAAATTTATCGATGTAATAAACGGTAGAAAATTTGCAAACTGTAAAACGAAATCTAATTAGCAATTTAAAACAAGACCATTGAATAAGAGTTTGGAAAAATAAATGGGAACATAAAATGACTTTGTATACCAATTAATAAAATAGTTTGTAAGATAATTATAATAATTATACATACAAATTTGAAAAAAAAATAGAAAGCATACGTTGAAATACTTTGTGAATATACAAAATTTTGTAGTGATGAAAATAATTTATAACATTAAGACAGAATAGTGTAAAGCACATACACGAGATGAAAACATAGTTGAAAACAATAATGATGTAGTATAGCAGATTAAGACAATAGACATAAACAAGTATATGCAAAAATATTAATGTAGTAATTAGATGAGGGTAAAATGATATGTATAATGGAAATATTGAAATATATGATATATATAGAAATTATTGGAAAAATATATGTAATAACTAAGAATGTAAAGACAGTTAAAATTTGAGAAAATATAATATATAAATAGTGATAAAGAAGTGAAAAACTACAAAATTAGTGATCAATAGTAAAAGTAAATCATAACAAATTAGCAAATAACATGTAATAACAATAGTATCGAATGTAGGCAATAAAACAAAATAGTATGTTATATTTATATGGGTAGAGAATTTCAATCATGTTAAGAACACATAGGATAAGATAATATAGTATCATAGAAATCAAATCTTATAAAATGAGTGCACATAAGAAAAATCCAAAATAATAAATGAAGAAAATAGTGGTTGCAATATTAATTTAATAAACGGCAATTTAAAACTTGACAAAATACGTAAAGTAATAGTAGATATAAACGGGTAAACATAAAGTGACGTAAATACATGAAAGACGAAATTTTAAGTTTGAAAAACAAGTTTAAAATATCAAGACTAAGGAAGATAAATATTCAAATGATTTAATAACATAAGAAAATATTTATTAAAAATTTATATATTGAATATGGAGGAAGTACCATGATAATGATCTACAAAAATAATTTGAGAGGGAAGTGTGTAAGGTATCATGAATGACGGTTCAAGCCAACCACGCTTTCACTGCGCCACTCTGATACCCAGGGAAAAATGTGCTCGCATACACTTTCATATCAATGTATACGAGAAAAAACATCATGAATGAAAGTCAATAACTACTGCTTTCACGACTCCAGCCATCCAAAAGAAAAAGAAAATATCAGTGCATAGAGCAACACAAATGTAAATCACTTACATTTAAATCTCTATAGACTGAAACTCACACTCTAGTGTCCACAGGAATAATATTGTAACTACTCAATAAGGTGTCACGGGTTCTAGACTATAGTTAATGATCTTACTACTCTTCCTAAACAAATCTTTAGTCTACCAAGTTCGGATTCACTCGGGTGAGCCGTAAGAGTCGGTTCACAATTAATTATATCAAGACATTAATATAAGAGTGTATGTGCTAAGCGGTTTAGTTCACTGAACTGACTCACTAAAAGGGATATCTAATGGAAAGTCTAAATGAATGTCAATAGATAATTCCTTGGGTGACAGTGCGTACAAGTAATCCTAAGACATGAGATTGTTACAGCATTTTGTGTCTGTCAATCTATGCTTTGATTTATATCTTAGCAAGACTTTCTGAGATATGTATAGGGTATTATGGTTATAGTTAGACTTTCTTAAAAGTGTGTGAGCAATCAATAAGGAATCGATCACTTCTATTAGAAGAAGAGAATGACCTATGAGATTTTATAAAGAGTTGACTAAGGAAGTATAGGACCATAGCAAAATGAATTTTATAAAGGAGTTTATAAATATTCATTTAAGTCAATCACTAACATTTTATACATATATGATTAAATGGTTAGGGTTTGACATTAATCTGTATCTTAAGCTTTTTTAGGACAATGTATGATCGAAGGATTTAATTGTACGGGAACTCATAACTAAATGGTACAATTGATTTCAGTATTCAAATTCATATTATATGGATAGTCATGACACTTTGCTAGATGTCACTCATAACTTGTGAAGAATTAAAGGAGTCGAATATCTTCACTGCCGGCTTTAAGTGGGGCCCAATGGGTCGCACACAATACAAGTTTTTTTCTTGAAAAATTCAATTTGAAATTTTATTTGATAAAATTCGGAATCGAATAATTTGATATATTAAGATATATTAAATATGACAAATAGTTCTGCTAGCACGGAATGTCATATGGTTGTCAATTTGTTTATGAGATAAATAAAATTTGTTCATCTTGATTAAACTATGAATACTCTTTTTCTAAAATATTTCAATAGTTGGAATATTTAAATTTATAACTAAAAATATTTGAGATGATATAATACCTTAACTAAGAGATATGAAGATTTCTCATTATGATAAACAATTATATGGACAATCGTTTTGTGAATATCTTTTGAGTGAAAAAGATTACGTACCATATAAATATATGACCTCCAATCCCCTATAAATAAGGAAAAAAACTCTTCCTCTACACAGTTGAATACAAGAAAACAAGAGAAGAGTGAGACTCACTGTCATACTAATCAACATAGAGTTAGAGAGAGGATACAATATTGCAAAAAAAGTTTGGCGTGGATCACCGTTGGAGGACGAACACTTTGGTGTCTCATTACTAAAACCACAACGAATGAGTTCTTGGCATTGGTGAAAGGTAATCCAAAACCTTTTTATTTTGATTTAATTCATCTTCATTCATAGTGATTCTGGCTATTAGAAAAAAATTTGTATTGCAATATTGATTGCGCAATTAGATCGCTTTCGCTGCGTGCATTAGACACCTTAATAAACTGTAGTTTTTCCTTTAATTTAGAGCAGAGGAGATCTGGGTCAGGAACCCCATATTTCAGTAGAGAGGATATTAGTGTTTCTTAACTCTTGTAGGTTCCCACTTATCTTGAATACAAAAGCAATGATAACGTGGTTCCATAACTACTTCAGCCAACAAACATGATCAGATAGGATAGCGTAAAATAGTTGGTTACGTTCTGAACAACTGTAAATTACCTAGGCTCTAACTATGCAATAATGCTGTGGACAGCAAATTTGGCACTAACTTTGTCTCACCGATCACATTTTAACTTCAGATTCTCCAATCAATAAATATATGTCTCAAGTTAAGACATACTTTGTTTCTTCTCTTTTGGAGCATAGTTGAGACAACTTTGTATTTATTATTTTGTCTAAAACTGATGTTTACTCAAGAAAGGCCATGTAAGAGGGGTGGCTAGACTCCACCTTTTCCTTCTAAAAAAGACAGAAAGAAATAAAGGCCATGTAAGAGGGATATTTATAGAAGATTTATATTGTCTACAGGATTTTAGAGCTCCGACGAACATGCACTCTATTCCTTTGGGATTTACACCTACAATACTGCCCAGAAAATTTAATTAATTAACCTACCAAATCCATTCTCATACTTAGTTCTTGCATCCATTCTCATTTATGTGGAGAATCTCTTAAAATTGTTTGTTGAATGACAATATCCAATGAACATTATTTTATTTTTATTTATTTGAAGAAAATCTAATGAGCATTATTGATATAGAATTTTATGCGTTGATTTTTTCTGAAATTTGACTTTCACCACATATAATTTGATGGTACTTGGAAGGAAGTAAGCACTTGGTTGAATCAAAAGGGGAAGAAATAACCGGCATGTTTCATTAAAGAAATTTAACGAACATTCCCTTTAACACTGGATACCAGATTCAATTTGATCCTCTGAAAAAAAGAGTTGTAACACGATAGATGACCTAAGAAGTAATTTCATATTTAAAGTCGCAGTAGCACTTTTAATCATAGCAGTTTCTTTGTGTGCTTCTATTGTGCTTAGGAATCCTTGAATACGCAACTACAAGCAGTTGGCCGTTCTTACCATTACAGATGGTTAATCACACACAGGCCAAGTAACCTAAACCTTTTAACCTAAGGCTAGAACACTTGCTCGATACACTTCCATGCACTGCGAACATCAACCTCTGCAAATTATGTCAGCAATGCACAATACTTTTGGACTGAAAACTTCTCATGATTGATGTTTGTAAGATTCAAATCAGTGACCGCCCAATTGAAATGAGAGTTACAGTACCGCCTGAACGCTCATTTGGCATGGCCAAGTAGATAATTGAAGAAATTATCTGATCCTTTCCCGTCATTCCAGTTCAAGTACCAAACACTTTTGGAGCATTCATAATTTGTGTCTGATGGCAACTATTATTCTGCTCTTCCTCTGAGAAGGAGCAGAAAAACGTCGACGGAGATGGTGGGCACTCCATGTATATCTCTTTCTGAAGAATGGAGCAGTACGAAGTGAAGATAAGTGGAGTTACGTTTAGCTGAAACCCAACTCCGAATAGGAAGTCCACTTCCAAGTAATTCATCTCCATCAAGCTAATCCCTCCCACCTTTGCAAAGTAGGCATTGTTGTAGTATCTATCAAAACACCACATTATTTCTAACGATAATTAGTATACCAATCTTTAAATGAAAAAAAGTACATTAATTTGAGTTAAAATATGCTAAAATAAATGTTCACTAAACTAATGCCTAGTTTGGGGTTTTGCTTATCCTCTCTAAAACTGCTAATTAAAAACCTGAACCACATGAAACAATATGCGATCATCTATTGTACTAATTAGAATCTTTCCTTTCTTCTTGGACGGTTTTAAAAATAGTTGAATGGTTGAATTCCTTTAATGAGGGGGAATTTTATGATAAATAGCCTTTTCGTTCCCAGAATTTTTTTTAGCTTGGCCTTTTTTATTTATTTATTTATTTATTATTATTATTATTATTATTATTATTATTATTATATAAAGCAAACCAATTATTCAAGTTCTTACCACAAACAGACTAGATGACATAGAAAGTAATGGTCAGCCGAGAAATGGTCAGATCTACATCTAATTTATTTTGACACTAACATGAGATCATTTATTGTATTAGAGTTAGTATGTTTCTTTAAAAGAATGACATAGAAAGTAAAGGAGAAGCAAAGGAAACTCAAGATGAAATTACTCACATGTCATCCATGAACTTGACAGCAGTAAGGACACTGGTGGTGATGAACCGATGGGCATTAAATGAATCAATTGCGACCGGCTTGTGGCGATAAAGGAATCGATCCAAGTAGATGTAAGCAACCACATAGCAAGATGGACTACAATTCGCATACCGAAAGATTCTCTCAAGGTAACTTCGAACGGAAATTGATGGCTTGGATAGGCCTTGAAAGGCAGAGGCCAAGGTTGAAGGAGCCTTAGTAGCATTGGCCATATCGTTGTGATCAGCTACTCTCTGCAGGAGTGAAGAGACAATGCCAACAACTCTTGGAATTGCGTATGGGTCTTCGACTAATTCTGCCATTGATTGGTTGTAGATTGGTAGCAGTTGAGCTTTCTTCTCAATTGGTGAGAAGAGAGTCGAGAAGAAACAGGGCAAGTTCAGAGAAGGGAGGAGGAATAGGGTGTCGTGTATATAGTGAGGTAAAGGGTTAAGTGTAGGATAAGTTAGCTGTAAAGGTTGTAATGATGTGATTCTGTCACTGCCTAATTAAGGATATATAGTAAATGATTAGTAGTATTTGGACTTGTTTTCATTGGTGTAAGTTTCTTATGACATTCATGTAAATTACATGTGATAATTGATTTGAGTATTCATTTATTAGTTAATTATCAAATTATTTAATCCCAACTGGTACAACCATATTCAACTTCCATGACATAATTTGCTGGAATAGCAAAACATTTACAAAGTTGGATGAAACTTAAAACTAAAGCAACTGAAATGCCAATAAAATCTTATTAAACCCTACTGGAATCAGAGTGTTGGGGTTATTGCTAATGTGGAAGAATAGAGTGGAGGAGCAGTAATGGAACCAGATGTTCTTTGTTTATTGTTTGTTTAATTAATTATATAAATAAATAAATAAAATAAATAAAAGAGAGAGGTTGAGGTCCCTAGCTAGGAATATACCCAAGGCCGGCCCCCACCTTAAGGCCGGTGAGGCGGCCGCCTCAGGCCCCGATTTTTTTTGTCCTTTAAGGGGCTCCAAATTTGTATTCTCATTGTAAATATAGGCACATATTATGCGCGTAAAAAAAATATATTGTAATTAGGGATCCCAAAAATAATTATTCGGACCTTTCGCCTTGGGCCGCCCGGAAACTTAGGGCCGGTCCTGAATATAGCTTGCCTTCAATTAATTAATTTCAATTAAAATTGTGGGAGTAATTGGGTAAGAGATAAAGCGAAGAAGTAGCTACATGGAAGAATCCTGCACATTGTCGTGTGCACGCCATGTGATTTACTGCCCAGTCCAGTTTTAATGTTCGATCTCTCCTTCTCAATCATTAGCGCCAACTCCGAGACTCTTCCACCACATACTATATGGAGTATTTCAGATATGAAATGTAATATTAGTAAAACATTTACGGTAAACTCCAAACTAAATTAGGTTTTTTTCTAATATGACAATTTTCGAAACTATTTGTACTTATAAGACAGTTACCAAAGTATTTACGTTCATGGACTCGTCATTAGGAACGACGAGTTTAGTTGTTTCCTTCTCACCGTTAGAACACATCGTGTTTAGTGCTAATTTTTAGTCCAAAATTTTCAAAGAACACATGTCGTTCTCAACGGCGAGGACATTTATATTAGATCGCTATTGATAACAGCGAGTTTAGTTCAAAATTTTCAAGAAAGACTCGTTGTTCCCAACGGCGAGAATGTTTACACCAGACTCGCTGTTGGGAATTACGAGTTTAGTTCAAAAAAAAATTCAATGAAGTTTTTTCGAAAATTCACCAAGTCCAACAAAATGTTTCACTCTCTGTAATATTTTCTACATCCTCGCCGTTCTAAACACCGAGTTTACCATAAATGTCATCGCTGTTAGGAACAGCAAGTCTTCTTTGAAAATTTTGAACTAAACTCGATTCCAACAGCGAGTCTAGTATAAATATCCTCGTTGTTGGGAACGCCGAACCTTCATTGAAAATTTAGAACTTAACTCACCGTTGGGAACGGCGAGTTTCTAAAAAAATTAGTACTAAACTCGCTGTGTCCCAAAGGCGAGTATGAAATAACTAAACTCGCCGTTGACAACGACTAGTTTTGTTGTTGAGTCCATGAGCGCAAATATTTTGTCAACTGTCCTCTTCTGCAAATAGTTTCGAAAAGTATCTTATTAAAAAAAATCATTAAATTAAGCCTTGCCTTTTTCTCTTCTACTTTTTTATTATCTCTAATCTAATATTTTAATGGGAGTGTTGGGGTTATCTAACAAAACAAACACGTGTATTGTAACCAAATAAACATGTGCAATGCACGTGGATAACTAATATAAAGAATGTCTTAGGTTCGGTGTCATACAACATCAAATTTTTTACTTTTAAAAAATATATTTATTAAGACATGCATCGCACATGTAAATTACTAATAATATTATAATGAGAGAGTTGAGGTTGTCATTTATAAACATTCAACCATCTAATCTCAACTATTCATTTTTAAGTAGGAGTTATACTAACCACTCATTTACTTAACTGTTGTTAGTTACCGTAATACCCACAAAGTTCAAATTTATTTACGACATAATTATTTACAAAAGTGTCACTCACATAAACTAAAAGTTTGTGCTGCTAGATGTAATTTGTAAAGTACATGTGATGAGTAAGAGCATCTGTAGTCGTTGAATGTAAAATATGGATAATATGGATAAATAGAAATAAGAATCGCAGTTTTGCTGCACTAGTTTAAAACTATATTTTAGCTATCTATATTAAAATAATAAGCGACGGCACATGAAGTGTCGTCCGAGAAAAAAAAATTTAAAACAATAATAAATTATGTGGGACGGCACTTGAAGTGTCGTCGGAGCGCGAAAAATAAAAAATAATTTGTTTTAATGGAGGGACGGCACATGAAGTGCCGTCGGAGAAGAAAATAAATAAATAAATAAATAAATAAATGGAAAGAAAGCACGGACGGGCACATGAAGTGCCGTCCAAGACCTGTGTGGAATTTTTTTGGTCATTTTTCAATTTTTCAGAAATTTAAAAAACATTTCAGTAATTACAAAAAAAATACAAAAAATTACGAAAACATTTCAGAAATTGCAAAAAAAATTAAAAAATTGCAAAAACATTTTCAAAAATTGCAAAAGAAAATTTAAAAATACAAAACCCTCAAGTGCCGTCCGAGGATTTGGGAGAGTGATGGGATTTTTTTAATTGAAAAAAAAATTAAAAAATCAAAGGACGGCACATGAAGTGCCGTCCGAGGGATTTAGGGGATTTTTTAATTGAAAAAAATTATTAAAAAATCAAGCGACGGCATTGAAGTGCCGTCGCTCAAATATGGATAAAAGCTATATCCATTCTCAAATATGGCAATCGACTGTAGCAAATTATCGATAATATGGATATTTGGCAAACGAGTGCAGCGTTTTTTTAGCCAAATATCCATATTATCGATATATAGCAAACGACTACAGATGCTCTAAAGGGCGGTCTCATGTTCAAAGCAAGATTACATCTTATTATTTATTATATATATTTTTTAAATTAGAGCACCTCTAAATTACTATTATTTTTTTAAGAGAAAGTGGAATATATATTCATCATATTTTACTTTAAAAAAACTAACGAAATATATATATAAATTTTATCCAGAGAACATGGAATATTTCAGATTATTAAAAAAACCAATTAATGAAACACATGTAATTACTCTTCATAACGAATGCACAATCTACTTGTTGATAATCTATTTTTATAACAAGTAAATCAACTTTAGGATCAATTGGCAAGTGCAAACTGTTCAAGGACATTTAGAGCGTCTCTACTTCGTTGGCTACTTTCACAAATTTTGCAAAATTTGTTGAAAAATAGCCACGCACTCGCTGGTTTTTTTTCTCTCAAATTTTGCAAAATTTGAAAAAAAATAATACCCAAATTTTGAGTTGGAGAGTAATAGTGCTAGGCTATATTTAGAAAAAAAAAAGAAAATTTACAAAATAGAAGCAATCGAAAGATCGTCTTTCATCCGATAAAAAAAAAAATTATCGGACGAAAGATGATCTTTCGTCGCTTTTATTTTTTTTTTTTAACTATTGGAAGGGAAATCATTTCTCGTCCGATCAAATTAAAAAAAAATAAAATAAAATTATCGGACGAAAGATTATCTTTCGTCGCTTCTATTTTTTCTTTTTTATCGGAAGGGAAATCATTTCCCGTCCGATCAAATTTAAAAATAAAAAAAAATTGGACGGATGGAAAATGATTGCTTGTCTATGGATATTTCAAAATTAAAAAAATTAAAATAAAATCTCCGACCGGAGATGAAGTTCCGTCCGTTCCCATTTCTTTCTATAAAAAAAGTTCTACAGAAATAGGCCTTTAAAAATTATTATGTGTATATATTAGGTTTTAATTTAGATTTAATTAAGATTTAAGATTTATTTAAGATTTAATTAAGATTAAATTAAGATTCTTAATTCAAAAATTCTCTTGGACGCGAAATGATCTCCTGTCCGATGCTTTTTAAATTTAGAAAAATTTTAAAATCTGTACGTTGGAAAATTATCTTTCGTCCGAGTTTTTTTTCTTTCAAAAAAGGTCAAAATTTGGCTTCAAACAACTACAGTTATAACAACAATTTTCTATTTCTAAATGCCAAATATTTAAATTTTAGCATCATACGAACTACAGATGCGCTTATCCCTTGCTCTTCCATATATAGACAACCAAAAGTAAAATTGGAAGGTATGTAGTTTCTTTATATTGGTGTTTTGTACGACAGAAAAGGGATTATTTACTTGTAGGGACCCGCTTCAAAGTTTGCATAATGGTTGCTATATGTGATGCCAAATTATGGAGGTGAATTTGGAAAGAGTTGATACGTAGTGATGTACATGTGCAGTTGCATATACATAAAATCGACACAATTACTGACTTTCAGCAAATAATAAAGAAAAGTAGGAGAAGCTACGAATGGCAGCTGTGATTAGTGACTAAATTATAAATGAAGCACGTTAGCAAAGTGGTGATCCTCTTGAGACACAGAGTGTATAGTACACAGGCTGGCTTCCAGCAATGGGTAGATCTCAACGTGAAAGGCAGGCATCCATGATCTGTTTCTATTCTAAGAGCATTTGTAGTCGTTCTAAGCTAATTTTTGGGTATTTGGCTTTTGAAAATAGAAAATATGGTTGCGTGCTGCAGTCGTTGAAAGCTAAAATATGGCCGGACGATCTATTATCTCTCGTCTCAAACTTTTAAAATATATATATATATATATATATATATATATATATATATTCTGGACACTAAAAGACGAAAAAAAAAAAAAAATTGGAAAAATGGTGGGACGGTGTATTATACACCGGCCGACCAATTTTGTGTATTATACACCGGCCCACAAATTTTGTCTTATTCAAAATTGTTGGGACGGTGTATAATACACCGTCTGACACAATTGTTTTTTTTTTTTAATTTTTTTAATAAAGAACGGGACATTGTTCATCGGCCGGGAAAAAAAAATCTGACGCGACGGGATATTATCCTTCGTCTCTTTTCAGGGACGAAAGATAATTTCCCGATTGCTATATTTTGGCTTTTGCCAAATCGTCTGCTATATTTGGCAAGGCACTATTCATCATACACCCAAATTTTGGGTATTTGGATGACGACTGCAGCGATCTTATTCCTATTTTTTCCAAATTTTGGGTATTTAGCCCACGACTACAGATGCTCTAATCAAGGGACAATTTTCTTTTCGCTCCTCATTCAACTGTAATTTTCTGTTGACAATTTCTGCTATTTCATTTTAGTATATTTCTTGGAATATTGGTCATACATCCCTTGGGACTTGCAACTATTTTTTTTTAACTGGCAAAAGGTAGGGAAACCTACCTCACATAAGTATGGTATATTATAAATAGTTAAAGTCTAATACAAACTAGCTGTGGGGATCTTAACAAAAAGCATTTCTCCCGGTGTTGTTTAAGTTTGAGATGACAGAGGGTTGAGATGTAGAGAATGCATTGAATTATTGTTGGACTCTTCTACTAGTATTACAAAGATGATCTCATCTCTCTCACAAGCCCCATGGGAAAGCACACAAACACATATGACCCCGCCACAATCAAAACATACAACATAAGTTTAAAAACAGAAGTACATAGCAGAGGTGGAGGAGGAAAACAAAAACTGGGACATCATAAGTCCCCAAAAAGTTCTTAGCAGACCCCTGATGAAGAGATATTTTTCGCTACTGTCTTGATTGCAAAGCGAAGTCGCTACATTGCCGTTTAGGAGATCAGTAGCCCCTGCAACTTCCACTTCCTGTATGATCTTTGATTTCTGCTTCGGGCTACCGCAACCATCTAGCCAAAGAGAGAACCAGAAAATGGCATTAGCTATAATATGATAAGCTGACTGATGAATATTATTGAAGCATGAATCATTTTTTGCACCCCAAAGACTCCAACATATAGCAATAGTAAGCAAGTGCCAAGAGTGTGAAGGTTTGTGGTTGTGTGAATCAAAGCACCATTGTGAAAACATTCAAATATGGATGGAGGCAGCTGTGAAATATGGAATAAATGCATAAAATATGACCAGATACTGATAGCCACCGGGCACTCAAAGAAAATATGGAAGGTGTGTGCATGTCAGATTACCATCTCATCCTCTATAGCGTGGAGAACATCTTTGGAGTTGAATTTCTCCCAGCTCAATAGCCAAATGAATATCTTGCATTTTAGTGGAGCTATGCTTTTCCAACAAGCCTTGTAGAATGGAGACCCAAGGGCAGAGATGCTAAAGAAGGAATAAGCATATTTGACACTGTATACTCATGAGACAGAGTAGCTCCATTTTGGGATGTCTGCATAGATAGAAGGTTGCAGGTTAGCTATAAGATTTAAAAGTTCTTCTTTCTCAGAGCACATGATAGTAGAAGAGCTACTATTGAGGCAGTGTCTCCAAATCCACCTTTCTTCTTCAACAATTTTCTGGGATTGAAGGGTTGCATCCTTATTCCAAGCAGCATTATAGAGAGCTGGAAGAGATGAGTGATGCTTTGCCCTTTAATCCACTTGGAAGTCCAGAACTTGATGAATTGCTCATCACCTAACTGCCAATGAATCCCATAGTGAAATCTCTCTCCTAGCTTATAAATTCCTTTCCAGAACTGAGAGGCATGTGTAGGACAAGAAAAGCTATTTGAACCTCTATTGATGTATAAGGATAGAAGAGTTTAATAACAAATAGACTTGTCTACCACCAGCTTCTGCCACCATTTCATCAAGAATCTACTTCAACCGATATGCCCCTGGGCACGGCCATACATAACATAGAAATATGAGTAATGCTTGGTTGAACTATTGTAGGTTTAAACCCCCTAAGTCACCTTGCTCTTTGGGTTGGTAGATTCTTTTCCAATCTGTGTGGGGAAGCTCTTGATCAATTCTTGCAATCACCCAACTTGGCACGTTAAAAAAAGATGCAAAATAACTAGGAAGAGCACTGAGAATAAAGTTGATGAGAACAAGCATGCCACCCCTAGAGAGCATTCTTCCCTTCCAAGTAGATAGTCTCTTCTCAATTCTTAAAATAAGGGGCTGCCAATCTCTCTTCTTTAGCTTTCCCTTGGTCAGAGGCAGACCAAGATATTTGATGGGCAGAATGTCCTATTTACAACTCAAGATATTTGAGAAGGCATGAAGTTTGACCCTTGACTTACCAAAGTAAATAAGGAAGGATTTTGAGAAATTGATGTCCATCCCTGATACATTAACAAATAGGTGAAGGAGCAGCTTCAGATGTAAAACTTCTTGTTCATCACCATTGCAGAAGATGAGATCGTCATCAGCAAATTGCAGTGTAGACAAGGAAGGAGGGTACCCTAAAGCTGAAGTGGTGAAAAGGTACCACACTGCCTACCACATTGCAACATCTGAGCAAGGACATCGACTACGAGAATGAAGAGCATAGGCGAGAGAGGATCTCCTTACTTGAGACCTCTCATGGAGTTGATGACCAAGAGCAAAGAATTTTGCTGATCTTAGGATATTGCTAATCCGCTTGCACCACCTTTGACCAAGTCCCCTGGCAGAAAGCATTTGCTGAATGAAATCCCAACAGACAGTGTCGAAGGCTTTGTGGAAATCAATTATCATCATAAGTGTATCTAATTTTTTGGAGCTACACAAATTGATAGCTTCATAAGCCACCAAAAAACAATCAATGATGGACTTACCTTTCAAGAAGGCACTCTGAGAGGAAGAGGCTAAGGTGTCAAGCAGAGGGCTTAATCGGTTGGCCAGGACCTTGGTGTTGATCTTGAGGGTACAGTTCAAAAAACTAATTGGATGAAAATCGGAGATAGTGTTTGCACTTTCACATTTAGGAAGAAGTAAAATATTGGAGTAATTCGGTCTACTAATATTAGTTGTGCCATTTTGCAAGTCTATCATCATATTGTATAGGTCTCTGTAAATCGTTTCCCAAAATTGCTGATAGAAGCTCATGGAGAAACCATCAGGCCCAGGTGCCTTGTCACTACTCATGTCAAAAATAGCTCTTCTAACCTCTTCCATACTAAATGGCCTCTCTAGTTCAGTTAGATTGGAGCAAGGTTAAGGATAGGGGGTTCTCCAATCAACCCTGAAATGTGCAGTAGAACAAGTTCCACAAATTTCACTGAAGTGGTCTTCAAGGCAGGACCTGATGATATTTGAGGCAGTGATCAAGTTTCCATTTTGCGTTATGGAGTAAATATAGTTCTTCCTTCTCCTTCCATTGACGATGGAATGAAAAGAATTTTTTTTTGCATCCCCCTCCTTGATCCAAGTAATACGGGATCTCTGTCGCCAATAAATCACTTCATCTTTCACTAGGGACTGATAATCTTTCTTCATAGCTAGGAGAGTCTCTAACTAGGCTAAATCGAGGGATTTATCATCTGCATCAATCTCTAAGTGATGAGTTTTTCAAGAACAACACTTTTTTGGGTAATGATATGTTCAAAGACCACATTTCTCCATCCCATAATTCTTCTTTTTAGCAAAAGGAGATTCTGAGTTATTTTATCCACCGAGAAGCCTCTGCAAGCTAAAATTCTTCCACCATTCAATCACAATAGGTGCGAAGCTCATTTTGAAGCCATGCTTTCTCAAATCAGAAGTAAAGGACTTTATTCTGAATGACATTATTATCAAGGATAATAGGGCAATGAACAGAAGTAATTCTTGGAAGGGAGTGTTGAATTCAATGAGGTTGGACTCGTTTAAAATGCCCAGTGATAAGAAACTTGTCTAGCCTAGCCATAGCCAAAGCTGTATTTGATCTCAGATTGGACCTACTGTATTTCCTTCCTGCGAGTGTGTAACACCACGAATTTTTGAATTATGGAAATATCTGTTTTTATATCTCTGGAGTGATGAGAAATATTTTAAGTATATTTTATTTTATTTTATTTTTTTTTGGATATTGATATTGGTGTTGATATTAGTGTTGGATCGGTATTAATGATATATCGGAGTTATGAGTTGTGTTTTATGTGAAGAAATATTGTTTATTTTTAATTTATAATTTTGGAGGATTATTATGAGATATTTTAATGTATTTTGTATTGTTAGTTTTATTAAAGTGTACAGTTTGGGGTTATTTGTAATATCTTGATGAATAGGGGCTTGTATGTAAATATAGCTTTAATAATTATTATATTTATATTAATCTTTTTCTTCCAAAACCCGTCCCCCATCTTTCTTCTTCCCCCTATTCTGGTTTCGATTTCGCCGACCGAAAACCCCATTTCCCCGACCATTTCCAAGGCCAAATCTCGGAGAGTTTCTTCATAAAATTACAATTAAATTTAGGGGTGTGCTAATTGAAGTGTTCTCTTCCTCATTGTGGCTTCAATTTGGAGAAAGGATTTAGTGGAGGTATATCTCTTTTTTAATTATTTGTGTAATTTCTTATGCTTTTAATTTCTTTTGCTTAGAAACGGAGTATGGGGTTGGTTAGAGGTCGATTTTGATGTTAAAGACAAGAAATTAGCAAATTATTGGAGATTTTGTAAGTTGCTTATAAATTAGGGTTTTGGGTTTATAAAAGGGAAGTAAGTATATGAGAATTATCTCTTTATGGTTGTAAAAAATTGTAGTTGAATCATTAGAATAGTATGGGGTGATTTTTTAGTAATTTCTATGGAGTTAAATCCCGTAGGAATTTAAATAATATGTGCATCGCACGTGTGAGGCCAGGCGTTCAAGAAAACACCAGAGTGACATTAGGATTAGTATTGTTATCACCAGTGACTAGTTTGGATGTTTTGAGCCTAATTGGCTTTGAAATATGATAATAGGGAATGGAGGCGACTTTAAGCGAGTAGCAGAGAAGCTGAGCATTGAGACTTCACATTTCATCAAGTGAGTATGATTTATTTTATATTTTATATATATATATATATATATATATATATATATATATATATATGATGTGCTATGATAAATTTTAAATCATGGTTGGCTAGGTGTAATGCGGAAAGTGTATCGTAGAAAGTCAAAAGTATTAATGACATATAATTATGATGTGGGGTTGTAATATCGGCATGTATGTAAATATGTATGATATGGAGTTGTAATATGGAGAATTGGAAAGTTATGCGAATACTGATATATTGGGAATATGGAAAATAAACTGAGATACTCATATATATATGCTTTTATGGAAATTTAATGGTGTATGCATATGTGGAAATTTAAAGGAGAAAATATAAAGAGGTATATATATGTATACTGAATGAATATAATACGGAAAATAGGAATAGGTTCAGTGTGACAAAAACTATATTTATGAAGTTGTGTATTTATATGCCTGATATTGAAGGCATGTGTATTTATAGAGTTGTGTATTCACATGAATGATATTAAAGGCGTGTATATGGTTATGAAATTAATGGAGTTATATACACTTATGATATAAGGAGAAATTATATTATAAAGGAGATAAAATGGTGAATTTGTATTTTGAATATCTGGTGCTTTGAGTAATATATTGAATATATGTGATAATGTGAAGTAATTGGAGTTTAATATATGTAGAATATACGGATGATAAATAGAAATGATATATATATATATATATATATATATATATATATATATATATATATATATATATATATATATATATATATATATATATATATATATATATATGGGTTTGTTGACTAATATGGTGCATAAGGTATGAGTGATAATGAGAAGTGATAGGATAGATGACGATATTAATGAGTTGGTAATGTGTATGATATATTGATGATTTAAGTGTAACTAATGGGGCGATAAAATGATATAATCATCTACTTAACGTGGTATATTCATAATATATTATAATGTGACAAAATAAATACTTTGGTGCATTCATGATATCAAATAATATGATGTAATAATCTAATAAATTAAATAACCAGGTGTACGCTAATATGTGATATAATGGGATAATAAATAGCATGGTATACACGTAATGTGTGATGTTGTGACAAAATAAATAATATGGTGCATTCATGATATGCAATAATATGATGCGATGATTATATAAGTTAAATAACATGGTGTATGCATGTATATGATACAATGATAAGATAAATAATATGGGGGACACCGAATAAGTGTTAATAAGCTAAGATAAAAGATGGGATGATATGTGTTAATAAAATGAGATAATAATTCTCGTGGAAAATGTCAAAGATGTGACAATTTATTGAAATAAAAGATGAGATGCCTTGTGGTGATAAAGTGAGACGAAAACATGAAATGAAAAATGATAATAACAAATAAATTTTGTTGACCAGTACCTACAAAAATCCTGGGAGTTTGGGCTAGACCTCCTAATACCCAAGGACCATCTTGGGGTAAGTGATTATTACCTAAACTATGTTTGCGGTACATGTTTTTATCGCCCAAGCTATCGGCTTGAGGCCCGGTTATTCCCTTAACGACAGATGTTGCGAGGAAGTACCAAGTTTATCTAGGGTTAGTGTTTTTTCCTCCTGGATTCAGCTAGGAGGAATTACCGAGTTTATCTGGGGTTAGTGTTTTTCCCTCCTGGCTTCAGTAGGGAGGAAGAACCCAGTTTATCTGGGGTTCGTGTTTTTCCCTTCTGGCTTCGGCTGAGAGGAAGTACCCAAGTTCTTCTTGGGGTTAGTGTTTCCCTCGCTGGCATAGACTGGGAGGAAGACGTAGCCTCAAACGTGTAAGATCCCGTGCGCGGGGGGGGGGGGGGGGGGGGGGGGCAAAAGTCCGCGTGTTTACTGAGCTGTCAGCTTTCAATAAAGTAGGATACTGTGGCTCACTGATTGAAAAATTAATAAAATGAATAAATGTGAAATGAAAAGAGAAATGAGAAAATAAAGGAAGCATATGAAGTGAAATGTGATATAAGAATGAAAAAGAGAAGAAAGTATTCGATGTAAAGTGGAAATGAGAAAGTAAAGTAAGTGCATGATTTGAAATGAATATGGAAAGTAACTAAAAATGTGTATATGAATGAAGATGAGTGTCACGCCCCGCTTCCCAAAAATACAGAGCACATGACATTGGCCCAGCGAATAACTAACGTCACCCATAAGCTGTTTATCAGATCAACTCAACAATATAATCAATACAGAACAATTGCGCAGACAAAAATAATAAACTCATGAACAATAATACTTGAAATGAAGTAATATATAATATCAAAGTACAATAATCCAACGTCTGGAAACAAATAATAAAATCCGGGACTTATGCCCAATAAAATAATAAATCCCAAACACAATAGTAATAATTCTCAATACAATAGTTCAATAAAACAATGAGCAACTAAAAAGCATTAAATCTTCAGAATCTTTGTTCTCCCATCCCAGCAGACAATTCTCCATCATTACCTGTAAATAATTCATCTAAAAAGATGAGAAAATTTGTCCTTAGAGCAAGGCATGGACAAAAAGTAGAGAAAACAGGAACAATGGAATAACGATATAACAATGAAGTCAATGGATCAATAGGAATCAATAACATGGCACGATAGCAATAATCAATAATATGGTAATTGATGCAACGGTTCGTTATCAAATAACACTTAGACAATAATCGATATTAATGGGAACAATGATGAATAAAATGCAATGTCGATGTGATGCAAACCCTTAAGTCTATTATTCATTTTAATCCTAACTAATGCACCTACTACTGTATCCCATACTACAGGTTCGATGCATACAACCAAAGTCATTTTAGAGTTAAGTGGAAGATTCTAGATTATGTACTCAGCAACGATAATCAATATTCACTTTTCGGTGAACGGTACGGTCATCGGCAACGATACAATACACGATAGATTGGGTTACTGTCGTAACCACAATCACACAATAAAACAATAGCCGGAACAATACGGTCATCGGCAACGATACAATACACGATAGATTGGGTTACCTCCGTAACCACAATCACATGATAAAATAATAGCCGGAACAATATTTAGGGAAACACGGGCCCCTCCTCCGAGTATAGTCACTACATCAACTACTCCAGCCAATTCCTTAAACCCCGGCTTATTAATTATTTTATTAATGCAACAATATAATATGCAATTTGAGACATGAGATGAACAATAGTATCAATAAGGAAAACAATAGGATGATAACTTGAAGTAGGACAATTAGAATGATGACTATAGGACACTAGGATCATGTAATGCAACATACACACATTAATTCATGCAATACAATGATATAGGAACAATTAATTCAAGAAAATCTGTAAAGTAAAAACACAGCTGTAGTAAAATGGGCATAACTTTTGCTACATAACTCGGAATTCAAAAATTCACGATGTTCTGGAAACTAGAAAGATAAGTCTACAATTCATATTCAGAAAGTATTTCATTTTAAGATCGTTTACTAGTTCGAAAATAGCAGCTAACATTCAGGTCAGCAAGCAATATACAGGATTTGTGCAGTTTTTCTTGAAAATAAATTAATTAGACTATATGGGCATCGATTCTTTAGTCAATAAATTGTGTAATCAACATGATGGGTGTCAAAATATGATAAATAAAATTAGAACACGCTCATACATCAATTTATTATCAGTCAATCACCAATCATTCAAACAACATACATCTTATCAGTTGTCTCTACAATAATTTATTTGTGTGACGATTAAATGAACAACCCTATTATCAATTCTATATGCACTCATGAAAGATCCAAACTTTAGAGTCAAAAGTGGCACGATATCAAGAATATTGTGGTTAGCTCGTGTAAACCCTCAATAGACCCAACGAAGAGATGAACAATGGATAATACGATAACAAAAAGATCTACTTGCAAGAGTTTCTACAAAACTTGAATTGGATACAATTAACAATTCAAGTGGATGGTGACTTGCCTATTAGACGGTGAAAACGAATACCAAGAATAACGGGATAAAAATCCCGAAGCAACGAACCCACAAACATACAATCACACGTGCAATATACGTGTAATAAAAGATCCAAGCAACAAAGAGACAACGGCAAATGCAACAAGACAGCAGCAACATCAGCAATAGTCAGGGCCAAGGAGGCGGCGGCGTTGGCATCTCCGACGCCAGCACGACGGTAGGGTCGACGACGACTAGGCGACGGTGGCATCGTGGTGGTGGCACGACAGAACAGGGAGGAGGGAGAATCGGGATCGGGGGTTTGGTCGCTGTTGACGAGAGCAGAAGAGGAGGAGGTGCTAAGGTTTTCGGGGGTGTGCTGGCGGCGCCCAGGCAGCACCGGAGGTCGAGGGTCGACTTGTAGCGCCCCGAATTTCTAATATAATATCTTAGAAAATACGTGGCACAATTCCCAGCATCAACTTCAATGTAATATTAAACAAAGTCAACACCAATAAAATTTTCAATTTTCATTACATACATCTTTACATAGCACAGCGGAATACAGTAAATCTTAAATCACAATTCTTTTCTTTACAACACTTTCTTTTACAATTACATAAATCATTATATCACTTGAACTCAAGCATCCAAATCCGAGCTATAAGAAATCACCTGTAAAATATAAGGCTAGAGATAACCCTAACCCCCAAAACTAAAGGGATCAGCCATAAAGGTGTGAGTGACATAACAACATAAGTAAAGCATAGATTCATAACAACAGGAAATAATTGAAGTAGGTGAAGATAGAGAAATCACGAAATGCAGAAACACAACAAGTGAAGCTAGACTAAGTGTCAAGTGTAGAAAACAGGAAAACACATGCATGAAACCAAATCAAGAAAACACAATTCTATATGCTAACTCTCTAATACGTACTTGTCGGAGTCTATGCATCCCACTCTACATAGGTCCGGTGCAAGCCCTTAACGTCTCCACTTTAAAGGGTTTAATTCCCCGCTATGCAACTAATCCTAACACGATGACTACTACAAGATAAAGACAACCTATGAGTATTAGCCCATGCCCCGATAATTCTGGAGGTCAATCTCTATCCACAGATAATTCCGGAGACTATTTCACTCACACCTGGAAATCTTCGAGAATACCCCACACCGCAAGCAATGGTACCTCGTCGCACGAATACCACATGTGCGTCGCCTCGACCCCGATAATTCCGGAGATCAATCCCACACCACAGGTAATTCCGAAGACTATTTCACTCACACCTGGATAATTCCGGGGATTATCTCACACCGCAAGCAATACCGAGGTCCATAACCCATGTTCTCATTCATCATATCACCACTAGTACCTGACCTTATCATTTAGGTTGTTTATTTACTTTACGAATATCCTAGAGTTGGTGTACCCTACCAGACTTAACTCAAACAACTAATCAACTAAAATTGCCTCACAGGCTCAAACATAAATATCTCAACTGCCGGTGTACTAGGGTCACACACACCCTCTAGAGACTCACACCCAAATATCCAAACCAATCTTTCAATATGAATTGCTCAGTCAAAACAACTTGAAAACGTATGTTCAGTAGAAGATAAAGTATAGAATAGTAAGTTATAGATTAAAACATTTAGAGAATAAATTATTTGAAAGAACATTCAGAAATATAAAGATACATCAGTACCAGTCGACTAATAACAAGCGTAAGTCGACTGTCCAGAAATAGAATTCTATGGTTTTAAGAAAATAATCTAAGTGTTAAAAGTCGACTCTAAAGGTCATAGGTCGACTGTCTAGAGAGAAAAATCCGATAATCTTTAAGAAAATAATTCTAAGTATAGCAGTCGACTGTAAAGGGTATAGGTCGACTGTCCAGAGAGAAAAATTACAATAATTTCGAGAAAATAATTCTAAGTGGTACCAGTCGACTGTAAAAGTCCTTAGTCGACTGTCCTGAACGAAATTTCAAGAAAAACTAGAGAACATAGCAGCCGGATCATGTCGGTCGACTGAGAAGTCATACCAGTCGACTGTCGACCAACAGACTACATACTTTTGGTTGTGCATATTTCAGCCGATACGTAGTTTTACTTTATGAAAACGACTTCTACGAAAAGCTTATTTCATATATTGTCAAATATAACTTGTAGGACATATAATAGTCCATAAAACTAAATCAAAACTACTTGAATTTATAAAAAATAGAAATTTTGTTGATTTCTTTCGATTAAAATATGGATATTGTGCATATAGTCAAAATAGAGTTTCTTAAAAATTAATTGTTCGTTGAAATAGCTTCGTATTCAGATCCAAACCATATAAATATCAAAATCTCAAAAGAAAATCTCCAACTTGGATATATTTCTTCAAACTCAACTAAATTCATAATTTCGATTCTCAAGACATGATCTCTTGATTCATAACTTTTCTTCAAATTTCTCAAAACTGAATTACTACTATAACTCACAACTATAATCAATTCATAACATCACCATATCAAATTTGTATTTAACAAATACTCAAAAGTAATAAAAGTCTCATCTTTATTAGGTTCATGCATAAAATCTACCATATTCAATCAATCCAACATTAATCCAAAAGAAATAGTCTACCCATGATTTCTAATGGGACACTCATCCATCTCGAATTACTCGCATACAATTTTATTCACAAACAACTAGGGTTTCACAAGATCCAATTTTTCATCCATCCATCCAATTCATCATGTACACATTCATACTCAAACCCTAAACATGCTTTCTAGTAGATGAAATTCAACATCCAAGATCAATCAAAACATTTATATCTTTCGCATATAACATACACAAAATAAAATAAAACACAACAAATCACTCACCTCGAATGAAGAAAATCTGGTACGAAAACCTTTCTTTTGCGAAATCCAAGATCACCTCCTTAACTCTCCAAGAAATAATAAAACTCTTGTGTTGTGCAGCGAAAGACGGCTGCACTTCTTTTAAATAGGCCGGAATTGAGGATTTAGGGTTTTCAAACACATTTGCAAAGTAACCCCTTGAAAATATAACTTTACATAAATAGATCCCTATACTTGGAAACTTGCTAAAACCAATTAAATTGATATTTAAAAGTAAAAAAAACACCTTATTTCTAGCCGACACTGTTTGAAATGTCCAGAAAATAGTTTTGCACTTTCACCCATCAAAATAACATTTTTGCAAAAAGATCCTTCTTTTTCTTAATATTTGCAAATAGATCCAATAAATATCAGAACAATATAGAAAAATTGCAATTAAATCCCAAATAATAAATGATGATTTTTTCATGAAGAAATTGGCTTTTGAACTTCTCAAGAAAATATTTGCACGTGTTTTGCACGTGTAAAAAAATAGATTTCCAGAAAAATATTTATTAAATCTCCAAAAGTTCATTTTAATTCATTTATAAATCTTTAAAATAACATTTAAAAATACGGGGTACTACATGACTGGAGAGGAGAAGGACAGGGGGGCTCGCCTGGGATGGCGCCGGAGAAGATGATCATGAATTGGGGCAGATAGGTTTGAGCGGGGAGAGAGAAAGGTGGAGGAAAGAGAAAGAGGAGAGAGGAAAGGGAATAGACGGTTAGGGTTTTAAAATTGTGCAATTTTAGGGTTTGCATTTAAGTTGTATTTATAGGGTACAATTAGTGTACTAGGTTAGTGAATTAGGGTCTAATAATAGCAGATTTGGGTCAAGAACAATTCAAATTGGATTTTATGGTTCAAATAAGGGATATATCAAATTCAATAGGGTTCAAATAAAAATACCCATAATTAAATAAAAGGTAATAAGTTCAAATCAAGAAAATCTCAATCAAGAAGAATGGAAATTTCATGAATGAAAATTTAATCTAAAAGAAAATAATCAAGAAAGAAAAATAGGGTATTTAAAATTTTCATATATATATATATATATATATATATATATATATATATATACATTGAATCAAACAGTGAAATGCATATAAAATTGAGCATGTTCGTGCTTAAAACATAATAATAATAATAATAATGCTAATAATAATGATAAAAATAATAATATCGATAACAATAATAATAACAACAATAATAACAAATATTAACACTAATAGCAATAAGAATAACAATAATAATAATGATATGCATCAAAATAGGAATTGGGTTTAACAAATTTATTAAAATCCGAAAATTAATAGTATAAATAGTTGATCAATTAGGGATAGGAAACCACTATTCGAAATAAATATAGATTTCGATTAGAAATCCAAATCGAATCTAACACAAAATAAATTTACAAAAATTCAAATTATAGAAAATACGCAGAAAATACTAATTATTGGGAATGGGGGTTACAATCCTACCCACCTTACAGCAGAATTTCATCCTCGAAATTTGTTCAGGCGGTACATAGGACAAAGCAAAAGCAAATTTGTGAAATAACAAAACAGAGAATAAAGGAAAAGAGATAAAATTGTGGGTAACAAAACAGGAAATTCAAAAGGAAAGACAAAATGGTGGGAACACCAGAATAAAAAGGAACATGTATATGAATGGAGTGACCAAGAATGATGTTGAATAACGATTCAAAGAATGATGACAATGCAAATGGATGAATAAGAAAGTAAACAATGCAAGAAAGTGAAATAACAAGAGAATCGTGAGACTTGTGGGTTATGGGCCCACTATGCTTTCGCTGCGCTATTATGATGGTAAAGCTCTAAGCTGGAGACATGTCGTTGTAGATCAAGCGATGCCGATCGACGGACCAAGCAGGAACGAGAAGAACAGATGACACTGGAATCAAAGGAATAAGGGTACGAAAGGAATGAAATCATACCCAATAAGGAATCAATGAATGGAATGGATCAAAAAGGAATCAAAAGAGACTAGATTCCCGATTGTAAGTTGGATATCAGTTGTTCATGCGATTATTGTATTGCACATACTGTTGAGTCAAACCGATAAAAACCCAAATTTGATTAATATATCAATCAAAGCCAAACCACCTTTTGTTAGCCACGTTTGACTGGTATATAATCCAAACCCAGGCTCTGATACCACTAAAAATCTTGTCACGTCCCGCTTCCCAAAAATACGGAATACGAGCATATGATATTGGCCCAGTGAATGACTAACGTCACCCATAAGCTGTTTATCCGATCAACTCAACAATATAATCAATACAGAACAATTGTGCAGACAAAAATAATAAACTCATGAACAATAATACTTGAAATGAAGCAATATATAATATCAAAGTACAATAATCCAACGTCTGGAAACAATAATAAAATCCGGGACATATTCCTAATACAATAATAAATTCCAAACACAATAGTAATAATTCTCAATACAATAGTTCAATAAAATAATGAGCAGCTAAAAAGCATTAAATCTTCACAATCTTTGTTCTCTCATCCCATCAAGCAATTCTTCATCATTACCTGTAAACACTTCCTCTAAAAAGAGGAGAAAAATTATCCTTAGATCAAGTCATGGACAACCAGTAGAGAAAGCAGGGAACAATAGAATAACGATATAACTATGAAGTCAATGGATCAATAGGAATCAATAACATGGTACGATAGCAATAATCAGTACATTGCTATCGATGCAACGGCTCGGTATCAACAACACTTAGACAATAATCGATATTAATGGGAATAATGATGAACAAAATGCAATGTTGATGTGATGTAAACCCTTAAGTCTATTATTCATTTTAATCCTAACTAATGCACGTACTACTGTATCCCATACTACAGGTTCGATGCATACAACCAATGTCGTTTTAGACCTAAGTGGAAGATTCAATAGATCATGTACTCGGCAACGATAATCAATATTCACCTTTCGGTGCATGGTACGGTCATCGACAACGATACAATACACAAAAGATTAGTTTACCGTCGTAACCACAATCATACGATAAAATAATAGCTAGAACAATACGATCATCGACAACGATACAATACACTATAGATTGGGTTACCACAATCACACGATAAAATAATAGCCGGAATAATATTTAGGGAAACAAGGCCCCTACTCCGAGTACAGTCACTACATCATCAACTACTCCAATCAATCCCTTAAACCTCGACTTATTAATTATTTTATTAATGCAACAATATAATTTGTAATTTGAGACATGAGATGAACAATAATATCAATATGGAAACAATAAGATGATAACTTGACGTAGGAAAATTAGAATGATGACAATAGGACACTAGGATCATGCAATGCAACATACACACTTTAATTCATGCAATATAATGATATAGGAATAATTAATTCAAGAAAATCTGAAAAGTAAAAACACAGCTGTAGTAAAACGGGAATAACTTTTGCTACACAATTCGGAATTCAAAAATTCAAGATGTTCTGGAAACTAGAAAGATAAGGCTACAATTTATATTCAGAAAGTATTTCATTTTAAGATTGTTTACTGGTTCGAAAATAGCAGCAAACATTCAGGTCAGCAAGCAATATACAGGATTTGTTTAGTTTTTCTTGAAAATAGATTAATTAGACTATATGGACATCGATTCTTTAGTCAATAAATTATGTAATCAACATGATGGGTGTCAAAACATTATAAATAAAATTAGAACACACTTATACATCAATTTATCATCAATCAATCACCAATCGATCAAATAACATACATCCTATCAATTGTCTCTACAATAATTTATTTGTGTGACGATTAAATGAACAACGCTATTATCAATTCTATATGCACTCTGAAAGATCTAAATTTTAGAGTCAAAAGTGGCACGATGTCAAGAATAATGGGGCACGATGTAAACCCTCAATAGACCCCACGAAGAGATGAACAATGGATAATACGATAATAAAAAGATCTACTTGCAAGAAATTCAACAAAATTTGAATTTGATATAATTAACAATTCAAGTGGATGGTGACTTACCTTTAGACGGTGAAAACGAATACCAAGAATAACGGGATAAAAATCCCGAAGCAATGAACCCACGAACACACAATCGCACCTGCAATATACGTGTAAAAAGATCCAAGCAATAAAGAGACAATGGCAACTGCAATAAGACAGCAGCAACGTCAGCAATAGTCAGGGCCAAGGGGGCGGCGCTGGCGTCTCCGACGGCGGTGCGATGGCAGGGTCGACAACGGCTGGGCAACGACGGCGTCGCGGTGGCAGCGCGACGGAACAGGGAAGAGGGAGAATCAGGATCGAGGTTTGGTCACTGTCGATGAGAAAGGAAGAGGAGGAGGTGCTGGGGTTTTTGGGGGTGTGCTGGCGGCGCCGGAGGTCGAGGGTCAACGGGAGAAGAGAAGGATAGGGGGGCTCGCCGGAGAAGATGATCGAGAATTGGGGCAGATAGGTTTTAGCGGGGAAAGAGAAAGGTGGAGGAGAGAGAAAGAGGAGAGAGGAGAGAGAATAGATAGTGAGGATTTCAAAATTGTATAATTTTAGGGTTTGCATTAGAGTTGTATTTATAGGAATTCGGGTACTGGGTTAGTGAATTAGGGTCCAATAATAACGGATTTGGGTCAAGAACAATTCAAATTGGTTTTTAGGGTTCAAATAAGGGATAGGTCAAATTCAATAGGGTTCAAATAAAAATACCCGCAATTAAATAAAAGATGATAGGTTTAATCAAGAAAATCTCAATCAAGAAGAACGGAAATTTCATGAACGAAAATTTAATCAAAAAGAAAATAATCAAGAAAGAAATGTAGGGTATTTAAAATATTCATATATATATATATATATACATATATTGAAACAAACAGTGAAATGCATATAAAATTGAGCATATTCGGGCTTAAAATAAATTAATAATAATAATAATACTAATAATAATGATAAAATAATAATATCGATAACAATAATAATAACAACAATAATAATAAATATTAACACTAATAGCAATAAGAATAACAATAATAATAACAATAACAATGATAATAATGATATGCATGAAAATAGGATTTGGGTTTAACAAATTTATTAAAATCCAAAAATTAATAATATAAATAGTCGATCAATTAGGAATAGGAAACCACTATTCGAAATAAATATAGATTCCGATTAGAAAAGATTTTAATAGGCGATCCAAATTGAATCTAACACAAAATAAATTTTCAAAAATTCAAATTATAGAAAATACACGGAAAATACTAATTATCGGGAATGGGGGTTACAATGAGAATTAAAGAAAATGAGTTATGAGTATGTAAATGAAAATGAATGGTGAATTTAATTATAAATATAAAATAAAGACATTGTGCTATGAAAAGATCTATAAAAAAGAGAAGAAATTATGTTAAGTGATTAAATATGAAAAGTGACGGTGTGGTGCTATGTTAATGAGTATGAAAAAGGTGAAGGAATTATGTATGTGAGTTAATATGAATAAGTTGAAGAAATTGCGGTATGAAATTAAATACGAGAAGTTAAGAAAATGTATTATGCATTATATGAATGGAAGTGAAGAAGATGTATTATGAGAATGGTTATTAAAGTAAAATATGATGTGATATGAGTTTGTTGTACCTTGGAATTGTGCCGAGGAACTACCTGCCGGCTATTTCCATGGAAATGGTGGGAACTACATGCCTTAAGAAAAACTCCTAGGGTGAAATGGTGGGTTTGTTATATGATAGTTGTATTGGGAATTAGTAAATGAAAAGTAAATTAAATTTTGAGATGAAAATGAAAATAAAATAAAGTAATAACCGAGTTATCGGATTGAGATGTGATGTTAGTTACCCAAGTTCTACTTGGGGTGCGATGATTATTACCCAGGCTATCGGCTTTGGGGTATGGTGTGATATTACCAGTGTGTTACCGAACAAGAAGGAAAGTTAAAGTAAAATTGTAAAATGAGATGTATATGTAAATGAAAGTAAGATATACTATTGATAATAATGAGAAGTAACTAAAGTTGTATGATGGGATGAGAATGAATTATAAAGCAAAGATATAGGATAAACTAAAAATGAGCATTAAAATAATTTGTAAGATGAAATCAAAATGAAGAGAAGATAAATTGTAATATAATGAGAATGAAAGTTAAGCATTACGAGATATTATGATATGTGTTATAAGATACGAATGAATGTGATGTTATGAGATTGAATGCATGTGAACTAGATGCGATGAAAATGAATGATTGTTGTGATATACGGTAGAACTAATATATGTAAAATGAGATGTATATGAAAATGAAAGTAAGATATACTATTGATAATAATGAGAAGTAACTAAAGTTGTATGATGGGATGAGAATGAATTATAAAGAAAGATATAGGATAAACTGAAAATGAGCATTAAAATAATTTGTAAGATGAAATTAGAATGAAGAGAAGATAAATTGTAAAATATAAAGGGAATGAAAGTTAAGCATTACGAGATATTATGATATGTGTTATAAGATACGAATGAATGTGATATTATGAGATTGAATGCATGTGAACTAGATGCGATGAAATTAAATGAATGTGATGATATACGGTAGAACTAATATATGTGATAAAATGCGATAAAAAGGAATGTGATAGTATATGATTGAATAAATGTGAAGTTTTGTGATGAGAATAAGTATGATAAGAATAAATATGAATATGTTTTAAGGTTGATGAGTGTAATGTAATATGAGAAGGAGAAAGAAAATGAACATGAAGGAAAATGAGTATGAAGGAATGTAAGTCATGAGTTTGTAAATGAAAATAAATGGTAAGTGAAGTATGTGGTTAACTAAGTACGTAAAACAAGGTAATTGCATAATATAATTAGAAATTAAAATAAAGAAATGATGATGTGAAAATATTCATGAAAAGAGGAATATTGTGTATGTGATTAAATATGAAAGTTAAACAAATTATATATGTGAATTAATATAGTGCTATGTCTTTGAATATAAAGTGAAGAAATTATCTATATGAATTGATATGATGTGGTGTATATGAGGTTAACCATGAAGGAATTATGCGTGAGAAGGTAATGTCAATATTCGAAAAAATTGTGGTATGGAAAAGAGTACAAGAAGTAAAGAAAGTGTGTATGTATGATTTAATATTATGTGAATGTAAAATAAAGTTATATGTGATATAAGTGTGATACATATAGTGATGTGTGTTCAGTTATGAATATGTAGATGGGTGCAGATTCGAAGAGTACTTTGATATAAAGTCGCATTTATGATGTTTTTATATTCAGATTTCAGGTTGAATCATATTATCTTGATATTTTTAAGTTCAATCTATTTTCTTTATACAATTTAATTTATTTGCTAAACTAATAAATTATACTCACACCAGAAATGGCTAACCCCTTAGTATTTGGGGGTTTAGGGGAGTCCTATGACTATCCTAGATCCCCCTACTTTTGCAGGTCCTCAGTAGTGCAGATGTAAGGCGTAGATTTAGTTTGAGTGGATTCTTTTACTTTTAAAATTTTTGTATAAGTTTAGTGATATGAATAGTGAGATTTATAATTTAAATTGAATTTTGGATGTATAAACATGTAGATGGCGATGATGAGTATAGTGTGGAATAGTATGTTATGTTTTTGACCCGTACCCATCTTGTTGTGGAGTATCGGGCCCTGTGGTATGTTTTACAAGGTTTTTCTAAAAATTTTACTATGTTTTCAACGAAATTTATGTTTTTTATTTGATAATTGATATTCTATAACGAGTTTGGCCCCAAGAGCATGATATTTATATTGCCTATGTGTTTCTGCTCATTTTGGCCTGGGGAGCCCATGAAAATATTGCTTGTGTTGTGAGCTACGAAATTTAGAGCAGAATTCCATAAGCTTTTTGTGTTTCTGGACATAAATTTCAGGGGAAACTCTGCCAAAATTTTTAATAAAAATCTATGAGTAATTTTTCTAAGTAAGAAATGGTATAGATAAGTAATAAATTATGTTTAAGATCAATGGAATAAGGAACAGAAGAAAACAAATTTTGGGGTGTTACAAAGTGGTAGATCAATGAGCTCTAACCTTTGAATGAAGTTTCAGAACTCTTTCATATCTCTCCCTAAACTATGTCCCCTACATCTTTCATAGTTATTGAGTGTAACATTGAAGTCCGCGCAAATAGCCCAGGCATCACAAAGCAATCCTCTTTTCTGCTCAATCTTACTGAAACACAGTGTTCTATCATCAAGCTCAAAGGGAGCATAAACATAAGTAAGCGATCACTCCATCCCTGATGTTCTGTTTCTGAATGATAAAGAAAAAAAAAATATATCCACTGCTGAGTAGAAACACTCCAGAATGTTATCATCCCATCAAATCAGTACCCCTCCATACCTCTCGATAGCACCTAGCTCTAACCTTCTGTTGATCAAAGTTCCTCCGATGGACTGTAGCTTCCTAGTTGAAAGGTTGTTAAGCTTTGTTTCTTGGTGACAAACAACTGAAACCTTGGCACTGCGGACACCATCTCTAATCAGGGCACATTTGTTAGGGTTGCCCAACCCTCTAATATTCCAACTAGTAATCTTCATTGAAAGAAATAGTTAAACTTCCAAAATAAACTAGGACAGTAAAGAGACCAGATAATCTTAAGACATTCAGAGGAGTTGCCTCTGTTGATCAGGGTGATCAACATGAGCACTCTCGTCTGTTTAAGTTTATCAATCGAGTGTAGCCCCATAGCCTCCACTCCTACAGATTCAACTACTTCATTGATATCCTCTTTAGAGATCAAAGCAATAGGATTATGACATGAATTGATAACTGAAAACATAGAAGAGGATGTACCTTCTTTCCTGCGAGAGGTTTCAGCTTTGATCGAAGTCGATAGGTGTTTCATGAAAGGTCTGGTGTTAGTGCCCATGGAAGCAAATCTACTTCACTTTCGTCGCTTGCTAGGCCTTCCTCAAAGCCAGGGGTAACAGATTCTGAATTAGATTGGGACTGAGATCTTGGCTTGCATGGGGTAAGTGACTTTGTCTTGATGCTGGAAGAACCAACTCTTGCTGCCCCCAAACTGAACTGCATTACATTGGACTTGCTTGTCTTCTCAGTATTTTTAATAACAGATTGCTTAAGAGCAGCTTCCACAACATGATTGATTTGGTTGAAGAGGGATGAAGGAATATTGACCACTCTACCCTTCCAAACCATTTGGTGTATTTCCTCTTCAGTATAATTGTCTTCAGAGCTTGCTGAACTGTCAAAAATGATATTTGATCCCCCAGATTAGATCTCCACATTACCCTCCTTAGATTCCGAAATCTCCACAATAGGAATGGCATTGAGAACAAATTGTTCTTTTTTTTAGACCCTACAGAATCAACTCCTAACTTTTGTCAGGGGGGGGGGACCGTATTAGTAACCGCTAAACTAGAATCCGCTATACCCGAGATATTTGAAAACTTTCCAACAACCTTGTAACACCCTGCAAAATAAAATGATTTATTTTGCATTACTAAATAATATTATATTGGTAAAGTTGACTATTTTAAATACTCTTGAAATTGCAATTTTGCACGTGCAACACACGTGCAGAGTTAGGAAATTTTGAATTCTTTAAATTTTATGGCTAATGATTGATTTTCCTCATTTATTTATGATGTTTTAATTTTTCAGATTTATTTGAATTTATTTGACTAGTTTATGAATTTCTCAATTTTACACGTGCAAAACACGTGCAAATATTTTTTGGTGCAAATCTCCAATTTTAAATTTATAGATACATTCTCCTATTTATAATTAAGTATATCCTAAATTTTGGAATTTTTCTGAGTAAAGAAACTATTTTTATAAATACTTCGAAAGAGATGGGCTTTTATGTAAAAACCGGTTTGGATCTTAAACATATAATGAAAATTCATTTTTACTGATTTTTGGGCTTGCTATGGTCATCATTGAAAATAAAATATATTTAAATTTTATTTATAGTTGATTTGGTAAAGATTAAACAAATATGGTGTTTTTGCAAATATGGAATTTAAGTGGATCTAGTGCACATGTTTTCTTGGAAAGTAAAAGTCAGAAAATTTTAATTTCAAAATATAATATTTATTTTTAGATATTATTTCTGAATTTTCTTATTTTTTACGAATATTTTATGACATATTTGCAAATACTACAAAGAGAGGGACTTTTGTGCAAAATTACCACTTTGAGTACAAATTCAAAATTTTCTAATTTTTGGGCTATGCTTGATGGTTGGATAACTCGGTAGAAAAAGGATTTGGTTTTTATTTTAATTTATTTAAGTTATTTAACTACTTTATTAAAGAAATATTTATATATGTGAAGTAATCATTTGTTAAGGGATGTTTCCATAAACTTGTAAAACCCTAAAAACTCCAGATTTCGGCCAATAAAAGAACCCCTACATCCATCTCTCTCCTTTGAAAAAAATAAAATATATTTTTACTATTGGTTTTCTGGGAGTTTCGAACCGATGATCTTGGATTTTGCAAAAGAAGGGCTTTTTCTTAGTCTTTATTAATTTGGTTGATTTCTTCAATGAGGTGAGTGACATATGTTTGTTTTCTTTTGTTCTAAGCATGTTGTATGTGATGATTTATCTATTAGGAAGCATGTTAGATGATGGTATGAAGATATAATGAATTTTGATGAATAGATGAACAAAAAATTGAATCTTTTCATGAAACCTATGCTATTAATGATTTAAAATTCTGTATAAATGAATTGAGAATGTTAAGAACCTAGTAGAAATCGTGGGCTTGTTGTTTTGTATCCTTTTCTTGCTGATTTGATCACGTATCATGAGTTGTTAAATTGCATAAGAGAGAATAAAGTTTAGTTCTTTAGTGATAATATGCTTATACATGTAATGTTATGATGTTTAATGAAGTAAAGTTGATTGTAATAGCACGTATTCATGGGTAAACTAATGAAATTAGTAGGTTATGTGTATAACAAGTTGTATAATTAGTTCTTGGATCAAAAAGATCAAGTTTTGAAGTATTAAAAAGGGGGTTAAGCTGATACTTTCAGCAGAATTTGAGTTTTTGTGATTTTATGATGTTTTTTTATTAAGATTTGATTTATTTTGATACTGAGTTTGATTTGAACATTATACCATTTTTAATTGATGAGATTTGATGCTTTAACTGATGCAAAACGCACACATATACACATATATGTATCTATATTCACTGTTTTGAAGATTTCGATGAAATTTGCTCTTTTATGGATTTGATATGGTTTTGATTTATTTTATAAACTCCTATATGTTATACCAGTTATATTCGATCATATCAGGGAGTTTAATTTTGATTTTTACAAAGATTTATCGACGTATCAGTTTAAAACATGCACAGAATTTCAAAACTACAACCTGTTATAATTGACAGTCGACCGAACTAAAGTCGATAGTCGAATTTCAGTCATTGAATTTTGGATTCAATCATCTCAGGGAGTTTAATTTTGATTTTTACAAAGATTTATCGACGTATCAGTTTAAAACATGCACAGAATTTCAAAACTGCAACCTGTTATAATTGACAGTCGACTGAACTAAAGTTGACAGTCGACTGTCAGTCATTGAATTTCGGATTTTGTTTGCAATAACAGTTGACTGCTTCGTCTTTGAACTGATGTCGACAGTTGACTGTCGGTTCTTGAGTTTTGAATTTTCACAGGTCAGTCGACTAGCCATTTTCTACAGTCGACTGTCACTGTCCTGGCTGATGGTTTTCTTGAGTTTCGAATTTTTGCAGGACAGTCAACCGGCTATTTTTGACAGTCGAATGTCATTACTCTGGCTGATGGGTTTCTTGAGTTTCCTGATGTTTTCTTTAAACGATTGGTTCTTCAATATTGTGGGTTATTCATCTACTATTTTTAAATGACGTTTTGCTACAGATTACAGTTTTTTTCAAAGTTATATTTTATTTATAATAGTTTTAAATGTATTCTTATGACCTTATTAAGTGAGTTATATGTGTTCTCAAAGGAGTTGATGTTTTGTGATATTCTACGACTTAAAAATATGATTTTCTGTTATTTGATGAGTTTAATATTTATCTGAATTTTGGAATTTTATGAGCACATTAAATGAATTTGAATTTTGTTGATTTAAGATGTTTTCTTATTATAAATGTTTTTTATGATGGTTTTGTGAGTTTTATTGAATGTTTTGGTATGATGGTTGAGTTGTGAGTCTCTAGAGGATGTGTGGGACCCTAGACACCGGCAGTTGAGATTTTGTGGTTTGGCCAGTTGTGACTGTATTGTTGATCAGTTGAGTTCAGTCCAGTAGGGTACACCAACTCTAAGAGATTCGTAAGTAATTAATCAACTTAACAAGATAAGGACATGCACTAGATGGTGATATGATGAAATGAGTGCAAACGTGAGTTATGGACTCTAGGATGATCCAAGAAATGAGATATTCTCTAGTATTACAGGACGATGGACGTAAGGGCCACAGAGTGATCCGCAGAGTTGGATTGATCTCTAGTATTCCGAGAACGAGAGCGACGCTCATGGGATGTTTGTACAATGAGGGTTCCAGGATGACCTGCGGAGTGAGGCAATCTCCAGTTTTCGGGACGATGGATGTAAGGGCCACAGAATGATCTGTCGGTGGGATTAGCCTTCAGTATTCCAAGGGCGAGAACCGATACTTACAGAATGTCTAAATCTCATAGTAGTCATCATATTAGGTTTAGTTGCATAGCGGAGGATTAAATCCTATCAAGTGGATAACGATAAGGACTTGCATCGGACCTATGTAGAGTGAGATGCATAGAATCCGACAAGTATGCATTAGAGAGTAAGCATATAGCATTGATGTTTTCTTAACTTGGTTTTATGCATGTTGTTTCCTGTTTTTCTATACTTGACACTTAACCTAGTTTCACTTTATGTTTTCATGTTTTATTAATTGTTATTTCTTATTTCATTTATTCTTGCTGTTGGTACATATTATTTATGACTTTATGCTTTATGTTTTATTTATATGGCTTTTCTTTTGATGTCACTCAGACTGTTATGGCTACCCCTGTAGTTTTGGGGGTTAGGGTTGTAAACTATGGATAAGTCATAACGGTCTAAGTCATAGATACGAGATACCTGTAGATGTGACTTATCCATAGCTTAGAAAAATTCTAAAGAATGTGTTGTAAAAGAAAGAAATTGTAATTCAAGGTGTTTTATTTTCCACTGTACTTTGTAAACAATTGATGTAAGATAATATAGCCTCATGTACCCACTCTGTTAATTCCTAAAATACCATGATAAGAACGTGAGGTTACCCTATTGGAACTAGGGGATGGACCTCGGAATTCCTTCATGTTCTATGCCGGGGATGTGAACAGGCCTTAGACCACGGTCTATGAGTTATGGGTGCCACAGGGTAGGCTTCATGCTATCCTGTGCTGCAGATACTCTGCGTTCGTCTGGGTTTTGAGTGAGGTCCGGTACGCCGGGTAGTAGTGGAAAACATAGACACCATGAGCGTACTGCATTGGTGGGACTTGACCACGTCTGCAACCTCATCAGTCACATTGTATTAGTAGGGAACAGGTTGTGTACAAAAGTAGAATTCATAACGCAGGTTCAAATCCCTAAATATGGAGAACAGCTTGATATGGACGTATGTAGTTATGGGATGCATACAATTCCAGATTCTCGCTTGCATTAGAATAAGTGAATCCTAGCCTTAGTTGACACTGCATTAGATTCTAAGCCATAACACCCACGAACACTTAAACTACACCGGCACATTTTGCCATGCTTAAAATTTGTTTGTTTAAAATTGAGATTCGCAACTAGTCAGCAGCCTTTAAGCGTCAGTATATGTACTGATGTCCCCACTCAAATGGGTTGTGGATGCAGGATCACCAATCCTAATCAAGGCATAACTTCCAAGCAAAGAGCCTAATGTTTATTTGTTTCTCTCATGTATACTCTGATTTAATCTATTGAAACAATGTAAACACTCGGCTTGTAATATTTTGTATTGAGTAAAAAGTTTTAAATTTTTCTGCTTTTTTGTGTATTGTGGCTAATTGAATGTAGAGATCCTGGCTCATGTCTCGAATTCTCTACATATGAAGTTCGGGGCGTTATAGAGTGCTATCAGAACATATTTCAATTTATAGTCTAACACAGTAGGAAAATAAACTTAGATGCCTTGTAGGGGTTAGGTTTTTAGCTTATTGTAGATGATTGTAATTCATACTGTTGTTTCCTTCAACTTATGTTTTATGATATTTCTATATCTAGGCTAACTCTCGTATCCACTCCTTGCAGGATGGTTGACAGAGCGATTCCCCTTGTGAATGGGTGGGCAAATAGGACAATGGTCGAGGTGGACTCGGATCTAGAGCCCATCACTGATGGTGATGAGTCACCAGTTGGAGCTGGGTTGGCCAATGGGGCCCCAGCAGCTGCCGCAGCAGGGGTGCCCCTACAGATGGCCAGATTCTAGTACCTCCACCCCCGCCACCGCCCCAGCCTACTGCAGTGGAGCAGGCCCTTGAGCAAGTATTCCGCGATCTCTCAACATGGGGTTGGTGCCATGCCTGTCTCCAGAATATGATGGATTCTTGCGAGTTTTTGACCCTCAATAACGAAAGGGAAGTGGCAGAGTTGAGGAGGGCCAAGGCAAGAGCCGACCGTAGGACAGTGGTCATGAAGTACACTCATCGTGTGCAGTTTGCGCGCCTGGAGCGCAAGTGTGCAAGCTACATGCACAGATCACTTAGTTGCAGACACTACTAGGACCGCCATCTTCTACAGGGAGCCCTGCAGGAGACACTAGTAGTAGCGATTAGGAGGTTAGGTGCCTATAGGTTATCTTGTTGTTTTGTCATTTTGCTACAACATATATGTTATAATGTAAGGGGAAAATGCATATTGTAAGATAAAGGGTATTAATGAAATGAAGTATAGCATTTTCTACAAATCTTATGAGTTTAAATGGATGTTATTTTGCAATATCACAATATGATGCCTATGTATATTCCATTATTTTATTTTTCTATCAGATGTCTCGTAGAACAAGAAGCGGTAGAATCGACCCGAATGAGAGCGAGGGTAGTGGAGGCAATGGCGCAGGTCTGGATATAGAGGCAGAATTTGCTCGTATGTACCAGGCATTCAGAGACCTAGCAGAGACAAGCCGAAACAATGTGCAGCAATAGGGAGCACCCGTAGGTAACCGTGGAGTTGCAGCTGCTGACCCTGTTAAGATGGTCGAATCCTTCTGTACGATGAAGCCGCCTATTTCCGAGGACCATGCACACCCGATAGCAGTTGACGACTGGATTCGTCAAGTCCAGACAGTGTCTGAGGAGATGCTGACACTGGAGGACAGCAAAGTCAGGTTGGCCAGTATTCTACTAGAGAAAGACGATGGGGTCTAGTGGCAGTTGGTGAAGAGGGGCATAGGCGAAGGACCCATTACCTGGGAAGACTTGTTAGGGGAGTTCAGGCAGCACTACTTTCCCTTGGATGTGCAAGAGGAAAAGGCCATGGAATTTTTAAACCTAAAACAAGGAAGCATGACGGTTCGTGAATACGAAACCAAGTTCACTCAGCTATCCCATTATACTCCAGAGATGGCACAGGACGAGGTCAAGAAGTCCAAGAGGTTCGAGCATGGGCTTAGGCCCACACTTAGAACCAAGATGGTACCCTTTTGCATCCGGAGGTTCGAGAAGTTGGTCCGCCGTGCAGCTACAACGGAGTTGAATATGAGTCGAGGACTGGAACTGCAAGTAAACACTGGAGATGGAAGGGAAAGAGATTTGCACCAACATCAGGATTCAGAAACCAGGGTCGAAATTAGAAATTTCAGAAAACTGTTGGCAAAACCGGAGGCGCCAAGCCAGGGAGCTGTTTTCTATGTGGCGAGCAAGGACACTTCAAGAGCCAGTGCCCAAAGAAGAACTTTCAGAATGATACACGCACATGTTACAATTGCAGGAAGATTGGCAATGTTCGGCCAGATGTCCCCAGCTTCGGAGGGGTAACAGTAAGCCAGCTCCTAAGACGAACAGCAAGGGGAAGGGGATTGCCCACCAAGGGCGAGTATTCACACTCACAGAGGAGGATGCCGATGAAGACGAGGGGTTCATCACCGGTAGGTGAAGAGAAAAAAAAATTATGGCTAAGTTTACTGTAGTATTTTGAATATTTTGACATGAGGAAATGAATGATGTAAACACTTTTGTAACATAATGGATTAATATAAATGGAATCTAGGCAACTGTTTTATTTGATAGTGGGTCACCACATTCTTTTGTGTCTGAAATATTTTCAAAGAAGTTGAAATGCACCCAGGAGGCAACTTCGGACTCGGTTTTGTTGGTTGCTACCCCATCTAGAGCAACTCTCCCTACAAATTTGTGCTATAAGGGATGCAAACTTCAGATTGATGGAGAGACCCTGAGTATAGATTTGCTAGAGCTGGGCTTTGCAGGGACGGACGTGATTATTGGGATGGATTGGATGTCCGGGCAGAAGGCTAGCATCGACTGCAGGGAGAAGAGGGTAGTCATTACACCATCCGGATGACCAGAACTTGTGTTCCAAGGAAAGAGGAAGCAGAGTGAAGAAATTCTTGCAGTTGCAACTGGATTACGTGTGCCAGGTGAAGTCAAGGTGATACCAATTGTACGTAAATTTTCCCGCGTATTTTTGGAAGAATTACCTAGACTCCCACCACACAGGGATGTTGAGTTCAACATTACTATCCAGTCAGGCAGCGCACCAGTATCTAAGACACCATATTGGATGGCACCAGTGGAGCAGAAAGAAGTAAAGGAGCAAATTGAAGAACTGCTACAGAAGGGATTCATCAGGCCAAGTGCTTCATCCTGGGGAGCACTCGTGCTACTTGTGAATTCCAAGGATCGATGACTTATTTGATCAGCTCCAGGGGGCGGCTGTGTTCTCAAAGATTGACCTGCGTTCAGGTTATCATCAAGTTTGGGTCAAAGAAGAAGATATACCCAAGACAACATTCCAAACCCGGCACGGTCATTACGAGTTTTTGGTGATGCCATTCGAGGTGACCAATGCTCCAGCGATCTTTATGGACATGATGAACCGCATCTTGTGGCCATTCATCGATTCATCTGTGGTTGTCTTCTTAGATGACATCTTGGTATATTCAAAAATAGAAGAGGAGCATGCTGAGCATCTGACTGCAGTACTGATCAAGCTACGGGAGCATCAGCTTTATGCCAAACTGTCAAAGTGTGAATTCTGAAAATCAGAAGTGGCATTCTTAGGCTATGTCCTTTCTAAGGAGGGAGTGGCTACAGACCCATAGAAGATCCTGGCAGTAAAGAGTTGGCCTCAGCCGAGAACTGTGATGGAGGTAAGGAGCTTCTTAGGTATGACAGGGTACTACAGGAAGTTCATCCAGAACTATGCCAGAATTGTTGTACCACTTACAGCACTGACCAAGAAAAACGTAAGTTTTGATTGGACTGAGAAATGTGAAGGGAGTTTTCAAGAGCTGAAGAACAAATTGATTTTTACACCGATTTTGGTTCTGCCTCAACCAGATAAGGGGTATGTAATCTATAGTAATGCTTTGTTTTTCGAATTCGGGTGTGTTCTGATGCAAGAAGAGAAGGCATAGCATACGGATCAAAGCAACTTTGACCGCATGAGTAGAATTACCCGACACACGACTTGGAATTGGCCGCATTAATTTTTGCTCTGAAATTGTGGCTGCACTATGTCTGGGACCAAGGTAGAGATGTTTATCTACCATAAAGGTCTGAAGTATATCTACCAACAAAAGGATTTGAATCTCAGGCAGAGGCAATGGTTGGAGGTTTTGGAAGACATCAGACCAGAAATTTTATATCATCCGGAAAAAAGCCAATATCGTGGCAGATGCGCTCAGTAGGAAGAGGAGTATGGCCATACTCATTGCAACAAGAAGAGAGCTGATGACGAGATCAGACAAGCCAGTATTGAGGTAATTATTCAAGATTTGAGCACAGTTTTGTTACTTCTGGAATTGCAACCGGGTCTGAACGACCGAGTCAAGAAGGCTCAGATAGGAGATGCAGAGATTGAAGCACTAAAGCGGCTAGTGAATGAAGGAAAAGCCTCAAAGTTCAGTGTGAAGGAAGGGTCGCTTTGGTTTGGAAACAGGTTGTGTGCCTTAAGTTGATGAAGTAAGAGAAGATATCATGAAGGAAGCGCACTCCACCTTACTCACAGTTCACCCAGGAAGCACAAAGATGTATAAGGACGTAAAATAACATTTTTGGTGGGCTGGGATGAAGTGGGATGTGGCAGGATTTGTGGCCAAATGCCTTACATGTCAGAAAGTTAAGGTAGAAAACCAGAAACCAGGAGGTCTACTGCAACCATTGCCCATTCCGAAGTGGAAATGAGAGAATATCAGCATGGATTTCATCACGGGACTGCCCAGATGTTCGAAAGGGAATGACTCCATTTGGGTTATAGTGGATCGGTTGACAAAATCTGCTCATTTTCTTCCAGTGAAGATGACTTGGTTGGTAGAGAAGTTAGCCGAGGTCTACATCGAGGGCATTATAAAGCTACATAGGGTGCTAGTGTCGATCGTTTCTGATCAAGATGCAAGGTTTACATCTTGATTTTGGCAGAGTCTGCAAGAAGCATTGTGTACGAGATCAGAATTCAGCATAGCTTTCCACCCGCAGACTGATGGGCAGACGGAGAGAGTTAACAGAATTCTCGAGGATATGCTGAGAGCATGTATAATGGACTTTGGAGGGAGTTGGGAACGACACTTGGAATTGGTAGAATTTGTATATAATAACAACTATCAAGCAAGTATTGAGATGGCTCCATATGAAGCATTGTATGGAAGGAAGTGTAGGATGCCCGTGTGCTGGTTCGAAGTAGGAGAAAGGCAGATGTTTGGGCCTGAAATAGTACGACAAACATCCGAGAAGATCAAGCTAATCAGAAAGAGGATGCAAGTAGCACAAAGCAGGCAGAAGAGCTACGCCGACAACCGTCGACCAGATTTGGAATTCAAAGAAGGTAATTCGGTATTTCTAAAAGTCTCACCTACAAAGGGAGTGATCAGGTTCGGGAAGGATGGCAAGTTAGCACCAAGATATATTGGACCGTACCAAATTTTGAAGAGAATTGGAAAGATGGCATACAGACTAAAGCTGCCAGCCGAATTGTCCCAAGTGCACGACGTATTTCACATTTCGATGCTGAGGAAATATGTACCAGATCCGAGCCATCAACTGCCAGACGTTCCTGATGACCTACGAGTGGATCTTACATATAAGGAACGGCCGGTCGGAATTATTGATCGTCTGGATAAAGTGCTAAGGAACAAGACTATTCCGATGGTCAAGGTACTTTGGAAGAATCAGTTCATGGAGGAAGCCACTTGGGAGCCAGAAAGCCGAATGAAGCTTTCTTTTCCCGAGTTATTTTGAGTATTGCTTCTGTTTTATGTTCCTCCTACTTAGTACAGTTCTGAGGACAGAACTATTCTAAGAAGGGATTATTGTAATATCCCGAGCAATTATTAATAAATATTATTTTATTATTTTATTATTTTATTTTATTTTTTCAGAATTGAAATATTTTTTGTGGATATTACTTAGTCTAATTAATAATCATCATATGTATGTATACCAGTCCATATGTATATGTGTTATATCATTTTGGTACTGAAATCTTCCGAGCCGATAATAAAATTTATTTTTATTATTTTTATCAGAATTAAATTATTTTTATACGGATTGTACGGTTTAACAAACAAAAATTATCGGTATATATATTAGTATATACGTATGCGTATTTTATCGATTCGTACATTTGCACAAATTATGAAGTATGTGTTTTGTACAAAAATATCTTATTTTTGTCATGATTGATAAAAAATGGATGGCGAAGATTTATTTGGAGAGAGAAACATAGGGTTTATGATTAATGGAAATACAAATGAAGATTAATAGGTGTATTCCTTCTAGAACAACCCTCCACCTCACCCCTCCACCTCACTAATGTTTGGCCGGCCAACAAAGATCCCAAGGGGGTTTTTGCAAAAACCCTATTGTACATTTTACTCCCTCACCCTCTCATTCCTCCTATAAATACCCCCCCTTCACCCCTTCCCTCATTTGCCAAAAGAAAAAAATAGAGAGCAAGAGAAAGAGAGAAAGAAATCCTAACTAGAGAGTTTTCCAATTGTAGCTTTCTATAGGAGCTAGGAGGAAGGAGAAGGAAGCATAAGACTAGTCCTTCCAACCTAGAAAGCAAAGGTGGGGGTTTCTCTCTTCTTGTGGATTGATTTTTATTTTCTTTTTGTTGTATGTTGATTTTATTCTCCTTTTGTTGTTATATGTTGATTAAACAACTTGAACTAAGATCATGAGCATATGAATGGTGGTGTGGATCAAAATGATCCCATAAGGAGTTGAATGGTAGAACTCAAACAAACCAACATAAAGATTGAACCTTTTAATGGTTGTTGTTAATTGTTGTTATCATTATATGTTAAAAATTAAAAACTTGGACTAATCTTTATGTGCATATGAGTAGTGTGGATCAAAAATGACCACATGAAGAGTTTTGAATGGTGGAACTTACTAAAAACACATAAAGATTAAATCTTTAGCATTGTTATGATTATTGTTGTTATTGTTGTTAATTGGTTAACAAAAACTATAAAAAGTTGGACTAAAACTATGAACATATAAAAAATTAGTGAATTGAGAATGTTTGCATACCAAATTTAAGGTTGTAGAACTCAACAAATATAATAAAAGACGAGTCTTTTAGTAAATAGTTGTATGTTGCTTCCTATCATGTTAAAGATCAAGTCTTTACAAATCCTAGTTCATGAAAGATTAAGCTTTTATTCTAGGTTGTGAAAGATTAAGTTTTATTTTGCTTCTAAAATTGTAAAAGATTCGTTCTTTTGTAACATGGTTATTTTGCTTTTATGTTAGAAAAGTATAGTTATTTTAATAGTAGGCATCTTTAAGCTTCTATGTTGATAAGAACCCATTTTGGTTGTTAAAACTCATTTTTTGAGTTAGCATGCTAAAGAGCTTCTAGCTCACAAAAGTAGTTATCTTTACATGTGTAGAGTTTCTAGTTGATAAAAAGTAGACTTGTTGTATGTAGGACTTGTAATTCCTAAAGAGTAGATTGTTGTAATATGAAGAGATTTGTAGTTCTTAAAAAAGTAGATTTTGTAATGTATAGAGATTGTAGTTCTTAAATGTAGATTGTTGTAATATGTAGAGATTTGTAGTTCTTAAAAAAGTAGATTTTGTAATATATGGAGATTGTAGTTCTTAAATGTAGATTGTTGTAATATGTACAGATTTGTAGTTCTTAAAAAAGTAGATTTTGTAATATGAGATTGTAGTTCTTACTTGTTGATTTTTGTAATATGTAGAAAGTTGTGGTTCTTAAAAAAGTAAATTTTGTAATAGATAGGAACTTGTAATTCATGAAGAAGTAGTTCTTGTAATATGTAGAATATTCTAATTCCTAAAGAGTAGTTTTTGTAATATTTAGAATTTCTAGTTCATAGAAGATAGAGTTTTAGTAGTGGATTATAGGTTTACTTTCATGCTTGTGAACAATCAATTTTGGTAGTTATAGTTCATAAAGGATCAAGTTGAATAGCATGCTCTACTTACTTCTAGATTGCTAGAAGAACCCACGAATCATGCTCTACTAACTTCTAGGTTGCTAGAGAAACCCATGAATCATGCTCTACTTACTTCTAGGTTGCTAGAAGAACCCATGAATCGTATGTTGTAGGTTGTTCTAGTTAAACTTCTAAAAGAACCCATGAATTTAGTTCCATGATTGTTGTAGTTCAATTTTCTAAATAACCAATGAATTTAGTTCCATGATTGTTCTAGTTCAATTTTATAAAGAACCCATGAATTTAGTTCCATGATTGTTCTAGTTCAATTTTATAAAGAACCCATGAAATTAGTTTCTATGTTGTTCTAGCTTAAATTTGAGAAAGAACCCATGAGCCTAGTTGCATGTGTTCTAGCTTAAATTTGAAAAAGAACCCATGATTTTAGTTGCACATTGTTCTAGTTTAAATTGAGGAAAAACCCATGATTCTAGTTACATGTTGTTCTAGTTTAATTGAGAAAGAACCCATGATTCTAGTTGTATGTTGTTCTAGTTAAAATTGGACCATATCATGTGAATGTTCTTCATCTCCAATATATAGATAACAATAAGGTGTTAGTGAGGTTAACACAAGATAATAGTTCATATAAGCGGGTTATGCTGTGATATGTTAGTGGCAAAAACATGCACTCGATTACGGGTAAAAATGGTTGGAAAAGTCACTATTTGTTGTTAGCTTGATAAAAGCTTGTCTAGGGTATTATAGTTACCTTAGGGGCCATCGACCCTCAAGACTCGTATCTTAACACCTTGGAAACTATGGATAAGTCACACCTCGTGCGCCGACGGATCTTAACCGGTGTGGGTTGATCGCGGGCCGAGAATGTTGACGAGATCTGAGTTAGAGGTAGTGATAAGTGGGGGAGATCCCATCACTAGTGTCTTGGATCGATAGGCCATGAGATTGGACCATGACAATCTCAGGAAAGTCTAGGTTGAAAACCCCGTAAGCTTGTTTAGGATTAGTGACATCATTAGGGTAGTAATTTGTAAGGATCATTACTTAACCATTTTTGCCAAAAGGAAGAGTTGGTATTAAGGGTGATACCTTATGATCCAACTCTCCCTATAGGCCGACACTAGGTGGTGTTATTGGGTTGTACCTTCCCATCGAAGGAATACGTACGGTGCCTTCTCACGAGTTGGTAGCACGGGTTGCGTATCTCATTCTGTTAATTCCTGAAATACCATGATAAGAACGTGAGGTTCCCCTGTCGGAACTAGGAGATGGACCCCGAAATTCCATCACGTTCTATGCTAGGGAAGCGAACAGGCCTTAGACCACGATCTATGAGTTATGGGTGCCACAGGATAGGCTTCGAGCTATCCTGTGCTGCAAATACCCTGCATTCGTCTGACTTTTGAGTGAGGTCCAGTACGCCGGGTAGTAGTGGCAAACATAGACACCATGAGCGTACTGCATTGGTGGGACTTGACCACATCTGCAACCTCATCAATCACGTTGTATCTGTAGGGAACAGGTTGTGTACAAAAGTAGAATTTATTATGCGGATATGGAGAATGACTTGATATGGACGTATGTAGTTATGGGATGCATACGATTCCAGATTCTCGCTTGCATTAGAATAAGTGCATCCTAGTCTTAGTTGACATTGCATTAGATTCTAAGCCATAACAGCCACGAACACTTAAACTACACCGACACATTTTACCATGCATAAAATATGTTTGTTTAAAATTGAGATTCGCTGCTAGTCATCAGTCTTTAAGCGTCAGTATATGTACTGACGTCCCCACTCAAATAGGTTGTGGATGCAGGATCACTAATCCTGAAGAAATCTAGTCAAGGCATAACTTCCAAGCAAAGAGCTCAATGTTATTTGTTTCTCTCATGTATATTTTGATGTAATCTTTGGAAACAATGTAAACACTCGGTTTGTACTATTTTGTATTGAGTAAAAAGTTTTAAATTTTCCTGTTTTTCTGTGTATTGTGGCTAATTAAATGTAAAGGTCCTGGCTCGTGTCTCGAATTCTCCACATATGAAGTTCGGAGCGTTATAGAATGGGACATAGTACTACGTGCATTAGATAGGTTAATAAAATGAATAATTACCCTCACTTGAAATCTCATGCTTGACCCTGTATACTGTCATCGATATTGATATTGAATTGTAAATATTAATTATTGCATGATTGAACATAGACCGTTAACATTATTGCCATTCCTTAATTTTGGTTCTTCACTTTGATCCAGTCCTTCAGTAGTGACATACCATGCCTTTAATTGTTCTCTGTTTTCCACTACTTGCTGTCCATGACTTACTCTAAGGATATTATTTTCTTTATTTTTAGATCACAAGTTTGCAGGTAGTGAAGGCACTATACCAGAAGGACTTGGTGAGCAACAATTCTAGAGAATGGAGCTGAAGATTTTACTGCTTTAATTATCTGTTCCTATTATTTTCCCTTTGAACAATGTTATTGATATTGTACTTTGTTTTGGGTTTTGTTGACCGAAAGTTTGTTTTATCCCAGATGTTGGACATCATGTTTTGGATTAATTCATTAATTATTGAAGTTATTCTTTGTTTATGTGATTATATTCGTTTGCATGGTTGTGATTGTTATTCATATTATTGAGTTAGACTAGTACAGCTTATGGATGGTGTTTACATCATTCGCCAGGCCTTCATTACGTACTCATAGTCCTTTATCTTGGGAAGCGGGACGTGACACCTATACACACACTACCATATCTATAGGCCCAAAGTGTTGGTGTATGCCCTAGTGGACAGTTGTGTATTGACTTTACTAGTTTACATTGTATCATGCCATTCATTTCATATATAGACATTTTATTTATTGTGTTATTTATTGTGAATTAAATGATCATAATTAGGTCCATGGAATAGTAAGTTCAATGCCATGAGATATCAAGTACATGACTTAATTGTGGGATCCTATTGGCTGAAATCAGAACACTATTCTTAAATGTCCTTAGTTAAGTTTTATTGTGAATTAGAACAACGATAATACATAGAGACTAATGTGTGCATAGAATGATGACCATTCTCACGGGTCATAAATATGAGATATCAAGTCTTCACATGAGTACATATTAGAGTAATAATGTACTGGACTGACCCACTATGAGAACGCTACATAGATCGTTACGTGTCATAAGTGGTTCTCACAGTGACCATGGTGTACGTAGTCCTTTAACTTGAAGTCACTACGGTTTCCTACATGAGAAGTTATATGTTTTAATGCCGTCAAACGTTGCCTGTAATAAGGTGATTATAAAGGCGACTATTGGATATACTACAAATCATACAAAGAGATGTGAGTGACTTAGATAGGATTTATCCCTCCTACATAATAGGAGGGAATTCTGTGGGCACCAAGATTGAGTGAGACTGCAAAATGATTCACTGTGCTCAAATAAGTCAATATGAGATATTGATCTCATTTGTTTTAGTAAGTCTACTTGGAGAAACCAAAGATTGAACTATACAACGGTGACACGCTCTATGTCTTGTGGTCAATTAAGATATCTAAACAAAGGGACTAGACTACATGGTAACATTGGTCACAGATATGTTATGTCAAATTACTAACATTTCCGTTACTTGAGTAGCAGACTAGTTCACATTGTATCATGACATTGATTTTCATTTAGGCATTTCATTTATTGTGTTATTTATTGTGAATTAAATGAACATAATGAGGTCCTTAGAATAGTAAGTTCAATGCCATGAGATATCAAGTGCATGACTTGATTGTGAGATCCTATTGGTTGAAATCAGAACACTGTTCTTAAATGTCCCTAGTCAAGTATTATAGTGAATTAGGACAATGATAATACATAGAGACTAATGTGTGCATTGACTGATGACCATTCTCACGGGTCATGGATATGAAATATGAAGTCTTCTCATGGGCACATATTATAGTAATAATGTACTGTACTGACCCACTATGGGAACGTTGCATGAATTGTTACGTGTCATAAGCGGTTCTCACAGTGACCATGGTGTACGTAGTCTTTGGACATGAAGTTACTACGGTTCCCTACATGAGAAGTTATATGTTTTAATGTCGCCAAACGTTACCTGTAATAAGGTGATTATAAATTCGACTAATGGATATACTACAAATCATACGGAGGGATGTGAGTGACTTAGATATGATTTATCCATCTTACATAGCAGGAGTGATATCTACGAGCCCCATGATTGAGTGAGATTGCAAAATGCATGACTGTGCTCAAATGAGTCAATATGAGATATTGATCTCATTTGTTTTAGTAAGTCTACTCAGACATCAAGAAACTAAAGATTGAACTATACAATGGTGACGCGCTCTATGTCTTGTGGTCAATTAAGATATCTAGACAAATGGACTAGACTACATGGTAATATTGGTCACGGATATGTTATGTCAAATCACTAACATTTCCATTACTTGAGTAGCAGACTAGTTTACATTGTATCATGACATTTATTTTATATTTAGGCATTTCATTTATTGTGTTATTTAATGTGAATTAAATGAACATAATGAGGTCCTTAGAATAGTAAGTTTAATGCCATAAGATATCAAGTGCATGACTTGATTGTGAGATCCTATTGGCTGAAATCAGAACACTGTTCTTAAATGTCCCTAGTCAAGTATTATAGTGAATTAGGACAACGATAATATGTAGAGGCTAATGTGTGCATAGACTGATAACCATTCTCACGGGTCACGGATATGAGATATCAAGTCTTCACATGGGCACATATTATGGTAATAATGTACTGGACTGACCCACTATGAGAACGCTGCATAGATCGTTACGTGTCATAAGCGGTTCTCACAGTGACCATGGTGTACGTAGTCCTTGAACTTGAAGTTACTACGGTTCCCTACATGAGAAGTTATATGTTTTAATGTCGTCAAACGTTGCTTGTAATAAGGTGATTATAAATTCGACTAATTGATATACTACAAATCATACGGAGGGATGTGAGTGACTTAGATATGATTTATCCATCTTACATAGCAGGAGTGATATCTACGAGCCCCATGATGGAGTGAGACTGTAAAATGCATAACCGCGCTCAAATGAGTCAATATGAAATATTGATATCATTTATTATAGTAAGTCTACTCAGACATCAAGAAACCAAAGATTGAACTATACAAGGGTGACACGTTCTATGTCTTGTGGTCAATTAAGATATCTAGACAAAGGGACTAGACAACATGGTAACATTGGCCATAGATATGTTATGTCAAATCTCTGACATTCCGGTTACTTGAGTAGCAACTAATTTACATTGTATCATGATATTTATTTTATATTTAGGCATTTCATTCAGTGTGTTATTTATTATAAATTAAATGAACATAATGAGGTCTTTAGAATAGTAAGTTCAATGCCATGAGATATTAAGTGCATGACATGATTGTGAGATCCTATTGACTGAAATCAAAACACTGTTCTTAGATGTCCCTAGTCAAGTTTTATTGTGAATTAGGACAACGATAATACATATAGACTATTGTGTGCATAGACCGATGACCATTCTCACGGGTCATGGATATGATATATCATGTCGTTACATGGGTACATATTATAGTAATAATGTACTGGACTGACGCACTATGAAAATGCTTCATGGATCGTTGCTTGTCATAAGCGGTTCTCACAGTAACCATGGTGTGCATAGTCCTTTGAATTGAACTTACTACGGTTCCCAACATGAGAAGTTATATGTTTTAATGCCTTCAAACGTTGCCTGTAATAAGGTGATTATAAAGTCGACTATTGGATATACTGCAAATCGTACGGAGGGATATAAGTGACTTAGATATGATTTATCCCTCTTACATAATAGGAGTGATATCTACGGGCCTCATGATTGAGTGAGACTGCAGAATGCATGACCGTGCTCAAATGAGTCAATATGAGATATTGATCTCATTTGTTTTAGTAAGTCTACTCGGACACCGAGAAACCAAAGATTGAACTATACAAGTGTGACACGCTCTATGCCTTATTGTCAATTAAGATATCTGGACAAAGGGATTAGACTACATGGTAACATTGGTCATGGATATGTTATGTCAAATCACTTACATTTCGTTACTTGAGTAGCAGACTAGTTTACATTGTATCATGACATTTATTTTATATTTAGGCATTTCATTTATTGTGTTATTTATTGTGAATTAAATGAACATAATGAGGTCCTTAGAATAGTAAGTTCAATGCCATGAGATATCAAGTGCATGACTTGATTGTGGGATCCTATTGGCTGAAATCAGGAATACTGTTCTTAAATGTCCATAGTCAAGTATTATTGTGAATTAGGACAATGATAATACATAGAGACTAATGTGTGCAAAAACTGATGACCATTTTCATTGGTCATGGATATGAGATATCAAGTCTTCACATGGGTACCTATTAGAGTAAAAATGTACTGGACTGACGCACCATGAGAACGCTGCATGGATCGTTGCGTGTCATAAGTGGTTCTCACATTGATCATGGTGTACGTAGTCCTTTGACTTGAAGCTACTACGGTTCCCTACATAAGAAGTTATATATCAAATCACTGACATTCCCGTTACTCGAGTAGCAGTGATGTATTGGTAGATACCGCTTACTGTTTGTAATAGTCGAATATGATTTTAGTACTATTATCAACGTAATGGGAACGTACAGGATCTCACACTTAGAATGGATCAAAATTGAGATTTATATTCAAAAGATGAATTTAATTAGGAATCTAAGTAAGACTTGGACTTCTGACATTGGTTGGACAGTTAATTAGATTAAATGGGCTGACTAAAGTTCAAAGGCCCACACACGAATCTGACCCAGGTCAGATTGTGAGCCCAACAAACTCATTACCCTCTTAGAGTTGGTTTTCTGCACCAATATATATGATATGTATCTATAGAAAAGACACACATGAAAAACCCTAGCCGTCACAAAAAGTGAGAGAAGAGATTGTGAGGAGGAACATCCCCATCCCGTAGCTAAGGGAAAGCCATTTTTTTAGTTCCGTTCGTATGAATACCAATATTGCAGTACTGTGATCAGTATACTATGAAAATAACATATCAATCTTTAAGGTATTACTCCTAAACGTGATTTATGGTTTTTGCATAGATCCATAGCTAGGTTTCAATGTTCTTTTGTAATTTTTCCGCTGTGTATTTAATTTGTGATTCGAAACCTAACACATAGCAATTAATTACTAAGCTCCCCATGAAAGCTCATTCATGGCCCATCATAATTCCATATATACCATCACATATACTCCTCAAATACGGGGTATTACATACACCCCACATTGAGATCTTAGCATCCTCGCTAAGCTCAGGACATGCAACCTGATCCAGGATTGCATTTCTAGCCGATGTGTAGTAGAGTACCCTGATTCTGCTAGCATACTACCTCTGGTCTCTCTACCAGCGTACTGTCCCAGCTCCAAATCAGGCGTACATCTAACCCACTTCTACCCACAGTCGGTGTCGAAAGTCGGTTCTGATACTATTTGTAATGCCCCGAGTCCAGCTCAGCTGTGCACGCGCCTACGCGTGCACACACACGTGCCTACGTATGTTTGTGCATGCAAAAAATAAGTCCTAACAATAGTCCACCATAGGCTTGCCTCAAAAAAGGTGTCATGACTTTTAAGTCACCACCACACTTCATGAACTCATGACCTCATAGTAATTAATCCATAATACTCTATAGGCCCAATACACACACTACCATATCTATAGGCCCATAAAAATTAATTACTATGACCACCATGAAAGCCCATTCATAACTCACCATCTATATAAAAAAACACAAAGCAAAGCTATCAAGTGCCTCTTATTCATTTGAAAGAAAATCAACGATCTAAATTTTTATTCTCAAAAGACATTTTTCCCCAAAATGTTTTCCCTCCCCAACATTCAAAAATCCCCCCCCCCCTCCCCCCAAAAAAAAGAAAAACAAAACAACTCCTTCATTATTACTCTCTCTCTCTCTCTCTCTCTCTCTTCCCCTCTTTTATACATTTTCATAATTCTTTCTCTATCTTTTTTTTTAACCCAGGTATGTCAACAACAAAAGCAGTGAATGTTTTTTTTTGGTCATGCAATTTATTATGCTTTTTTTTATTATTTCAAAATTTTAATTATGTTGTTTTTTTCGGATTATGCTTTCATAACTCAATAACATTCACTTCCATTTAATTGTTTTTGAATTACCATATTTGATCTGATTGTAGAATACTTCACTGAGTAATTGCTTTTGATTAGAATGCTTCAATGAGTTAATTTTGATTAGAATGTTTTTTTTATTATGCAATTTTGGTTTATGCTTTTTTTGAATATTTGGGCATTTGCTGCTTTGAAAGATCCTTGCAAATTCTTTAATTGACTCGCTTGATCGTACTTTTATGGACAAATCCATGCTTAATCCTTGTATTTTTGGTTTTTACAGCTACAATATTGTATCTTGATCAGCTTTGCTGCAATTTTCACTTCACGTATATATCACAACAAATTTTCTCTTTTAAATTCATACATAGTTAACTACATAAAAAACAAATAAAGGGGAACTAACTCATGCAGTTTGAGGCATTAACCATAACTCATGCAGTTATAAAATGAATTGTTACTTGTCATGCCCTGCTTCCCAAATGAGAATACGGAATACAGATACGTGACTAAGCCCAGCGAATGATTTTCATCATCCATAATCTGTTCGAAATCTTTTCAACATTTCACAAGAATAATCAGAGTCGGAAGCAAAAGTATCAACCATGCATGCACATATGAATCAAAATACCAAATATCCTGGGTCACATTGCCCAAATACAAATTGTAACCCCTGTTTTCCTAAAATGTATTTTTGTGTATTTTCTGTAATTTAAAAATTTTCGCAAATTATTATCTTTCTGGTTTTCAAATTCTTTTGTCAAAATGTATTTTTTTTGACCTTCTATTTTAAAATATGTTTTCGATCAAATGAATTTATTTGTAACTATTTTCTGTGATTTTATATTTTAATAAAATATTATTATTATTATTGTTATTATTGTTACTAGTTTTACCCTGTGCAAATTGCACAGACCAAAATAATTTTGAGAGACTTATAAAATTGTATGTGATTCAAAAATTTAGAGATGTCTTTTAACTGTTTCAATTACAATATAATCAAAAAACGAAAATTCTACAGATTAACCAATTCATATTTTTAAACCAAGCAATTTTCAAACCAACCAACATCATTCTATATTTCCATTCAATTTAAAGGAAAGAGAGAAAAAAAGTCAAATAATTACCAAAGTTGGGTTGTGGCTCTTCTTGGACTCCTTGATGTACTCCGCTATCTCCTTCTCCACAGCGTGCTTCTCAACCACCTTCTCTCTTAAATCAAGCATTCTCTCTAAAATCAATCATAATCAACATTAGAAATACATGGAGGAAACCATAATTGATAATTAGCTATATCAAAATATGACAAATATACAGATTAACTAATTCACATTTTAAAACCAACATCATTCTACATTTTATATTCTATTGAAAGGACCCCATAATTTAAGATGTGTAATTTTTCAACAATTCCTCCACCAAGACAAATGTAAACCCTAAGTCACTAAATTTAGAGATGCCCTTTACTTTTTAACGCAACAGTATCCACGCATTTTTTTCGAACATCGTAATCAACATTCTTGACCACTCATAATCAATAAGAATAACATTATCTTGCATTATAAGGTGACAAATTTGTTACAACATCATCTTCGGTTCAGATAGTAATTGAAAATCACAACTAACACTAACAACTAACTAAAAATGAAACCCTAAAAGTCAAGAACCACAGTAATCCAAATTAAATCGACAAACAACTAATCTACAAATAAAACACAATGAATCAAACAAATCACTCACAACTCCGTTTTCGGTGACAGTAGTAGCAAAGAATGTATGATCAATTTGAAATCCATGTACAAAAGATGCGGAATAAAAAATTAAATGGCGACGATCAAATGGTAAGGATGGGCAAACGGCGATGGACGAAGAATGGCGAGGATGGGTTAGGTGGGGTTGGGGGATTTGGGAGAGGGAGGTTTTTGTGTGTTTTGTTTTGTGTTTATTTTGTTTTGTTAAGTTAAAGGTGTGCTCTGCACGTGATAAAATTAGGCTGAACTCCTACTTTTGCTCTTCTTTCTTTATTTCAAAATAGATAAAGGAGAGATGGGATATGTCTATTAGCTTAAGATATAGTATAAATTTTATGTGGATTTGTAGTAAGAAGTGTCCGCAAAGGACGATGCCTTTTCCGCCGCAATATTTCAAATCTTTGATGTCGTGCATATGCAGAAAGTGCTTTATTGAGTTGGAAAGACAACATATTATTTTGGTCTCACATCCTACATTAGTAAATGTTATTTTTGTTCAATTACTTAAATATGAATAGTAATATTACTTTTATAATTTACCTAATTCAATACATTGAAGAAAAAAAATAGAAAGAAACATTACATACTAAGAAAAATAACAATAGGGATTAAATCAGAAAAATGTATAAAACATACCTGATGTAATGTAAAATTTCTTGTTTGCCTCAAACTAACTGGAAATCTCCTTATATCTTTGATTCTTCACACATATTGTTGCAATCAAAATAGTTGAAAATGTGTCAATAACACCAATCTCTTGATTATTCAATATTCAAATTTAACAATAGGCCTTTGAAATAGCATAATACATAGATATAATATAATGGTCTCGCATGGTATAACATATAAACATACAACAATAAAAAGAAGAAAAAAAGAAAAACACAAACATAGATACATCCATGGACATAAACACACATAAACAAATAAACATAGATAAACATATAAACATTTAAACATAGATAAACATATAAACATATAAACATATAAATATGTGCAATATTGCATAGGCTTTGGTACTCTCATCTCTAGTTATTTGATGATGTCACAGTATTGCATAACAAATACCCTCGTGCAATATTGGTACATGGAAGAAGGAGTATATTGGTAGATGGAGTCAAGAATCAAAATCTATAACATCAAAATCTATATCATAGAAGGAGGAGTGTATGTTATCCCTATACTCAATGTGATATTACATCTATACTTAATGTGATATTCTCGACCTCACTATTGCTTTTAATGTTTTGAAAGACATTACAATCCTTTTAACTTTAAAAGATTGATCAACCAACTTTGAAATGCATTACTATTCAATCAATCAACCCAAAATCAAATTAACTTTAAAAGCTCAGATTTTTAAACCCTAACACTATTCAATATCTGTAACATTTGATAGAAAAATTTGAGTTGTTTTTAAAAAAAACTTAAAGTAGATATAATTCTTACATAATTGCTGAAGATTAATTAGTTTGCTAGGCTTCATCTATGAAGTAATAACCAATAAAATTCAAACTAAATTCAAAAACAATAAGATCAAACTATCTATTTTTTGATGGAGTCATCATCCTCATTCATGTGGGCTGATTCCTGTTGTGAAATTGTGATGTTAAACTAAGAAGATCAAACCAAATTCAAAAGCTGAGATCTTTAAATCTTAACCTAACTCAATATATGTAAGATTCATAAGGAAAATGTTACATTTTTAAAAAGAAGAAATAGCAAATCTTCCACTGTGCGATTGTTAGATTTTTAAGAAGAAGGCTCCTTAAGAAGCCTTTCCACTGTGTAGAATTCACGCATAAATCCAAGAGATCAAGACACACAGTCCAATTTATTCCATTTATATTCAAACTATTTGTTCCTTATTTGTGTTATTTCAGTGAAATCAAGAGCAAGATGCAAAGTGATTTTCTTTGAATTTTTTTTAATTGGTGTGACAGAGATTTGGATGCAGGAAGGTACTCGCAAAGGGAAGCAGATCAATATGAATGCTTCAGGGGGTTCCTGTACATGTTTGAGGAGATCCAAATTCTTCTTTTGCATTTTTCATGAAATTTTTTTGCCCAAGTAAGCATAATCTTTTTTCCTCTTTGCAGTATGTACTAAATTCAAAAGCAGGGATCTTTAAATCCTAATGTAACTCAATATATGTAAGATTTGAAAGGAAAATATTAGATTTTTAAAAAGAAGAAATAGCAAATCTCACCAGTGTCAAGCGGCCCAACGATGTCGATGTCATTCCAAATTGCATGACCATCAAGTCACCGACCGTGGAGCCACCGGCACGCTGCGAGAGCCGTCAAGCCACTGAACGCCAGCTAGCTACTTTTCGGCACGCTGCGAGATCCAGCGAGCCACCGAATGTCGATTTGCTACCCGGCACGCTGCGAGAGGCGTCGAGAGGCTTGGAGAGGCGGCTGTTCTTTTGCTGCGTTTTTCGTTTTTTTTAGATGAAAGGGCGTGGTGCAGTGAGAGGAATTGGGGATTTTGATTTGTGGATTTTTTGAGATGTGGGTGGATTTTGGGGTAGGGTGGGTTAGGATTTATGGGTTTAGGGGAGATGTGGTAGAAGAAAGGTTTTTTTTTTGGTGTGTTTTTAATTAATACTGTTTTGGCAATTGATGCGGACTGCACGTGTTAATTCCTACTTTTGCTCTCCTTGCTTCATTTCAAAATGGAGAAAGGAGAGAGGGGGTAAGCCTATTAGCTTAAGATATATATTAGTGTTGACAGGTTATTAACGACCTATTTCTATGTACAAATTGTATTTGTAGTATTTTAAATAAATGGTATTTTGTAATGCAAATTACATTTTATTAGAGACAATATTTTTATTTGTTATTAATTTTATATACCCATTTTTTTCTTATTGGATTTTTTCTTAAACCCATTTTAATACCCATATCCATTAACCCATATTCAATTACCTAATAAAAACCCCAACTCAGTTAACCCATCCCCAAACTCGGTCACTTCACCCAACCCGTTATCAACCTTACTATCCTAATCAGTTATTCCAAACTATCACTGGTAACGGGTCGGGTCGGGTCGGGTAGCTCAATACCCAGACCTGCATCCGGTCATGGACGGGTCCAAATACTGGACCCGGACTCAGACCCATGAAATTCGGGTCCGGGTCCGGGTCCGGTTCCCCACAAGAAATGTTACCCGTTCGCTTTCGGGTCCGGGTCCGGGTCCTATTTCTAATCACGGGTCCGGTTCGGTTCCGGTCTTTACATATTTGTTTTAATAACAAATCAATCCATGATTGCTGAATACCGGTACTGTCTTTATTCTTCAAATTGAGTCACAATGTAGCACAATATATGCTCTGAATTTGTTATATAATTCGTCAATGTTATGATTTCTGATAGTTGTATGTGCAATTGACTGGAAGAATATCAAATTAATTGTTTATCATCATTAACGCTAGTGTGGCATTCTGTTTTCCAGGTACTACAAAATTGTGGAAGCCGATCACATTTTTTTTATTGTGAACCGGGAGAGAGCAGGTGTTCAGTTTGATCTTCTGTACAATAGCATCTTCCAACGCTGTCGAAAACATGTATTTAGGACCACACCGCAAACCATACCCAACCAAACCAGCGACTAGGTTGCATCAACTTTCAGAAGACAGTAGGGAGCAAGGTAGAGAGCATCTGTAGAAAGAAGTACACACTATTTTGTTTACCTCCTCTTTGATCTGAAACTGTAGAATCCGGCTTTTTGGAGTCTGTAAAATTTGAGTTGTATGCATATTACTATGTTGATTCGATCTGACAATTTGTGGGAGGGAGTTGAATTTGTAAATGAGGAATATGAGAGGCTTATATGGGGTTGACTATTGATGTAAATTAGTCAGTATACTGACTAATTTATGAGTTGGATCTATATTGGGTTGGATCTATACTTTTGATATACTGACTAATTTATGAGTCGGTGATTGGCAATCTACTTTTGATATATTGAGTGGCACTGGTAACGGGTAACGGGTCGGGTCCGGGTGGGGTCCGCTTCATTTATTGATTAATTCTTTATTGCGGGTCCGGATCAGTTCCATTTTTAGGGGACCCAGACCCGATCCGAAATTTCAACGGGTAGTTATTTAGGACCCATACTCTACCCAAATTAGATCGGGTCGGTTCCGGTCCAACGCCGGGTCCGGGTCGGGTCCGGGTTTCGGGTTTTAGTACCAATGCTATTCCAAACCTATTATTCCTATCCAAATTATTCATTAACCTTCCTAATATAATATACCTGTCCTACCTAATATAAACCACCTAGCATCTAACCAGCTTATATTAACCTTCAATACTGTGAGCATTTTTCCCCCTACCCGGATCCACCTAATCCAAACTGACCCACTTCATTTCCTGTAGCCGTCATTGCACCCTCTCCTTTTCTCCTAACCCTAATTCATATCCCTTGTATATTTGTTTTCAAAACCGTGCAGCATATTATCTTTTTTTTTTCTTCCAAACCATTGCACCCTTATTCCGTGTTCTCTCTCTCCCGTTTTCTCTTCATCCGTCGTCTCGCGCTCTCTTGCTTTTGGGATTTTATTGCGCGTGCTCGAGTGCGCGTGTGGATCGTTCGTGAGTCCGTGGATTTTCGTTCGTGGGATTTGCTTCCACTTTTGATTCGCATCATTCTTCATCTCCAAATTAAGGCAAGTAACTTGTACTCCAATTTATTTGTTTGATACAAGTCAAAAAGTTCACCTATAGTGTAGTTGGGTCTAGAGACAATCCTAGATTGTATTTTCTTTGATGTGTTTTGTCTCTATTGTGATATTTTGGCCATAGAAGACTCATGACACAAATCTTGATATGAAATAACCTAGGAATCGCCCGTTCTTGAATTTGAATCGTGTATGTGTTACTTGTGTGCAAATTTGTGTTTGGATTGAGACCCATATGATATATTTGGTGTGGACATGTTAATAACCCTAAATAATTATGTTTAGACACTTGGTAGGTTGTATTTCAAGTTTGGATGTGTTTGGATCAGTATTCTTGAAGTTATGATGTTCTTGATTTGAAGTGTGAAATCTGTAAATTCTGGAGGTTCTATTTTGTTTGCTGTTTTCGTCCATGCTACAGTCAGTATCTTGATTCCTGTATAAAAGATAAATTTTAGATAATTTTGTCTATTTTCAAACCCCACTGGTTTTTCTTGATTTGGATTTCTTATGACTGAGTTATGAATGTTTTGGTACAGACGTGTCGATCAATTCCAGATTCTGTTTTGGGTCAATTTTGTTAACAAACTATTTTCAAGAACTATTCTATACATATTATCTTGATCTAATATTTTGGTCAGTATTTCTTTATGAAGTTAGGGACTACCCAGATTTTTGATGAATTTCAAAGACAAGTTTTATGTGGTGTTTCATGCTCTTTTCTAAATTCACTCATGCTGTATTTTGCTTACTGTGTAGTAAAGAATCCTGTTTTAACTATAATTCCTTATACTGTATGAAAATTCTTTGTGAAATATGAAAGTTAGTCAAATCTATTTATTTTCATATCCCTTTGGCGGAATTGGATTTTGATTCACTGATTGTGAGATATCTTAGTTTTCGTACAGTAGTGTTGAGATTTCCACATTTGTTAAACTATGTTTTCTAGATGCTTACTTATTTTTGATGGCTTATCTATTCTTACTGGAATATTATGATACTTGTTATTTTGATTCTAGACATATAGGGAAATACCCCAGATTTTTCGTGAATTTATTTAATGTGTTTTCATGCTGTTTTCATGCCCTTGAATTCGTTTTCCTGATTTCTGACTGAACATGATTTCTGTCTTCAAATCAGTTTTGAGCAGAGTTGTTGTAAACTAGTATATAACTTAATTATACTCATTGGATTCGTGTGGATGTCTAGTTTCCAGATCCTTCGACGGATCCATATTTGCATTTCTATAGAGACCAGAATCACTGTTTTAGTAATGATCTGTCATGCGGTCCTGATTATGAACCTACACCCTTTTTGCTCGATTATGTGACTGTATATCATCTAGGCATGCTGATTTGTTTCCCTGAACCTTATACTGATTATACCATGTTAACTTGACACTATTTTGTACACATTCATGTCTGTTTGATAACCATAATAAAAGTAACCAAGCCGGGATTTTAAGAGAAAGATCTAATAGTGGATAATTCAGAAACGTGTACTCGGAAGGGTGCCCGTGTTTTCCATATTTGGAATTTGGTATATGATTTGGATTAATTGGAATTTGGTATATGATTTGGATTATTTGGAATTTGGTATATGATTTGGTTAATTTGGAATTTTGTATATGATTTGGATTATTTAGAATTTGGTATATGATTTGGATTACTTGTTTCCGAGTATACTGCCCTCTATGGTCCACTATGAAATCTGAAGCAAAACTGTTTTGTTGTAGCAACCATGTTGTATGGGCAGCATGAAGTGCTACTTAGATAGTAATCACTACAAGACTTGAACATGATTACCTGTACATGAGACCTGAACATGATACTTGAACATGATACATGCTTGCTTGATACTTGACTACAAGATACATGAGACGTGATACTTGAAATTTGATATTTGGTACATGTTACATGATTACCTGTTACCTGATTATCCTGACTACCTGATACTCGATACATGTTTACCTGTTTACCTGTTTACCTGTTTACCTGTTGACCTGTTTACCTGACACTTGACACATGGTACCTGTACCTGTTAGTATACCCTGTTGCTAGTTAGTTTTTCCATGTACTTGTATCCTACATTATTTGTGACCCGCGACTTGCAATTGACGGGTACTTGTGTTTTCTCTTTTCCTCTTTCCTGCATTCGTTGAATTGCAGATTTTGGAGGACAGTTTCCAGACAAGATTGGTGACATGCTGTAATTGATATTGGAATTTTGCTATTATTATTTCTTGTATTGCTTGAACAATAATTGTATTCATGTATTTGGATTTATTCTTGTATTTGAGCAATGTGACCCAGGATTATTTGTGTATTTCAGATCATGACTATTTGAGATTAATATATTTTATTTTAAGTATTCTTGTTGGTATTAGGTTCATATGTGCATGTGGTTGATTTTTTTGGCTTCCAACTCTGATTATATTGTAAAATTTTGCAAAGATTCTTGAACAGCTTATGGATGATGAAAATCATTCGCTGGCCTTTTGTTACGTGCTCGTATTCCATATTTTTGGGAAGCGAGGCGTGACAGTGGCTGATGCTAGCCTCCCGTCTACCGACTGTTTTGGTCTTTCCCCCGGCTTTGGGCCTCGGCAATGTAATATCTAGGGGTAATTATTTTGTATGTTTGGCTTCTTATCTTCCACTATGTTGTTCTGCTGTTGTTGGTACACTGTCTGTATTTAGCCAATGTTCTGTTTGTTGGTCTTTTTCTTCGGCTGGGTTATGATGGCATTGCTGAATGTTTTTTGCTCCCTTTCTGTGGGGGATGACCAGCCTGGGCTTAAATGTATTATTTGCTGTGTTAGCTTATTCTTATGCTATGGGTTTAGTTATTTCTCTTTATTGCAGTCTGGCTAGTTTGTGGGCAATGTTCACTCTATCCCCCTGCAGTTATCATAGTTGATTCGTATATTATTGTCATTGTTATTTTTTCTAGTCTGAGTGTATTCATCTCATCGGATTGATTGCTTGGAGTGTCCCTCAGTGCATTTTGCTGATCGGTTTGGTCGGATGGAGTCTCTTTCTAGAGACAACCAAAAATTTGTGTTTTCATTGATGGGTTTTGTCTCTACTATGATAAATTGACCATAGATGACTTATGACACCAATCTTGATAGGAGATAACCTAGGTTGTAACCAAAACTTGATATTTAGTCATGTATGTGAATATTTGTGTGAATTTGTGTTTGGATGAACACCCATGTGAAATAATAGAGGTGGACATGTTAGTAACCCTAAATCATGATGTTTAGATGTTTGGTAAGTTGAATTTCAAGTTTGGAGGTGTTTGGATCAATATTGTGAAAGTTATGATGTTCTTGATTAGAGGTGTGAAATCAGTATTTGCTGCTTGTTCTAATTTGATTGCTGTTTTCGTCCATGCTACAGTCAGAATATTGATTCCAAAATAAAAGATGAATTTTAGATAATTTTTTCTATTTTCAAACCCCACTGGTTTTGGTTGATTTGGATTTCGTATGACTGAGTTATGAATGTTTTAGTACAGATGTGTCGATTTATTCCAGATTTAGTTTTTGGATTAATTTTGTTAACAAATTATTTTCAAGAACTATTCTATACATATTATCTTGATCTAATATTTTGTTAAGTGTTTCTATATGAAGTTAGGGACTACCCAAAATTTTGATGAATTTTAAAGACAAGTTTTATGTGGTGTTTCATGCTCGTTTCTAAAATCTACTTGTGCTGTATTTTGCGTGCTGTTCTTTAAAGAATTATATTTTCACTATGATTCCTTATACTGTATGAAAATTCTTTGTGAAATATGAAAGTTAGTAAATTCTATCTATTTTCATATCCCTTTGGCGGAATTGGATTTCGATTAACTGGTTGCGAGATATCTTAGTTTTCGTACAGCAGTGTTGAGATTTTCAGATTCGTTAAACTATGTTTTCTTGATGCTTTTGTATTTTTGATGACTTATCTATTCTTACTGGAATATTATGAAACTTGTTATTTGATTCTAGACATATATGGGAATACCCCAGATTTTTCGTGAATTTATTTAATGTGTTTTCATGCTGTTTTCATGCCCTTGAATTCGTTTTCCTGATTTCTGACTGAACATGTTTTCTGTTTTCAAACTTATTTTGAGTTAAGATGTTGTGAATTATTATATGACTTAATTATACTCGTTGGATTAGTGTGGATGTCCAGTTTCCACATCCTTGGACGGATCTAGGTTTGCATTTCTGTAGAGACGGGATTCACTGTTTTAGTACTGATTGGTCTTGCTGTCCTGAATATGAACATACACTGCTTTGCTCGTTTATGTGACTGTCTATCACCTATGCATGCTTATGTGTAACCCTAGACCTGATACTGATTATACTATGTTAGTTTGACACTGCTTCATGCCTATACCTGCCCGTTTGAGAATAATAATAAATAATCAAGCCAGGGTTTTAATAGGACAAATCTTGTAGTGGATAGTGCAGAAACGTGTACTCGGAAGGAGACAAGTTTACCGACCAAGTTTACCGATCAAGTTTACCGAACAAGTTCTGTGATTCTGTGAATTGCTGAGTACACTGCCCTGTATGGTCCCCTACGAAATCTAAAACGTAACTGTTTGTTGTAGCAACCGTGTGTTATAATATGGGGCGCATGAAGTGCTACCTAGATAGTAAAATAATAAGACTTGACATGACATAATCTGATTTCCTGTATACCAGATTATCCTGTTACAGGATTACCTGTTTACCTGTTACCTATATACCTGATTATCCTATTACATGATTACTTATTTACCTGTTACATGTATACCTGTTACCTGATACATGATACATGCTTGCTTAACACTTGACTACATGATACATGTGACTTGTTTACATGACACTTGATACTTGACACCTGATGCATGTTTACATGATGCCATTTATACCTATTCACCTTACCATGCTAGTTGTTATATTTTGACATGTGATTAGTTAGTTTTCCCCATGTGCTTGTATCCTACATTATAAGTGGCCCGTAACTTGCAATTGACGGGTACCTTGTTTTCTCTTTCTCTCTTTCCTGCAATCTATTAAATTGCAGATTTTGGAGATCAGTTGCCAGATGGAATAGGCGAGATGAGATATTAGTGGCTGGAGCTCTTGCTACATTTATTTATTTTCCTATTGCTATTTGAATAATGTATCTTGTACTTGGATTTATTCTTGTATTTGGGCAATGTGACCCAGGATATTTGTGTCTTTCAGACTATGACTATTTGAGATTAATATATTTTATTTCAAGTATTCTTGTTGGTATTTGGTTCATATGTGCATGTGGTTGACTTTTCTGGCTTCCGACTTTGATTATTTTGTGAGATGTTGTAAAGATTCCTGAACAGCTTATGGATGATGAAAATCATTCGCTGGGCTTTTGTCGCGTACTCGTATTCCGTATTCCTTTTGGGAAGCGGGGCGTGACAGGGTTTTTACAAATCATGTTCACAAATTATTTTCAAATACTAACCTTAATAAGGTCTAAAATACTAATAAAAACGAGAAAACCGGCAAAACTGAAAATATCCTTCTTGCACAAAATCAACTAGTTCACATAAAACTCATCCAAATCATAACCAAACATGAAATATAGTGTACTAAATGTCCAAGCTACATGGTATAGGGTATTTTACAAGTCCACAACAAGTCTACTACATATAACACAAACGAGCACAGGATATCAAATGAAAACATACATATACACAACAAGAAGTGGTCAACCCTAGGTTATTTCATGTCATGTATGTCGTGAGGCAACTATGGTCAAATAAACACAATAGAGACAAGATCAACAAGAGGATTCTGACACAAATTGTCTCTAGAACCCAACTATACTACAGGCGGTATTTAGTACTTGTATTACACAAAGAAAAGAAGACAAGTTACTAGCCTGAAAGACGACGACGGAAACGACTCCTAGAAAGAATAACGGGAATGGATTCCCAGGGCACGAACACCATGAACGAACGAATCCACGAAACCAAGAACAAGTCACACGAACCCAACGAATACCCGAGGTCCAACACACGCTCACCAAACCTACTCACACACGAGGGGGAAGCGAGAGAGAGAGGTCAGGATGATAGCGCCGGCGGGGAGAGACACAGTGCGGCACTAGGGCGCGACGCGATTGCAGGGAGGAGAAAAGCACAGGGCGCCCGGAGACTGTGGGGTCGCTGGTGGCCTGTAGTCAAAAGGAGGAAGAGGGGGGACAGGCTGGCTGTCGCGGCGGCTCCGCAACAGGGCAGGAAGAGGGGGACAAGGGGTGATCGGGGAGAGAGTAAGAACAGGAGGAATGGGAGAGTTGGCGGCTAGGGTGCATGGGTTGAAGGGGATGAACTGGGTCGGCTATATATAGGGAAGGAGGTGAGTAAAGTTTTAGGGTTTTGCTGATGGGGTTTCGGGATGGGGAAAACATGGGTTCGGGTTGCTTAGTGGATAGGTTAGACTAACGGGTATAGGTAGTTTTAGGAAAATGGGTTGTTTAATTGAATGGTTTTAAATAGGTTTTTAGGATAATGGTTAAATAACAGAGTGAGGTTAAAGGGTAAAAATGAGTTAAATGGATATCTAATAGGGTTAAAAGATCCAAAACAAAGAAATATAGGATCAAATAAATAAAAGAAAATAGGACATGAAAAATAAATAAATATTGAGAATCAAAACAATGGCCCGATCAAATGGAACGAAACAAAGAACCAAGAACTCAATAAAAAGAAGACAAAAATAATAAATTGAATATATTGAAAATAAAATCCAATATACGATCCAAGAAAAAGATACAAGAGGATACAAAGAGAGAAATACACCAAAACGAAAAATACACTCATAAATACATAAAACGAAAAAGAAACAGGGGTTACAATCCTAACCATCTTACAAGAAGAATTTCGTCCTCGAAATTCAACAAAAAGATACATAGGGTAACCCCCAAAAAGAAAAGAAAATGACAAAATAAAAACTACTCAAACAAATGAGAAAACTTCTGTTGAATCTCCTCCTCCAGCTCCCAAGTCGACTCACCGGGTGAGTGAGGATTCAAAGAAACACAAACTAGCTTGATGACCATGTTCTTAAGCACTTTCTCCCGCCTATCCACAACAGCAACTGGCGGAATCTCACAAGTCAAATCCGACCGAACGGTCAACTCAGAATAGTCGATCACGTGGCTCTCATCTCGGATATATCTCCTGAGTTGTGAGACATAGAAAACATCGTGCACTCCTGATAACGTTGGCGGCAATGCAAGACGATAGGCCACCTTGCCTACTAGCTCCACAATATCAAACGGTCCAATAAATCTAGGGCGGAGCTTGCCCCCACCACCAAACTGAATGACACCCCGCCAAGGTGATACCTTAAGGCAAACATGATCACCAACCTCAAACTCCAAAGCTCTCCGATGGACATCGGCCTATTGCCTCTGCCTATCCTGAGCTGCCTGCAAATGCTTCCTGATCTGAACCACCGCATCAACTGTCCTGGTGATAACTCCGGACCCAACAACTTTCTCTCACCAATGTCATCCCAGTACACTGGTGATCTACACTTCCGCCCACTCGAACGGTGCAGCTTTAAGACTGGTCTGAAAGCTGTTATTCTACGAGAACTCTACGAGATGCAAATGGTCCTCCCATGATCCACCGAACTAAAGCATACATGACCGCAACATGTCCTCAAGAATCTGGATGGTCCTCTCTGACTGTCCATCGGTCTAGGGATGAAATGCTGTATTGTACTTTAATTTTACTCCCCAAACTGCTCTGAAGACTCTCCCAAAACTGAAATCTGAATCTCGTATCCCTCTCGGATACAATACTGACTGGAACCCAATGAAGTCTGACAATCTCTTGCATGTACCTCTCAGCTAGGCTCTCAGTAGACTGCTCGACACGGAACAGAATGAAGTGAGCACTCTTCATCAAACTGTCGACGATCACCCAAATGGCATTATGACCCTTAGGAATCCTCGGCTAAGCGGACACAAAATCCATAGTGATATGCTCCCACTTCCACTCCGGAATAGGAAGCAGTTGAAGAAGTCCAGCGTTGTTCTGATGCTCTGCCTTAACCTGCTGGCAGATCAAGCACTAAGAAAAAAATCGAGCCACAGTCCTCTTCATACCATGCCACCAGAAATGAAGCTTCAAATCCCGATACATCTTAGTACCGTCAGGATGGATAGAATAGGATGACTGGTGGGCTAACTCAAGCAACCTCTGACGAACTTCACCCTTCGGAACACATAACCTGGGCCCAAAACGAAGTGATCCATCAGTATGAATAACCATATCCGTTCTAGAACTAGACTCAACCTCAGCTCAAAAACCCCGCAACTGCGCATCACCAGCCTGCGCCTCCTTGATCTGATGAACAAAAGATGACTGAGCTGGAGCGCCAAAAATATCTGACCAGAACTCGGCAACAAAACATCCAACTTCAACCTCCTCATCTGCTCAATCAAATCTCTCTGCTGAGTCAAAAACATAACTGCCGATCTCCTGCTTAAAGCATCCGGTACCAAGTTTACTTTACCAGGGTGGTATTGCAAACCGATGTCATAATCGACCATAAGTTCCAACCAACGCCTTTGCCTCATGTTTAACTCCTTCTGGGTGAAGACGTACTTAAGACTTTTGTGGTCTGTAAAGATCTCCAGTCGATCCCCAAGTAAATAATGTCTCCACAGCTTCAAAGCAAAGATCACTGCCGCTAACTCCAAGTCATGAGTCAGATAGTTCTTCTCATGCGGCCTTAACTACCTCGATGCATACGTAACAACTCGGCCCTTCTGCATCAGAATTGCTCCAAGACCCTTACTAGAAGCATCACAGTAAATTACAAATCCACCTGAACCATCTGGAATAGTCAACACAGGCACTGACGTCAATCTGTTCTTCAACTCAACAAAAGCCATACCACACTCATCAGACCAACAAAACTTCTGATCCTTCCCAGTCAGCTTAGTCAACGGTCCTGCTATCTTCGAAAAATCTTGGACGAATTTCAGATAATAGCCAGTTAAACCAAGAAAACTCCTGACTTCAGAAACTGACTTGGGAATAGGCAAATCCTTCACAGTCTCAACCTTGGCCGGATCCATAAAAATACCATCGCCTGAGATAATGTGCCCTAAGAAAGAAACCTTGTCGAGCCAAAACTCACACTTGGTGAGTTTCCCATCGAGTTGATTCTCTCTCAAAGTCTGCAGAACCATCCTAAGATGCTCAGCATGGTCTTCCCAATTCTAAGAATACACCAAAATATCATCGATGAAGACCACCACAAATCTATCCAAGACCTGAGAAAAGACCTGGTTCATAAGATTCATGAATACAGCAGGCACATTTGTGACCCCGAACAGTATCACAAGATACTCATAGTGCCCATACTGGTCCTGAACACTGTCTTTTGTACATCAGTCGCCTTCACTTTGACTTGATGATACCCAAAACGAAGATCCAACTTTGAGAAAACAGCAGCTCCACTCAACTGATCAAACAAATCATCGATCCTGGGCAACGGATACCGGTTGTTCACAGTAACACTGTTTAATTCCCGATATTCCACACACAGTCGATGACTACAATCCTTCTTGTTGACAAAAAGGACTGGAGCACCCCAAGGCAAAACATTGGGCATGATGAAACCCATTTCAAGCAACTCCTGAATCTGCACCTTAAGTTCTGCTAGCTCAACATGTGCCATCCTGTAGGGACTCGTCGATATAGGCACCGTACCCGGCTGAACTTCAATACCGAACTCTACATTCCTATCAAGGGATAAGCAACGGCAACTCATCTGGGAAAACATCTAGGAAATCTCGAACCACTGGAGGCGCAGCCTCACAGCCTGAATGCAATTCCATCGCACAAACCTCCTGATCAACTGCAGCTCGGCCAAGGGACATCTCCCCGACATGGAACTCAAACTCTGTGCGATCTGGAATTCGGAACACAACTTTCATGGCATTGTAATCAATAATGGCGTGGGTTTCACCCAAACAATCTATACCCAGAATAACATCGAATCCTGAATTCCCAATTATAATCAAATTAGCTTTGAAATCTGTGCTACCAATAATCACGGGACACTGCCTGCACTCTCGGGAATAAATGACAACTCCACCACCTGTCATAATGTTCCAAGCCTCTGACATGTTGCTGCACTCCAACTAATGGCGAGCCACAAATCGAGAGGAGACAAAAGAATGGGTTGCCCAAAAATCAAAAAGAACATGAGTAGGAAAAGAGGAAATAAGGACGATACCTAGAATCAAAGACAAGGAAACAAGGAATGGTTGAACAGGGGTGAGGAAAAACAAATGCAGAAAGATAAAAAGAAGGAAATTAATGCAAGAGAGAAGAAAAGAAGCAAAAGAGAATCAATAAAACAACAAAATAATAAAAGCAAAATATACCTGTAACAACACCCTCTGCTAACTCAGCATCAGCAACGGTCAGGTTGAAAGCCTGACCTCTCCTGGGGGACAGCGGTCCTCTGACCGACAATCTGGCGCTGTAGAGGAAGGGGTGGCCTGATTGGACCACGAGCTTGGGCAACCTGCTAAACGGGACCCCTGGCTGGAAGAGCCATCTGCTGCTGCCGCGGACAATCCCGTGCCATGTGATCAGAAGGACCACAACCAAAATAGCGGCGATTAACATGCCTGCAGTCCTTGTGCTCATGCCCAGTAAGTCGGCAAAAATCGCAAAAACTAGCCCTCTAGGGAACCGCAGCAGAGTAAGGAGCTACCAAGACCGGATGGGCTGGGACAGGCCTCCGAACAGGCCCACCAGAAAGCCTAGCAACAGAGTGCGGAAGAGTCCACTGAGAAGGAGCCAATCCACCACGAGCCTGCTTCTGAGCTTGCGCTGCCTCAAGAGCTTCTGCATAAGTGCGCAAGCGAAGGGAGACAAGATGCATCCTAATCTCTCGCTCAAGCCCCAAAGTGAATCTACGAGCCCTATCCTCTTCGTTTGCCACAAGAAAGGCTGCGAAGCGGCTAAGTCTAGTAAATTCAGCTGCATACTCATCCACAGACCTGGAGCCCTGTTTCAAGAAAGTCTCATGTTACAACATTGTATAGACAATATGTAACAAAATTCCATTACTAGAAATAACGACCAATCTATTTCATGGCCAGGAATTGTTGCTCCATCTCCATTCTAGTGCTGCTAGAGAAGAACTTCTCCAAGAAGCTCCTACTGAAAGTGGCCCAAGTGATCGATCTTTCGAGCCTTTCGGACTCGGACTTCCACCAAATATGAGCCAAGTCAACCAGCTAGATGGCCACCACATCCATTCGATCTGCATCTGCAACTCTAGTTACCAAAAGTAGTTGCTCAGTCCGAATCAACTACTGTTCAGCCTCCAAAGGCATCTCAGTACCTGAAAACCTGTCTGGATGCAGCCTCATGAAGTCCGTGACTGTACCCGGACGGGAAGGAAGAGCTGCCTGCATAGGCAAAGATGGCGGCGGAACCCGAGCAGCATCCAAAGCACCATCACCAAGTCACTGTGGTTCTGCTGCATATTAATCAGCCGTTCCAACACAGCGGTGACAGCCTCAAACCCTAGATGCTCATCCTGAAGACGAGAAGTAGAAGCCCTACGAGCTATAATCTGTACAAAACCAAAAATAATTGGCAACCAAATCAAAGTTGATAAAAATTCATTGACGTATGCATGGTTGGTGAAATATTGAGCCAATCCCAGATCGAGCCAAGCTTGCATTAGCCAAAACTGGGCTCTGATACCACTAAAAACCTTGTCACACCATGCTTCCCAAAAGAGAATACGGAATACGGATACGTGACTAAGCCTAGCAAATGATTTTCATCATCCATAAGCTGTTCAAAATCTTTACAACATTTCACAAGAATAATCAGAGTTGGAAGCAAATGAATCAACCAAGCATGCACATATGAATCAAAATACCAAGAAGAATACTTGAAACAAAATATATTGATCTCAAATAATTCAGATCTGAAAAAGTCAAATATTCTAGGTCACATTTCCCAAATACAAATAAATCTAAGTAATCAAGAACAATTGTTCAAAAATAAACAACAAGAATTAATAATAGCAAATCCAGCACTAATATCTCATATCACCAACACCATCTGGTACCTGTTGTCCAAAATTTGCAATTTAACAAATGCAAAAATAGAAAAAGGAAAACAAACTCCCGTCAATGCAACTTACGGGCTTCTTGTAGTGCAGGATACAAGTACATGAGAAAAACTAACTAATAACATGGAATATGCATGATACAAAATAGAATACTAGTATGTCAAGATGAACGAGTGCAAGTGGCATGTATCAAGTGTCAAGTGAACAAGTATCATACAAACAGGTAACAAGTATCGAGTAGCAAGTGTCATGAGTTAAGTACAAGTAGCATGTAGCAAGTATCAAGTAAATAAGTAACATGTCAACAAGCAACAAGTAACAAGTGTCGAGTATCAAGTACAAGTAACAAGTGTCAAGTATCAAGTGAACAAGTATCAGGTATCATGTATCATGTACAAGTAATCAAGTATCAAGTGTCAAGTGATCATGTTCAAGTTTTGTATTTATTACTATCTAGGTAGCACTTCATGCATCCATACTTATACTATATGGTTGCTGCAATCAACAAAGTTTTGTTTTAGATTTTATAGTGGATTATATAGGGCAGTGTACTCAGGAACAAGCCTCAAAAAATCAAGTATCAAGTATCAAGCCTCAAGTATCAAGTATTAAGCCTCAAGAGTGAAGTATCAAGCCTCAAGTATGAAATATCAAGCTTCAAGTAGTGAAATATCAAGCCTCAAGTATCAAGTATCAAGCCAAGTATCAAGTATCACGTAACAAGTAACAAGTAAGATCTATAGATCCTCTTCCGAGTACACCTTTTTGTATTTTCCACTATTTGATCTTTCCCTTTAAACCCCGGCTTGGTTATTTATATCGAGATTTCTAGTTCAGGACAACAAGACAGTACTGCACTAAAACTGAGATTTTTATTGCTAAAAAAATGCAAATTTGGATCCGTCAAAGAATCTGGGAAATAGACTTCCGGCTGAATCCAGAAAATATATATAAGTCATACAGTATTTCACAAAATCATAACTCAAAACAAATTTGAAACCAGAAAACACGTTCAGTCAGAAATCAGAAGATTGTATTCAAAGTCAGGAAAACAGCATGAAAACTCATTAATTAAATTCACGAAAAATCTGTGGTATTCCCCTATATGTGTATCATCAGAATATAAAGTTTCATAGTTTTTCAATATAAATATAGTAGTCAAGTAAAATAAAAAAAATCAAGATGCAGTAATTTTGTAAATTTGAAATCACAAATACTGCAGTACGAAAACAACAATATCTCACAAACCATAAATCCAAATCCAAATCTTCCAAAAGTGTAATAAAATAAATATAGCAGGATAACTTTCATATTTAGAAATATTTTATAGACAACAAGTAGAATTAGGTCGAAAATCAGGTTCTTTACTGAACAGTATGAAAATTCTGTATGTATAGAAATTGTTTGGAAACATAGAACGGTTTGGAAAACTCATCAAATAAATCCACAAAAACTCAGGATTACTCCCAATCAGGTCTAGTTATATTTTGCAAAATATTGGATCAAAATAATACTTTTAACTTCATGATAAAAATAGATTACTCTTCAGAATTCATAGAAAACAAAGTCTGGAAATCTTTCGACACTGATGTAGTAAAATAGACGTAATTCACAAAACAAAAACCAAAACTGAAATCCATCAAAAGGGTTGGAAAATAGACAGAATTCTCTACAAATCATGTTCACAAAATATTTTCAAATACTGATCTTAATAGGGTCTAAAATACTAATCAAAACGAGAAAACCGGCAAAACTAAAAATATTCATCTTGCACAAAATCAACTAGTTCACATAAAACTCATCCAAATCATAACCAAACATGAAATATAGTGTACTAGATGTCCAAGAAATATGGTATAGGGTATTTTACAAGTCCACAACAAGTCTACTACAAATAACACAAACGGGCACAGGATATCATATGAAAACACACATATACACAATAAGAAGTGGTCAACCCTAGGTTATTTCATGTCATGTATGTCGTGAGGCAACTATGGTTAAATCAACACTATATCGACAAGATCAACAAGAGGATTCACACACAAATTGTCTCTAGAACCCAACTACACTACAGGCGGTATTTAGTACTTGTATTACACAAAGAAAAGAATACAAGTTACTTGCCTGAAAGACGACGGCGGAAACAACTCCAAGCAAGAATAATGGGAACAAATTCACGGGACACGAACACCACGAATGAACGAATCCACGAACCCAAGAACAAGTCACACGAACCCAACGAATACCCGAGGTCCAACACATGCTCACCAAACCCACTCACACACGAGGGGGAAGAGAGAGAAAGAAGTTGGGATGACAGCGCCGGCGGGGAGAGACACAGGGTGGCGGGCGACGCGACTACAGGGAGGTGAAAAGCACAGGGTGTCCAGAGACTGTGGGGTCGCTGGTGGCCTGCAGTCAAGAGGAAGAAGAGGGGGGACCGGCTGGCTGTCGCGGCGGCTCCGCAATTGGGCAGGAAGGGGGGACAGGGGGTGATCGGGGAGAGAGGAAGAAGAGAAGGAACGAGAGAGTTGGCGGCTAGGGTGCATGGGTTGAAGGGGATGAACAGGGTCCGCTATATATAGGGAAGGAGGCGAGTAGAGTTTTAGGGTTTTGCTGATGGGGTTTCGGGTTGGGGAAAACATGCGTTCGGGTTGCTTAGTGGATAGGTTACACTAACGGGTATGGGTAGTTTTAGGAAAATAGGTAGTTTAATTGAATGGTTTTAAATAGGCTTTTAGGATAATGGTTAAATAACAGAGTGAGGTTAAAGGGTAAAAATGAGTTAAATGGATATCCAATAGGGTTAAAAGATCCAAAACAAAGAAATATAAGAGCAAACGAATAAAAAAAGGACATGAAAAGAATTTTTTTTTATTGAGAATCAAAACAATAGCCCGATCAAATGGAACGAAACAAAGACCGACAAAAGAATCAAGAACTCAATAAAAAGAAGACAAAAATAATAAATTGAATATATTGAAAGTAAAATCCAATATACGGTCTAAGAAAAAGATACAAGAGGATACAAAGAGAGAAATACACCAAAACGATAAATATACTCAAAAATACATAAAACGAAAAAAAAACAGGGGTTACACTACTTATGTTAGACTCTAAATCAAATAAGAAATCTCTTATGCTCAAGTCACACATAATAAGGAATTTCCGATTCACTACTGTTGTAGATTCACAATACTATTTTTGAATTCTGAGCTGCTAACAAATAATCCTACAATATACAAACCAATAAACATCAAGGTCACTTCATAATCCTACTTCAAAGTACATCAATACATTAACGTCTACTAGCAAATAAACATCTATATAAATCATCTCTTACTGTTTACATGATTTTTCGTATGTTGTATCATTCCGAATACATGCCGTAGGCACGTGCCCACGGGCATACCTAGTAATTCTATATATACCTACATATATACTCCTCAAATACGGTGTAATACACTTGTCCAAGGCACAATGTTTCGAACTTGAACTAGCTTTGGGATGTGAGTAATGTCTTATACTTCGATAGGGACCAATGCTTGATCTCTGGTAGCTTCTTCTTTCATCTCACTGCTTATAATGATGAACTTCCCAAATGGCATGATCAAATACTCAAGGGAGGTCGGATTCCTCATGTGGAATGGTAAGAGGGGTATGTTGATCCAGATATAGCTTGGTTTAGGCCTGAGTTTTGCCCCAAAGTCCATGGACCATGGCGAATATGTGGCATTCAACCCTGAAAACTGGAACATCCCAGCTACAACAACCTTTTTCGCCTCCTCCTCCGATGGGAAGTGGAGAATTTACTCACGTCTCAGATGAAGTACTCTCTCTTATATAAGGCACTCAATAGAATTGTATTTGTTCTTTTAGCCGTTACATTGATATATAGAGATTTATAGAAAACCTAGTTTGTAGTCTTGATACAATAGCCATTTGATATATCATGAAGAAGAAGCTACACGATAGGGATCGTACGATCTAACATGGAGAAAAACTTTTGCCCAAAACAGGTCCCCAAGTCTAAACCCTATAGCCTGCTACCGCCGCTTGACGGTCGACTGTCACAAAGGATAGTCGACTATATTTCTTCGACTCCTAACAGAGCGCTGAAACAGTCGACTATCCAAGTGATAGTTCAACTGCTTGTTGTTTTGCAGCTGCTCTTCTTCGTCCATCATCGCTTTGATCCCTCCTTCGCTTCACCCACTTCTCTTCATATCAGCATAGTATGCAAGACATATAAACCCAACAATTTCAAGTTAAACAAAAAAAAATAAAACTTCGATGAATTAAAATGAAATAAATTAATAATCACGCTTAAATAATAAAATCTTTCGGTCTCGACTTGGGCCAATGTACTAAATTAATATTTGCTAAATGCAAAAGATAATCTTTTTTGAACATCTATAATTCTGACTGAATATATAAATTAACTAGGTATGCTCGTGGGCATGTGCCTACGGCACGTATTCGGAACGATACAACACATAAAAATCATGTAAACAGCAAGGGATGATTTATATAGATGTTTATTTGCTAGTAGACGTAAATGTATTGATGTACTTTGAAGTAGGATTATGAAGTGATCTTGATGTTTATTAGTTTGTATATTGCAGGATTATTTGTCAGCAGCTCGGAATTCAAAAATAGTATTGTGAATCTACAACAGTAGTGAATCGGAAATTCTTTGTTGTGTGTGACTTGAGCATAAGAGATTTCTTTTTTGATTTAGAGTCTAACATAAGTAGCAATTCATTTTCTAACTGCATGAGTTACGGTTAATGCCTCAAACCACATGAGTTAGTTCCCTCTTGTTTATTTTTTATATAGTTAACCATGTATGAATTTAAAAGAGAAATTTTTTTGTGAAGTATACGTGAAGAGAAATTGCAGCAAAGCAGATCAATATACAATATTTCATCTATAAAAACCCGAAATATAGGGATTAAGCATGGATTTGTCCATAAAAGCACAATCAAGCGAGTCAATTAAAGAATTTGCAATGATCTTTCAAAGCAACAAATGCCCAAATATTCAAAAAAAGCATAATCCGAAATTGCATAATAAAAAAAACATTCTAATCAAAATTAACTTAGTGAAGCATTATAATCGAAAATAATTACTCAGTGAAGTATTCTACAATCAGATCAAATATGGTAATTCAAAAGCAATTAAATGGAAGTGAATGTTACTAAGTTATGAAAGCATAATCCCAAAAAAAAACATAATTAAAAAAAAAGGAGAAAAGAGGAGAAAAGAGAGAGAGAGTAATAAATGAAGGATTTGTTTTGTTTTGTTTGGGGGGGGGGGGGGGGGGGGGGGGGGTTGAATTTTGGAGGGAAAACATTTCGGGGAAAAATGTCTTTTGGGAGTAAAATTCTAGACCGTTTATTTTCTTCCAAATGAATGAGAGCCACTTGATAGGTTTGCTTTGTGTTTTATTATATAGATAATTGATTAGCCAATGTACTAAATTCATATTCGCTAAATGCAAAAGATAATAATCTTTTTGAACTTCTAAAGTTCCCACTGAATATATAAATTAATAATTAATTAAAATGACATAAAAATTTATAAGACATTTTAAAAATTCTTTTCATTCCCTTATTTTCAACTTCACAACTTATTCTTGAAAAAGAAAAAAAAACTTGACAAACATCATTTCTTAATTCTTCTCTTTCTCAGAATATGCATATATAGTAGTTTGTTTTTCCTGTTTTCCTAAACCGAACTCAATCTCATCCTTGATCTTTAGGAGTGCATACACTATATTTGGTATATGTTTTTCAGTTTGTAGCAAAAAGCGGCTTAAGATGACTATTGTTTAAAATGCCTCGATTGGATAAACAACTAGTAAAACAAAACTGTCATCAAGATCATGATCATCATCATTAGGTGTATCCATTACCCCTTGAATAATCTCTTCATCAGTAGGCTTTTCCATTAGTGCATCATTTTTACTTGGATCGACCTTTTATAATTTAGACTATAAATGACTTGAGATAATTCTTGGATGCCTTCATCTTCACCACCTTGTGTTTGAGAAGTCTTGCATTCAACTGAGCGGATCTTCCAATGCTAGAAATACTTTGCAATGGTTGTTGTCCTGACGTTAACGGTCCAAGCCACATTAATAAAGTTGATATCATTCAAAAAGTTTATTTTTGGGGATTTGTTGCTCCTGCTTCATAGCCCTTCAAGATGCTAGCATAAACCAACGTTGATAATAAGCTTTCAATGCTCTAATGATCCCACCATCACATGGTTGAATTATTGATATGGTATTAGCAGGCAAGAAAAATAGTTCAACATTCCTCAAGTCTTCAATAACCTTTGGATGGGCAGAGCAATTGTCCACGATAAGAACATTTCTAGCATTCATTCTTTTGTCAAAGCAACAAACAAATTCTTAAAAAAGTAAAACAATCATCCATGCTGATATGGCTAAAAATATGATTAAATCGAGATTGTTCAAACCGAGAACGAATCTTAAAGCTCTCTGGTGTAAAATGGTAATTTTACCTACAAACAGGTCTGAAAAAGGAACTGGGTCTTTCAGCAAAGCCCATGGCATGCCCCGCTTCTCAAAAAGGAATATGGATACGGGACAAAAGTCCAGTGAATGATTTTCACCATTCGTGAGCTGTAAGGATCTTTACAACAATACACAGAAATAAACAAGAATAGACAGAAAATAATCAACCACGCATTCATGAATAAATTTCTAAATCAACATAATTTACTTGAAACGAAGGTACTTAATCTCAAATAAACCAGATCTGGAAACAATTTATAAGTTCTGGGACAAAGTGCCCAATACAAAATCTAGGTAGCAATACATACAAATTTATTCAAAACAGGAAATAAACACAAGCAGGAACTCTAGCTAAGCCTAGAACACTTGGTCACTTACTCTTTCAAGCAGTTGGTCACCGAAATCTGCAAATTTGACAATTTGCAAGAAAATGAAAAAGAAACAACATGCCCGACAGTGCAAGTTACAGGCCGCATGTAACGCAGGCAACACGTACGGAAAACAAATAAGAAAATATATAGTAGCTGCAAGAAGCAAGTAATGAAATAAGCATGGAGCGAATGTGATAGCAAAATAGAGCAGCTAACTCTTAATCAAGAACAGAATCAAGTAACATGGTGAGGTAACAGGGTGCAGGTATCATGTAACAAGTGTCAAGTAACATGCAAGCAGGTAAACATGTAACACGTGTCAGGTAGCATGTACAGGTAATAGAAATGTGCAAGTGAGCATGTAATTCTCAGGTCTTGTATTCAATCCTATCTAGGTAGCACTTCATGTGTCCCAAATTTTACCACATGGTTGCTACATATATGTAAGTTATGTTTAGATCTAGTGGTGGGTTTCTATAGGACCGTGTACTTAGGCGTCATGTAACAGGCAATAGGCGTGAATCATATAATCATAAAATCATGGCATCATATAGTCATATACTTGTAACAGGCATGAATCATGTAATCATGAAGCCATAGCATCATAAAATCAGGTAGTAATAACAGGCATAAATTGTGTAATCACAAAATCATGGCATCATATAATTAGGTAGTAGTAACAGGCATGAATTGTGCAGTCACGAAATTATGGCATCAAGTAATGGGAAACACGGGCACCCTTCTGAGTACACTTATCTATATTGTCCACTACTACGGTCTTTCCATTAACCCCAGCTTGATTACTTGTTATTATTATTAAACAGGCATATATGTGCACAAACAGGATAAGAAAAGCATGGCATGAACAAGAGACAAGTTCAGTTCGGACAGAAACATGCACGGGTGACAAATAACTCATAATAGGCTAGGACAATGAGACTTTCAATTCTTGATAGCAAGACACTACCACAAAATCTGAGATCCCCGTTGTCAAAGAAATGCAAATCTGGATCTGTCAGAAAATCTAGAAACTAGACTTTCAGCCGAATCCAGTGCATATGCACAAGTCATGTAACAACTACACCAACAAGGTTAAAAACAGTGTTTTACACAGAATTCATGTTCAGCCAAAAATCGCAAGTTTTATTTATAAGCATGAAAATGGCATAAAAACAAACTAATTAAATCTAGAAAAAATATGGAAGGTTCCCTATCATGTTTAGTATCAGCAAATAAAATTTCATAAAATTCCATTTCAGATAGCATAGTCAAATAAATTTGGAAAACAAAATAATACAGCAAGAAATTCTGGACACAGTAGTACTAAAACTGTGCTAGATCACAAAATACAACTCGAAATTCAAATCCGTCAAAAGGGTTGTAAAATAGACATAACAGACTATATTTCATATTCACAAAGTTTTAATCAACAGCAACTGGAATCAGGTTGAAAATGGAGTTCTTTACTGAACACCATGCAGTTTGACAATTATATGATTAGTTTCACAAGCATGAAATAATTTATAAAAGTCATTAAATAAATCTACAAAAATTAGGGGTTAATTCCAGTCATGTCTAAACATACCTAGAAAAATATTGAATCCAAATTTTACTTTTAACAACAGTTTTAAAATAAGTAAACAAACACCAATCTCGTAAAATGGAATCTGGAAATATCAATACTGCTGCAGTAAAACGGTGATAACTCACACATCAAAAACTGATATCGAGATCTGTCGAAAGTTATGAAAATAAGACAACAAGGCCTACGAATCATATTCACAAAATATTTGAATTTGCTGACCTTAACAGGGTCTAAAACACTGAACCAAAACAGGGTAGCAGCAAAACGAAATATATTTTCATGCATTTAATCAAACAACTCATATGCAATAGATCAAAATTAAGGTATGATGTAAGATATGATATATTAGATATTCAAAACAACATGGTATGGGTATTTAACACGTCAACACATTTAACACAGGCGGGATGGAGGTCAACAAAACTCGACTGCGGCAATGGAGCTTGGCGTCGACTTGGTGTGGGAAGATGGTCGACTGGAGGAGCAGGCGGCGCTCGACGACTGGGTGAAGCTCAGGGGTGACTGGCAGGGCTTCAACTGGCGATTGTGGCTCGACGGGTGTTGGCGAGGCTCGAGGTCGGGCTCGACTGCGGTAGAACAAGGACGAGGAGGAGGGAAGCTTCGATAATAGGGGCTTCGGCGGTGGAGTCGACGGCGCTCGAAGGTAGGTGATGGCAATGGTGGAGGTGCAGGAAGCATCGGGGTTCTGGTCGAGCGGTCGACAAGGTGGTCAGTCGACGAGCGAAATACAGAGGAAAAAGAACAGGAGATGGGGGGGGAGAGGGGGAATGAACAGGCGGCTAGGTTTGAGTAGGTCAAAACAATAGGGGGTTAGGTTAGGTTTTAGAATAAGGTATATATAGGGGTTAAGAGGGTTATTGGGTAATGGGTATAGGGGTTTTGGATCCAATAAGAAGGGTTATAGGGTTTTGGGTTTAAAATCCAATAGAAAATGGGTTTAGATTAAAACAATAAGTGATATATCAATAAATAAATCAATACTCATATAGTAGTACAATTAAATCAATTGTATACAAAATGCGTACTCCAATAATCATAAAATGTAGATGGAGATCAATAGATTTCCACACTTTAATAAATAATGAAAGATGAATTTTAATAAGCATTCAAAAGTAATAATAATAACAATGATGATAATATATATACATATCAAAATGGGATTTAAGTTTAACAATTTTATTAAATTCCAAATAGCAATAATATAATTAGTTTGGGCTAAAATGTAAATAGTCGATCAATTAGAAATATAAAATAAAATTAAAATACATCGTCATTTGAAATAATATAATTTTCGAATAATAAAATGAAACAGAAAACTTTTTAGAAACCAGAATAATATTTTTATAAAATTCGATCAATTGAAAATGTAATTGTAGAAAAAAAAGAATTTAAAAGCGAGAAGAAAGTTATACAAATTTTAAATACAGAAAATACACAGAAAAATACATATATACGGGAACAGGGGTTACAATCCTACCCACCATACAACAAAATTTCGTCTTCGAAATTTGCTTAGGCGGTACATAGGACAAGACAAAAGCAAACTTGGGATGACAAACAGAAATTTAGAGGGAGAGAAATTAAATATTGGCAACACCAGAATAAGAAGGAAGTGGATAACAATGATGTCAAATAATGAATCGATGCATGATGGCAAATGGAATGCATGAGAGAAAATAAACGGTATCAAAAGGAAATAAACAACACAAAATAACTAAGCCAGATAAAGGAGTATAGGTAGACTGGAATCGAAGGGAGAATGGACAGGGAAGAATCGAACCAAATAATGAGTCAACGGATGAGGATGAATGCAAGTAATGGATGGAAGCAAACAGTACAAAGAAGAAGAAGCAATAAGAGAATCCTGGGACCTGTGGGTTATAGGCCCACCGCGCTTCCGCTGTGCCACTCTGATCGGGAAGACTCTGCTAATAGCATCCATTATCTCTAGTAATCTGCTTCGTGGCTCACCATATCCTTGACACATCCAAACGACATCTCTCTAGCATGGAGTTCGAACTTCTGGCAACTTGGGATTCCGAACACTTCCTGAGGTCCTGGGACTCTGCATGCACATCTTGGAACAAAAGACGACACTTCCTCTCCTGGTGATGATCCAAGCCGTAGACAAGTCGAAGTAGATCCAGTAATGCCGATCGACGAACCAAGCAAAAAAAAAATTAAATGGATGACACCAGAATCAAAAGAATATGGGTACAGAAAGGATGAATTCATACCCAAAAAGAAATCAATCTAAGAGGGCAACTGAAAGAGATGAAAGGAAACAAGTAATCAAGGAATTGAATAAGAAGGGATCAAAATGAATTGAAGGAGGCTAGTATCCAGATCAAGTTGATTATCAATTGTACATGAAATTGCGTGGCCTGTTGATTGTTGAGTTAATCCTGGCTGAGTCAAGCCTATCTAACGTATTACTCAAACTAACACATTAGCCAAACCTGGCTCTGATACCACTAAAACCTGTCATGCCCCGCTTCCCAAAAATAAATAGGGAATATGGATACGCGACAAAAATCCAACGAATGATTTTTCCCATTCATGAGCTGTAAAGATCTTTACAACAATACACATGAATAAACAAGAATAGACATAAAATAATTAACCACGCATGCATAAATAAATTTCTAATCAACAAAATTTACTGGGAACGAAGGTAATTAATCTCAAATAAACCAGATCTGGAAACACCATGTTATAAGTTCTAGGACAAAGTGCCCAATACAAAATTCAAGTAGCAATAAATACAAATTTATTCAAAACTGGAAATAAACTCAAGCAGGAAGTCTAGCCAAAAGCCTAGAACACTTGGTCACTTACTCCTTCAGGCAGTTGGTCACCGAAATTTGCAAATTTGACAATTTGAAGGAAAATGAAAAAGAAACAACATGCTCGTCAGTGCAAGTTAATAACCCGGCGAGTTGATACTCATCGGCTGCCATACCCCTGTTGGTCATCGACCAAATCCCTAGCCCGTGACCCTAGGGTATCCTTACACCCGACAATAGAGGAAAACATACATAAACATCAACACCTGACTTATTGACAGACCTAGGGTACTAATACACTGATCATAAAATAGTTTCAGTAATACCTAGGTCAGAAATAGTTCTGACCTGATCAATTAACTCAAACACTAGCGACCCTGATCTCCATCGTTTGCCACCACCTCTGACTTGGATCGCATTTAGTATCCCGGTCTGAGATCAATTACCCATTGGGTAAGAGTTCGTCGATACATGAAGGATGATTATCTAGTTCTCGAGGTGGAGGAATTCAATTACAATACTTGCCGACTGGGTTAATAGTCCTAGCGTATCGACAACCCCAGACTAGCTCCAAGCTATACTAGCTACGTGCACCACAATACAACAAATCTACCATATAGCTATTCTCCTAAACTTACTCATGTGTCCACCATGAGTACTATGTACAAGAATCTTATCTAAGTTCCAAATGAAGTGCTTAATAGGGATAATTATTCAACATCTTAAAACTCAAATCAACTCATAGTCATAATCCTGTAGCATGTAAAAAATTCCAGATCAATTCATCTATTAATCCAAATTTGATGATTCCAGGTCCTATAGCAAGGTATAATCCTCTACTTCACTCTTCTAGTTGACACCTTTTCCAAATTATGCCAACTAAAGTGAGAAAACCCCCTAGCAATCTACTAATAATAAGTAGTTCAAAGAAATGCAGTTGCTGCACCATGAAAAATTCGTAACTTTCAAAATACAGTTTGGAATTGCATGATCTTACCCATTCTGGAAAACTAAGACTCTATACTACGAGTCTCTACTTAACCATTTCTTCAGATTTAGCCATCTAGATTCTATAAAATCCCTATATGTTCTACGCTGTACACTACTTCAAAGTAATTACTGCATTTTGACGATAACATAAAAACTCGCTCACTACGAGTCTCTACTTAACCATTTCTTCAGATTTAGCCATCTAGATTCTATAAAATCCCTATATGTTCTACGCTGTACACTACTTCAAAGTAATTACTGCATTTCTACGCTGGAAAACTAAGACTCTATACTACGAGTCTCTACTTAACCATTTCTTCAGATTTAGCCATCTAGATTCTATAAAATCCCTATATGTTCTACGCTGTACACTACTTCAAAGTAATTACTGCATTTTGACGATAACATAAAAACTCGCTCACTTATCGAAATTACATAATATTGGATTGTATAGAAAGCTGGGAGTGTCTATTACAACTTTCCAGTTGATCACATCATCAAATTTATCCATTAAAGTACTCTAAAACCCTTATTTTCATTAGTGTCACAGGAAAATTAACTCACTTAAGAAAACAGACTCTTCTACTATAACTGGTTCTGTCTAGAACTTAGGAAAATCATATCTTTCAAACCACAAACTGAAATTGCATGATTCAAAATGGTTTGGAAAGCTAAGACTCCCTACTACAAGTCTCCAGTTAATCATTCTTCCAGATTCTCAACATATAATTCCATAAAAGCTCAAGTTCACAGACTAGCTAAATCTGCACTTAATTGAATATGGTCTATTCAAAATTTAATATCAATGCAACCATAAGTCCAATACTTATAAATTGGCAATTCCGTAACTAGACATATACAAGTCTAACATATCCAAAAATTGTAATCAGATTCAAAATATAAAGAGAGTTATAGTCCTTTGAATTTAGTAGAAAGTTTTCTTCTATTCTCAGCAGTGTATAATACATCATGTTACAAACTAATTTTTAAACCCCATCAAATGTTGTCCAAATTATCTAAAATTTTAGATACATGATCTAGATACATAGTCGATGCTAAAATATAAATTTCACTGCAAGATTATATACCATAAATTAGTTATTATTTATTAAAATTCATCTTTGAAACAGAACAGAGCCAGTTCTTGGCTCTGGACCAGTTGACAAAACATAATTATTAAATATAGTAAATAGATTCAGAAAAATCTGAAATTTGGAAAAATTGTTTTTAACATATCAAAGTACCTCCATTAAAAATTTCAGCTCAAGATACCTTGCCAATTCCAAGTTATGATTTTTGGAAAACACACAAATTTAAACATACACAGTAGTTTTTCTGCTGCTCTTCGTTCCGAAAAGAATAACGTTGTTGAGATAATAAATGAACCTAGAAACATATGAAAAAAATTCGAGGATGCTCTAAACTCATCCTAGAACATGCCATCAATATTTTGGGTCCAGACTCTTAAGTCATTTGCATGGTAGAAATTCCTAAGTCACGATATCACATATGTGTGCTTAACATGAAACATGGTATAAAACTATATTGACATACAAGTTCTATTTTTATATAACATATCAACACTCAAGCATGGTATTCATGGTACTCTTATCTACTCCTACATATCAATTCATACACACACACAAAAAATACTAATTTCCAGTTGAGAACACCCACCTCTAAAGTTGAGAATAAGTCTTGCCTTTAACTTCTCCTTCTCCTTCACCAAGCTTGCTTCTTCACCTCCAAGAGCTCCAGGTAACCCTACAAAACAATTTGAACACTCTCTTTCTCACTGTCTTATCATTTCTTCTTACTTACTTTCTTATATATATATATATATATATATATATATATATATATATATATATATATATATTGAAACATAGAAGAAAGGAAGAAGGTTGAAGAAGGAGGAAGCTTTTCGAAAATGGAAATGAGGAGGTGGGGGGGGGTTATTCATTTTCGGTAATTGTTAGGTAGGAGGGTGGGTGGTGAGGTGGAGGGTGGGGATGGAGGGTAGGGTGGGTGAAGGAATGAATGGTTGAGATGAAGCCAACACAAAACAACTAGAACCTTCAACATGATTCTCAATTTTTCATGAAAAAAGTCAAACATGGTTAATTTCTATCCCTAGGATCTCATCAAGATCACACTAAGATCATCATGATGGCTAGGGTTTCCTAACCCTAGGTTAAGCAAACTCTAACCCAAAAAATAATGTATGGTTGATTACAGTTCAAATTAATATTTTGATATCCATAGCAAAATATATTCTAATATTTTATAGAATATATACAGGCATACTCATATTCAAAACAATTAAATCGTATGTCATATATGATCCAATACTATCCAATCATATATATATATATATATATATATATATATATATATATATATATATATATATATATATATATATATTCTTAAAAAATAAGATAATTTGAATTTATGAAAAATACTAGGTATGCTCGTGGGCACGTGCCTTCGACACGTATTCAGAACGATACAACATATGAAAAATCATGTAAACAGTAAGGGATGATTTATATAGATGTTTATTTCCTAGTAGACGTTGATGTATTGATGTACTTTGAAATAGGATTTTGAACTGATATTGATGTTTATTGGTTTGTATATTGCAGTATTATTTCTCAGCAGCTCCAGATTCAAAAATAGTATTGTGAATCTATAACAGTAGTGAATCGAAAATTCCTTGCTATTGTGACTTGAGCATAAGAGATTTCTTTTTTGATTTGGTTTCTAACATAAGTAGCAATTCATTTTCTAAATGCATCACGCCTCAAACTGTATGAGTTAGTTCCCCCTTGTTTGTTTTTTATGTAGTTAACCATGTATGAATTTAAAAGAAAAAATTTGTTGGGATGTATACGTGAAGTGAAATTGCAGGAAAGAAGATCAAGATACAATTTTACAGTTACAAAAACCCGAAATACAAGGATTAAGCATGGATTTGTCCATAAAAGCACGATCAAGCTAGTCAATTAAAGAATTTGCATCGATCTTTTAAAGCAGCAAATGCCCAAATATTTAAAAAAAAAAGCACAATCCGAAATTCCATAATAAGAAAAAAGTATTCTCATCAAAATTAACTCAGTGAAGCATTCTAATCTAAAACAATTACTCAGTGAAGTACAATACATTCAGATCAAATATGGTAATTCAAAAGCAATTAAATGGAAGTGAATGTTATTAAGTTATGAAAGCATAATCCCGAAAAAAAAAACATAATTACAAATTTGAAATAATAAAAAAAAGCATAATCCAAAATTGCAAATAAAAAAAAACATTCATAGTTATTTTTTTAACATACCTGGGTAAAAAAAGAGAGAAGAGAGAGACTTATGAAAAAGGAGAAACGAGGGGGAAGAGAGAGAGAGAGAGTAATAAATGAAGGATTTGTTTTGTTTGAGTTGAAAATTTTGATTTTGGGGGGGGGGGGGGGGGAATTTGAGAGGAAAAATGTCTTTTAGGACCATAAATGTAGACCGTTGATTTTCTTCCAAATGAATGAAAGCCACTTTATAGCTTTCTTTGTGTTTTATTATATAGACTAGGTATGCCCGTGGCACGTGCCTACGGCACGTATTCGGAAATGAATATAAATTTATTTGGAGTTATTTGGTTGGATGAACTGCATATAAATTTATGCATTATACATGCTAAGATCAAAAGTCATTCACTATACCTCTTTATACATCTTTAACAATTATTCGTTAAATTGTTTCAGTTTTTTAGGAATTTATCTTTATTGCCCTTAAATATCTAAATATTGACTTATCCAATTCTTCAAAAAGCTAGATTTTTTTAAAGAAATGTGAGAACATTAATTAAAAATATTCACCATGACAGGAAAAAAAAAACTGATTGTAAACAAATACAACCACCTTTCTAATACAATCATCTACTATATACAGGCCTCCTTTGAAATTATATTGTTGATTCTCATTTAAGACTTTTGGTGGTTGATTCTCTCCTTTGGTGTGTTGGTGTAGGCAGTGATGCAAAACACTATATGATCTGAATAATTATTTCAAGCTTGTTGTATTTATTCTTGATTATATATCTATCATATTCTAGTTGGCGCGGCACCCCAATGCAGCCCTAGTTATGAATAGTGTGTTCTGAGCCTACTGGCACTACAAGAAAAACCCTTTTTCGCAACAAGGTTTTGGCAGCGACTTTTTAGTCGTTGTGAAAATTAGTTACGGCAACGCGAAAGTCGTTGCTAAAAATAAAATAAAATTTCCCTCCTCCAAAATGCCTTGCGCGGGCCTTTGCAAATCCCCCCGCCAGATTGTGTAAATTGGAAATGATAAATGTCATTGCGTATGTTTCCTTATATCTACTACAACTGACAGTATTGTTGCCAAAAATATAAAAAAATAAAAATAAATAAAATAATTTAAGTATCTACTGCAGCCCACTTCTCTTCCTCTCGTGAATCCCCCCAATTGCCCCCTCCCCCAACCCCCTCACCTTCTCTGTCAAACCTCTCCAAACCTTTTTAAATGCCATTGCTGTAGCTCCAGTCGAAAACAACCAAAACATCCTATCTTCTCGTCGTTTCTCCTATCTTACTCCTCAAGAAAAGAAACATAAAAAGGCAATGGAAGGTCAAGAAGGAGAAGAGAATCATCATCTAGTATTATCCCATAAACTCTTTCTCCTAACCCATCCCGATGTCGACGACATCGAAAAAGTTCGGATCTGTGACGAGGTCTTTGCTGCCGTCAAATCTGACGGTAAAATTACACACACACAAAACCACATGTTTAGTGTCTATTGTTCTGAGCTTACATAATTTGAAACTTCATGTTCAGCTTCTGTTTGTCTTGAGCGTACACAATTTGATACTTCATGTTCAGTTTCTACTGTTCATTTTCTGTTTGATCTGAGTTAACAAAATTTGATACTTCATGATGTGTTTCTGTTTGTTTTGGATTTACCAAATTTGATACTACATGCTCTGTTTGTGTTTGTTATGAGCTTACAAAATTTGATACATCAGGCTCTGTTTGTGTTATTTATGAGCTTACAAAATTACACACTTCATGCTCTGTTTCTGTTTGTTCAGAGCTAACAAAATTTGACACTACATGCTTTGTTTGTGTTTGTTATGAGCTTACAAAATTTGATACTTCATGATCTGTTTGTGTTAGTTCTGAGCTTACAAACTTCGACACTTCATGCTCTGTCACTGTTTGACACTTCATTTGTAAAAAAAATATTAACCATTTTACATGTCGCTAGCCAAATGACCAAGATATAGTTTGGAATCATAATAGATTTTAGGAAATTTTCTGAAAATTTCGACAGAACCTCCCTTAAAATATTAGCCATTTTACAGCAATTCCTTACGGAATTCTGCTCACAATTAAAAATTTATCATCACAGTCAAGAAATATAAATCCTCCCCAGGCCAATCCAAGCAATATCACACAGACATTATATATATAGGGCTCTGGGAAGAAAAAATCTTCATATGACTAAGATACAAAATAAAAACCAAGATATCGTTTGAAAACATAATAGATTTTAGAAAATTTAGTAAAAATTTTGACAGAACCTCTCTTAAAATATTAGCCCTTTTTACAGAAATTCCTTATGGAATTCTGCTAACAATTAAATATATGACATCACAGGTAATAAATATCAATCCTCCCCAGGCGAAACCGAGCAACATCACACAGGCATCATATATATAAGGCTCTGGGGGAAAAAATCAGAATATAATGCAAGATACAAAATAAAAACCAAAAATTCGTTTGAAAATGTAATGAATTTTTTGAAAAACCTTCGAAAAACCTTTAAAAAACCAATCACAGAACCCTAATACTCCACAAAATTGCGGGTACGAGTATTAACATAACTATATTATATCATCATTATATACAGATACTTACATAATCTCCCAAATTGCTAAATATTACAACTATTACAACCTTCACCAAAATATACACCAACCAAACGAATGACCAAAAAAAAATTACAGTGTTGTAGAAAAATACAATGCTTCAAGTCTTCAAAAATGGGACCAAACAGTGTACCTAAAAAAACAGTAAGAGTTTCGAAACAAATAATCAATCAAAACAATGAGAGTTTTAAAACTAACTAACAAACAGCAAACAATAACTAACAATAAACAGCAAACAAAAACCTTTACATGAAATAATACAAAATGAGTCAACTTTTGGAACCTCTTCGAAAAAAGGTAAAAAAACACATTCAGTCAGCTCTATTAAGGGTATCTTCATTTATTTCTTTTTGTTCACTTTCCTTTTTTTCAATATTGAGAGGTAAGATGTTTGAACTAAAGATACTGGTGTCTTGTGAGTGGAAAGATCTGTGTGTCTTGAAGTTACGTACTTTTTATTGGTTTGATGTGGTTCGAATTTTATGTAAATGCAACAGAGATTTCTTATTTAATTGATCAGTTATGGAAAGATAACACTGACTTTCTTTATCTTATCTTTTTCTCCAAAAAAAAAGAACTGCAGTGTTTTTTGCTACATGAAGAACAGCTCAATCAGGTTCTAGTTGCATAATATACATTTGAACTATTTTAAAGTGCTTAATTATAAGTTTCAGTTAGATACTTTACGCAAAAAAAAATGTACTTATTCAAAACCTTTTAAATGTGCTTAATTATAATGATATTTTAAAACCTGCCACTTGTTGAACCACTACTTTACCTCAGTCTAACTTATATGTGTCTTATTCCTCTTCATGCAGCTGGTGATGCTCCTTTCATGTATAATGGCATTTTTCTTAAACTACACGATATTTTAAATACTACCCTCAAATCTGCGGAAATCTAAAGGTTTGTTTATCTCATTAGCACCAGCCCATAATTACCTTCCTTCCTTTACGCATGCCTTTTTTTCTTCCTTGAAAATGAGAACACTCCTTGCAATTTTGTTTGTGACAGGATTTTGTCATAGTAGGACTCGGTTGGTTGTTGTTTCGAGGGCTTCCTTTTGATTTGGTTAGTCGAATTTTCTTATCATACCTACCAATTTATGTTCTTGTATTTTCTCTCATTGATAATAATGTTTAATTTTTTTTCTTTTTCTTTTTCAGCAAAATATTATAGGGCGGGGGCTTGGTTTTGTGGGGTCCTTTTTATATGCTTTCTGTAAACTCAAAGGTAAGTAGGTACTGATAGATGGAGAGAGGCCATTTAAGTCAGAAGATGAAGACGGAACCAAAGAAATGGGATATGGGCGCAATTTTGTGCATTTGTGGACCATTTTTGGGGTCCATTTTTGCATGCTCTTCATGCTCGTAAATGCAAATATTATTATTTTGGGTTGAAAGTGGGTATTTATTGAGGATCATTAGATTCTTGTTCGACTGATGGTATTGTCTATATCGATTCCTCAACAAACTGGAGCTGAGTTATGAAAGCAAACTAGGGATGGGCTGCAATTTTACTGGTAGGTAGATTTGTGTGATAATTTTTTAAAAATTTTCTTTCAGTGCAGTAAATTATTTTTATGATGCTCCTAAACCCGTCCATGAATAGAACACTTCTGTGTGTATCCTTTATTAATCATCCAGCCATAGTTACTTTAATTGTTGATTTGAGTTCATTTATTTATTTGATGTGCTATGATGAATGTTATTTACTGTGACAAAATGAAGTTAAACAATGAATAACAATGTCCTTATTAAGTTCATATACATACTTCAGCATTTTGCATTCAGAAAAATGCATATTAGGGAAGCTCTCGGATTAGGATATATATGATCCATATCCGAATCCGAATTTTGTGTGAATACAGATATGAAAAATTCGTATCCAGGCAAATACGGATTCAGATATTCAAATCTATAAAAATTCGAATGTGAATACGGATACGGATAGCACTTTGAAAAGCGGATTCGGATATGGATATCTCTAATCTCTAATATCTAATATTATAATGGGAGAATTGAGGTTTTCATTTGTAGACATTCAACTATTTAATCTCAACCATTCCAAATAGATGAATCTCTTATTGTGTAATCTTTTTATTTACAGGGGCAACTGTGCATGTAGTAACTGCATTACAGAAAATATCCCAAGTACTCAATCACTACAAACTGTTCTCAATAATAGAAAAGTTTTCAACCCTAAAACTGTCACAAAACTTGATTGTGGAAGACCTGTAGTATATATACACTAATGCCAATATTACTATCACATTTTGATCTGTTTTAAAGTAATCCATGGCCCATTTCGCAACTGCTCTTCACGATTTTGATCATTGCTTTCTTGAAGATATTTATCATTTAACAACTCTTCACAGCAGAGAGATGATTTAAAAAAGTACATCAATCAATTAAGGTGTAACTATGTCATTCAATATCAGTCATCTTCAGTTGCCACACTACTTGTTCTGTCATTTAATGCAAATCTGTCATTTAATTTATTCCCGTGTCACTGTTATGAGAGAAATCTATGTTGAAGGATTATCACTCTTTCAACACCTCAACCAAAGTGATATTTTCCAATTAAATAAAATAAGGCTTCTAGCAAAAGATAAATCTTAAATGAGTAAAATAATAATTGTGGGAAAATCACTACCTTAATATCCATAAATCCCATAATAATAATATGCATCATAGATTACCTGCAAGCACATTGCAGCCTCCAACGTGTTCCAAATGCACGTCAGATACAACCTCAGAGTAGTCGTCTACAATTCAACAACCAAAACCCACATAAACAATCAACCAACTAACAGAACCCAAAATAAAATAAAAACCATACAAAGTATTGTACCACATAAACAATCAACCAACTAACAAAACCCAAAATAAAATAAAAACCATAAACAGTACAGTATCAATTCTAGAGTCAGCGTACGCAATTTTTAGCCAAAGCAGCTACAAACGGTATAAAAAGTCTACCACTAATTAAATCATATAAAATGACATAGATGAACACATTTTTACTTCATTTATTACTTCAGCATTTGAGATCTCCAATCTATTTGATTGTTAATTTTGTTTTCTTTTTGAAGATTAGTTATTTACATTGAATTGTCATTCTCATAGCTTTATTGCAAAATCTATTCAAACAAACTGAAGCAGTGAAAGCAAGCAAAAATGGACATAAATGGCATCAATAACTTGTATAATGACAAAGTAGAGTATACATGCTATGTCTCCATTTTTGGGTGAATATCAAATACCTTAAAGGTGAGGATAGCGAGATATGATGCTTTGCTCTCTGCAAGCAAGACTCTTCATGTGAAACAAAAGAGATAGATGGCTTTGTGAATTCATGAAATGAATCTAACCAAATCTTTTAAATGTAACAACTTTTATGAATAATACAAATCTTTGTTGATAGTAGCCCCACATGTAAATAATAAGGAGAATTAAAGAACTTATAGATAAGTAAGTTAATTGAAACTTGAAATGAAAAAGATATAAAGAGTTACATTTGTAGCAAGCACTACCAATTTATCCTGAATCGACTGGGTATCCCTATGAAATAGTGTACTCAATCGACTGGGTATCCTGAATCGACTGGGTATCCACGATCCATAATAAAATAGTTAATGTAAAGGCTCCTTTTAAAGTAGAAATAAGCATTGGATCTTGACATGAACCAAGTTAAATTTCATAAAATCATCTGGTAAAAAACTTAGCGAGAAAGGACGAAGATTAACATCTCCCAAATTAACAACCCACATGCACAAATTAGTGTGTAAAAATGGAGAAAATAAATAGAGAAAAATGAGAAGCTAACCTTAGAGAACAGATACCCAGCCTTCAATTTCTCCACATTAGCATTGCGAGCAACTTTTGTTGTGTAAGCTGAAACAAAACAAATCCAAAACACATTGTTAAAAAAGAACCATACTTCACCATAGAAATAATTAACCTACATAATTAATACAACCATACTTAAGATCCAACAACAATAACATAATTAAGCTCCGACAACACTAACAACAATAACATAAGTGCTCAAAAAGGAAGCTACCAAAAGATAAGCCGAGAGACAAAAACTTTCCTCCAAAAAGGGAAGCTGCTCTGCTTCCTTTTTGCTAAAAGTAATCCTGAAATTCATTAAATTTCCTAATTTTTAGTAATTTAGCCATTTGCATACTACAATCATATGATATCTAGTAGCTTACATATATTGCTCAACTAACATCATATATCATAAACTAATAATCAATAGAGAATTTCAACTAAAACAGCCATCAATAGTGATAGCACCCCCAATGGTCCATCAACAATCAACAGAAAAGAAGTAGTCTGCCTCTCTTTCAGGTTTTAGGTTACGATTACGATTTTAAGCCTGTTCTGCTTTCAGGTTTAAGAAGTAGTCTGCCTCTCTGTCAAACAATGATTTGTCTGCAAAATTTTATGGAATGTGTTAATAGATAATAGATGAGAGAGTGAGGGTCGGTTTAAGGTATTTAGAATTTAGTGCATCATTCTCACCCTGCATTATTTTAGTAGCCCAAATGCATATTGTACCACAACATCATGCTTTCTGACAAAGAAAACAATTTGAATGGTGTTGTGAATAACACAACAACTGAAAAAGAATGATTGGCATACGTTTTAGAAAAATGAAGAATTTAAGTTATTGACATTTGGATATCACTTGCAAGATGCCATAAGTGCTTCCTATTATGGAAATCCTACCAAGAGATACTCCCCATAAATGAACAGAAGGTTTGACCTTTTCATGAATAAAAATATACTGAAGAATCATTTAACTAAGAGAATTATTGGATTAACTAACTATTGAATTATAGCAGCTATGAACCTATTTACAGAAGCAACTATATACTATGCAGCTAATGGTGGGGGAAAAAATATTTGAAAGAGAACAGTCAATTCCTCAGGCTTACAAAAGCAAATGAGGTAACTGCCAAAATTGACACAAAATTAGCAGGCACAGGTATTAGGGGGAGGGGGAATTTGAACCTTCCCTCTCACATAAAATGGAAGGATATGCCATTGTGCCACATGCGCTTTGCAACATCTCCATTTTTAAAAGACTTAAAAATAAGCTAGGGTAAAAATTATTAAAGTAACCAGCCTTCAAGCAATTACTGTCAGCAACCCAGCCACTACACCAAAACCCCAATGTTTTGGTAAGTTTAGGGCTTTACACATATTCTAACTATAACATCATATAGCTGACTGGTTGATCAATTGTTGAATTATCATGGTCCATCGGTTAGTTGATTAATGGTTCTTTTTTTCTTCCAAAAGAATGAGACTATGTTTTAGTTGGCATTCTTGATCAGCAGAATGCTGCAGTTCTGGTCAAAAAGATATTTTATTTCAACCTTTTTTACATCAAGGTTTTCTTTTTTTTGGTTTTCGGTTTAAGATCAGGTTTCGCATGTGTAAAGGAAGACAGTAATTTAAAATGTACTTAAGGCATTAGGATTACTCGTATGCTACAAATCAGTTCTTGTAGTCTGGTGTGTATATTGACTTGAACTAAATCTCTAACTAAATAGGCTTCAGATCAGTTGTTAAATTTCAAACCATTTTGTTTTATAGTTTTTGCAGTAAATTTGATAGATTTCAAGTCAAATTTAGCTCTCTATAATTAGTCTTTCCCATACTCTTCAACAGAACGAATGATGAGAATGAACCAAATTTAAAAGGAAAATGAAAATGAATAAGATAATGAACCAAATCTAACATGACACGGCCCGTAGATAGAAACGTATGTGTTTCAAACTTTCCAAGTATGTTTAAAAGGCAAATGAATAACCATGAAACCCGGTACAGGAAAAAGTGACCTCTAAAGATAATTCTGTGCGTGAACAAAATGGAAAGAACCAAATTTGAAATAGGTAAAGAAAGATTCAGAAGCTCACATTTGAAGGTTTGTCATCACCACTCTCACTGTTCTTCTTTCCTCCAAATAGACCAAGTACACGAAAAGATGATGTTCTCATTTGGCACTTTCTGCTACAACGCCATGATAGTGATGGAATGACATTTAGTTGACCTAAAACATGAGCTTGTGATATAAATAAATTTAATCTCACACCGGTTAATGCTAGAACTACAAATAAAGGACCAAGATATAGTATGAAAGATTAATCATTTCCGCTAGAACTACAAATAATGCTAGAACTACAAATAAAGGACCAAGATAAAGTAATAATACACTACCTGTTACACAACAAAGAAACACATAATAAATAAAAATCTCAATTTGCTAACAACATGAAAGGAAAATCTGACCTTCAGCTTGTTACTATGAATTTCTGCTTCCAATTGTCTGCTGAAGACATTAAGTCTAACCATCTTCACTTTCAGTTCACTTATATGCACTTCTTTCTCTCTACAAATTACCTCTTTATCTTGCAATTGGCACCTAACAAAGTACAGAATTGTCATACAATATTGCAGTAAAGAGTATACAAAATTATTGAATTAAATTTCACAATTCATGTTTCTTATGGTTACTGAATTAAAATATCAAAAATGCATCAAGCAATCTAACCAGTTTTGGTGAAGCTTGTACAGAGGAGACGGCGGACGGCGGGAGCGATGGCGACGGGCGACGCGATGCTGGGAGGGGACACGGGCCAAGAGAGGGTAGCGATGTGGCTGTGGTTGCTGCTGTCGACAGAAGGAGAAGGGGAGGAGAGGGGCGTGCTGTCGTGGCTGGCGTCGTGGAGGCAGGACGGCAAGGGAGGTCGCGAGCAGGCACCAGCGACGGGTCACGGCAGAGGAGGTCGGGAGACTGGATAGGAGGAAAGATGAGAGATGAGAAAGGGGGGAGAGATGAGAAGGGGGAGAGATGACGACGGGGTCACGGCATGGGTTCCAGATTTTGAGTGGGAAGAGAGAAAGGGGGGAGAGAGAGAGAGATCGGGAGAAGAGAGAGAGAGAAGCCATAAGAGAGAGACGGGGGGGGAGTGATTCTGAGTGGAGAGAGAGAGAGAGTGATTGGTTTTGGGTTTTGAAATTTTGGGATTTGAAATTTTGGGCGGGAAAATATGTTTTGTGAGGTTAGATCTGGGCCATTGATTTTAGGGGAGATTGAATATGAGCCACTTGATAGTTTTCTTTGTAATTTATTACATAGATATGTTTATAAAAATTATTACTTTTCCTGAAGATTGTCTTGTCAAAACGATCGGGGCAAAACCACAATTTAATTGAGAAGATATCCCGAGTACATCTCATTGGGTTCAGAATAACTAATATATCTGAAATTTCTCAATTAAAATCAATTATTTATAAAAAAAATACTTAATCGCGTGCAATTCTCAACTCTGCACGGATTGCCATGCAAAAAAAATATATGCTATTTTGCGGGGTGGTACATGCTCATCGAAGGAGTCATGTACACGCGCTCTTACACTTAAGTGGACGGCAGTCCCTACTTGAGATGCCTCTCCCCTAACGAGGCCTAGTACGCTCTAAAGGAGGTCCATGAAGGAATGGGTGGTGCTCATTTGGGGGCAAGGTTCCTCGCCCACAAAATCCTAAATCATGGTTATTTCTGGCCCACACTCCTTAGCGACGCCGAACAGCACGTTCGCCAATGTGCCCCCACCAAAAGTTCTCAACAATTCGACACTTACCACAAGCCCAAATGTCCTCACTATCCAGTCTGATCCCTTTCGCAATGTGGGGGATGGACTTGCTCGAGCCATTCCCTCCAGCGCCTGTTCAGCTGAAGCTCCTTGTCGTTGCAATCGATTACTTCTTCAAATGGAATGAAGCCGAACCTTTAGCAGCAATCACTGAGAACAGAGTCCAACGGTTCTTTTGGAAGAACATTGTCTGTAGATTCGATGTACCTCAGATCATAGTACCGGACAATGGGACCCAATTAACAGGGGCAGCCTTTCGAAAATTCTGTGCGGACATCGGTATCCAGCAACGATTCTCCTTAATATCCCACCTGTAATCCAATGGTTAAGCAGTGAACGCCAATTGGAAAATTCTCTCCGGCCTAAAGAAAAGACTAGACAAGTCTAACAAGGGATTATGGATCGAACAACTCCCCAATGTGCTCTAGAGCTACCGCACTACTAAGAGGACTCCTACAGGAGAATCTCCCTTCAACTTTACTTATGGCTCTGAAGCCGTCATCCTATTGGAAGTTGTCCTACCTTCTCCCCGCCTGATTGCCTTCAATGACGAGCGAAATTCGAACCAACTTCGGGGCAACTTAGACCTCATCGATGAGATTCGAGAAAGGTCCTCCATCTGTCAAAAGATCTATAGGCGTAGGATTGAGCAGTCCTACAAAAAGAGAGTCCACCTCACAAATCTCAAAGAAGGAGATATAATGCTGAGAAAACTATCAATTTCTTTTCCGAGTAAGAAAGAGAAACTATCTCCTAATTGGGAAGGGTCGTACATGATCTCCAAAGTTGTTTACCCTGGCGCTTATCAACTTGAAGACCTGAGGGGTAAGAAAGTACCAAGAACATGGAATGCAGAACACTTGTAGAAGTACCAAGATGGTGTTTAAACACCGCTCCAAGCAACTTCTAATCATTTCTAAATTTGCTTTTCTTCTTATTTAGTTGATTTTTTAAAATGAAATAAAGGCTTGCAACTCAGAAGCAGCCACTTAGTTCTCTTTAATAAAAGCAATTTACTTCTCCTCAGAAAACATATTGTCTAAATGTTCTAGTTGTCTTTCCCCAAAGTGTACACTCTAAGTAGGAAAACTATCTTAAACAACAAGTTCAGAATCCAACACTTGGTTCGATGCCACTTTAGCTGCTTGCAAATAAGCAAGTGCGAAGTAGCTCACCATTCGAAATTACTCCCACAACTGTTGAAACTCTCTTAAACGACAAGTTCGGAGTCCAACACTTGGTTCGATGCTACTTTAGCTACTTGGAAATAAGCAAGTACGAAGTAGCTCACCATTCGAAATTACTCCCAACACTGTTGAAACTCTCTTAAACAAAAAGTTCGGAGTCCAAAACTTGGTTCGATGCTACTTTATTTGCTTGTGAATAAGCAAGTGCGAAGTAGCTCACCATTCGAAATTGCTCCCACAACTATTGGAACTCTCTTAAACGACAAGTTCGGAGTCCAACACTAGGTTCGATGCCACTTTAGCTGCTTGCCAACAAGCAAGTGTCAAGTAGCTGACCATTCGAAATTTCTCCCACAACTGTTGAAAACTCTCTTGAACACAAGTGTGAACACTTAGAGAAACGAAAAACTCTTAAGCCAAAAAACGCTGCTTGTTCCAAAAAAAGGAATAGTTACAAGTGTTATTAGGCGAAAGAGGCTCATTACATGATCAAAAGATGCATTCAACAAAAATATTGCTCGAATACTACAAATATCTTATTCCATTAAGGGTTGGGATACAAGTTTTATTTAAAGATCATACTACAAGCATTTTTATTCCACCAAAGATGGGGATATAAGTCTTATTCAAAACTAAAGGCTCCTACAAAACTACAAAGTGTCTTCCTAACTCCTCCTTGAAAGTGGGACACACCTATTAAGATATACACGGGGACGACGAGCGCTTTGCCGCTCCCTCGTTGCTTCCGATGAAATCTCTAGGCCCGCAAGCCGAGTCATACCATCGGGACCCATAGACCTAGCTGCCGCCCCAATAGATGCTTCATTCGACAAGCCGGCCACTCCACTTTGAGCATCCCCAGGGTTCCTCGGAGCATTTGGCATGCTTAGAGCCAACTCATGGAACGATCTCCCCTGGGCATACTCCCCACACGGGCAAGAGGTCATCCTGACGTTGCTTCCTTCGAAGAGTCACTTTAAGCGAAGAATCTGTGCCTTCAATTTGACGAGCCGCTCTTTGAGGGAGTCATCTATCATTCTGAGCTTCAAACGTGATACCCCACTTGTACTCACCCCTCATGAAAACTCCACGATGGTCTTCCGCAGATGGTCCGCTTCCAAACTCTTCTCAAGTACCACGTTCTTCAGCTCGTCCCTCTCCGACCTCACTTTGAACAAAGAGTTCTTTAGCTCGTCCCTCTCGGTTTTCACCGTGAATTAATGGTGCCGGAGGAATTTTAACCTCAAAGCCTTGCGACAGCCAACGAAGGGCCGACCTCCCCTCCCTCAAGGGGCATTTTTTGGAGAGTCTCCTCAATGCGCTTCACTTTGATGTTTCGGTGAACCAAGACCAACCTCAAATGACAAAGCTCCAACTCCATCTTGGAGAGCTTCTCCCGAGATTGAGCAAATCCCAGCTTAGCAACACGAAGTTGGGCACGAAGATGCGACGCCTCGCTAACCTGGGGAAGTTAACCAAAGAAAGAAGCATAGATCACTCTAAGTCTAAACAGAGCTACTAGACGGTCCTAAGTTCAAGCAGAGCTAAAAGATAAGGCTGAATTTGAATAAGAGTTACAAAATAGTTCTATATTGGAATAAAAGCCACAAGGAAGCACTAAGCCATGTTGCCACACAAAAATATTTCATTACTAGAGTAAAGTTACAAAAGAGGTGGCCAGTTCGCTATAAGGCATCGATACAAGAGCATTCAAAATAAAAGAAGACAACAACTAAAAAAGAAAGTGGCTAAGATACGAAAGAGGTCAAGGGACCACCTCGGTAGACATCTCTAGGGGAACTGTGACGTCACGACCTTCTTCCTCAGTCGCCTCTGGTACCTCCACCATGGCCGACTGAGGGTCCGTGGCGACGTCCTCCTCCTCATCTTCTTCTTCTTCTTCTTCTAAACCCACCTCCTCGGCTACTGGAGCAGTTTCTCCTTCAAGAAGGTCGTACAGGTTGTACCCTGAGCCGTCGAAGCTGGGGTCATGCATCTCTACGTGCTTTAGCACCCAAACATAGGACTGCTCCATGCTTGAGTGCAAGTGCAACTTCGCTTCGGCCCTAACCTGCCTCCGCAGCTGCTTCCACGGCCGTCTCCTTCTCCTTCACCGCATCTTCAGTGGCCTTTGCAGCCACCTCCCTCTCCTTATCAGTACTCTCCCTCTCCTTATCTGCCCTCTCTTTCTCCAGGGCTGTAAACCCTGTTTTTCTATTTTGGATTTTATTGTATTTTATTTCTTTTCTTGATTATTGTATCTGGATTCTTTTTATAATAAATTTTTGCTTTTCTTGGGTTCATTTATTCTCTTTTGATCATTCCCTAGTCTTTAGGCTTGAATCCTGAAATTTTTTGGCTCATTGCAAATTTTGTGCTTTGTGTTTTAAGGTTGAATTGTTCCACTATATGTTCATCTCTTTTTGGAGCCTAAACCTTACCCTAAACCCATTAACCCACAACCCAAAACCCCAACTTTTAATCACCCTATAAATATCCCTTTAACCCTAATTATTAATTAAACCCTAATAACTATCTCTATCTCTCTCCTCTAACCTGCCGCTCTCATCCTCTCCCTTCTCTGTTTCGTTGCATAACCCATCCCATTCTCCTCCCTATTCTCATCTTCTGTTCTCCCACCACCCCGATCACCCTAGCCCCTTTGCCATCGTCTCTTCGTCATCACCACCATCCCGACTACCTCTTATCCCGTTGCCTTCACCTGGAACCCATCGCCTGCACCTCGCACCCCTGACCTCGTCGACCACCGTGATCCTCCCCGTAACCACTGAAGATACCTCACCCCTCGTCGTCATCATCCAGAGCTCGAATCCCCATCCTGCCATCTCCTCCTCTATTTCGCCGCAAAACAGATTACTGAGCTCCTCGCTTTCGTCGCTGCGTTGCTCCTCGATCGTAGTGCCGCCACCAGTCACCCTGAGCACCCCTGCCGCCCTTTGCTCTCGTCGCTGCCATCGCTTTTTGACCATGAGCGCCGTTGGTCCCCCGCTACGTGCTCTCTCTCTCCATCACTGTTGAGAAGTAGGAGGAAGGATTGGTGTTTGCTGTTGTGGTGTAGTGGATCTGTTGTTGGTGTTTGCTGTTCGGGTAGGGGAGATCCTAGTTGCTAGATTTGCTATTTCGTGAAGCAGGGGATTGATTAAGTTGCTGTGTTTGCCATTTTGTGTGTGTATTGCACGGGCTCGCACGTTCTTGCGTAATTCTGTGTTTCGTGGTTCGTCGCCCGGGATTCTCATCCCAGTATTTTATATTTTCGAAATTAACAACTAAAAAGGAAAGTCTCTTCTTGAACTAGTTAACTGTTTTGTTCATGATTTCCTTGATCTCTGCAAGTAGATCCAAATCCTTTTTATTGTATTGCTATTTGAAATTCCGTTAAGTTTATTAAGGGTTTACATGAGCTAACCCGATATATTCTTAACATCGTGCCTACATCTTTGATCTAAAACCTTGTCCCTCTTGTACATTGCATATGCACGTTTTCAAGAAAAATAACTAGATCCATGTGTTATAGAATTGTTTGATGAAATGAATATGTTAGATTGATTTGAATTAATGAATTGATTACCATGCCTGTGAAATTGCATCTTAAAACTGGAATTATGCATGTTAAACATCATGCATCACTTTGATTATTAATTAGCATAAACTATATGGTTGTATGAATAAGTTGTTGCCTGTGCATATCAAAATAAATTCTAGACTGATGTTTGTTCCTTTTTGTATCAGATTTTCGACCATTTTGCTGTTGTAATTTAAAATAACTTTCTCAACATGAATTATAGCCCCATGAATCTATTTTCTAGAACTTTTAACAAATCTAAATTCTGTGTTATAATCTGTTAGATATCAGTATTTTAGTACAACTGTGTCAGAATTTCCAGATTCACAAATTCATGCGTATCTTTCTGTTTCATAATTAAAATGAACATGATAACAATAAAATAAAAATATGAAATAAATTTGGCTGAGACTAGACATGTGTAGGAACCACCATAAATTTTTTTGTAGATTTAATTGATAAGCTTTCTGACATAAAACATATGGGTGAACACAATTTATAACTTGCTGCCTGAACATAAAATCTGAAAGAATAGGATTTTCACTCTAGTTTCTGTAAGTTTTATATGTCGTATATATATTTGCAGAAACCAGCAGAGAGTCTAGTTTCTAGAATTTCTGAAGGATCCATATTTGCTTTTGTATAGTAGCGGTAATCTGTGTTTTTGTACAGCAACATCATGTTGTACAGATTGTGTGATTTGAGTTAATTTAATATGTTTTCCTCTTGTGTTGTCTGTAATGAGTAGAATTAGTCACACCTAGCATAATACAACATTTACGCCTTCTTTCATGCTCACATAAGATGAAATAAAATGATAATAAGTAAGGATATTATGGGATGATTTGGTAGTGAACAATCGGAAACTGTACTCGATCAGCCCCTACTGCTTGACTTGTACTGACTGATGGCCATAAAATATTGCTTGATAATTACTGTCATTGAACAATAAATACTGATTACTGGGCCGAGTACATGAACCTTGAATTCACAATCAGTTTAAAGCGTACATTGTATGCTTGCGCTGAACCTGTAGAATGGGACGCAGTAGTACGTGCACTAGATAGGTTAATAAATTTATTAATAATCTGCATTTGACATTTCATGCTTGATCCCGTATACTGTCACCAACATTGAACATAACTGGAATTATTAATTAAATACATGATTAAACATAGATCCTTGACATTATTGCTGTTCCTTGTCTTTGCTATTGACTTTGATCTCGTCCCTTTTTTTTATATACCATGTTCCTATTATTCCCTGTTTTCTCTACTTGTTGTCCATGAATTGCTCTAAGGACATTATTTTCTTTCTTTTTAGATCAAGAATTTATAGGTACTGGAGGAACAATACCAGAAGGAATTGGTGAGCAACGATTCTAGAAGATGGTGTCCAAGATTAGATTGCCTAAATAAATTTATTGCTAGATTTATTTTTTTGAACATTGTCTTGATATTATACTTTGTTTTGGGGCTTTATGACCCGGAGGTTGTTTTCTATCCCAAATGTTGGATATTATTGTTTGGATCATCTCATTTATTATTGAAGTTGATCTTTGTTTATGTGCTTATATCTCCTTGCATGGTTGTAATTGTTATTTCATAGTATTGAGTTAGTCTGGTACAGCTTATGGAAGGTGTTTACATCATTCGTTGGGCCTACGTTACGTACTCGTATTCCGTATTTTGGAAAGCGGGGCGTGACAGGTTTTTAGTGGTATCAGAGCCCAGGGTTGGATAATATATCAGTCAAACATGACTATCTTTATGAAGGTTTGACTTTGATTGATATATTAGTCAAGTTTGGATCTAGCCAGGATAACTCAGTAATGTGCATACCTCGATGATCACATGAATGTATATAATAACCAACATATAATCTGGATATCTTTTGATATTTTTTGGTCCCTTCATTTCTTATTGTCTTTTGCTTCTTCCATTCATTGATTCCTTATTGGGTATAATTTCATCCTTTTGTACCAGTATTCTTTTGGTCCTAAATTCATCCATTATTTTTATTTCTGGATGTTATTTCCTTTTTTTGTACAAGTATTTGTGTATATATCCTGCTAGCATCTTATTCTTTTGTTTGATATTCTTCTAGGTGTTATTTTAGTCTTCACCCTTCTAGTTCATGTTTTGTTTGAATCTGGTGCTACCCACTCTTTCATTTCCTCCCGTTTTGTTGATCGGCATAGTTTGGCAAGCGATGTTATGCCCGCAGCTTGGGACATCACCAGAGGTATAGGTTTCATTGTCTGTTCTAGGGTATACAAGCAAAGCTCGTTGTTGATTAGTGGTGTGGATTTCTTGAATGATTTGATTGTTATTCCCAATTCCGATTTTGATGTCATTCCGGGCATGGATTGGTTCGGTGTTTCTTGTGCCGTGATTGATTGCCGAGAGAAGAAGGTGACTTTCAGGCTTTCTGGTTAACTAGAGTTTGTGTTCCATGCGGGTGAGACACCGTCAGGGCGTGTCAAGAACTCGATGGACCCTAAGGATGTTTCGCTTGTGTCATTGGGCTATGATGGGGTTGTTGCACCCTTAGTTGTGCAAGATTTCCTTGATGTCTTTCCCGAGGATTTTCCCAGCTTACCGCCAAACCGAGAGTTAGAGTTCAGCATTGATGTTTAAGCCAGGTACGATGCCTATTTCCAAGAGTCTGTATCGTATGGCACCGGTTGTGTTGCCGCTAAATTTGGTGTGGGGGCAAACAGATAGTATTTGTGGATTCTTAGGGAAACTGAATAGCAAACCTATATACTTGTTCCGCCGGAGTTTGATCGTCGCTTCCGCCGTACACCTGCAAAAAGTGCGAGACACCGGGGTTGTTCCCGGCGACGCACCCTCCGACGCTCAAGTCAGAAATCAGGGATGATTATGAAAGAGCGCAAAAACTGGGAAAAGATTGATTACCTCTCAATGGAGATGGATGGGGGGTATTTATAGGTACCGCTAGGATCAGATTAGGAATGTAATCCACCTGTGGTTAGATAAGGAATGTAATCCCTAATCCCCAGTGAAGGGATAGATATGAATCAGGGCCGTTGATTAGGATTTAACCAGAAACCCTAATTCTATCCCTTCTGGACCGGGTTTGCTGCGGGTTGAAACCCACACCCAGTTGAGGTGGATCCGTTTGCGGGTAAGTGGGTCTTCGGGAAAGATAGCCAATACCCGCTTCAGACTCGTTGGTAGGTGAAATTACCGTTTTACCCCTAGACTTCAAGATTCGTGGCCAATTTGGACAGTTCCGATTTATCCCTATTTTTAAACCTTGTTGACGAGGCATTGGTATGTGGCTCCTGCATTCTTCAAACCGAAGGGCATGACCCTGTAGCAATAGAGGCCCTGGTCGGTCACGAACGAGGTCTTCGGGATATCCGGAGGGAACATCTGAATCTGGTTGTTGCCTGAGAAGGCGTCCATGAAACGGAGGAGCTCATGTCCCGAGGTGGCGTCAATCAGAGTGTCAATACTTGGAAGAGGAAAGGGATCCTTGGGGCAAGCCTTGTTGAGATCGGTAAAATCGATCCAAATTCTCCAGGTCCCATTGGACTTCTTCACCATTACTACATTCGACAACCACTCGGGATAGTTCACCTCTTGTATGAACCGGGCCTTCAAAGAGCTTGTCCACCTCCTCTTTTATAGCTAGCTGGCGCTTGGGGGCAAACTTGCGCCTCTTCTGTTGAACCGGTTTGGACCCCGGAACAACGCTGAGGTGGTGGACCAAGAGCTCTTCGGAAATTCCAGGCATGTCTGCAGCTGACCAAGAAAGAGGTCTTGATTCCTTCGAAGACACTGGACTATGTCGGAGCATAGGGCGGATGGGAAGGTCTTGCTAACAAAGAACTTGCGAGTTGGATCCTGCTCTGAGAAGAGCACTTCCTCCAATTCATCCACCGGCTTTGACGTCGGCCAGGCAGCATCTTGGGGGATTTCCAGAGTTTCTAAGGAGAGGACTAGACCGAGGGTAGAGGTCATGTAGCACTTGCGGGCTGTTTCCTGATTGCCTTTTACCTCCCCTACTCCGGCCCGAGTTGGAAACTTCATTTTGAGGTTATAGGCAGAGGGGACGGCTTCGAGGGCAGCTAGGTCGGGCCGACCCAATATGACGTTGTAGGCTGTAGGGACATCTACGACCATGAAGTCCATCGGCTCCGTTCGGGTGGTAGGAGTTTGGCCAGCGGTTACATCGAGGGTGATCACCCCTTCGATAGTCATTAGTACTCCCGTGAACCTATGGAGCGTGTAGCCGGTGGGCTTGAGTCTATCTCGGGAGAGTTTGAGGCCTTTGAAAGCGGCGAGGAAGAGGATGTTAACAGAGCTGCCATTGTCCACTAGGATCCTCTCCACTTTGAAGTTTGCCATGTGGAGACTGATAACGAGTGCATCACAATGGCACGTTCGGACACCCTCAAGGTCTTCATCTGAGAATGTGACGGGCACTCCGAGGCCCTTAGGAGGAGGGTTGGCGTGAACCGAGTTGACTTCTCTTATAAATGCCTTTCGAGAGGAGTTTGAGGAGCCCCCCATTGGGCCCCCATGAATGAGGTGCAGTACACGCTCCTCCTCGAAGTCGGGCATTTCATCGTATTCCGGACGCTTATTAGCCCCCCGAGGCGGGGGAGGAAGTTCGGCTCGGTCCTTTCTTACAAACCTGGTCAGCTGCCCCCTCTGGATGAGGGCTTCTATCTTATTCTTCAGGGCCCGACAATCATTGGTGTCGTGGCCATGGTCCCGGTGATAACGGTACCACTTCTCTTTATCCTTTTTCTTGGCAGGGGTGTTCATCCTCGGAGCAGGAGGTATGATCCCTTCCTTCTCAACTTCCATCAGAAAGGTAGAGACATTAGTAGTGAGGAGAGTAAACTTCTCGAATCTGGGGGGAGGTCGGCACTGGCCAGCATTATCCTTCTGGAGCTTCTTGGCTCCTTCCTCTTCTGTTCCCTTTCTCTTAAACCCGGAGGATGACCCCTCCAGGTTAGGGCGGTGCTCGGCTTCTTCGGCCCGAATGTACTTTTCACTTCGGAGGAGGAGGTCAGAGAAGTTCTGTGGGGGCTTCTTGGTGAGGGAGGAGCGGAGGTTGGAATTGAGGACATTGGATTGAAATGCTGATGCAACGACCGACTGGTCGAGGGATGCTATGGACCTGGCTTCAGCTGTGAACCTCTTCACATAGTCTCTCAACTTCTCACCCTTCTTCTAGTGGAGGTACAGTAGCGAGAAGCTGGTCTTCTCAGTTCTACGGCTACTTACAAAATGGGTGACGAAGAGGGTCTCGAATTGCTCGAAGGAGAATATTAAGGATGGGGCGAGGCGAGAGTACCATTCTCGAGCCGGACCTTTGAGAGTTGCAGGGAAGGTTTTACAGAGCAGAGCATCGGAGGCTTGATGGATGAGCATTCGAGTCTTGAAGCTCTCAACGTGATCGATGGGGTCAGTCTCCCCGGAGTAGGTCTCAAATTGAGGAGGCTTGAAGCCGATTGGTACAGGTGCATCCATTATGGTTCGGGAAAAAGGAGGTATGCTAGGACGAAGAGTCCTTCCTCTAAGTTCTTCTTCTCGGTCTAACTGACCCAAGTGCCTCTCCATCTCATGGAGACGGCGGTACACAGCATCGTCCCTTCGACGGTAATCAGCCGAGCCTCTACACTCATCTTCGTACGAGGGAGAGCGCGGGCTACGACGACGGTAGCTCCTGGAGCGGCGATGACTTTGCACATGCCGGGAGTTGCTGGGAGCTGGAGGAGGAGATGGGGACCATCGGCGAGGACTTCAGACCGGAGGAGGAGAGAGGATCTTGGGTGCATTGGTGTTGGGACGGAGATTGAGAGCTTGTAGGACGGTCACTTGGAACTGCTGGAACTCGGCACGGGTGATGGGTGCCTCATCGTTCCTAGGCTGTTGCCGACCTGCGGAGGAGTGTGTCCTTCTTCTGTAATGCTCGGGGGACTCTCTTCGCCCCCTTCCGGTAGGGGACCTTCTGTATTCTCGGCGGTGAGGAGACCGCTTATCCGGACGGTGTTGGCAGGAGGTTCCCTCTCGGGCCAGCTTTTCATCCAGATGGTGGCGAAGATCCTCATCCTTCTGCCGATTGAGGACGGTGTGGTGGTGATCGGAAGCTCGGGGATGGTGAGAGGCCATAGAGTCCGAAGAGGCGTTATGGATCGAGACGTGGTCCGGATGGAGAGGTTGTTTCTGCGGATTGGGACCCTTTGGAGGTTGTTGATTCTGCGGAGGAGGTAGGTCCTGTTGAAGAGGGTCCACGGCTTAAGGAGGAAGTTGCCCTTGCTGTTGAGCGGGCTGAGGGGGAACTTCCTGCTGCTGATCGGGATTGGGTCCTCGGTTGGACCCTCTGGATCTGACTTTCCTAGGAGGCATGGCTAGAGAGATCTGTCCAACAGGAAGAGGGGAGGTTGCTATTCGTTAGTTTCCCACAGACGGTGCCAATCTGTTGCCGCTAAATTTGGTGTTGGGGCAAACAGATAGTATTTGTGGATTCTTAAGAAAACTGAATAGCAAACCTGTATACCTGTTCCACCGGAGTTTGATCGTCGCTTTCGCCGTACACCTGCAAAAAGTGTGAGACACCGGGGTTGTTCCTGGCGACGCACCCTCCGACGCTCAAGTCAGAAATCAGGGATGATTATGAAAGAGCGCAAAAACTGGGAAAAGATTGATTACCTCTCAATGGAGATGGATGGGGGGTATTTATAGGCTCCGCTGGGATCAGATTAGGAATGTAATCCCCCTGTGGTTAGATAAGGAATGTAATCCCTAATCCCCAGTGAAGGGATAGATATGAATCAGGGCCGTTGATTAGGATTTAACCAGAAACCCTAATTCTATCCCTTCTGGACCGGGTTTGCTGTGGGTTGAAACCCGCACCCAGTTGAGGTGGATCCGTTTGCGGGTAAGTGGATCTTCAGGGAAGATAGCTAGTACCCGCTTCAGACCTGTTGGTAGGTGAAATTACCGTTTTACCCCTAGACTTCAAGATTCGTGCCCAATTTGGACAGTTCCGATTTAACCCCATTTTTAGCCATATCAGGTTGAATTGGCGAAACTGAAGGTGCAAGTTTAGGAACTGCTTGATAAGGGTTTTATCAGGCCTAGTGTTTAACCTTGTGGAGCCCCAGTTTTGTTCGTCAATACGAAGGATGGTAGCCGCAGGCCTTGAATTGACTACAGAGCGTTGAACAATGTCACTGTAAAGAATCGGTATCCATTGCCGAGGATTGATGATTTTTTTGACCAACTGGGAGGTGCTTCTGTGTTCTCGATGTAAAGTGAAGTCAGAAGTATTTCCGAAAATGGCTTTCCGAATGAGGTAATTATGAGTTCTTGTGATGCTTTTCAGAGTTATTAATGCGTCGGCAGTGTTCATAAGTCTGATGAACAGGGTGTTATCGCCATTCTTGGAATAGTTTGTCCTGTTCTTCATTGAAGATATATTGGTGTATTCTCGGGATAGGAAAGATCATGTTGAGCATCTGAATGTTGTCCTGTAGACCTTGAGGAAGAACCAGCTGTATGGGAAGCTCAGTAAGTGTGAGTTCTGGCTAGATCGGGTTGCTTTTCTGGGTCACATTATTTCTGGTGCTGGTGTTTCTGTGGATTCGTTGAAGATCTCTGCGATCAAGGATTGGCCGATTCTGAAGTATGTTCCTGAGGTGCGAAGTTTTCTTGGTTTGGCCGACTATTATCGGAAGTTCGTTCAGGATTTCTCGAAGATTGTTGGGCCTGTAACTAGTTTGACGAAGGAGCAGAAGTTCGATTGGGATGAAGCTTTTGCCGAGTTGAAGCGTCGGTTGACGTTAGTGCCTGTGCTGACTATACTGGACAGTTCGAGTGGTTTTGTAATCCATTGTGATGCATCGGGTAGAGGTCTGGGAGCAGTGCTGATGCAGCGAGATAGGGTTGTCGCTTATGCATCGAGGCAGTTGAGACCTCATGAGAAGAACTATCCCACGCATGATTTGGAGCTGGCGGTCCTAGTTTTTGCCTTGAAGTTGTGGAGGCATTATCTTCTTGGGGATAAAGTGGAGATATTCACAGATCACAAGAGCCTCAAGTATGTGTTCACGTAGAAGGAATTAAACATGAGGCAAAGAAGATGGTTGGAATTGATGGTAGATTTTGACATCAATTTGCAGTATCACCCGGACAGAGTGAACTTCATGCCTGATGCTTTGAGTAGGAGGCATTCTTCTATGTTCCTCACCAAGTAGAAGGAAATAGTGGAGGATAAGAGGAGGTTGGAGTTGAATGTGCGACTTCCTTGATCAGCTCAGTAGTTCATGATCTTGCAGTTGCAGTCTTGATTGAGCAGATTAAGGAAACCCAAGCGGGTGACCAGCAGTTGCAGCAGTTTCGAAGTGAGGTCGAAGTTGGTTTGAGATCCGATTTGGTCATTCATGCTGATGGGTCGCTTTGTTTTGGCTCTAGGTTGTGTGTACCTAGAGGAGAAGTCAGGCAGAAGCTACTTGAGGAAGCTCATCTGACTTTGTATTCTATTCATCCAGGTGGTACAAAGATATACAGGGACTTGAAGCAACTTTTCTGGTGGCATGGCATGGAGAGGGATGTGGCTAGATATGTCTATCAGTGCTTGATCTGTCAGCAAGTGAAGGCAGAGCATCAGATAACCGCTTGCAACCTCTTCCAATCCCAGAGTGGAAGTGGGAGAATATCACAATGGATTTTGTGACAGCTTTGCCAAGGAGTCCCAAGGGTTATAATTCTATCTGGGTGATGGTGGATGGGCTGACGAAGTGTGCTCACTTCATTCCTTTCTGTGTGGGTCAGTCCACGAAGAGTTTGACTGAGAAGTATGTTCAGGAGGTTGTTCTTCTACATGGAGTTCCTGTCAGCATTGTATCGGACAGAGATATGAGATTTAGGTCTCAGTTCTGGGAGAGTCTGCAGAAGAGCTTGGTTACTATGTTGAGCATCAGTACAATGTTCCATCCTCAGATGGATGGGCAGTCAGAAATGATGATTCAGACCCTAGTAGACATGTTGAGATCCTGCATTTTTCAGTTTGGAGGTTCGTAGAAAGATCAACTTCACTTAGCCGAGTTCTCTTATAATAACAGTTACCAGGTAAGTCCCAAGGCTGCTTCATCTGAAGCTTTGTATGGGCGCAAGTGTAGATCGCTAGTCTGTTGGGATGATATCGGCGAAAGGAAGCTTTTGGGTCCTGAGTTGATCACGAAGATAGTTGATGTCGTGGCTCAGATCCGGAAGCATTTGCAGGTCGCTCAGGATAGGCATAAGAGGTGGGCTGATTGTCGTCGTAGACCTCTAGAGTTTTTGGCAGGCGACCAAGTGTTCCTCAAGGTATCACCTTGGAAAGGTGTTATCCGTTTTGGAGGTAGGGGTAAGTTGAGTCCTCTGTTCATCGGTCCATTCGATATTGTGGAACGTGCAGGCAAGGTAGCTTACAGGCTCGCATTGCCGCCAACTTCAGCAGGCGTCCATGATGTATTTCATGTTTCTCAGCTTAGGAAATACATCAGGGATGACAATCATATGATTGACTACTCAGACTTATCTGTGAGGCCGAATTTGTCCTGTGAAATTCAGCCAGTCTCTATCTTAGACCGTCAAGAGAAGGTGTTGAAGAATAGAGTCATCAAGTTGGATCGAGTTTCTTGGAATCCTCACTCGCCAGGTGATTCGACTTGGGAGTTGGAAGAGGAAGTTCGGGAGAAGTTTCCTCATTTGTTTGAGCATCTATTTTGCTTGTTTTGTTTTGTTTCGGGATTCGCCCTATCTACCACTTGTATGAATTTCGAGAACGAAACTCTTCTTGTAAGGTGGGTTGGATTAGTAAACCCTATTTTTCTATTTTGGATTTTATTGTATTTTATTTCTATTCTTGATTATTATATCTTAATTCTTTTAATAATAACTTTTTTGCTTTTTTGGGTTTATTTATTCTCTTTTGGTCATTCCGTACTCTTTTGGCTTGAATCCTGCTATTTTTGGCTAAATGCAAATTTTGCTCTTTGTGTTTTGAGTTTGAATGGTTTCGCTATATGTTCATCTCTTTGATTTATATCTGTTCATCTTTTTTTGGAGCCTAAACCTGTACCCTAAACCCATTAATCCACAACCCAAAACCCCAACTTCTTAATTACCCTATAAATAACCCCTTTAACCCTAATTATTAATTAAACCTTAATAACTATATATATCTCTCTCTCTCCTCTAACCCGCTGCTCTCATTGTCTCCCCTCTCTGTTTCGTTCCATAACCCATCCCGTTCTCCACCCCGTTCTCCACTTCCGTTCTCCCACCACCCCGATCACCTTAGCCCATTCGCCATCGTCTCCTCGTCATCACCACCATCCCGACTACCCCCTATCTCGTCGCCTATCCCCGTCGCCGTCACCTTGAACCCATCGCCTGCACCTCGCACCCCCGACCTCGTCGACCACCGTGATCCTCCGTGCAACCACCGAAGATCCCTCACCCCTCGTCGTCATCGTCCAAACCTCGAATCCCCATCCCACCGTCTCCTCCTCTGTTTCGTCATGAAACAGAGCACTGAGCTCCTCGCTTTTGCCGCTGGATCGTGATGAACCCAATAATATTCACATTTAGGAGCAATAATCTTAATTCAATTGGACATTTAAATGCTCTATATGTGGTATTTTACTCTTCCTTTCTCTTTTCCATAGGAAACAGCCTAAAAACAGCTAAACGAAGTAGATTCAAGACTAATACAGACTGAGAGGATGATACACATGGAGCTGCAGGACACAAGTCGACTGGTCTTCAAAGACAGTCGACTGAACAGAAGAGTATGAAATCTCGAAGCTACGCAGTACAGTCGACTTACTCCAAAGACAGTCGACTTAACGGAGTGATTGTGAATCTACAGATGTCTCGACACAGTCGACTGATTCCAAAACCAGTCGACTGGTATTCAGCGGAGTTAAAAGATAAAGATAGTTTAAGATCCATCCTCAACCAATTCCGAATCAAATGGAAGTTATCCAAAACCGGGTTACCTGCAAATAACAACTCACCAACAATCAAAATTAAAGAATCGGGATTGGCAAGTAAGAAGATGGACTCAGTCCTATGCGTGAAGAAATAAGAAATCAGGAACTTGATATCTGCAGACAAGGACAAGAGAAACTATAATAAAGAGAGAGTCATCTACCATCAGGGGGAGGATCGACCAGCAAGCATCAAGATATCAGCATCAAGAAGGAGGAGAACAAGTCGACTGCTGATTGGGCTCAATTTCAATATCATACAAATCAGTGTTCTTCTGTTCTTCCTTTTACTTTTTATTTTTATTGTAGAGTCATGAATTCTATTTTATTAATCAATAAAGGTTGTATTATGTGCAACTAATTTCATAGTTGGGTAGATTGAAACCGTAGTCATGTAATGCTTATATTCTTCTCAACACTACTCTATTACTTATTGATTAAACCTGATTGTATTGGTATAGATTTATAATATGAATCAAACTTGTTCAGAAGTTCTAAGAGCAGTCGACTGAGAGTGACAGCAAGTCGACTGCCATGCAGAACCGAAGATTATCAAGTTTGCGTATTATAAAACTGAATCTGTTATATGAGCATAGAGACGACCCGTATCTCGTGCCCATAACTTGTAATACAGGAATCTTTAGGGGTTCTTGGTTTAATCAACTTGAGGGATCTAGATCTGATACCAATTTCTAGAACTTTAAGTGTTTGTTCGTTTCCATTGTTCCTATGCTTTCTTCAAGTGCAACTTAGTAGATACCATGCTAAATACTTAAGGAAAGAAACGAATTAGAGTAGATACCATGCCTAATTCTTGGCTTAGGGAAACATTAACTTTAAGGAGTAGATACCATGCCCTTAAAGGAACAAGCATGAGTAATTGGAGTAGTATAGAAGGTGACTTAGCGTTATTGACTATAGGTGGAAATCAAAGCCCAGCTACTTTAATAGATATTCGTGACTCAATTTGTGATGCTACTTAATTTAGATTTTTATCTCTTTCATTTCCTTTCAATCAGACTTTTAGAACAAACTTTATGATTTGCATTTTTCTTTGTTTTATTAATTAGTGAGTTATGTACTACAATCTCTGTGGGATCGACCCTTGCTTGTCACTACGCTTCTATAAACGATTCGTACACTTGCGAGGTTTTAATTTGTATCTAGTTTATCTATTTATTTAGATCATCTAGATTGCACAACAAGTTTTTGGCGCCGTTGCCGGGGATTGTTTAGTATTTTAACTTACAAATCAGTAAAAATCTTTTTCTTTTTTTTTCTTTTCTTATATTTTCTTTTAGTTTACCATCTGCACAGACAGGTTCAGACCAGTCGACTGTACAGCGAAGTATTCAAAAAGCAACAATGGGTGAGAAAGTATTAAATTGAGTACCAATGCAAGACAAATTCACTCCAAAGAATATTGAGCAACCTTCTTGCATAGCTTTCCAACCTAATGTCACAGGGAATATGCATCTATCACCTCAATTACTCAGCATGGTTCCCCACTTTATTGGCAGACTAGATGAAGATCCTTATCTACATTTGCAAGATTTCTTTGATCTTTGCAGAACACAAAGCGTCCAAGGGCTCACCCCTGAACAAATCAGGTTAATCTTGTTTCCATTTTCTTTAAAACTTAATGCTAAATTATGGTATAATTCTTTGGAACCAGGATCAATTCAATCATGGGAGCAATTGGCAACAAAATTCTTGAAAGAATTCTTTCCAGCCCAGAAAACCAAACAATTAAAAAGGGAAATTCTACTCTTCCAACAAAAAGATTGCGATTTATTCTTCGAGGCATGGAAGGACTTCAAGAACAAGCTTCTCAAGTGTCCTACGCACAACATACCTAAGGATGATCAGGTACAAGCATTTTATGAGGGTTTAAATGACACTAACAAAGCAATTGTGGATTCAGCTTGCAACGGAATCTTGATGAGGAAAAGTGGTGAGGAGGCCATCGAACTATTTGAAGAACTCAGCAAGAACTCACAGCAATTCTCAACAAGGGGAAGAGGCCTTTCGAAAAAACAGGGAGTTTACAAAATTTCTAATAATAATAGCATGAAATTAGAAATGGAAATCATGAACAAAAAGATTGATATGCTTGTTAATGTGATTTCAACGTTGGATGGCGTAAAAAACCAACCAAAAGAAATTTGTGCAATTTGTTCTCATTCTGATCATACAATTAATACATGTCCCATGTCTTCTTTCACAGATCAGGAGCACGTAAACTACGTAGGACAGGGAATGTACCCACCCCAGAACAACACTTTTTCAAACATGTATAACCTAGGGTGGCGAAACCATCTAAATTTCTCATGGAGTAATAATCAAAACCATCAAGGCAATCAATTCGCACAAGGGCATACGAAGCAATTCCAAATTGGGAATGAGTTTGATCGGCCGGTACAAGAACAGAAGAAGTTGGATTTCGAATCCACCGTTCTTCAATTGCTCCAACAGCAACAGCAAACAAGTAACCAACAAGGGGAGGCCATTCAGAAATTGGAGACTCAAATTGGTCAAATTGCTAAGGAGTTAAGTGAAAGAGAGGCCGGAGAACTCCCATCACAAACCATACCAAATCCTAGAGGACAAGAACAGCTCCAATCGGTGACAACACTAAAGGACAAGATTGAGTTTAGAATGTTTGATGCACCAAAATTACCACACAATGATCATGAATGTTATAATGTTGATGTGGTTCAGGAAATTTGTGACCAAACATTTCAGGAAAATGGTGTTGATCCATTACAAGCAACAATTACACACCCTCTAATACTGTCTCAAGTTGAACAGGAATATGATGATTGGAAGATTGCAGAGAAAATACATACCCTTGGAAATGAAAAATCATATGCAGGTAAGTTTGCACAGGTGTTTGAAAATCTTGTGTCTAATAATACTTTTGTTTCTTCTTTTACCAGGACACCAGATGTGGAGCTGAAGCCACTACATGAACACTTGAAGTATGAATATTTGGGAGAAAACCAGACATTACCTGTGACAGTTGCTGCAAACTTAATGATGCAGGAAGAAGAGAAGCTGCAGGGAGTCTTGCAAGAACACAAGGGTGCATTAAGGTGGACCATTGCAGATAGGCTTATGTCAAGATGGTACGGTCCGTACATTGTTGCAGAGGTTTCCCCACATGGAGCGTTGGAGAAAAATCAAACGTTCAAGGTGAATGGGCATAGGGGAAACCTTATAATAAGATGAGTTTTAAGCCGCGAGCCATTCAATACATTGCATAAACTCATCAAGTCTAGTTGAAGACAAGAAACACAGCGCTTATTGGGAGGCAACCCAACTTTTCAGGGGAGTACTTACACTCTCTATTTATTTATTTCTTTAATCATTTCTTTATTTCTTTACTTTATTTTCTTTCCTTCAAACTGGGTTGTAATACATACCTATTTTAAGGACAATGTTCCATCTAAGTTTGGGGGTAGTTATTTACATTTGGAGTCTTTTGATTTTATCCATTCCAACATTGAATGATTTGAGCTCAGTTACTATAGGTAGAGAGTGGAGAACAAATATTAATTGTGGTCTTATCCTTAAAAATGTTAGTAACTTTTCATATGGATCATACTTGAAACTTTTATTCATATGGTCATGTCAATTCGACGAATCTTGAAAGAGAATAGCAAGTTCAACTGTGAGTAAACTTAAAAACACAAATTGTGAGTTTTGAGCCTTATTTATTTTATTTGTGAGAGAATCATACACTTGAAGATCTCAGTTGACTGCATTCTTGAGGTGAACTAGAACTTGTTTTTGCTACTTTTCGAAACTTGTTTTGATTTTTGCACAAAAACTTGGAAATGATTAAGGCACCTAAGATTTTATCACCAAGGACAAATAGCCTACCCAACATCAATTATTCACTAGTTGCCCCTTTTGAAGCCTATAAAAGCCTTTTTATTTGTAAAACACATCATCCTTAACCAAGCCTAGATGAATAGGTTACCTAACCTATATCTATTGAGTTAGTAGAGCAAGAATTGTAAAAGAGATGTGGTATGTCAAGATGAAGGGGATGAAAATATAAAGAAAAGTTGGAGGATTTGTCATATAAAAAAAAAAAATCAAAATTTGTAAATTGCTGAGTTGTGGATGGGGGAAAGGTGTTGGTAGAAATAAAGATAGGCCTGTGATATATGGCCATAAATATTATGTGAAAAAAAAAAAAACAATCTCTTAAGAACAACGCAAGTTGCTCTACTAATCCTTTAGAATTTTGTATTCCTTTTCCCTTCAATTGTTTAAACCCTCACCCATGGCCCCATTACAACCTATATAAAGACCTTTTGATCCAAGTAGCGTATGTGAAGATGTAGTAGCAAGATCAAGCATATGGTTTCATCCAAGTAATGATAAATTGTCACGAGATCTAATTTGAATGTCCCATATCAATGAGAGCTTTTTTTTTTGTGAGTGTATGCCATAGTGAGAATTTGGAGTTGAAATATAGTTGAGCTTGCTAAACTTAATCATGATTATGTTGCAGAGGCATTGGCCACTCTACTATTTGATATTCAAGTTGAGTATTCATGTGAATAAGTGATTGACATTTGAATTAAAACTTTTTAGACCTATCTTAATGCTTGTTCTAAACTTGACACCAAAAGTAGCAAGTTCTCTGAGGTAAATGTTGGAAGGGTCAAGATGTTCAAATGATGCTTGTAGTTTTAGTTTGCTTGAGGACAAGCAAAAGCTAAGTTTGGGGGTATTTGATGAACCCAATAATATTCACATTTAGGAGCAATAATCTTAATGCAATTGGACAATTAAATGCTCTATATGTGGTATTTTACTCTTCTTTTCTCTTTTTCATAGGAAACAACCTAAAAACAGCTAAACAAAGCAGATTCAAGACTAATACAGACTGAGAGGATGATACACAGGGAGCTGCAGGACACAAGTCGACTGGTCTTCAAAGATAGTCGACTAAACAGAGGAGTATGAAATCCCGAAGCTACGCAGTACAGTCGACTTACTCCAAAGACAGTCGACTTGACGGAGTGATTGTGAATCTACAGATGTCTCGACACAGTCGACTGATTCCAAAACCAGTCGACTGGTATTCAGCGGAGTTAAAAGATAAAGATAGTTTAAGATCCATCCTCAACCAATTCCGAATCAAATGGAAGTTATCCAAAACCGGGTTACCTGCAAATAACAACTCACCAACAATCAAAATTAAAGAATCGGGATTGGCAAGTAAGAAGATGGACGCAGTCCTATGCGTGAAGAGATAAGAAATCAGGAACTTGATATCTGCAGACAAGGACAAGAGAAACTATAATAAAGAGAGAGTCATCTACCATCAGGGGGAGGATCGACCAGCAAGCATCAAGATATCAGCATCAAGAAGGAGGAGAACAAGTCGACTGCTGATTGGGCTCAATTTCAATATCATACAAATCAGTGTTCTTCTGTTCTTCCTTTTACTTTTTATTTTTATTGTAGAGTCATGAATTCTATTTTATTAATCATAAAGGTTGTATTATGTGCAACTAATTTCATAGTTGGGTAGATTGAAACCGTAGTCATGTAATGTTTATATTCTTCTCAACACTACTCTATTACTTATTGATTAAACCTGATTGTATTGGTATAGATTTATAATATGAATCAAACTTGTTCAGAAGTTCTAAGAGCAGTCGACTGAGAGTGACAGCAAGTCGACTGCCATGCAGAACCTGAGATTATCAAGTTTGCGTATTATAAAACTGAATCTGTTATATGAGCATAGAGACGACTCGTATCTCGTGCCCATAACTTGTAATACAGGAATCTTTAGGGGTTCTTGGTTTAATCAACTTGAGGGATCTAGATCTGATACCAATTTCTAGAACTTTAAGTGTTTGTTCGTTTCCATTGTTCCTATGCTTTCTTCAAGTGCAACTTAGTAGATACCATGCTAAATACTTAAGGAAAGAAACGAATTAGAGTAGATACCATGCCTAATTCTTGGCATAGGGAAACATTAACTTTAAGGAGTAGATACCATGCCCTTAAAGGAACAAGCATGAGTAATTGGAGTAGTATAGAAGGTGACTTAGCATTATTGACTATAGGTGGAAATCAAAGCCCAGCTACTTTAATAGATATTCGTGACTCAAATTGTGATGCTACTTAATTTAGATTTTTATCTCTTTCATTTCCTTTCAATCAGACTTTTAGAACAAACTTTATGATTTGCATTTTTCTTTGTTTTATTGATTAATGAGTTAAGTACTACAATCTCTGTGGGATCGACTCTTGCTTGTCACTACGCTTCTATAAACGATTCGTACACTTGCGAGGTTTTAATTTGTGTCTAGTTTATCTATTTATTTAGATCATCTAGATTGCACAACAGATCGCTCCTCGACTGCAGTGCCATCGCCAGTCACTCCAAGCACCCTCGCCACCCCCCACATTCGTCGCTGCCATCGCTTCTCGACTGCGAGCACCGTTGGTCCCCCGCTGCATTCTCTCTCTCTCTGTCGTTGCTGAGAAGGTGGAGGAAGGATTGGTGTTTGCTGTTGTGGTGTAGGGGATCCATAGTTGGTGTTTGCTGTTCGGGTAGGGGAGATCCTAGTAGTTGGATTTGCAGTTTTGTGAAGCAGGGGATTGATTGAGTTGTTGTGTTTATCATTTTGTGTGTATTGCACGAGCTCGCACATGCTTGAGTAATTTCGTATTTCGTGGTTCGTCGCCCGGGATTCTCATCCCGTTATTTTATATATTTGAAATTAACAACTAAAAAGGCAAGTCTCTTCTTGAACTAGTTTATTGTTTTCTTCATGATTTCTTTCATCTCTGCAAGTAGATCCAAATCCTTTTTATTGTACTGCTATTTGAAATTCCATTAGGTTTATTGAAAGTTTACATGAGCTAACCCGATATATTCTCAACATCGTGCCTACATCTTTGATCTAAAACCTAGTCCCTCTTGTACATTGCATATGCACGTTTACATGAAAAGTAACTAGATCCATGTGTTATAGAATTGTTTGATGAATTGAATATGTTAGATTGATTTGAATTAATGAATTGATTACCATGCATGTGAAATTGCATCTTAAATCAGAAATTATGCATGTCAAACATCTAGCATCACTTTGATTATTAATTAGCATAAACTATATGGTTGTATGATTAAGTTGTTGCCTATGCAAATCAAAATAAATTCAGGACTGCTGTTTGTTCCTTTTTGTATCAGATTTTCGATCTTGTTGCTGTTGTAATTTGAAATAACTTTCTGAACATTAATTATAGCCCCATGAATCTATTTTCTAGAACTTTTAACGGATCTGAATTCCGAGTTATAATCTGTTAGATATCAGTATTTTAGTACAACTGTGTCTGAGTTCCAGATTCACAAATTCATCTGTATCTTTCTGTTTCATAATTAAATTGAACATGATAACAGTAAAATTAAATATAAATAAATTTGGCTAAGACTAGACATGTGTATGAACCATCCTGAATTTTTTTGTAGATTTAATTGATGATTTTTCTGACCTAAAACATATAGGTGAATACAATTTATAACTTGCTGCCTGAACATAAAATCTGAAAAGAATAGGATTTTCACTCTAGTTTCTGTAACTTTTATATGTCGTATATATATTTGCTGGAACCAGCAGAGAGTCTAGTTTCTAGAATTTATGACTGACTTATATTTTCTTTTCTGTAGTAGCGGTAATCTATGTGTTGTACAGCAACGTCATGTTGCCCAAATTGTGTTATTTGTGTTAATTTAATATGTTTGCCTCTTGTGTTGTCTGTAACGAGTAGAATTAGTCACACCTAGCATAATACAACATTGAAACCTTCTTGCATTCTCACATAGGTTGAAATAAAATGATAACAAGCCGGGGTATTATGGGATGACTTTGTAGTGAACAATCGGAAATTGTACTCGGTCGGGCCCTACTGCTTAACTTGTAGTGACTGATGGCCATAAAATAGTGCTTCATAATTATTTTCATTGAACATTAAACACTGATTACTGGGCCGAGTACACGAACCGTGAATTCACCATCAGTCTAAAGCGTACACTGTGTGCTTGCACCGAACCTATGGAATGGGACGTAGTAGTACGTGCACTAGATAGGTTAATAAAATGTTGAATAACCTGCATTTGATATTTCATGCTTGATCCCATATACTGTCACCAACAATGAACTTGAATTGGAATTATTAATTAAATGCATGATTAAACATAGACCCTTGATATTATTGTCATTCCTTGTCTTTGCTATTGACTTTGATCCCGTCCCTTTTTTTTTTGATATACCATGTTCCTATTATTTCCTATTTTCTCTACTTATTGTCCATGACTTGCTCTAAGGACATTATTTTCTTTCTTTTTAGATCAAGAATTTACAGGTAATGGAGGAACAATACCAGAAGGTATTGGTGAGCAACGATTCTAGAAGATGTAGTCCAAGATTAGATTACTTGAATTAATTTATTGCTAGATTTATTTCTTTGAACATAGTCTTGATATTATACTTTGTTGTTGGGCTTTATGACCCGGAGGTTGTTTTCATCCCAGATGTTGGATATTATTATTTGGATTATCTCATTTATAATTGAAGTTGATCTTTGTTTATGTGATTATATCTTCTTGCATGGTTGTGATTGTTATTTCATATTGTTGAGTTAGTCTGGTACAACTTATGGATGGTATTTACATCATTCGCTGGGCCTACGTTACATACTCGTATTCCGTATTTTGGGAAGCGAGGCATGACAAGGGTGACATGTTCGTTCGCCTCCGCCAGGGCAGCCTTGAGGAGAGTAATCTGAGTCGCTTGAGACTCAGTCAACCACTTCTCTACCTCAAAAATCTTCATAGCCTTGGCTCGCTCCGACCAATCTCTATCGCTTTCCACCTTGAGCTCCTTCTCCTGCTCGACTAACTGCTCCATCAAGTGGCTGAAGTGGCAGGTGATCTACGAGAACAAAAAAAACGAGAAAAATCATCTAAGTGGTGTGGAAGTCTCAAGAAAACTTTCTTATTCATAAAGAACGAGGCTTCACTTACCGACATAGTCGCTTTGGCTATCTCAAGAACACCATCACTGGCCGTACATGCCTTCATCGTGGCAGATCCATCGAGGTTGGCAAGTGCCGTACCGCTTGCATGCAGCTGGCGGAGTCACGGAGGAAACCGCCGTGCTTCATCTCATGCCATTCGGGGACGAAGAGCTACTTGTGCTTCTCGGTAAGAATGGCCTCCGCTGCAACTGTAAGAGGCGGGGCTTCGAGCGCCAGTACATCCCCAAGGGTGAACCCTCCGATGGACTGAGCAGGTGAGACAGGCGAGGCAGGAAGGGCAGATTCTAAGTTGACCACCGAAGTCGTCACCACCGAAGCCTACGAGGCTTTGGCAGACAACGGCCCTGAGGTTGTCATTTTCCTCTTTTTCCCGTCCGGGGCCTTGTTGCCTACTCCGCCCCAGTCGAACAACACTGCTCTGATGTCCATGTCCAAAGCCTCTGCAAAGAGAGAAAACGAATAGATGGGCATGTGAAGGAGGTAAACTGAAACTAAAAACAGAGAAAAATACGGAGTATACTAGGGTCGATCGGACTGAGGCCCTCACCGAAGAGGACCTCCTCGGTTAATTCTTTCCAACCCAAGGGTTCACGAGCAAGGAGTTTGGATACGACCTCCTCTTCCTCCGGAATCAACACCGTCTCGGCATTCGCCCACTTCGGCACCTCCTCCCTCCACCTCGTGGGAATATTCCACGGCGCGCTACCTCGGATCAAGAAATACTTCTCCTTCCAAAACTTGATAGAATTGGGTTTCTCTATCAGCTTCACACCCCAACGCGGCGATAAATAGTACTGGTACTCCACCTTACTCTTTCGATGGATTCGGTAGAGCCTTCGGAGAATGGTGAGTTGAGGTACGACCCCTATCGCCTGGCACGGAAGGACAAAGCCATTGACGTGCCTCCACATGCTCAGCATATATTGGATGCCGCTCAAGTCGTACCACTGCAGCACCTCGGTCACGAACAGTGGAAGAGGCAGACAGAGACCATCATAGAAGGCATTGAAGGGAAAGATGCACGTGTCAGGAGAGGTCGGCGAACGGGCTCGGATACCAGGACCTGGAAGAAGGAGACCGAGATCCTTCGGTATCATGAAACTCCTTCGAATCTGTACCAAGTCCTTCTCCGTTAGCATGGATGGGATGTCATAGGCTTTAGAATGATCCCTCAGCCTGCTCTCCTCACACGAGGCCGACATCCCGTACACTACCTTGGCTAGAAGGTCATCGGAGTATTCTTGAACTCTGCTGAGGTTCGCCAAAGGACCCAGAAGCCTACCCAATGCCCCTGCTCACCTCTCCTTCTCTACTATCGTCTCAGATGTCACTGACCCTACGACCCCATTTCCCTTGTCCACTGTTGGAGCCGCTACCAACTACTGATCCTCTTTGTGGTCCGAGGTGGAGGTCTCACTCCCCGAAGAAATCCTAGACATCTCGTAATATATATAAAAGAGAATATATATTTACCTTGATGTGACAGCTACGGTCGGAATATATGGCCGGAAAATCAAATGCTTGGCTGTGACCGCTAGTTGAGCCACCCAGGAGTGGAAAAAAAAATCAAGAGTAAAGTAGACAATGAGAGAATAGAGTGGGGGTGAAAACTTATAGTGAATGAGGGGCGTCATTTGGGCTTCTGAGACCTTTGGGCCCCTAAGACCAGTAAAAACCCCAGGAGAACATCGAATACTAAGAGACAGAATATGTACAGGCAGAATTTCAAGCAACGTCAAGAGCCTACTGACCGGTCAACCGCCAAAACAGTCAGCTCAATCCCAACATTCGCACCTGATCCAGATCAATGGCCCAGAGTTACCACGTCCCTCGAAACCGACATCCGAGCAAATGTTTCCCCAAACATGAAATTGAGGTAAAACTCCATCTCAATATTCGCACCTGATCCAAATCAACTGCCCAAATCTTGCCAAGTCCCTCAGAACCAACATCCGAGCAAACGTGGCTCCGAGCGTGAAAATAGGGGAAAACCTCGGCTCAAGATTCGTGCTTGATCATGATCAAACGGCCCAAATCTTGCCACATCCCTCAGAACCAACATCCGGATAAACGTGGCTCCGAGCGTTAAAGCAAGGGAAAACATCGCCTCAAGATTCGCGTTTGATCAAGATCAAATGGCCCAGATGTTGCCACATCCCTCGAAACCGACATCCGAGCAAACGTGTCCCCGAACGTGAAATTGGGGTAAAACTCCATCTCAATATTCACGCCTGATCCAGATCAATGGCCCAAATCTTGCCATTTCCCTCGGAATCGACATCTGAGCAAACGTGGCTACGAGCGTGAAAATGGGGAAAAACATCGCCTCAAGATTCGCTCTTGATCAAGATCAAACGGCTCAGATTGCACCACGTCGCTCGGAACCAGATTCCGAGCAAACGTGGCTCCGAGCGTGAAAATAAGGAAAAATATTGCCTCAAAATTCACGCTTGATCAAAATCAAATGGCTCATATTGCACCATGTCGCTCGGAACCAGATTCAGAGCAAACATGGCTCCGAGCGTGGAAATGGGGAAAAACATCGCCTCAAGATTCGCGCTTGATCAAGATCAAACGGCTCAGATTGTGCCACATCGCTCGGAACCAGTCTCCGAGCAAACTTGGCTTCGAGCATGAAAGTGGGGAAAATGCCCCCTCCCGATGCGCGCTCATGATCAGACCGCCCAGATTGAGCCATGTCGACAATCGCCAGATCAGCCATTTGATCCTTTAAAAAACCACGCCGATGACATGATCGACGCTCCAGATCATGCCACGTTGGCAATTAATTGATTAATTCTTTTATTTTTAATTATTAAATCGAACTAATTATTTAAAAATTGTGGAAAATAATTAAAAATTCTAAAAAAAATAATTATAAATTAGGGAAAAATATTTTTGAACTCCTGGAAAAATAATTGTTAATTAGAATGATTAATTGATACATTTTTAAAATAGATTGTTACTTCGCAAAATTGAATAAATGGTTCAAAAAATAATTAAAAAATTAGAAAAAATCAATGGAAAATCTAGTAGATCCCATAAACACGCCTGAATACAATGCAAGCCCAATTAAGCGCTTTCAAGCCTCGTGGGCGATTCTAAGGCTCCTAAGAACACCGATAAAATCTCGTACGCCATTAAAACAAGATAAATACTCCCCGAAACTCAGTCTTCGAGAGTGGGGGGCTCGTGATATGGCTAAAAATAGGATTAAAACAAGACCGTTCAAACCGAGCACGAATCTTGAAGCACTCAGAGGTAAAACGATAATTTTACTTACGAATAAGTCTAAAACGGGAACTGGGTCTTTCAGCAAAGCCCAGTAACCCAAAAACAGATCTGTCCTATTGGGTGTGGGTGGCAACCCATTACAAACCAGCCCAGATGTAACCCCGCGCAAAATTGAGTAATGACAATTTTGCCCTCATGTGTTATTCACGTGTATTTTATACCGTTACGAGTAATATTCGTAATGTATTTTTATATAAATGTCATATTCTGATTATTTATATGTTTTTCGTTTTTTCAAAACTCATTTCGATCTTATCTTTAGCCAACTCAAACATTTATTTTAATCATTGTGTTTTTACGTATATTACACGTGTTTTTCAATACACGTGTCGATTACGTATATTTTTCGTTACGTGAAATTTCCGTAACATTATTAAATATACATGTTTTGTATTTTGACTGCTTTTTCTTCTCACAAATTAATTTTTAATATATAGCACGTGCATTGCACGTAAATTTTTATGTGCATTTTTACTTATAAAATTTTCTAAGATGACAAGTACATTTTTATTCTCATTTTATATCTCACAAATTGTATCTTTTATATTCTAATTAAAAACCCATGGGCCTAATGTCCATCTTAAAGCTCATTAGAAAATTTATTAATTAGAAAATTTATTTAAAAGAAAAAACCCATAATTATATTCTACATTTTAAATGTACACTTTTTAAACATGTGCACTTGTCAAGTAACAAATATATATATTTAGACTATGAACATATGAATGAGAAGTGTGCACATGTGGTAAATCCAAGGGTTGGCCAATTCATGAAGGAATCAGAAGAGGTGGGAGTTTGTGTAGTAATAGTAAGTGGGCAATTAGTGAAGGGGGTTATGCAGGTTATGAATTTGAATACTTAATTTGGGTAGTAGAAGAGTCTTCTCAAACCTTATAAATACCACTCTTTTACTTCATGAAATCTTGCACCAAAAATCAAAAGAAACAAAAGATATGAAAGATAAGAAAAGGAAGAAAGGAAATGAAAGAGAGGAAAAGAAAGAAAAGAATTATTTGAGTTCTTGCTTGGAGGAAGAAAGGCTTGCTAGGAGAAAAATGGAGTCCCATTCTTGGAGCTAGGAGCCATCTACTTGGAGTTCATTTTCCTTCTTCAATTGAGGTGGGTGTCTTCTTGAACTTTCTAAAAATTTTAGTATCATGCATGTGTAGGAAAATTGATACTTAAAATTGTTTATACATATGAGTAGTGGTTAATTTGCGATGATGATATTTAAATGAAATGCATGCTAATATTATCATGTAAATAAGTTGAAATGATGTTGTTTGATTGCATGGTAGTACATCATGATTAGATTAAATGACATGGATATAGATTTGAACACAAAGTTACTAATTCATGCTAAGAAAAGTTACTGTTTTAAGTTTTGTTTGGCCATCAGAAAATTGTATTGAATAAAATAGTTAGAATCTAGAGCTAAAACTTTTTTAAGAGCATCTTTTATGTGTCAGGAACATCAATTTAGAATTTATATGATTTGGAAGTCGTTTACTATTTTAATAACATCTAATCAGAACTGCTTAGTAGTTCACTGGTTGCTGGAAATCTGTACACATTTCAGTTTTTGATCAATTCAGCATTACAAATAAAATAACTTGAGAAAAGTCAGAACTAAGAAGTTGTATTAGACACGTTAACCTTTCTGAAAAGTCTAAGAAAACATATTTTCACAAAGAATTGAATTTTATATGAATTTTACAAGACTGTACAGTGATAGTATTTCAGTATTTTGACCCTACCGTATATTTCGAAGAATTCAGGGTTATGGATACAGTATTTTGAGGAAACTTATAACTAAGAAATTGTAGTAGACTTGTACACCTTTATTTTGATTTAAAGAACACAAAGTTTCGTGAAGTATATGATTTTCTATGATTTTTACAAATAGCATGAAATGCAGTTTCTGACTTTGAATTTACTGTTTTGCAAATGATACTTAAACGAGATGATTGAAAATATATTCTCGCTATTTAAAGTTATATTTTGGGAAAATAAAGATCATATTTATGGTTATATGAGATGTGAACTCAAGAAAAATATATATATGGTTAATGATGTTAAGAATTGGTTTAAAATAAATCAAAGTTAAATGATGAGATGGGTTTTCAGTGATGAATTTTAACATATTATGTTTTAAATTAACTTATATTGGGAATGTTTTGATGAATATGAAAAGTGTATTGTGAAAATAAATAGGTTGAGATTGTACTTATTTGTGAATAAATAAGAATGAATGAAAGAATTTGAATGAATTATGAATACATGAACATGAGTTATAAGGGTATGAGTACCCCAAGTTGTTGAACATGGAAAGATGTTGATTCTAGAGGCTTAGTCATAACCAGGTACCAGCAAAAGTAATGAAAGTGAATAATTAATTTTTGACAAGTGGACAATATGGGCTGTTGTTCTCGGTATTTTTATGTAAGACCGGTAGGAGGGTAAACTAGCTCTAGGTGGTATTATTTATTCATATCCAAAATTAAGAATTAGGTACTAAGTGAAGATATAGTAAACTTGGGTAAATGTGAGTGGAGGGCCTCTATATAGTCTGGCGGTGGATTCCGGGACTCTAGACCTAGTCGGGCAGTGAATTTCGGGACTGTGGTTGCTTACGATGGAGGCGAGCCTTAATCAAATTTAGGATTATGATTGATCGGGCTGTGTATTCCGGGATCATGATTAATCGGGCTGATAGTAGGCCGTACTCTAGTGTATATGTGTATACCGGAGCTAGATAGACACTTGTGGGATGTTCGCACGACGAGGATTCTGCATAGTCGGGCGGTGGATCTCTGGGACTGGAATTCGTACTCGTGGAATGTCTAAACTTTATTTTTTTACTGGGTAGTTTTCATGGCGAGGGATAAAATCCTTTAATGTGGAGTATGTAGGTGCTTGCCCTCAGACCTATGTAGTATGGGATGCATGGAATCCGAACAAGTATGCATTAGTGTCATTGTAGTATAACATCTGCATTAGGCATTAAGTCATATCATACACTGACATGTTTAGCATAGTCACTCTTTACACTTTTTATATGCATTCAAGTTTGTAATTGTTAAAGTAAGAGATTTCGTTATAATACAGCATAGAGATGATCGTTGTTTATAACATCGCGTCGGTTGTAAGTAACTGACGTGTCCACAGATTTTCAGTGCAGGGCTTGATTGGATTGGCAAGGACTTAAAGTGGTTTGATGTTAAAGATTATATTCATGATTAAAGCTTCTGTTATTAGAGTTGTATTTCATTTTGTAATTTATTTTAACTTCCGCTGTGTAACTCTGTAATAAACATTGTTGTGTAGTAAAAGAAAAGTTTTAATTTCGTTATAAAATTGTACGAATTGAAGTAAAAGATCCTGTTGTACTACGAATTACATGGAAATGAAATTCGGGGTGTTACAAGTGGTATCAGAGCCGACTTCAATAAGTAATACAAAATTATAAGGACGACACATTAGGGTGGACATTAGAAGTATGAGTCCAGTTTTTGGAGATTTAAATATAAGATGATTTACATTTGTGTTGCTGTATACACTAATGTCTTCTTCTCCTTTTCCCTCTTGGATGGCTAGAGTCATAGATGATGAAGTTATGGAACTTGCATTCATGATACTTTCCTCATATACATTGTTGTGATATTATATGCAAGCATGTTTTTCCTAGGTATCAGAGTGGTGCGCGGAAGCGTGGTTGGTGTGAACCTACATTCATGATGCCATACACGTGGACACACTTCCCTCTTTAAAATTTTCTTCGTGGATTTTCATCGTAATAATTTTTCATCCTTTAAAAAAAAATAGATTATTTTCTTATACTATTAATTCACTTTGATATCTATTATTTCATCTGCAAACCTTAATCTAGATCATTTAAGTTTGAATTACTCGTTTGATGTTTCATCCTCCTTATTTTTGCGCTTTACACTAATTAAATTTCTGCTGTTTCTTTTACGTATTAAGTTTTGAATTATTACAAAATTATTTTTAAGACTATCATTTTCCTTTGTTATTATTTCTATTAAATTCTTTAATTTCAATTTTGTATGTTTACATTCTCTTTACAAATACTTTGATTTCATGATACTATATTTTTCCATTATTTTAAGATTGTAATGTTTTAAATATGACATATTTCTACACATTATAAATCCACTTCCTACTATTTTGTGATGTAGCTTATATTCGATTTTTAAAATCTATCCTTTTATTTGAATAATTTATCGTTATAATTTTCTACTCTTACTATCTCATCTTTTACTTCTATTTCCATATCACCAATTTCAAAAACATAACTTCTATTCTCATACTTCATTAAACACCCAATATCCAAGTACATATGGAAGAGTACATCTTCCCACCTCCCGTTTTGGTGCAACCTGAAGTCGAATGGGTAAATATGCAACTAGACATCAATGAAGGCAAACTGCAAATGGAAGTCGGGGAGGCAAACCCTACAACCGAATATCCAGAAGGCAAACTGCAATCAGATGTCGTACATGCAATTCTGCAAATTGACAAGCCTGCAGTAGGACACCAACGAGGTGAACCCACAACAAAAAAAAGGATTTTCCCACTTTAATAACCCCCATTTTTGTTTACCTTTAAATTGTATATATAATTATTGTATTTACTTTAAAAATTATTTTTATACACTTAACTAAATTTCATGCTCACATTTTTTTTCAAACTTTTTTTCTTGAATCGTTAGTTCAATCTTTATCTCGTAATATACAGTACTAATTCAGTTTGCGATTCTACCATTTATTACTTTCAGAAATTTTGGTTACTAATCCTATTAATAATTTATTACAGTATCTATTGACTATGTTTCTTTTTTTCCTTTCCAATTACTTTGTTTTCCAAACTATTTTACAATTAATGACTTAAATTATTTTTCCCTTTCAACTAATACTTTACCTAATATTATTTTTGTATGAAAATTTCTCTCAATCTATCCTATCTTTTAGGGTCACATTTCTTTTCTTATGCTATTTTTCTTGTTTTCTTGTTCTGTTCTTATAAATTTTCGACACTCATAGTTTTCCTATATAACTTTACATTGTTTTTCCACAATACATATTTTTATGCTTTATTTATTTTAATAATATTTACAATTTTCTATATACAATAATGATATTTTTCCTTGATTTGTACAAAATACAACTTTCACCCTAATAAGTTCTAAGGACAGAACTGTTCTAAGGAGGGGAGAGTGTAACACCCCGCAAAATTGAGTAATGACAATTTTGCCCTCATATGTTATGCACGTGTATTTTGTACCATTACGAGTAATATTCGTAACGTATTTTTATATAAATATCATATTATGATTATTTATATGTTTTTCATTTTCTCAAAACTCGTTTCAATCCTATCTTTAGCCAACTCAAACATTTATTTTTATCCTTATTTTTTACGTATATTGCACGTGTTTTCAATACACGTGTTGATTACGTATATTTTTTTGAACGTGAAATATCTGTAACATTATTAAATATACATGTTTTGTATTTTGACTACTTTTCGTACTCTCAAATTAATTTTTAATATATAGCACGTGTATTGCACGTAAATTTTTATGTGCATTTTACTTATAAAATTTTCTAAGATGACAAGCACATTTTTATTCTCATTTTATTTGTCACAAATTGTATTATTTATTTTCTAATTAAAAACTCATGGGCCTAAAGTCCATCTTAAAGCTCATTAGAAAATTTATTCATTAGAAAATTTGTTTAAAAAAGAGAGCCCATAATTTTATTCTACATTTTAAATGTACACTTTTTAAACATATGCACTTGTCATGTAACAAATATATACATTTAGACTATGAACATATGAATGAGAAGTGTGCACATGTGGGAAATCCAAGGGTTGGCCAATTCATGAAGGAATGATAAGAGGTGGGGGTTTGTGTAGTAATGGTGAGTGGGCAATTAGTGAAGGGGGTTATGAGGTTATGAATTTGAACACTTAATTTGGGTAGTAAAAGAGTCTTCTCAAACCCTATAAATACCACCCCTTTACTTCATGAAATCTTGCACCAAAAATCAAAAGAAACAAAAGATAAGAAAGATAAGAAAAGAAAGAGAGGAAAAGAAAAAAAGAGTTATTTGAGTTCTTGCTTAGAGGACGGAAGGCTTGTTAGGAGAATAAGGGAGTCCCATTCTTAGAGCAAGGAGCCATCTACTAGGAGTTCATTTTCCTTCTTCAATTAAGGTGGGTGTCTTCTTGAACTTTCTAAAAAAATTTAGTATCGTGCATGTGTAGAAAAATTGATATTTAAAATTGTTAGTGGTTAATTTGCGATGATGATATTTAAATGAAATGCATGCTAATATTCTCATGTAAATAAGTTAAAATGATGTTGTTTGATTGCATGGTAGTACATCATGATTAGATTAAATGATATGGATATAGATTCGAACACAAAGTTAATAATTCATGCCAAGAAAAGTTACTGTTTTGAATTTTGTTTAGCCATCAGAAAATTATATTCAATAAAATAGTTAGAATCTAGAGCTAAAACTTTTTTGAGAGCATCTTGTATATGTCAGGAACATTCCTTTAGAATTTCATCAGATTTGGAGGTCGTTTACTATTTTAATAACATCTAAACTCAAAACTGGTTAATAGTTCACTAGTTGCTGGAAATCTGTACACATTTCGATTTTTGATTAATTCAGCATTGCAAATGAAATAATTTGAGAAAAGTCAAAACTAAGAAGTTGTATTAGACTCGTTAATCTTTTTGAAAAGTCTAATAAAACAAATTTTCACAAAGAATTGAATTTTATATGAATTTTACAAGACTGTACAGTGGCAGTATTTCAGTATTTCGACCCTACTGTATATATTTCGAAGAATTCAGGATTATAGATACAGTATTTTGAGGAAACTTATAACTAAGAAATTGTAGTAGCTTTGTACACCTTTCTTTTGATATAAAGAATGCAAAGTTTCGTGAAGCATATGATTTTCTATGATTTTTACAAATAGCATGAAATGCAGTTTCTTACTTTGAATTTGCTGTTTTGCAAATGATACTTAAACAAGGTGATTGAAAATATATTCTCGCTGTTTTAATTTATATTTTTGGAAAATAAAGATCATATTTATGCATATATGTGATGTGAACTCAAGAAATATATATATATATATATGGTTAATAATGTTAGGAATTCATTTAAAATAAATCAAAGAAAAATGATGAGATGAGTTTTCAGTGATGAATTTTAAGAGAATATGTTTTAAATTAACTTGTATTGAGAAGGTTTTGATGAATATGAAAAGTGTATTGTGAAAATGAATAGGTTGAGATTGTACTTATTTATGAATAAATAAGAATGAATGAAAGAATTTGAATGAACTATGAATGCATGAACATGAGTTATAAGGGTACTAAGTTTGCCCGTTGACACGTGCCTACAGCACGTCTTCGGAACGGTGCACCTGGTTTAATTATATAAAACAGTTTGGGAGGTCCAGCAAATTAATTGAAGTTGCAAACATATTATATGAGAAAGCAATATATCTACCTTTAAGCTCAACCATCGCCTTCTTGATCATTAGCTTGAACTTACCTGGAATGCATATAGTTTGTTAGAAACACTGCATAGAGTTTTTTTTAATTTCAACATCACTTTTAGATACTTGTAATAGTTATGCAAGGACATTATCAAATAGGTTTTACAGAGCTTACTATAATCTCATAACCACTATGAGCATGTCTAAATACAATGGTAATGCAAGTTTATGTGTGAAGGTATGTACAATACCAATAATCTAAACATTTGTTTATCTGAGACTCAGTTTGCAATTGAAATACCTCATACTATTATTTCAACCAAAATGAAATACATGGTTCTCAAAACTCTAATCCAAGCTAATCATTTCTTTTATCTCCACTTTGTCTCCCCACATTGCACATTTATAAAAAAAAATCAAAATGGATAAATAACAAATTTACTTTAACTGTTTTTCTTGAGTGGAAAGTTTGCACCCTTCACTGGTAAACTCCAGTCATCCCATCTCTATATATCCAAACATACACTAAAAGTTCTTATATGTTATGTTATTCATGGTTTCTAATAGCCAGTGAAGGGACACTTCACGATAGTATTTTCTCTTGTGGTAAAGAAATTAATGTTGCATATTTGCCATGTTATTTTAGGTTGCTAGTCAGCTTACCTGTCCTGCTATGGTTCGGAAGCCCAAATTGAGGCCACCAAATAACCCATCTCTCACTTGCGTACACCTTAAATCAAAACCAATAAAAAAATCATCAAATAAATCACCAAATTAAAAAATTTTAAACCCAAAAATAAAACAATCACACATCTCTGAACTTAAATCTCATGCACACACAAAATTCGAGCCAGCAAAAAACTGAGTAATTCCCTGCACAAAAAAAAATTTAGAATGACAATTCGGTTAATGAGATGAAATTAGAGTCGTCGCATCGCATATAGAGGCTCTCGATTTGGTAGAGGTGAGTCGCCGATACGGAATCAATAGCGAATCAGATATTGGCGACGACCTCTTCATTGGGTTCAACATTGGATTTGCTTTGAGATTTTCAAATTTTCAAATTTTCAAAATTTTCAAAATTTAATTTTTTTTCAAATTTTCAAAATTTTAAAACTTAAAATAAAATTTTTTTTTATTTATTTATTATTTTTTTTAATTTCAAAATTTTAAAAATTTTAAATTTTTTTTCAATTCATAATTTTTTATAAAAAATTAAAATTTTTAAGTATTTTAAAATATATATATTTTTTATTTTTATTTTTTATATATTTTTTTAAGGTTTTGGTTTTTTTAATATTTTTAAATTTTGTAGTTTTTGAATTTTTTAAATTTTTTAAATTTTTATTTTCTTTATTTTTTGAATAGAAGAGAGAGAGATAGATAGAGAGAGAGAGAGAGAGAGAGAAATCATTAAATAAATAAATGAGTTGTTTGGGTGGGGGGATTTGAATTTGAGTTTTGAAGGGAAACTTTTTTTTGGGGGATGGAGGGGGGGGATGTGTTTTGTGAGGTTAGATATGGGCCTTTGATTTTAGGGGGATTGAAGGAGAGCAACTTGATAGCTTTCTTTCTGTTTTATTATATAGATGAGTACCCTAACTTGTTGAACATAGAAAGATAATGATTCTATAGGCTTAGTGATACCCAGGTACAGGCAAAAGTAATGAAAATGAATAATTAATTTTTGACAAGTGGCCAATATGAGATGTCGTTCTCGGTATTTTTTGTAAGACCGGTAGAAGGGTAAACTAGCTGTAGGTGGTATTATTTATTCATGTCCAAACTTAAGAATTAGGCACTAAGTGAAGATATAGTAAACTTGGGCAAACGTGAGTGGATGGCCTCTATATAGTCGGGGGGGTGGATTTCGGGAATGTGGTTGCTTGCGATGGAGGCAAGCCTTAATTAAATTCGGGATTATGATTGATCGGGTGGTGAATTCTGGGACCATGATTAGTCGGGCAGATAGTTGGCCGTACTCTAGTATATATGTGTATACCGGGGCTAGAGGGACACTTGCGGGATGTTCACACGATGAGGATTCTGTATAGTCGGGCGGTGGATCTCCGGGAATGCAATCCGTACTCGTGGAATGTCTAAACTTTATTTTATTACAGGGTAGTTTTCATGGCGAGGTATGAAATCCATTAATGTGGAGTATGTAGGTGTTTGCCCTCGGACCTATGTAGTATGGGATGCATGGAATCTGAACAAGTATGCATTATTGTCATTGTAGTATAACATCTGCATTAGGCATTAAGTCATATCACACACTGACATATTTAGGATAGTCACTCTTTACACTTTTTATATGCATTCAAGTTTATGATTGTTAAAATAAGAGATTTCGTTATAATACAGCATAGAGAGGATCAATGTTTATAACATTGCGTCAATTGTAAGCAACTGACGTGCCCATAGATTTTCATTGCAGAGCTTGTTAGATTGGCAAGAACTTAAAGACGGATGATGATAAATATTATATTGATGATTAAAGCTTATGTTATTAGAGTTGTTGTATTTCATGTTGTATTTTATTTTAACTTTCGTTGTGTAACTCTTTAATAAACTTTGTTGTGTAATAACAGAAATGTTTTAATTTCCTTGTAAAATTGTACAAATTGAAGTAAAAGATCCTGTTGTACTACGAATTACATGTAAATGGAATTCGGGGTGTTACATCAGGTCATTTAAAAAGATTCAAATTCGTGATTATCCCTAAAAGTCGATTTAAACCGCCTCTCTTATCATGAAACGAGTTTAAACTCTACATCTTATTCAAAAACACCGGGACATAGAGAGAAATAGTTATCTCTAAACTGTCTCTAAAGACGACTATAAATACCCCCTCTCCCCCACCATAAGAAGGTAATCAATATTTTTCAACATAAACGCTCTTTCGTAATCTTCCTGATTACTGACTTGAGCATCGGAGGATTCGTCACCGGGATCCATCCCGGTTTATCAACTTTTTGTAGGCTAACGGTAGCAGCGAGAAACGGTAAAACGCCAGCCAAAAGTCAACAAGTTTGTCTTTATTGTTTCCGAAAGAATCTACAAATACATCTGTTTGCTCCCACACAAAAATCAGCAGCAACACATGCTATCTTGTTTGCTCGACAATGACAACTTAGCTTACTCAAGTTCACATGATGCAAGCATATAGAATTAGCATACTTACAAATAATTCAAAGGTACTTTGTCTAAACCATCATCATTGCAACAAACAACAATGGTAATTTTCTCTGTTTCCTTCTTGTGTCCTTTCAATTGCTTTGTAGCAAGCGTGATCTGCTTTCAATCGATAAAATGTCACTGTTTCATCCATATTGTTGATATTATTCTTATCAAATATGTCTAGTTTAGCTGTATTTTCAGTAAAGCATCTTTAATATTCTCCATGGCAGCCATACCACTTTCACTGAACCTTCGAAAAGACTTAATTCCATATCTTGCCTTGAACTGATCTAGCCAACTAACTGAGAAGATGAACTACGGATTAATTTCACGATTCATTTTTTGGGAAAAGTCTTTGACTTTTCTCTGGATCATTCCTCCAGTCATTTTAGTTTTCTCTTGATTTTGGAGAAACCACTCATATAATATTTTTTCTAACTCATGAGATTTTGCTGATTTGTGCCTCTTAAAATTGCTACTTTTCATCTCATCAGACAAGTATCCGGCTGATCTCTGAAAGTGTTTGATATTGTTCCTTGGCTAATGGAGAGTTGAAAATTTTCTTGAATCCATTGTTGTAGTTTTTTTTGTGTAGACGACGAATGCTCATTTTTGTACTCACGCAGTGCTTTCCTCCTCTTATTAGTCAATGTCGACTTTTTCACTCATTTCAAACGAGATGCCATTGATAAGTGAAAGAAGAAAATGAAAATTACTTTGATTTTGAGTCTAAGACTGAAACTAATGACAATTCTATTTATACTGATGATATTCAATGTATATGCATGTAACATCTCCAGACATTTGATCTTCTATGGAATTATTATTATTCATTCTTTTTTGTGGAAGAAATTCTATGCAATTGTTCATTGTTTCATGTATGTCTTGATTTATGTGTGTACTTAACTGTTGGTTTTCTATGTATTTACATACTAACTTCGATGTAAATCTATGTCTTGGTTTCTGTATGTACTTTACTCTTGGTTTTCTATGTATTTACATACTAACTTCGATGTACATCGAACATAAAATTCTTTCTTAATTAATACTTAATTATTTTATCAATAAATTAATAATTAATAATTTATTGATTAAATAATAATCCCTCTAAATTAATGATTTCTCGTGGTCCCAACCTCATTAATTTATCGAAGTCTTACTGTAATATAATATAAAATTAATATTTGAACATGGGTATGCTGAATTTGGATCCTCTGCACCAGGGATGGCAAACGGGCCGGGTCGACCCGCGAACCGCCCGCGACCCGCCTGCCTAACCCGACCCGTGAGTGACCGGTTCGGGTTCGGGTCGAACCCGTTAATGGAAACGGGTCGACCCAGGTCTCAAAAAAAAACGAATTGAACCCGTCCAACCTGGCTCGATAACCCGCGCTACAATACACGATCCGCTCGCCAAACCTCGGGTCGACCCGCGGGTTGCGAACCGTTCGACCCGCGCAGGTCGACTGTTTAACCCGCGGGTCCAACGGGCCTAACTCTTGGCCGATAGCTCATTAATGGCTCTGTTAGCTGTTGATTTTTGTTTTTTTTTGTTTTTTTTTTGTTTGTTTTTTTTTAATTTTTCCCTATAAATACCCATAAAACCCAAACTAAAAATTCACACCTTACTCTCTCTACTATTATTACTCAACTCATTTCAATTTTTGTGAACACTTGAACAAAGAAGATAGCAACATATAAATGATCAAACGACAAATTCTGATCGTATCGAATTCAACATTCAACTACGTCTTCAAGTGTTCAACTCCTCCAAGTGATCAAACAAAGAAGCTCTCTTCAAGTCTTCAATTTCGGACTTCTACTTCTACTTCTATTTTTATTTTCACTCTCATTTTATATACGACTATCCACGATGAACGGTATCAAAATTTCACAACCCTCTTCTTCTATTTTTATTTTTTTTGTAGTTAAAATTTTTTGTATCATATTTGTTTGTTGGTTTTTTTATCTTCTCTCTCACAACCCTCTTGTTTTCTCGATATTTTTTTGTAACTTATCGTGCCTACATTGTATTTAATTTTTTCACATACACTACATATATCAATATGTCTAGATCACGAGGAAGTGGCCGTATCCAAAGTGGACAAGATTCCATCGATACTTCCCGTAGGCCTCCAATTGTCCCTCAAAATGAGCCCGCCGAAGAGTACCCTAATCCTATGACCCAACACATTGGTACACACGATGAGTTTGTAGGAGACATAAACTTAGAAGAAGAACCACAAACACAAGCAACCAAAACAACACAACCGGCTGCTAGCAGTAGGAAAACTAGTGGAGAAAGTAGTGATTGGCACAAATTTTATGATTATATTTCGGACGACAAAGTACCGGGTGTAGGTTTAAAAGTTTGTAAAACATGTTCGGAGTCATACAAATGGAAGAGAGGTGAGGGCACGGGTACAATTAGACCACACATCCAAAATGTGGATAAAAAACTTCTTGTTGACCTACTCGGCCAACAGAAAATCAACTATAGGACCGGTGTAGTTGATAGCCATTTTTATGATCCCGAACTTGTTCGTCGGGAAATGGCCCGATTAGTAATCAAGGAAGAGTTACCATTTTCCTATCCCGAGAGTAGGGACTTAGAAAATTTTAATCAAACCGTCTTAAACCCCCATTTTAAAAGAATCCCTAGGAATACTTACAAATCGGATTGTTTTAAAATGTACAATGAAATGAGGAAAACTTTGATTGCAATTTTATGGAGTTTAACTTGTATAGTTTCTTTAACTTCTAATTGTTGGACGGGTTGCAACAATATTCCAATGATAGGAATAATCTGTCATTAGATCGACAGTGATTGGATTCTTCAAAAAAGGATCATATCACTTGCCGCGTTGCCCTATCCCCATAGTGGTAATGAAATTGCAAATCGTAGTTTAGAAATTTGTGATGTTTTTCATATTCGTGATAAAATTATGTGTATAAGTTTTGATAATGCATCTAACGACAATGCATCAATTAGTATTATAAAAACCGCATTAAACCCTCTATATGACAATATATTTCATGTTAGATGTGCATGTCATATTTTAAATTTGTGTGTTTAAGATGCATTAAAAATAGCCGAACCATATATAGTTAACATTAGGAATTGTGTACATTTTATTGCATTAAGTAGCACCATATTTCAAGAATGGAAAGCTTGGTGTAAGCTTTAAAATGTACATTTTAGAAAATTTCCAAAGGATGTTAAACACCGATGGAACTCTGCTTTTGATTTGCTACAAGTTGTTACTGAATATAAAGCATGTATAAATAATTTTTGTCTTGAAAAAAATATGCCAAATTTTGAAATGACTCCCCAACAATGGTTTTATGCCGAATCTTTGTTGAAATTTTTAGAATCTTTTAAAACCGCAACTTTAAAATTTTTAAAATCTTATGAAACTACTTCTAGTAGCATTTTTATTTCATTATTTACTATGATGCCAACTTTCAAACAGATGATCGATGATGCTTTTATTGGTTATATTGTGAAACCTGCATACACCAAATTTTTGAAGTATTTCAATCCTCCTCCTATGTTGTATTGTGTTGCTACTGTGATGAATCCTCATATCAAATTAGAATGTACGAAGAGTTTGATTGAAATATTTCTTAATTACTTGGGGAAGATGAATGTGAAATTGATTGCGGAACATTTTTAGTTAAATTTGAATCGACATTAAATAACTTGTATGATTATTATGATAGAAGTTTTGCATTTAGTAGTATAACTTCTTTAGTTATTTCTTCTGATACTTCTAAAGGTAAGGGTAAGAGTAAATTAGATGATGTCACATTTAGTTTACTTGGACAAATTCAATCAAAAAAACCTAGGACTGCCAAATGAATTACATTGGTATAATCAACAAGATTCTAAATCTTTTACTTCTTCACTAGATATTTTACAATGGTGGAAAGACCATGAACATACTTATAATATTCTTAAATATATGGCTAAAGATCTGCTAACTCCTCTTGTCTCTACAGTTGTTTCAGAAAGTGCATTTTCTACAATTGGTAGGGTTCTAACCGATTACAGGAATCGCTTGAAGCCCCAATCGTTGGAGATGCTCATCTGCACGGAAGACTGGCTGAAGGCAGAAGATAGGACTCAAGGAAAAGCGTTCAACACGTATAAAAGTGGTAGCAACTCGCTGGAAGAAGAAGAACAACAACAACAACAATACACTACAAGGAATTTGACATATAGTGACAGCAAAAATCCGTGGGTAAAGGGCGAAAAACCGTAGGTATAGCCCGTAAAACCTATACCAACGGACATATTTTTCCGTCGTTTTTAATTAGCTATGCCCACGGTAAAATGCCGTCACTATAGCCTATAGCGACGGTTTTTTTACCCGTTGGTATAGGTATCGGTGTTATACCCACAGTTTCATATCCGTTGGTATAGGTTTTAAGGACATCACTTGCTTTCCTATACCCACGGTTGAAACTCCATTGCTATAGGTTTTAGTGATGGTTTTCGCATCCATATATTTAAATATATACCCATCGCTCTATACAAATTTTTTTCTTACTAATTACGCGTATGATAATTTAATATTTTCTTTTATAATATTAATTCAATTATAAACTAAATACACAATAAAATAGATAAATGTATTTATGAAACAAAATTAGATAAAATTAAACTTCAATCATATTAAAAATTAATGAAATATTACAAGGATGTCAAATTACAAAATAGTTAATAACCAGATACACAATTGAAGAAATCCACACTTGGGCTGAATCACTCATAAGGCAACTACAGTTCTCTCGGCTTTTTAAGGAGCTGTGGCAGTAACATAAGATACAACTACAGTGATGTCGTCGAGTTTGCCTCCATAATAACGATATCTAGCATCTTGGGCTGCAGTTGAGAAGGGCATCTGCCTGTTCTTGTCGAGTGCTCGCTGGTGAGCAAGAGCAGCAATCTTCTGGGCTGTCACCTGTGGGCCCAGCCCAGCCCTCATGGCGTGGAACAGCAAATACCTGAATTCATAAGAAATTAACGATATATGTCCGAGTGCTCGCATGGGGAGATAACAAAACAAAAAGACGATATATGTCCGAAAAGGAACCAGGACCATAGATAAATGAACTACAAGCCTGTTATTATAGTATGCACACTGCATTTACAAGTAGTAATCAAGGAGTAAAACACCACTAACCTCTTCGGTTAACCATTTCAGGGTCTCCCAATCAACTTCCTCCTTAATGAAAGCTTCCTCATATTTAGATAAAACCAATGTCCGGAACGAAACTAGAACAGGATTTACGTCAGCAACTTGTTGAGGTGCATCAGATTTTATTGCACCCTCAGCCATAGGAACCTACAGGATATAATTTTGATGTCAATAATAGTAACTCTATACTCATACATCTTGTTCAACGAAGTGTTTTTTTTTTCACTAAGTAGGTTCAAAAATAAAGCAGTAATGCACAAGAAAGAGAAGACTTCTAATAGCTTATCCTCAAACACATACATTTATCCTAAAACACATACATAAACGGCGGTCATTTTGTAAGTAAATAAAGTACTAACTAAAGCCAAAACAAAAGACTTATTTAAATATAAGCAACAAAATGAAATCAAATTGCAGAAAATTCTAAGTAAAAAAAATACTAGTAGTGTGTATCCATTCAGGAAAAAAAAACTCTGGAATTGACTTTATAAATTGATAAGAACAAAGCACCTAAAGTCTTAGAGCATAAAGGAAAATAATCATGTCCAAACGGATTATCTGCTAAGGTTGGACAAATGTTACATTCATGAAATTTATGTTCAGCTTGCATGTAGAGAGTCCAAGGTAAATTTATTCAAGTTTATCTTCATAAATACTTGGAAACCAGTTGAACAAAATTTACCTGCAAGCATTTGTAGCTGAGGAAAACGATGACATACAAATAGATTAGTTTGTAGTCCAGCTTTACAATCAAAGGTTGACTCAGAGAGTTCGCATTCTTCAGTCAGTATGTACACACTCAAGAATCAGAAACAATTTATTAGCAACCCTCACATTAATGGCTCTCAAGACTCAACACAGTATATCTTTCAAATTAATACAGGAAGGTTAAATCATCCTGTGAGATACTGTAGGTTATTCAATTGCATCCTTCGGTTTCCCTACTTGAGAGGTGACCATCTAAGAAAATTTTCTTGTTTCATCTCAATTACTGAATGTAGCAAAATAAATTAAATGGATAACATTATATAAACGGATACTACTTCTTAGTTGACTATGAATTAACATGAATGGCTGAATATATAAGTAAAATTATTCTATCCTTACTACCAAACTTAAAAGTTTAGAAGCAAAAAAATAGGAGTTAAAAAATCACCTCTCCGGTACCATCTTTGGCAAGACAATCATTAGTATGAACTTGTCGCATCTCTTCGCTCAAATGAGTAATATCAGTGCACACAAGGGATATTCCACTACATTCCTTCCAATCTTAGCCGACTCAACACTAAAACCATTTCCTTCACATGAAAAATTACCATTACTAAAACTCAAAAGCGGTCCAGTTATTGTCAAAGAACTCAGTATTAGCTAAAACTCAAGATAGAGAAAGTCATTCTTACATCTTCATCGTAGAGTGCACCCCAATTTGCATCAAGAATTTGATTCATTGAGAAACTGTTATAAGGCTCCACAGGATATACATCCCCCTTCGAAATAAGATACAGTTAGACAAAGGACATGAGATATTTGAAAGAACTAATAAGAACAAAGAAAATAATTAAAATTTTACATAAGATTATCTCTTAATTTGCATTCAGGAAATGAAACATAAAGGCATTATTTGACTAAGCTCATGCATGTTAGTTTTCCCAACAAGAATAGCACCACATGACCTCAATTGCTTGACACAGCTTGCATCGTCGGTACATGGTCTCACTTTGTGTAACCATTTAGTTCCTCCTGTCGAAGAAAACTGATTGCTATGAAAAAATAACGATAAGGCAAATAGAGAGCAATAACTAATATATACGTACGGTCTATAGTATGTACCTGTAGTAGGGTATGGCAAGCAATCCATCTCGTCTTTAATTGCAATTAGTATTCCATCAAGAACTGAAATCGGGTTGCCTGATAGGATCAATTCATAAGAAACATGTAAGAAGCATGATTTGCATTGTGCATTACACCTAAAATCAAAGGAGACACAGTTCCATTTTTTTTTTATCGAGTTTAATCCTCTAATTTCCATTATTGATTTGAATAAATGGTGCTATTTTTGTCAAGAAAATATGTCTTTTTCTTCTTATGATTTTCCCTTATGGATTGGGTTAAGGCCTTCAACACTTCATATTATGTCAGATTAATCAACGCAAGTAGGTGGAAGATTGGTAGAAAATTTATAGCATTACGTTACAAAAATTCTCTTTTCTTTCACTGAGTTTTGCTATATATTATATATATAGTTTCATGGTCATATCTAATATAATTTCACATCATTAAAGTTGTATTATGGTTCTTTTATTCTTCGACATTTTCTGCTACATGTTCTGTTGTTTGCTTGTTTCCTATGAGTACCTCATAATTTTTGTTCTATTAATTGCTACTTATTTACTATAACAGTTTTTGTTTGGTTTATAACAGGTGTTTGCTGCTATCTGTCATTCAATCAGAAAAATAAACAACCAAGAAGTAGGTTAACAACAACCTTTTTACAAGTTGTATGTCAGTATCTTATTACTCTCTGCTGTTCATGCATAAAGCTTGAGGAAATTGATCATGAATAAAAACATATAAAAGCGTTAGATTATACACCTACCATTTAAATGTCGTAGGGATGACTCTGTAGCTTGCCTTAGGATGTCATCTGCATCATAGTTGATGAAGAATCCCATCTTGAGCCTAGGATCTGTCGACTCCTCAACTGCAGCTAAGAATTGCTTTGCAACCTATATTTCGACATAATTAGACCTCAATTTTATAGTTACTACTTAAAAAATCAAAACAGTGAATATCGATAAATGGCATTCAGAATGCAGAAATGAGATGGAATACCGCAAGTGGAGTTGTTTCTCCTGACTTGTAAGCTCTAGAGTAGTCCCTTATCTTCCAACGTCTAAATTTACCGGTTTGATCATTGCTTAAGGTAGCTATCATATCACGAGGAAGGCAATCCATGACATCTTGAACTCGTTCAATAGGAGTTAAGTCAGGCTTTATGAGATTAACTTCTTGCTCTTTGTAATCTGGAAGTTCTTGAAAATAAGTAATCTAAATAATGAAGGCATTTAAAGTGCATGAATCCAAGATCAGTTGAAGTATGCCAACTTTCTAAGAAACTGAACCTGTGGGATTTTGGATTGGAGTGAAAACAGGTGGTTCCTCTAACTCTGCCAACGAAACAAACTGCACACAAAGTCACCCACAAAATTATCAGAATTTATCCAAATTCTCAACCACAACACTGCAAATTTTTCCCCTGTTCTTTCATACATTATAGTTTTGGCTAATTGGGTATTAGATTCTGATCATATCTAGATCCTAAACTTCGAAATTCAGGAAACAGTATCACAAAATTCAGGAAACAGTATCACAAAATCAGAATTCAAACAGACCGAAACTCCAAATACCTTGTGAATGCGATTATCCTTCTTCAGTATATACAGAGCAATCGGACCCAAGAATCTCGACTCCAAAATCCACACAAAAATCTTTACAAGAAGCCCTGCCACTCTAGGAGCTGAAAACACACGAAATTCAGTATTTCAACATTAAAAAGACACACAACAGATTGTATTGATCATGTACCGGCAACCGACCTTTCACATCGGCAGTGGTGTAGGGTTCTTTGCTAGTCGGACCCAGATCAATAGCCTTTGGATCTTCGAGTAGCCTTGTCAGTGATGACCACAGCCTCTAGAAATTCACCAAACTGCTCAAAGTAAGACTTCAAGGTATTTCATTATAACTTATTTCGATAGATGGAGGAGGACGAAAAACGAAAAAAATTATGAACATAGGAAATCACAGTATTAGAATTTTGACAATACCTAGGGTTTCGACGAGATGGGGGAGGACGCCGAAGGAGAGAGAGATGGGGCGACGGGGGTGGTTTGGGGTGAGATAAAGGAAACTGTGCGACGACGGGAAAGGGTAGGGAACGGCGACGGCGGATGGGAGAGCGAACGACGACGGTGAGGGGAGAGCGAATGGCCGGCTTGAGCACGAAGAGGGAAAGAGAGAAGGAAATTGGGGATTGTGGGAGATTGAGGATTGAGGGAAATTGGAAATTGGGTTTCGGAGAGGTTGAGGGCGAGGAGGAAAGAGAAGAGGGAAATAGGTTTTCAGAGAAGCGCGTGAAGAGAAAAGGAGAGTGGGAATTGGGTTCCGATTTGTGTTTTGAGAGAGACGGGTGGGGGGAGAATGAAATTAGAAATTGAAATTTTGGTGGGAATTAAAAGTTTTCTATCTTGTCTATACCCACAGGTTTACTACGCGTCTGTAGGTATATGATGGCTATACCCACGGTTTTAGTGATCCGTCACTATAGGTGTCCGTTGGTATATGGCAAATTCCTTGTAGTGATAGCAACCAAAATGAAGAATTCAAGACCAACAACAACAACAACAAATTGAAGACCAACAAATTGAAGACAATTGTAAATGTATAAAAAATTGTATAAAATCATTGTTTATTATTTAAAATTAGGAAAATTAAAGAAAATTGAAATTTTATCTAAGAAATTTGTTATTGTATAAAACAAATTTGTAGAAAAAATTTATTTCTTATTACAAATTGTGAAACTTGTATAAATTGAAATCTTAATATATAAATATTTTTTGGTAATTTCACTTTTTCCTCACAGTCGATGTGCTTTATAAAGGAACTTGGCTTTAGGTAAATTATGCGCGTTGTGCTCTTCAGCAAACGAGGACGCTGATCACCTTTTCCTACTCTGCAACTTTATTCATTCTTTGTGGATGATTTCTGTTCGAGCTTGGCAAGCTCCATCTATCCCTAACGAATTTTCGTCCTGATGGATGCCTTATTCTCTCAAGAAAGAGTATCGTAAATCCTGGGTCCTTTCCATTATGGCCATCATATGGGTGGTTTGGTCAGAAAGGAAATAATCGTATTTTTGCCATGACCGATAAAATTATCGATGACTTCCTTTTCTTTACCAAATTATGGTCGTCCACTTTATCGCATGATAAGCGGAAGCCTTACATTTAAGTCGACTGGATGAGGCGATCTGTTTTTCCTGTTCAACTAATATTTTATCCGTTTAGCTTTATTTCTTCTCTAATATTGTTTTCTTTTCTCTCTGTTTCCTTGCAGCTATGAGGTGACACTGGTGGCTTATTCCCTTTTCCTTAGGAGGGTTTTTTGGGAATCCTTATGGTATTTGTTTTTTGGCCTCAGTCGGCCTCCTCGCTTGCTACTGTATGCTATTTTGGTCTATTTTGTGCTTACTTTCGTTTTACTCTGCTGCTGTAGTTTTTCTCCGATATGTTTCTCTAGTTTGGTTGTTCTGGCTTGATGGATGATTTGGCTTGTCCTATCTCTTTCGGAGGACTTTTTTGCATTGATCTTTGGTTAGTCGTTCCACTTATTGTGGTTGATGTTTTGCGCCGGGTTTGGCTTTATTCCTGTGCTGCCTTTTCCGTTCATTGTTGTTGTGGTTGCTGGATTTGCTGGAGTGGATTTTATCAGCTTTTTGCTTAGGGTTGCTGGTGTTGTTATTTCTGCCGCTTTGTTGTTGCTGGAGTTGATTTATTTTTTGCTCGTTGCTTGTGGTTCGGAGCTTGTGGTCGACCCTTGTTTAGCTGTTGTCGTCCTAGATGTGATTCGTTTGGTGTTGCCTTTGTATTTTTGGGTTTTAACCCAAGATGTGTGTTGGCTGGAAGCCTGTTTCTTCGTTTATTTATTTCTCCTGAAGCATCTAGTTGCTTATTTTTTCTAATGGGTTTGCTTCCTTCCTCTTCACAGCACTCTAGTGTGTTCACCGCTTGGGCAGTAGTTTGTCTCTGTGTTCCCTCCCCTCGGAGGTTCTTTTTCAAGCTATCAGCAGTCTCCCCCCCCCACCCCCCACCCCCCCCCCCCCCCCCCCCCCGTATCACCGAAGTTGAGACTCTTTGTTCTTTTCTCCTAGTTGCAAGTCTTTAATTCGTGGGCCCAAAGGCCTGTAATAGCCCGTTCGATCCCCTTGGATTTGGGGAGTTTTGTCTCCATTCGGCGCTGGCACTGTCTTGCCTGTTTGTTCTTTCCCTTTTTCTTCGGCTTGGTTTTTCCTACCCTTTTGGTTCGCGAGTGGCGCTCCTTTTTGTGGCCTCCTTCTGTGGAGGGGCACCATCGCGGTGTTTGGTGGACTTCTTTCTGCATTTTTTCCATCAGTGGTAGTGGTGTGGTTCGGCGGCCGGGGCCCTGCCGATGCTGATGTTATCCCGTGCGTGTTCTGGCTTTCTGGCTTGTTTTGGCAATGCGCTCTATTGCTAATGTATTTGAGTCTGTACATTTGTGTTGTTGTCGCTTCTTTTGTTTTACTCTTCGTAAAATTGTATACGTTTGTTTACCTCATTTTTATTTATATATATTGGGTTGGAATCTTTTGATTCCATCCGCGTTATCAAAAAAAAAAATTATTATTATTATCACTTTTTTTGTTTATTATTAAAATTACATTACATTTTTTGTTTAAGTAAAAAAAAATAACATTAGACGTGCCAACCTGCGACCCAACCCGACCCGACCCGGGTTGGACCCGAAAGGGTTCACGGGCTGAGAGGGTCGTGAATTAGCGCTATCAACCCGGCCTGGTTAACCCTAGGATCCAACCCGACCCGCTAGACCTGTTTGCCAACCCTACTCTACACTGTCAATAATCAAGTGAAGGGTACACTTATTTCATGATGGTCGTCCATCTTGAATCGTCATGGATGGATGGACACAATTAATTCGACCACATTATTGTCTCTTAAATCAAGTTAATTAAATTATTTAACATACGAGCATTCATCATAAAGTAAACATATTATATTACTTTCCATCTAAGTCGATTTAAACCCAACATAAAAACAGGATCTTTTGCTTGTTTGTAAGTTGTTTTTCTTCTAAAGTATCCCAAACGAATATTCAAAATTCAGTGATCATAAAATATGATAAAATATTTACACTGAAGTATGTCTATTTTTAACAAAGGATTTTACAATTTGTTCACGGACTTATAGTTTTCCCTCTCTCAACTAATTAAAAGTACAAAGTGTATTTTTATAATCCATTTCATGATCATTGCTTAATTGTTGATGAATAAAATTGAATAATTGTTTTTTCTTATTAGTATCAGTATTTTATAAGTTATCTCCACCAACAAATTACTATGGTACTACTAATGATCTAAAAATCATGTTTATTATGTTTTACGAGAAAAAAACACGTTTATGACTTTATCTTTAATCTCAAATCTCTAATAATAATTCCAATATTTTAATAGGAGAGTTCGTCACCAATCAAACTCTATTTGTAATCTAACAAACAAGTGCATTGTAACCAAAAAAACACATGCATAACTAATATAAAGAAGGGCTTAAGTTCGGTGCCAGACAACATCGAAATTATATATATATATATATATATATATATATATATATATATATAAAGACGTGCATCACACATATAAATTACTAATAAGCTCCAATACTATAATGGGAGAGTTGAGATTGTCATTTATAGACAACCTGTAATTTGTAGACAACTATTCAACTAACCATCTAATCTCAACCATTCATTTTTAAGAGGGAGTTATATTAACCATTCATTCATTCAATTGTTGTTAAACCATTATACCCTCAAAATTCAAATTTATTTACAACATAATTATTTACAAAACCACCACTCATATAAAATAAAAGTTTATGCCACTAGGTGTAATTTGTAAAGAGTATGTGATGAGTAAAGGAATGTCTCAGGTTCGTGGCCAGATTACGTCTTATTATTTACTCTATAAAAAATGAATTAGAACATGCATCGCACTTGCAAGATTACTAGTAATCTCTAATATTATCTCAAATATTATAATGAGAGAGTTGGGGTTGTCATTTGTAGACAACTAACCATCTAATCTCAACCATTTATTTTTAAGTAAGAGTTACATTGACGATTTATTTACTCAGTTGTTGTTCGTTGCTATAATACCCTCAAAGTTAAAATTTATTTATGTCATAATTATTTACAAAAGTGTTACTCATAAAAAAATAAAAATTAATGCCACTAGGGATAATTTTTAAAGAATATGTGATGAGTAAAGTGAAGTCGCAAATTCGAGGCCAGATTATGTCTTAGTATTTATTTAAAAAGAAAAACAATTATTAGGACCTGCATTGAACGTCCAGATTACTAGTGTATGTTAATTGAAACTTAAACTGAAAAAAAAAAAAATGTAATCAACTTGATTCAAGGAATGCTAATAAAATTATTATAAATGTCTAATTAATTCTAGCCATCCATCGAAAATAATTTGAGGTTGACGGCCACAATTAGTGAAGTGTACCATTCACTTGATTATTGCCATTGTAGTAGATCCAAATCCGGTATTTCCCATAAAAAAAAGTTCCAGAGGTTTTTAGAAATATTTTGGCCATCACAGAGATTGAAGTGTATAAATAAATATAGGTTAAGAGAGTGTTTGGTTGGAGGGGAATGGAGGGGAGGGGAGGGGTTTTTTAAAACTTTATGTTTGGTTTATTTTTTTTTGTGGGGGGGGGGGGGGGGGGCAACACCCCTCCGGAATTTGGAGGGGGGAGAAATTATGTCTAATTTTTTAATGTTATTGGACTAAATTGCCCTTTTAGCTAGTTCTCTTTGATATTTTCCCTCTTCAATCTCCACATTATCTTAAGGCTTTTGTTCCATCTTGCCCAAATCATACATACCGAGTACTGTGGTATGTTCCATCTTGTTGCTCAACAACAATGATATCTACAGCTCCACCAAAAGGGTGGAAAGGGGTGGCAACAGTGTAAACACCTTGTTTTATCAGGCTCCCAACTCTGCTTACCACATTCATCTTGAGAGCCGACTAACAAAGAGATTTACTCAGCATTAAAAAGGAAATTTGTTATTCAATATAGCCTTTAAACCAGAAATCTCCAATACCTACTTTCAATTGTCATTCAGTACCCAGTTTCAAGTGTTTTAGCTTATTCGTTCTTGCCTTTCAAAACAGAATTCTTGTCCAGTAACTAAGCATTATCATGCACATATGTCTGACTCAATTTTGCCTACCGTATTCATATAACGGCTAACTAGCAATAAGTGTTTTGTACAATCATTTTCATTCTTTTGCAAAAATAAAAATCTCAAATATCCAGAATATTCAGTAAATATTTCTATTGATTGGAAAACATTATTCATAAAACAAAAGCAATGTAACTAGCGTGAATTGAGAGCGGTCATAGATGATGTGGAGATGTCGTTCCTATATAGATGTGTGCATGTATACTTGGTTCCTCCCTCCAACCAAGTATCAAAGCAAAGCGAGGATGTCGTTCCATCACCAATCTTTACTCTGATTGTGCCTTCTACTTCATTTCTGATACGAGAAGTTTCTTCTGAAAGGTTAAGGGAGGATGCAACACAGTAACTTGTCCCAAAGATTAGTTCGATTGGACATATCGATCACCTTGTGAAGGGTATAAAAGTAATTTTATTATAAAATCCATTCCCTCCCCTTGTGAACCAAACAAGAAAATAATTATTTTCCCTCCCCTCCCCTCCTTTGAACCAAACAGAGTCTTCATTAAATCCCTCGCCTCCCTTTCCCTTCCCTCCCCTCCCCTCTATTAAAATCTCTCCCCTCCCCTCCCCTCCTTTGAACCAAACACAGTCTAAAGGGCCTTGTAGAATATTATGGCAAATTGGGGGTCAGAAGATTTTTCTTGTTTTAACTAGGTTTATGGGGATCATATGGGGATCATATGTTAAGTACTTGCAGGTGGATGGACAACAACATTGTATCCTTCTGAGTCCTGATCAATTTTGACAATAATAAATCTAATTAATTTCGACAAAGAAAATGAAGAAGAGGAAAACAAACAAGTCTAACCAATTTGTATCGGTCTTTTTGTCTGTTGCCCATAAGAAACCCTTTTTTTTATAAACAATAACATAACTAAATTTACATTGCTTCATAGATGATGGTGCGGGAATTTGTTAGATGGTGAATCCTCATGTCAAATTCCAAAGCAAGAACCAGACAGAGACAGTTAGCGCTGCTTGTTGCTAAGTGGGCTGTGGGAGTTCCAGGGTGGGCTTTGGGAGTTCCAGGACAAATTTCCCCATAAATATTTATGATGGGAGTTGTCATTATTGTTTCTACTTATTTTGCTATGGGAGCAAACACATATTGAGTATATATTTGAAGGAAACTACTAAAGATCTGATCTTTGGTCGTTGTCATAAAATGTAGTTGAAGTTCCCATGAGCTTATTTGGATCATTGATTAAACACCGTGATCCGAATCCAAAATCGATAGGCCTACAAAAAGCCTGAAACACCGGGGGTGGCCCCGACGACAGATACTCTGATGCTCAAGTCAAAACCGGGTGAGAGAGAGAGAGAGAGTTTGAGAGAGAAATTATTCATTACCTTCTGACTGAGGAGGGTGGAGGGTATTTATAGGCTTGATAAACAGTTCAGAAGATTGAGATGAATCTGTTAGATTAATACGAATTTCATATCACTTATTGATTCTCCCCTTAAGGGATAAGACTCTCTTGTTTGGGGATAAGAGATTTGACTCACAACCTTCATGTGCTGGGTGCCTCTCTTATTGAGCCTAATCTGTTACTTTTAATGAGCTTGAAAGCGGCTCATGTCTTGCAAAGGAGTCTAGAGAAGGCCAGGACCTGATAAAGAGGCCCGCTATGACTAATCTGCCCTTAGAAGCTTTGAGATCTGTGCAGGAATCGAACGACCCTAATTTGCTGCGATTTTTACCATTATCATAAGTCCTCCACTCCCGGAAAACAATTTTCTTGGCTTCTGGTAAGTAGTACACCTTATTTTTGGATTCTAGAATACAATTTTAACTTTCAGAGTGTATTGGAGTTACTTGGAACTAATCCGATGCTTCCGGAGGCGGCAAATATTTTCTTGGATTGTTTTCTGGAATTTTCTGTAATTTTTCGGACTTTCCCAAAATTTTCTAGATTTTTAAAATAAATTTCCCCTAATTTAAATTCACATTTTCAAATTTTCAATCAACAAACCCAAATTTAAATTATTTTTTGGTAAATTTAATAAATGTTTTCCGAATTAAATAATATTTTTTGGATTTTTAATTAACTTTTTGAATTTAAAACGAATCTCTCGGGATTCTTTATGAATTATCAAACCTTGGTGCACTTCTTGGCGTGATCAGGTTAATTGATCACCTCCCAGCCGGTGTGTCTACAGAAATGAGTGGGCGCGATTTCTCTGCAGTGAAGGTAGGAGACTGGCACAATCTGAATTGCTCATCAGCGCAAAGTCGCCCGCTGAGTGAGATCATGCGGCGGAGAAGGAGAGCGGAGTGATGGAGATGGAGTGGCGCAATCTCGAGCATTGATATTTTGCTAGCACTCATTTCTTGGAGATCCAGCGGTCAGCGACTGCACTGAGAGCCCCCCTAACTCGACCGACGAGTTTATTTTTAAGTGGGAGTTATATTAACCATTCATTTACTTAACTGATGTTAGTAACCATAATACCATTAAAGTTAAAATTTATTTACGACATAATTATTTACAAAAGTGCAACTCATATAAAATAATAGTTGATGCCACTAGAGGTAATTTGTAAAGAGTATGTGATGAGTAAAGTGATATCTCAGATTCGATGCCAAATTATGGCTTAGTATTTACTTTAAAAAAAAATATTATGATGTGCATCACACGTGTAGATTACTAGTATATGGAATTTCCCTATAAATATTTATGATGAGAGTTGTCATTATTGTTGCTGCTTATTTTGGTGTGGGAGCAAATAGATAGTGAGTTTAAATTTGAGATAAACTACTAAAGATCTGACATTTGATCGTTGCCATAAAAAGTAGCTGAAGCTCCCGTGAGTTGATCTGGATCGTTGATTGAATACCGTGATCTAAATTCGACGGTTGCTGACGCAGTCGATGGACTTGCAAATGCATGAAACAGTGGGGGTGGCCCCGACGACAAACCCTCCGACGCTCAAGTCAGAACTGGAGAGAGAGAGTTTGAGAGAGAAATTATTCATTACCTTCTGACTGAGGAGGGTGGAGGGTATTTACAGGTCTGAGAAACAGTTTAGGAGATTGCGATGTATCTATTAAATCATTATGAATTCCCTATCTCCTGTTGATTCTCCCCCTTAAGAGATATGAATCTCTTGTCTGAAGATAAGAGATTTGAGTCACAACCCTCATGGGCTGAGTGTCTTTCCTAGTAGGCCTAATCTGTCACTTTTAATGAGCTTGAAAGCGGCCCATGTATTACAGAGAAGTTTGGAGAAGGCCGGGACTAGTTAAAGAGGTTCGTTATGACTAATCTTCCCTTAGAAGTTTTGAGATATGTGCAGACAATTGTACGATCGTAATTTGTTGCGATTGTTACCATTATCATAAGCCCCCCACTCAACGGAGACAATTTTCTTGGCTTTTGGGAAGTAGTTTTTCTTATTTTTGGGTTATAGAATACAATTTTAACTTTCAGGGTGTATTGGAAATACCTGGAACTAATCAGAGGCTTCTAAAGTCGGCGAATATTTTCTTGGATTACTTTTTGGAATTTTCCGTATTTTTTGAGAATTTTTTGAATTTTTCTGGATTTTAAAATAAAATTTCCCTAATTTAAATTCATTTTTTCAAATTTTAATCAATAAAGACAAATTTAAATTATTTTTTGGAATTTGTTTTTGAATTAAACAATTATTTTTCCATTTTAATTAACTTTTTGAATTTAAATGAATTTTTGGGGATTCTTTATGAATTATCAAACCTTGACGTGCTCTTGGCATGATCATGTTCGTTGATCACCTCCCAACTGATGTGTCGAAGGGATCGAGCAGGTTCTTCGCAGTGAGGGAGGGCGACGTGGTGCAATCTGGATCGCTCATCAGCGCAAGGTCGTCCGCTGAGCGAGATCATGCGGCGAAGAAGGAGAGCGGAGTGATGGAGTTGGCGTGGCACAATCTCGAGCGCAGATCCTTCGCTAGTGCTCGTTTCTTGGAGATCCTACGGTTAGAGGCTGCAGTGAGAGCCCCCTAACTCGACTAATGAGTTTATTTTTAAGTGGAAGTTATATTAACCATTCATTTACTTAACTGATGTTAGTTACCATAATACCATTAAAGTTAAAATTTATTTACGACATAATTATTTACAAAAGTGCTACTCATATGAAATAATAGTTGACGCCACTAGGGGTACTTTGTAAGAAGTATGTTATGAGTAAAGTGAGATCTCAGGTTCGATGCATTATTTCTTAGTATTTACTTTTTTTAAATATATATATTAGGACGTGCATCGCACATGCAGATTACTAGTGTATGGAATTTCCATATAAATATTTATAATGAGAGTTTTCGTTATTGTTGTTTCTTATTTTTGTGTGGGAGCAAACAGATAGTGAGTTTAAAATTGAAGAAAACTACTAAAGATCTTACCTTTGATCGTTGCCATTAAAAGTAGTTGAAGCTCCCGTGAGTTGATCTGGATCATTGATTGAACATCGTGATTTGAATCTGACGGTTGCAGACGTGGTCAATGAACCTGCAAAAACCCTGTAACAGTGGGGGTGGCCCCGGTGATAGAACCTCCGACGCTCAAGCCAGAACTGGATAGAGAAAGAGACTTTCGGAGGGAAATTATTCTTTACCTTCTGACTGAGGATGAGGGAGGGTATTTATAGGTCAGATAAACAGTTTAGAAGATTGAGATGAATCTGTTAAATCAATACGAATTCCTTATCTCCTGCTGATTTTCCCTCTTAAGAGATAAGACTCTCTTACCTGAGGATAAGAAATTTGACTCACAACCCTCATGGGCTGAGTGTCTCTTCTAGTGGGCCTAATCTGTCACTTTTAATGAGCTTGAAAGCGGACCATATCTTACAGAGGAGTCTGGAGAAGGTGGGGACAAGTTAAAGAGGCCCATTATGACAAATCTGCCCTTAGAAGCTTTGAGATCTGTGTTGGAATCGTACGACCTTGATTTGCTACGATTTTTACCATTATCATAAGCCCCCCACTCTTGGAAGATAATTTTCTTTGCTTTCGGGAAGTAGTTCGCCTTATTTTTGGATTATAGAATACAATTTTAACTTTCAGGGTGTATTGGAGATACCTTGAACTGATCAGAGGCTTGTGAATGTGGCGAATATTTTCTTGGATTTTTTTTTGGAATTTTCCGTAATTTTTCTGACTTTTTTGAATTTTTTTGGATTTTTAAATATTTTCCTCTAATTTAAATTCACTTTTTCGAATTTTTAATCAATAAACCCAAATTTAAAGTATTTTTCGGATATTTTTAATAATTTTTTTTCAAATTAAATAATTATTTTTGATTTTTAATTAACCTTTTGAATTTAAAATGAATTTTGGGGGATTCTTTATGAATTATCAAATCTTAGCGCGCTTCTTGGTGAGATCAGGTTCGTTGATCACTTCCCAACTTGTGCGTCGAAGGGATCGAGTGGGAGCAATTTCTCTGCAGTGTGGGGGGCCACGTGGCGCAATCTGGATTGCTCATCAGCCCAAGGTCGCCGGCTGAGTGAGATCAGACAGCGGAGAATTAGAGTGGAGCGATGGAGAAGGCATTGCGCAATCTCGAGCGCAGATCTTTTGCTAGTGCTCATTTCTTCGAGATCCTTTGGTCAGCGGCTGCAGTGAGACCCTCCCTAGCTCGACCGACGAGTTTTTCGAGCTCCACTCATCTCTTTTAATTTTGGGTTATGTTTTGAGCGAGCTAGGCCTTGGTTGAGCTCTTTTGGTCGAGCTCGTTGCGGTCTAACTCCCTTGGGTCGAGCTCGCTTTGGTCGAGCTCCTTTGGTCGAGCTCAGCTTATGGTCGAGCTCCCTCGATCGAGCTTGTTGTCGTCGAGCACTCTTGGTCGAGCTCCCTTGGTCAATCTTGCTTTGGTCGAGCTCTCCTTGTCGAGCTGCAAGGTTTGGTCGAGCTCCTCACCGTCTCATTGACCTCAAAGTTAGCGAGCTCTATTCCTATCGAGCTAGGGATTTGGTCGAGCTACAACCATTTTCGTCGACCTCAAAGTTGGGCGAGCTCCTTTCTTGTTGAGCTACAACCATTTCTGTAGACATCGAAGTTAGGCAATCTGCATTCTCGTTGAGCTAGGGATTCGGTCGAGCTACAACCATTCTCGTCGACCTTGAAGTTGGGTGGGCTCCACTCTCATCGAGCTGCGAGGTTTGGTCAAGCTACCACCCTCGTCGAGATATGGAGTTTGGTCGAGTTGCTCATTGTTTCGTTGAGCTGCAAGGTTTGGTCGAGTTGTCACCCTCATCGAGCTGCGAAGTTTCGTCGAGCAATGGAATTATTTTATCAACCAGGAGTTTGGTGGACCTCTTAACAAAATGGATGCCCAGAGTTGGATTTGTGGAGTTGAGTGACGAAGAAGAGGGCTTTGAAGAAGAAGAAGTTTCAGGTTTTGGATCTTCGGGTTTGGAGTTCGTACCCACGGACCCGTTTAGCTTTAACACTTAGGGTTTTTGGATTTTGTATGTGGGTTTGGTATGAGGACCCGACCCGACTTTATACTCTGGTGCAATATACCCAAGTTTTATCTTATTCTTTTGGGACCGAAAACTGAGTTCTTCATTGTTGGAGTTTTTAGAAATCTTGGAGCTTAAAGGTGGGACTCTTTGCCATTGGAGTTTAGGTGTTCTTGAGTTCGGATTTCTGAGGAGCATGGGGTGACCAAGGTAGGGGATAATTCATCTTGAGTGTGCTAAGTAGCAAGAATTTGTTCATCTCTTTACTTGAAGCTTTGGGTTGTTATTGTGTAGCAAAGGGGAGTTCGAAGTGAATTTTAGTTGGTTGTTGCGCTTGGACATTAGGGGGGTTTGTAGGCTTGATCACACCGAAGTTTGGTTGACGTAGGGTTTCTTTCGTCGGTGGTGATTTTTGTGCCTACCAAGTGTTTGATGAAATGTCTACCCCATTGCACCCACCAACTATTTGTTGATTTGTCTATCCTCACTGAACTGTTCTTTCATTGGCTGGGCGTTGTGACATTCGTCTGTTTTACCGATCGACTGTTCCACTTCTGGGGTACTGTTTTTATCGATTTGGGTGTAGTTCCATCCGACCGTTAGATCTTGTAGGTGGTTGAGATATTGCCACATGGCAATTTGATCTTTGAGGGTCCTATAAATAGGAGTTAATTTCACCCACTCTCCCTCATCTGCCTCCTTCACTTTCTCGCTGTAGAAAATTTTGACTCCCTCATTTGCCTCCTTCACTTTCTCGCTGTAGAAAATTTTGAGTGCTTCTCTCTCTAAAAGATGTGGTGTTTTACTGGGCGATGCTGGTGGTTCATCTAGTGTTCAACGATGGTGCTAGTTGCAGTTGTAGATTCGGTGTTCCCGTTACTTCGACTATGTAACCTAGTCACGATCGTTGTTCATTATGTCTAGCAATTGTCGATCAGTTCTTGTTCCACATCGGTTAGTCTAGATGTAGACGACGGTGTTGAGTCTAGCCATTTCACTAGATGAGAAAGGGAGTGATGTAGTCAGTCGTTCCATCATTGTGGAGACGATCATTGAGCCTGAGAGAGATAGGGAATGTGCACTCACGACCTTGTTTGTAACTCCCATTTCTGATTATATGGATTTTCAGTTTTATTTTCTTTGTATTCTTGTACTTCAATTTCCTTATAAATTCTTTTTGTTTGTTTAAATTCATTTTTTTTGTGCATCTCCTATTTGATTGAACCCAAGCACGATTTTGTACGTATTTCTTTGTAATTCGATTTATTTTTTATGATTTTTTCATTCTCTTAAATTATTATTGTATGAGATTCATTTTTTAATATCTTATTGAAACGTATTCTATTATTATTGCAACCACTTCTATTTATCCTAGCCTATTCTATATATTATTTCATTCTTTATTATATTATTAATCCCAATCCTAGTCCATTCTATAATTTGTTTAATTATTTATTTTGTAAACTCATATTTAATTCTAATCCATACTATGTTATTATTATTATTTGATTATCTTGATTAATGAGTAAGGCCCTGCTCTCAATCCATTCTATAATTTGTTTAATTATTTATCTTACAAACTCACATTTTAATCTTTTCTACTATGTTACTAGTTGATTATTTATTTTACTTATAATATTTACAAGCCAACTTAAGCCCATACCCTAATAGAACCCAACCCAAACAAAAGAAAATCCAAACAATTCCTAATAGCGAGCAAACTCACACCCCTTCATATTTTTAACTGAAACCCCACTTCTCCAACTTTACTGCTTCCACTCAAATTCCATAACCACCATTTAATCACCCCACTACCCTTAATTAATCTATAATATTATAATAAGAGAGTTGGGGTTGTCATTTGTAGACATTCAAACATCTAATCTCATCCATTCATTTTTAAATGAGAGTTATATTAACCATTTATTTACTCAACTGTTGTTAGTTACCATAATACTCTCTAAATTCAAATTTTTTTACGACATAATTATTTATAAATGTGCCACTCATAAAATAAAAGTTTTTGCCATTAGGGATAATTTGTAAAGAGTATGTGATGACTAAAGACAGGTCTCAAGTTCAAGGTCAGATTATGTCTTATTATTTATTATATAAAAAAAATGTAAATTAGAACGTGCATCGCACGTGCAGACTACTAGTTACTCTTAAGCCACCTTCTTTTAATCACCTTCTTCCTCCTTTTTCTCCACCAAAAGCCTACCTCCTAACCCCGGCCTCCCACCGATCAAATCCACCTCATCACCATTGAAACCTTGTTTTCATCACCTTGCTGCCCTCCTTCGATAGCCTCGAGCCCTTCTCCTCTTCCGCTTCAAACTCCGACTAAGCACCCCCTCAAAACAGCATGCCTCCACTTCTTCACCCCGCAACCGACCATCGACACCCACCAATTAGCACCCCACACCCCGAATTCTTCTTCCACTTCACCTCCTCCTTCCTGCTTGTGCATCTCAAACCCTGCCATTGCCGCACTCCACCATTGCTGCCTCCTCACTAGGTGTCGCCGAACCACGTCGGCCCCCTCTTCATTACTAGTGCAGCACCTCAACTTCAGCCTCATCCCCGAGCATCGACGACCAACACTCACAACCTAAGCATCCACTGCATCCCGCCATTGCTACCTCACCCCGAGCTCACCTCCATCGCATCTTACTGCCCTCAACTTCACATACCCTCATCGACACCCCACTGTTGCTGCCGTCATCTTATTGTTGTGGCCGCGGTTGCTTCCATGCTCGCTGTCCTCTTGTTGCAATGTCGCTATGCTTGCACGCTGCCATTGTGCTCGCTCTTGCTCGCTTCTAGTGCCACCTGCCACAACCGTACTCGCTGAATTATTGTCGCTACTACCGAGGGTGTCATCGTCGTGTATAAGGCAAGCATCTCTTGAACTCAATTGATTGTTCATGTTCAAGCATTCCTTTGACCTCTGCAATTAGTTCTATTTTTTTATCTATTGTGTAATTGATCCTGTATTGTCTCCCATATGTTATTTGCATTTGATTCATTCAACCTATCCTATTCTATTGTTTCGTCATACCGACACTTTTAAAAGATATTGTTATTGTATGCACTGCACAAACACATATATAAATATACGTATATGGATATATGTTAATCTATTTTGATCGTATTGAATGTAATGGTATGATTATTGATAAGTATAATTGATACCGTAGAAACAAATTTTTTTGTCATGATTAACAATAGGATCATACTCTAATTACTGAATGGGAATACATGTTAAATTCTGGTCATAAGATTATATGTTAGTGAGTAATCATTGTTACAATGAAAATACTATACTTCTGCCCTACTATTTACTACAACTAGGAGTGAGATTTTGACCTAGTTACAGATAATATAATTTATAACTTTATCAATGAAAGTTGTAGCTAACTATGTCTAGAATCCAGAACATCTGACGATTTCGCAATCTAACTTACTGATTGCAAGATATTCAGATTTTCGTGTCGTAACATCTGAATTTCAGAATACAATTTGAAAAATACATCGCCATATTTAATTAATTGAAACAGTAGATTAAATTAATAATTAAGACCTAAGATTAATTGTGTTGTTACTGAACAATGTTAATAACTATATTATGGCTTTTATAAGATTTTTAAATGAGTTTTTAGTCGGTTTATTTATATAAAAACTTGACATTGAGTTGCTACCAGAATAGCAGGCTCGTAAAGAACTGACTGGTTGATATAGTTATTATAATGAGAATGAGTCGTGTAAATATGCATTGGAACCGAAAAAGAGTCTAATTTCTAGAATCCCTGACGGAACCTAATTCACTTTCCCGTAGCAACGGGAAAGTCTTTTTTTGTACAACAACGTATTGCTGTCCAGAATGGTACTCTCATGTTTTTAAATATAAATATGTTTAAATTTTGCACCTAATGATTTGAATTCTGTACCATGTGTAACACTCAAATTTTTTTTTATACTTCCAAATCCAATTTCTTCAATTTCTATGTCACTTTAAACATAAACTAATATAGTTATATTTCAAATAAAATTTTGGCAGAGTTTCCCTTGAATTATTAGCCCTTTTACATAACTTCCGTACGGAAATCTGCAAACAATCACATAAAACAGAGTATCTGTAATATTTTTCAATCCTCCCCAGGACTAAATCATTCAACATCACACAGGCAGTAATATCAACGACTTTGGGGCATAATACTTCGTAATAAGCAAGATACGAATTAAAAACAAAAAATTCTTTTTTAAAACATATATGGTTTTTAGAAAAACTTTAGAAAAACCTTTTCAAAATCAACCACAAAACTCAATACACCACAACGAGGTGGGTACGGGCTTTCATACCTCATCACAGTACTATATATATATGACCTCTTACAATTAAACACACAATCTTCCACATTACAATATAATACATCATTCTACTCCCATTTCTACATATACTACATATATACATATATTCCATTTTACTATGAGCAAAGGTATAACTACCAACTACAGTAAGTATCTCACCTCGCTGCTATCAAAACCTGCAGGAGAGTTAGGGTCGTCCACCCTCAAGGAGGGACTCCCCTAACCCCTAGAAAACAATAGGGGTTAGCCATGTCTGGTGTGAGTATAATTGACTAGTTTAGCAAATAAATTAAACAGTATAAGGAAAATAGATTGAACTTACAAATATCAAGATAATATGATTCAACCTGAAATCTGAACATAAAAACATCATAAATGAGACTTTATATCAAAGTACTCTTCTAATCTGCACCCATCAACATATCCATAACTTAACATACATCACTATATGCATCACACTAATTTCACATAACTTTATTTTACATTCACATAATATTATATCATACATACACACTTTCTTTACTTCTTGTACTCTTTTGCATACCACAATTTGTTCGAATTATTCACATTATTTTTTCACACATAATTCCTTCATGGTTAATCTCATATACCACATCATATCAATTCATGTGGATAATTTCTTCACTTTATATTCAAAGATATAGAACTATATTAATTCACATATATAATTCGTTTACTTTTCATATTTAATCACATACACAATGTTCCTCTTATCATGAATATCTTCACCTCACCATTTATTTTTTTTAATTTCTAATTATATAATGCAATTACCTTGTTTTACATAATTAGTTAACCACATACTTCACTTACGATTTATTTTCATTTACAACTTATGACTTACATTCCTTCATAGTCATTTTCCTTCATATTCATTTTCTTTCTCATTTTCATAATACATAACATCACACTCCTCAATCTTACAACGTATTGATATTTATTCTTATCATATTTATTCTCATCACAAAACTTCATATTCATTCAATTGTATATTATCACATTCATTTTCATCGCATTTTATCACATATATTAGTTCTACCGTATATCATCACATTCATTCATTTTCATCGCATCTTGTTCACATGCATTCAATCTCATAATATCACATTCATTCATAGCTTATAACACATATCATAATATCTCGTAATACGTTAACTTTCATTCTCATTATATTTTACAATTTATCTTCTCTTCATTCTGATTTCATCTTACAAATTATTTTAATGCTCATTCTCAGTTTATCATATATCTTGGTTTATAATTGATTCTCATCCCATCATACAACTTTAGTTACTTCTCATTATAATCAATAGTATATCTTACTTTCATTTTCATTACTTCTCATTACAATTTTTCTATAACTTTCCTTCTTATCCGGTAATACACCAGTCATATAACACCGCACCGCAAAGCAGATAGCCTGGGTAATAATCACCGCACCCCAAGTGGAACTTGGGTAATCTAACATCACATCTCAAGCCAATAGCTCGGTTATTATTTTACTTTAATTTTTCTTTTTATCTTACAATTTACTTTAACTTTCATTTCCATTTCACAATACCACTATCATATTAAAAACCCACCAATTTACCCTAGAAGTTGTGCCAAAGGCAGGTAGTTCCCACCATTTTCGTGAAAATAGCGGGCGAGTAGTTCATCGACACAATTCCAAGGTGCATCGAACTTATTTCAATTCAGGTTTTATTTTATCATCCATCCTCATAACCATTCTCATCATATAATACCACTTACTTTTATTATTCATTGCATAATACACTTTACTATACATTTCATTCTCAGAATACATCATTTTTACTTTTCATTCGTATAATGCATAATACATTTTCTTTACTTCTCATATTCATTCCCACAATATAATTTCTTCATTTTATTCATATTAATTCACACATATACTTCATTCACTTTTCATACTCATTTACATAACACAATGTCATCACCTTTCATATTTATTCCTATAACATGATTCTTCACTTTTTATGGATATTTACATAACACAATTTCTTCATTTTTTATTTTCATTTCAAATACAAGCTTCATTCACTATTCATTTTATTTACATACTCATAACTCATTTTCTTTAATTCTCATCCTCATGCATATACACATTTTCGGTTAATTTCCATATTCATTTCAAATCATATACTTGCTTTACTTTCTTATTTCCACTTTATATCAAATACTTTCTTTTCTTTCTCATTCACATTTCACATCATATGCTTTCTTTACTTTCTTATTTTCATTTTATTTCACATCTATTCATTTTATTAATTTGTTGACCAGTGAGCCACAGTATCCCATTATACTGAAAGACGATAGCCCAGTAAACACGCAGACCTCTGTCCCCCCCCCCCCCTGGAGGGGGAGGGGGGGGGGCTTTCGCGTCCGAGGCTATGTCTTCCTTCAAGCCTGTAATACCCTGATTTTCATTTAAAGTGAAATTGTTGATTTTACGTGTTGTGCACGTGCAATCTTGGATGTATTTTCTTATACAAATTATCTTTTATAATGTGAACAAATATATATAATTCTTTCTCTTCGTTTTTAAAAAAAGGCTATTTTATAAAGCCTAAGATTTATCTCTATTTTGAGCACATCCTAATTATTTAATTACTTTTAATTGGCCCTTCGATTTGAGCCCACTATTTTGAAGCCCACAACTAATTAATCTCTTAAATTGCCCTAACTTGTCATGTAGACATATTTAGTAGGCAATTGATTAATTAAATATGTACAACTTAATAATGGGGACACTAGAAAGTTTGTGCATGCATTAAGCTGTGCAATGCACACCAATTCTAGGGTAGGCCGGGACTGAATGAGTGGGAGAGGGAGAGTGGATGAGGTGGAGAAGTAGTTATTGAGTTCATGGAAGTTACTACAACTTCCCAACTCATCTTGGTCCTTAATCTTCAACTCTAGCCTATTTTATAAAGCCTAAGATTTATCTCTATTTTGAGCCCATCCTAATTATTTAATTACTTTTAATTGGCCCTTGGATTTGAGCCCACTATTTTGAAGCCCACAACTAATTAATCTCTTAAATTGCCCTAACTTGTCATGTAGACATATTTAGTAGGCAATTGATTAATTAAATATGTACAACTTAATAATGGGGACACTAGAAAGTTTGTGCATGCATTAAGCTGTGCAATGCACACCAATTCTAGGGTAGGCCGGGACTGAATGAGTGGGAGAGGGAGAGTGGTGAGGTGGAGAAGTAGTTATTGAGTTCATGGAAGTTACTACAACTTCCCAACTCATCTTGGTCCTTAATCTTCAACTCCTAGATTAATCCTAGCCCATCTTTTCACCCTAAAATAAGTATAAATACCCCCCCCCCACCCCCCACCCCCACCCCCACCCCCACCCCTTGCACATTTTTTTCATCAAAAGACTAAGAGAAAAAGACACATTTTGTAAGCAAAAGATTGAGAGTTAAGTGAGTTTCAAAAGATCGAGTGTGCTTTGTGTGTGTTCCAATCAAAGGAGGCCGACCAATTCTTTTGGAGACTAAGGGCTTGCGGCAATACCAAGAAGCAAGGAGGAGAAGGCAAATTTGCAAACTCAAACTAGGAGAAGAAGGCCTTTTTGTTCATTCTAGGAGCTTTCCCCTAGGATCTTTTGTGTGTTTATCTTCACAAGGTGGGTGTTTCTCATGCTTCTAAATTAGAAATCATGCTAGGAATGAATTGAGCAATTATTAAAGAGCAACTAGTTGAAATTAAATTCATGTTTGCCTAATTAGAGATGAATTGATAATCTAGTAGATGTGGGTTAAAATGGTTGCTAGATTGATTAATTGTGAATGAAAGTATTAGAAAAGTTATCATGTTTGTCATGTCATATGTTTAAGAATCATGCTATGTGAAGAAATTATGCTTATGAGACAAATGATGAATTGTATGTGAAATTGGTTGTGCAAACTAGAATGAACCCTATTGTAGGAAATATTGAATTTTTGTGTTCTAAATTAATGTAGATGATTAAATAATGGAAGAATGAAGAATTAAAGCACTTTTGTAGAAACTTAGTTATGCTACTTTCATGAAAATGAAATGTATCTAAATGTCAAAACTATGGACATTAGAAAAGAGATCAAAAATGTGTGTTATATGAGTAATTATTGATTCTAAAGTTACTGGGTTATTGTAATTTAATATAGAATAAATTCTGGAAAAGTTGAACTCAAAAAAAAAAAAGGAGAAAAAGAACTAAAACGTTTTGAGAAATTTTGATAATTTGATTTGAACAGATGCTTGAACAAAAACTATTATTTTCAACCTTAGATCGACTTGGTCCCTTAGACCATCTGGTCGCTGAGTGTTTGGGTGTTCACTGTAGCCGTGGGCGATCCAAGAGGTTGCGGGTTCGAGTCCTAGGCCCTACCCGCTTTTGCTTTCGGTTTGTTTAAATAAACCCAGACCCGACCTAATGATACTTAAAGTATTAAACCCCCTTTATACCGTGTGAGCACTGTGGCCCAGTGACTGGAGCTTGCGGCTGTTTTCCCTCAGGTTGTGATTTCGATTTTGGGTTTCGACCTGAATATATTTTTTGGAATATCGAATTTTCTGACTTTTTCTTGTTTTTTTTAAAATCCGAAAAAATATGTTAATTACTCTAAATTCATGTAGAACTTGTGAAAATTATTGGGAATTATTTTTGACTAAAATTATGTGAGATTAGAAGTGAAATTGTGTTGAAAACTATTGAATTCTACTCTTAGAATGTTATAATAATGTGTTGTTCCATGAGAAAATCATGATAAGTATTTAAGAAGAAATTTTGGTGGAAAGGAAATGTAGTTGTAATTTTCTATGGACTATTATTGTCAAATTAAATCTGGTTATGTATGAAAATATGACTTTTGTGAATCCTAAAGTAAATAAATGAAATGTATACAATAGTATGAGAATGAGATGAAATTAAATTGAATATGAGACACATGAATTGCGATTGAACTTTATATATGAGACTTGATTCATGAAAAAGATTGGAAATCATGTTACTTGAAAAAGAGAACTTTTGAGTATGAAAAACTCAATGATAGAATTGTGAATTGAAATTGAGAATTAGGGTGTAACTAAGCCTCATACTAGCAATAAAAGAAATGGTGATATGATATTTGAGATAAAGGACTAAGTTTGGACCAAATGCGTTGATTGATGGTTAAGACCGATATAGAGAAAAGAGTTAACCCTAGAAATTGATTTTTATTCTTGAATCATTCAATTAAGGACCAAACAATAGAGAAGATGTGATGAAAGTTAGAGAAAAACACAAGTATGAGGGCCTCGAGTTTACGGTGTGAGAGTGATTCATAGGTTTCCTACTTGATGAGTCAAGTCTTGGCGTGAACACTACTCCGGAATTATCGGGATCGTGGCGACGCTTGTGGGATGTTTGATTGACTACGGGTGGTGCCATGGTTCATGACGGAGGCTGAATTGACAATAGGCTCTGCATGATGCATCATGTCACGATGTGGGATTCCCCTCCAGGCTGTCTCGACATGGGCTCGTAACTCATAGGACATCTTGGATACTTACCGTAGTTACAGTAGCAGATTAAGTCATGGAGAGGGATCGAACCCTACAAGTTGAAGAACGATTAAGGACTTGCCCTCGGACCTATGTAGTATAGGATGCATAGAATCTGAACAAGTGCGCATTAGTGTCATCTAATAATAATAATAAATTGCATTAAGGACTAGGCGCACAATCACAATACGACATCAATAGGATAGTCCCCATAGCTTTGTTTATGAACAAGTTTGTGGTTTGTTAAGCTTTGAGAATCGTTATACTGTTTCGGCATAGAGAGGATGGCCGTGTATACTATCTCGTCAGTTGACTGAAATGACGTGCCCATAGTCTTTATGCAGGATAAAGGAATTGACAAAGATTAAAGTATGCAAGCAGCTTAAAGAACGTTTCAAGTGTTGTACATCTATTTATGTAAATATTGTAAATTGCTTCCGCTGTTTAAGTTTAAATGTAAATGTAACTCTGATGTAAAGAAAAGTTTAAATTTTCTTGTAAAATTATACGAAGAGAAGTATAAAGATCCTGTGGAACTTCGAATTTAGTTGCATTTGGAATTCGGGGTGTTACAGAGCCTATGCCAACGAGGGAAACACGCACCCCAAGTAGAACTTGGATACTTCCTCCTAGGCAAAGCCAGGAGGGAAAAAAACACACCACAGATAAACTGGGTACTTCCTGCCAGCCGAAGCCAGGAGGGAAAAACACGCACCCCAGATAAACTGGGTACTTCCTCCCATCCGAAGCCCACGAGGGAAACACGCACCCCTAGTTTCACTATGGTACTTCCTCGCGACATCTGTCATCGAGAAAATAATCGTGCCTCAAGCCGATAGCTTGGGCGACAAAAACACGCACCACAAACATAGTTTGGGTAATAACCACGCACCCCAAGCCAGTCCTTGGGTATTAGGAGGTCTCGCCTAAACCCCCAGGATTTCTGTAGGTAGTAGTCAACAACATTTATTTATTATTATCATTTTCATTTCATCTTTTCATCTCACTTTATCACCACAAGGCTTCTCATCTTGTATTTCAATAAATTGTCACATCTTTGACATTTACCAAGATAATTATTATCTCATTTTATTAACACATAACATCTGATCTTTTATATGAACTTATTAACACATATTCGGTGTTTAACATATTATTTATCTTCTCATTATATCACATATACGCATATACCATGTTATTTAACTTATAAAACCATCACGTCATATTATTGTGTATCATGAATACACCATATTATTTGATTGTTACAACATCACACATTATGTGTAATACCATGCTATTTATTACCTCATTATATCACATAATTGCATACAACCAAATATTTAATTTATTTAATTTATCAGGTTATTACACCACATTAATTCATATCATGAATGCGCTAAATGATTTATTTTGTCACATTATAATATATTATGAATACACCACGTTAAGTAGATGATTATATCACTTTATCTCCCATTGGGTTACACTTAAATTATCACTATATCATACACATTACCAACTCATCAATATCATCATTGATCCTATCACTTCTTATTATCACTCGTACCTCATAGATATGCACCAGATCAGCCAACACATCATAACCCCATATATATATATATATATATATAATTTCTATTTATCACCCGTACATTATATATGTATCAAACTCCAATTACTTCATATTATCATACATATCCAATATATTACTCAAAGCACCAGATATTCGAAATCATACAAATTCACCAATTTATCGCCTTTATAATATAATTTCTCCTTATATCATAAATGTATATAACTCCATTAATTTCATAAGCATATACACGCCATTAATATCATTCATATAACCACACAACTTTATAAATACACATGCCTTCAATATTTGGCATATAAATACACAACTTCATAAATATAGTTTTGTCAATAGATTTATATATCCCCTGAACCTATTCATATCTCTCGTATTATATTCATTCAGTATACATTTATATACCTCTTTATATTTTCTCCTTTACATTGTTGTACATGCATACATCATTAAATTACCATAAAAGCATATATATATAAGTACCTCCGTTCATTTTCCATATTCACAATAAATTAGTATTATCTTACTTTTCGGTTCTCGACACTGCAACCCTATATCCTGCATATACACACCATAAACTTCTTACACCCATAATTTACTCCGTACAATACTTATAAATTTCTACAATACATTTTATGCATCTAAACTAGATACACTTTACACATTACACCTAGCAACCTTGGTTTAGAGTTTATCATAGCACATCATGTATATAAATGAAATAAATCATACTCACTTGATGAAATGTGAAGTCTCGATGCACAGCTTCCCTGCTACCCGCTTAAAGTTGCCTCCACTCCCTATTATCATATTTCAAAGCCAACAAAGCCAATTAGGCTCAAGACATCCAAACCAGTCATGGGTGATAATAATACTAATTCTAATGTCACTCAAGTGTTTTCTTGAACGCCTGGCATGCACATGTGCGATGAACATATTATTCAAATTCCTACGGAAATTTATCTCCATAAAAATGACTAAAAATCACCCCATACTATTCTAATGATTAAACCACAATTTCTACTACCAAAAAAAGATAATTCTCATATATTTACTTCTCTTTTTTTTACACCCAAAACCCTAATTCATATCCAACTTATAAAATCTCCAATAATGTGCTAATTTCTTGACTCACATCAAAATAAACCTCTAACCATCCCTATACTCCGTTTCTAGGGAAAAAAAATTAATAGTATAAGAAATTACGCAAATAATTAAAAATAGATATACCTTCACTAAATCCTTTCTCCAAATTAACTCCACCACTCGCTAAAGAAACCCTCAAATTAGCCCACCCCTCAAATTAATTTAACAATCATGAAGAAATATAGTGGATTTTGGGCGAGGAAACCATGGCGAAATCGGTTGGGGTTTTGGCCGGGAAAAATCGAAACTGGAAGAAGAGAAAGAGAGAGATGGAGGAAAAGGGGGTTTTGTGAAATAAATTTTTTATTAATAAGTGCTATTTACATAATAAACCCCTAACTTTTATAATATTACAAATAAACCCTAACTCTACACTTCACTAATACTAATAATGTAAAATACATTAAATTATCTTATAATAATCCTCCAAAATTATAAAATAAATATAAACAATATTTCTTCGCACAAAACTCAACACATAACTCCGATATATCAATAATACCGACCCCACACAAATATCAACACCAATATCAATATTTAAAAATAAAATAAAATTAAATTAAATTAAATATACTTAAAGTAATTTTCACTACTCTAGAGATATAAAAACGGGTATTTCCAGTATTCAAAATTCAAGGTGTTACACCATGCATTGCATAGCTCTTGAAACCTCCTTGACATTGTTTTTGACACTTGTCCTCATTCATCGTACCGATGGCATATTCATAATTTATTTTTGTAAAAGAATAACAAGACGGGTTAATAAAGGTTCGATTTAAGTAGTGGACAATATAGGAGACTGTAATCGGAGGTGGGATACGTGTAATCCATATTGATTATTCACATCGGTTATTGTTTCATCGATTGATTGCAGAATACTGACTACAGTATCCCAACTGTATCTGCATTATATCGTGTACTGATTATTGATTATTGTTATTGGTTATTGTTGCTGAGTACATGCCTCTATAGAACTCATCACTTATTTCTAAATGTAACTTGATTGTTATGCACCAAACTTGTCGCATGAGACATAGGATTTCGTGCATTAGATATGTTAATAAAAGATTGATAGACTTAAGATTGACACTGAGCACCGACACTTGTATTTTGATCATTTTTTATTGTTACCGACCATCGTATTATTGACTATTGCAAATCAATTGATTGAATTTCATGATTTTAATTGCATCTTATTATCCTTATTGATATTGTACATGTTCGTATTGTTTCACTCCTTGTTTTCTTTTATATCTTGTTTATTGCTTGTTACTACTTGTCGCCCGTAGCTTGCTCTAACGGGCACACCCCACCATTTCAATTAATGTTTGTACAGGTATAAACGATGGAGTACTGAAGGAACTTGGCAAACCATTTACTGAATTGTACTTGGGCCTTTTGTAAGTTTTTGTATCTTAGATATTGGTTATTGTATTATATTCTTTTTCATGGGATTATTATTGTACTATTGAGCTTACTGGTATTGTACAAATTATGAATGACATGAGTTAGTATACTTATATCATTCGTTGGGCCTCCATTGTGTGCTTGTGTTTCCGTATTTTGGGAAGCGGGGCGTGACATCGTTGTTCTTAGTCCCCGAATTGATTAGGGAGTACCATGTAGTTGGCCAAGATTTTCTTAAGTGTGGCATGGAGTATGCCGAGCTGGACCCTATTCACACTACTGAGGCTAACTATGTCTCCATTATCCTTAGACGAGAAGAGCTTTCCTTGATTAGAACGGCCTTTGGGATCCCCCCCCCCCCAGTAAGGATTACTCTTACCAGGTCCGGGAGTTAGGACATGCTTCACAGTGTCAGATGAGAACTTCTTCCGTCCCTGTGATGCCTTCTTTGCGAGGCTTCGCTTACCCCTTCACCCCTACATCCGAGAGGTATTTAACTAGTATCGTCTATGCCCGATGCAGCTGATTTCGAACACATTGAGGCATGTTTTGGGATTCGTCCTACAGTGTCATAGGCTAGGGGCCGAGCATAGTCTCGTCGTGTTCAAGTAGCACTTCAGGATTGTTCAGCAGAGCTAAGTGGAGGAACATTGGTATCTCAATCCCCGCAACAATATGGGGGTAATCAACATTCGCACCACAATCAAGCATTGGAAGGAAAAAAATTTAGTTGTTCGAAATGCTGAGCTGTGGGGATTCCCACATAGTGTAGGAGAACGGTTCCATTGATGTTGAGTGTGGAACCGGTGGTGACATTAGCAGGGAAGAGTGTTAGCGATGCTCTTCTCGCATTGAAGGTGTTGGCGTGGCATGATATCACCAACGAATTATTCTTCGAAGGTGGTCTTGGCCCAACTATTTCCAGTATGATTTACAGCTTTTGCTTACTTGCTATGTTATCGTTTCATTCATGCTTTCGCAATTTTTGTATTGCTTTTGTTTTGTATCGTGAATTCTAACTTCTTCGTATTTTACCTTGCAGGAAAAACTGACATGGACTACGAAGACTTGTTGGCGGACATGGAGTGTCATGCCCTTCTTCCCAAAAAGAATACAGAATACGGATATGCGACTCAACCCAGCGAATGATTTGCATCATCCATAAGCTGTTCAGGAATCTTTACAACATCTCACAAAATAATCAGAGTCGGAAGCAAAAGAGTCAACCACACATGCATAATTGAATTGATAGACCAACAGAATTTACTTGAAACAAAATGTATTAATCTCAAATAAATCAGATCTGGATAAGACAAAATCCTGGGTCACATTGCCCAAAATACAAAGTAATCATCCAAGTACTCAAAATACATGATTCAAAGTAACAATACTAGTAATACTAATTAACAAGAAATCCAGTACTAATATCTCATTTCGCCAATGCCGTCGGGCAGCTGACCATCCTGATCTGCAATTAATAATTGCAGGAGAAGGAAAGAGAAAACAAGTACCCGTCAATACAAGTTACAGGACACTTATAATGTAGAATACAAGTACAAGGAAAAGGTAAACAAATGGCATGGAAAAATGCATCAACAGTAATAACTAGCATGAATCAGTAAAACAAAGTCAACTAGCATGGCATACTAACAGTACAAATGAATGTGTCATGTATAGTGTCATATGGCAACTAACAGTGTTCAGTAACAGTAAGTACAGTATATCAGTGTAACAGTATAACAGTATCAGTCCAATAGTATCATTCACAGTATAAGTCTTATGTTCTTACAGTCTTGTGTGTATTACTAGCTAGGTAGCACTTCATGCGCCCCAAAACATAACACATGGTTGCTACAACAAACAGGTTCACTTTTAAATTTCATAGTGGACCATAATGGGGCAGTGTACTCAGGTATCAGTAAAAGTAGCAGTAGCAGTAAGAATAACAGTAACAGTAACAGTAACAGTAACAGTAACAGTAACAGTAACAGTAACGGTAACAGAATGGAACACTAGTTCCCTTCCACGTATACGTTTCCACATTTTCCACTACTAGATCTTCCCTTAAGAAATCCCAGATTGATCACTTTTATTATGCTTATCAACAGACATGATAGTGCATGAAATAGTGTCAAAATAACATGGTATAGTCAGTATTAGGTTCAGGGAAACAAATAAATATGTATAGATGATATATGGTCACATAAACGAGCAAAACAGTGTATGTTCATATTCAGGACAACATGACAGTACAGTACTAAACAGTGATTCCTGTTACTACAGAAATCCAAATCCGAATCTGTTAAAGAATCTGGAAAATAGACTTCCACACAAATCCAGCGATTATATATAAGCCATATAGTATTTCACAAAATCATAACTCAAAACTGATTTGAATCCAGAAAATACGTTCAGCCAGAAATCACTAAATCATATTCATTGATAGGAAAACAGCATTAAAACTCCTCAAATAAATCCAGAATAAATCTGGGGTAGTCCCCTATATGTCTAGTATCATAATATAAAGTTTCATAATATTTCACTAAAACTAGTTCAGCCAACAAAAATCAGAAAATATCAAGAAACGATCGTTTGGCAAATCTGGAATTCCCTACACTGCTGTACGAAAACTGTAATATCTCGCAAACCGTGAAACGAAATCCAAATCCGCCATCTGGAGATGAAAATAAACAAAATAAGCTAACTTTCATATTTCATAAATAATTTCCATACAGTAAAAGGAAATAGGGTGAAAATACGATTCTTTATAGAATAGCGAGCAAAATACAGCAAGTATAGCTTTCATAAACAAACATGAAATGACATATAAAACTCATCAATAAAATCCACCAAAATTCTAGGTAACCCTATATAGGTATAGAAATACTGTGCAAAGGTTCAGATCAAAACAATATATTTAAGACTAGTATCAAAATAGTTGAATCATCAAAATCATCAAGAAAGAAATATGGAAATAGAATACACCTCTGCAGTAAAAAAAGCCGTAACTCACTCATACGAAACTGAAATCGATCAAGATCGGAGAGTTTGGAAAGAAGACAAATTTCTCTACAATTTATGTCTATACAAAAATTAAGAATTCTGACCTTAATAGGGTCTAAAATATAAATCAAAACCGATCATAGACAATTACAGATTTTCCCTTGAAAACAAAACCAACATAAACCACACGAAACTAGTTCCAATCACAATCAAACATGGTATAGAGTCTACTAAGTGTCCAAAGAATCATGAAATAGAGTATATAACTTATTGACAACCATCATATCACATGGATCTCATCACACACATAATTTCACCTAATTATCTTACATATATGAATAGATCAAGAACGCTCATACCTAGTTGTTTTCATGTCGATTTTTGTGTCGTGAGGCAACTATAGTAAAATAGCACAATAGTGACAAAACCCATCAAAGATAACACACACACAAGTTGTCTCTAGAACCCAACTACACTATAAGCGGTATTTTTGACTTGTATCATACAAAGGAATTGGAGTACAAGTTACTTGCCTTAACCGAAGACGAAAACGAAGAACACCAAGAATAACGGGAACGGATCCCGGCAACGAACAAATCCACGAACGAAACTCCACGAACCAATCAACCCATGTGCAAACTATGTGCACGTGCTATCACCAAGAGGAAGAGAGAGAGAGAGATCAGATAGCTGGGGGTAGCGGCGGCTGCTGCTGCTCCTGGTGCTACTATCGACGCGCCGGAGGACGGCCAGAGGGGGAGAGAGAGATGAAGATGGATGGATGGAGAGGTTGCTCGGGGTATGGGGTTGCGGCTAAGGTGTTGGCGATCGGGATTGGGGAAGGTGCAGGACGAATGGCAGTCGGGAGGAGGTGGTCGGCTGGGGGTTTGGGGTGTCAGTGCGCACAGGAAAGAGAGAGAGGGAGGTCAGGATGAGAGAGTTATGGTTAGGTTTTTAGGAGAGAGGGTGAGAGAGATATGTATATGGGGATTTTAGGGTTTGTAATAGGAGATCGGTAATTGGGTTAATGGGTTGTGGATAGTTTAGGAGTAGAAATAGGATTAGTTCAATATGAGTTGATTAAGGTCAATTTTGTATAGGATTCAAAATAGGATTTTAGGTTAATTTGGCTTTGGTGATCAATTAGGGATAAAAAGCATTAGGATTAGGACTAGGGTAGCCAAGCAAAACACCATGAACATCCAAGAGCAAAATAAAGAGAACAAGAATCCAGTGAAGGGAAAAGAACAACAATCAATGGAGAACGAAACCAAAGATGAACAAATCAACACAAAGAGCTCAAAATGAAACAAAAATGAATATATATTGAAAATAACTCCAATATACGGTCTAAGAAAAATACAAGAGAGTACAAATACTCAAGAAAGAGAAAAAATACACCAAAAATACGAAAAACAGGGGTTACAATCCTACCCACCTAACAAAAAGAATTTCGTCATCGAAATTCAAAAAGAGATACATAGGTTAACCCCATAAGAAAAGAAAACAAGGCAAAACAAAACAAAACAACCACTACTCAAACAAATGAGGAAACTTCTGCTAAATCTCCTCCTCCAGCTCCCAAGTCAACTCAATAGGCGAGTGAGGATTCCAAGCAACACGAACCAACTTGATGACCTTGTTCTTAAGCACTTTCTCCCACCGATCCACAATAGCAACTGGCGGAATCTCACAAGTCAAATCTGGCCACACGGTCAACTCAGAGTAGTCGATCACGTGACTCTCATCGCGAATATATCTCCTGAGTTGTGAGACATGAAAAATTGTGCACTCCTGATAATGCTGGCTGCAAAGAAAGACAATAGGCCACCTTGCCTACTCACTCCAAAATCTCAAACGGTCCAATACACCTAGGGCTAAGCTTACCCCCACCACCGAACCGAATGACATCGCACCACGGCGATACCTGGAGGAAAACATGGTCACCAACAACAAACTCCAAAGCCCTCCGATGGACATCAGCCCACTGCTTCTGCCTATCCTGAGCTGCCTGAAGATGCTTTCTGATCTGAGTCACAGCATCAACTGTCCTAGTGATCAACTCCGGACCCAACAACTACCTCTCACCAATGTCATCCCAGTACACTGGTGATCTGCATTTATGTCCATAAAGTGTCTCGAACGGTGCAGCTTTAAGACTGGCCTAAAAGCTGTTATTGTACGAGAACTCCACGAGATGCAAATGGTCCTCCCAAGATCCAGTTAACTGCAACATACAGGATCGCAACATGTCCTCAAGAATCTTAATAGTTCGCTCTGACTGTCCATCAGTCTGGGGATGAAAAGCTGTACTGAACTTCAACTTACTCCCCAAACTAGCCTGAAGACTCCCAAAACTGAGATCTGAATCTCGTATCCCTATCGAATACAATACTAACTGGAACCCCATGAAGCTTGACAATCTCTTGCATGTACTTCTCAGCAAGGCTCTCAGTAGACTGACTGACATGAAAGGGAATGAAGTGAGCACTCTCCGTCAAGCGGTCGACAATCACCCAAATAGCATTGTGACCCTTAGGACTCCTCGGCAAAGCGGTCACAAAATCCATGGTGATATGCTCCCACTTCCACTCCGGAATAGGAAGCGGTTGAAGAAGTCCAGTTGTTCTCTGATGTTCTACCTTAACCTGTTGACAGATCAAATACTGAGCAACAAACCGAGCTATAGCCTTTTTCATACCATGCCACCATAAATGAAGCTTCAAATCTTGATACATCTTAGTACCGTCAGGATGGATAGAATACGAGGACTGATGAGCTTCCTCAAGCAACCTCTAAAGAACTTCACCCTTCGGGACACACAATCGGGAACCAAAACGAAGCGAACCATCGGCATGAATAACCATGTCCGTTCTGGATCTAGACTCAACCTCAGCTCGAAAACCCTGTAACTGCGCATCACCAGCCTGAGCCTCCTTGATCTGATCAACAAGAGAAGAATGAAGCTGGAGCGCAAGATAACTCCGACCAGAATTCGGCAACAAAACCTCTAAATCGAACCTCCTCATCTGCTCAATGAGATCACTCTACTGAGTAAGAAACATAACTGTCGGTCTCCTGCTCAAAGCATCGGTACCAAGTTTACTTTACCAGGATGGTATTGCAAACTGATATCATAATCGGTCATAATCAGCCATAAGCTCCAACCATCGCCTTTGCCTCATGTTTAATTCCTTCTGGGTGTCAACGTACTTGAGACTATTGTGGTCTGTAAAGATCTTCACACGGTCTCCAAGTAAATAATGTCTCCACAGCTTCAAAGCATAGATCACTACCGCTAACTCCAAGTCATGAGTAGGATAGTTCTTTTCATACGGTCTCAACTCACTCGATGCATACGCAATGACACGGCCCTTCTGCATAAGAACTGCACCAAGACCCTTACCAGAAGCATCACAGTGAATTACAAATCCGTCTGAACCATCTGGAATAGTCAACACAGGCGCTGACGTCAATCTGTTCTTCAGCTCAACAAAAGCCTCATTGCACTCACCAGACCAACAAAACTTCTGATCCTTCCCTGCCAGTTTAGTTAACGACCCTGCAATCTTCGAAAAATTTTGAACAAATTTCCGATAATAGCTCGCAAGACCAAAAAAACTCCGAACTTCGGAAACTGACTTAGGAATACGCCAATCCTTCACAGCTTTAACCTTGGCTGGATCCACAGAAAGACCATCGCCAAAAATAATGTGCCGTAAGAAAGAAACCTTGTCGAGCCAAAACTCGCACTTGCTGAGTTTCCCATAGAGCTGATTCTCTCTCAAAGTCTGCAGAACCACTCTAAGATGCTCGGCATGATCTTCCCGATTCCGAGAATATACCAGAATATTATTAATGAAGACCACCACAAATCTATCCAAGAACTGAGAGAAAACCCGGTTCATAAGACTCATGAATACAGCTGGTGCATTAGTGACCCCGAACTGCATCACAAGATACTCATAGTGCCTGTATCTAGTCCTGAATGCAGTCTTCCGTATATCAGCAGCCTTCACCTTGACTTGGTGATACCCAGAACGAAGATCCAACTTTGAGAAAACAGCAACCTCACTCAACTGGTCAAACAAATCATCGATCCTAGGTAAAGGATACTGGTCCTTCACAGTAACACTATTTAGTTTCCGATAATCCACACACAGTCGATGACTACCATCCTTCTTGTTGACAAAAAGAACCGGAGCACCCCAAGGTGAAACACTAGGTCTGATGAACCCTAAATCAAGAAGCTTCTGAATCCGCACCTTAAGCTCTGCTAGCTCAACAGGTGCCATCCTGTAGGGACTCTTCGATATCGGTACCATTCCAGGCTGAACATCAATACCGAACTCCACTTCCCTATCAGGGAGTAAGCCAGGCAACTCATCTGAAAAATATCCAAGAAATTCCGAACTACTGGAGGCGCAGCCTCACAGCCTGAGTGCAATTCCATCGCACAATCCACCTGTACAACTACAGTCTTTGCTCGGCCAAGGAAAGACTCCCCGACATGGAACTCAAATTCTGCTCGATCTGGAATTCTGAAAATAACTTTCTTGGCACGGCAATCAATAATGGTATGGGCTTCACCCAACCAATCCATACCCAGAATAACGTCGAATCCTAATTCCCAATGATAATCAGGTTGGCTTTGAAATTTGCATCCCTAATAACAACGGAACATTGCCTGTACTCACGGGAACAAATGACAACACCACCACCTGGCACAATGTTCCAAGCCTCAGACATATTGCTACACTCCAACTAATGGCGAGCGACAAATCGTGAGGAGACAAAAAGAATAGGTTGCCCCATAAATAAAGAGAACACGAGCGGGAGCAAACAAGGATGACACCTAAGTGAGCAAAAGACAAGGAGAAAGAAAAACAGACAATCAAGGGTAAAGGAAACAACAATGCAGAAAGATAACGGAAAGAAAGCAAAACAAGACCAAAAGAAAGAAACAAAGAGAAAGCAAAACAACAACAACAAAACAAAAAGCAAAATATACCTGCCACAACTCCTTCAGCCATTTCAGCATCTGCAGCAGTCAAGTTGAAAGCCTGACCTTCCCTCGGAATAGCGGTCCTCTGACCGACAATCTGATGCTGAGGAGGAAGCAGAGGCCTAACTGGACCACGAGCTGGGCCTGCTTGCTGAACAGGACCCCTGGCTGGAAGAGCCATCTGCTACTGCTGCGGACAATCGCGTACTGAATGATCAGCGGTGCCACACCTAAAGCACTGGCGGTTGACGCGTCAATAATTCTCATGCTCATGCCCAGACATCTGACAGAAGTCACAAAAACCACCCTTCTGGAAACCAGCAGAAAGATACAGAGCTGCTCTGACCGGATGGGTTGGGACAGGCTCCGAACAGGACCATTAGAAGGCCTAACAGCAGAATGGGGAACAGTCCGCGAAGAAGGAACCAAACCACCACGAGCCTGCTCCTGAGCTCGAGCTGCCTTAAGAGCTTCAACATAAGTACGCAAACGAAGAGAGACAAGATGTCTCTTGATATCCTGCTCAAGCCCATTCGTGAATCTACGAGCCCTATCCTCTTCGGTAGCCACAAGAATAGCAGCGAAGCGGCTAAGTCTAGTAAACTTAGCTGCGTACTCATCCACTGACCTGGAACCCTATTTCACGATGTCCATGTTACAACATTATTTGAACAATTATGTAACAAAATTCCCAAATAGAATAATGACTTAACCTGTTTTAGGGCCAGGAATTGCTACTCCATCTCAACTCGAGTACTACTGGGGAAGAACTTCTCCAAGAATCCCCGAGTGAAAGTAGTCCAAGCAATAAGCCTCTCAAGTCACTCGAACTCGGCCATCCACCAAATGTGAGCCAAATCTACCAGCTGGATGGAAACCACGTCCACCCTATCAGCCTCGGCAACACGTGCCGCCAAGAGCAAGCGCTCGGTCCGGATCAACCACTGTTCAGTCTCTAAAGGCGTCTCAGTGCCGGAATAACGGTCGGGATGCAGCCTCATAAAATTCGTAACTGTTCCTGGACGAGGCGGAAGATTTTCCTGCATAGGCACAATGGGAGGTGGAACCCGGGCAGCTTCAAAAGAAGCCATCACTAGATAGCTGTGGTTTTGCTGCTGATTAATCAGCCGCTCAAGCACAGCAGTGACAGCCCTAATTGGGTCAGGCTGAGAAGAATTCCCACGAGCCATAGCTGCACAAAAATCAAACAATTAGAATTCAGAATCAAAGTTGATAATAATTTATTTATGTATGCATTGTTGGTGAAATGTTGAGCCGATCCCAGTTCGAGCCAAGCTTGTCTAACATATTTGGCAACTAATACATTAGCCAAACCTGGGCTCTGATACCACTAAAAGCCTTGTCATGCCGCGCTTCCCAAAAAGAATACGGAATACGGATACGCGACTCAACCCTGTGAATGATTTGCATCATCCATAAGCTGTTCAGGAATCTTTACAACATCTCACAAAATAATCAGAGTTGGAAGCAAAAGAGTCAACCACACATGCACAATAGAATTAATAAATCAACAGAATTTACTTGAAACAAAATGTATTAATCTCAAATAAATCAGATCCGGATAATACAAAATCCTGGGTCACATCCTCCAAAATACAAAGTAATCATCCATGTACTCAAAATGCATGATTCAAAGCAACAATAATAGCAATACTAATAAACAAGAAATCCAGCACTAATATCTCGTTTTGCCAATGCTGTCGGGTAGCTGACCACCCTGATCTGCAATTAATAATTGTAGGAGAAGGAAAGAGAAAACAAGTACCCGTCAATGCAAGTTACGGGCCACTTATAATATAGGATACAAGTACATGGAAATGGTAAACAAATAGCATGGAATAATGCATCAACAGTAATAACTAGCATAAATCAGTAAAACAAAGTCAACTAGCATGGCATACTAACAGTACAAATGAATGTGTCCAGTATAGTGTCATATGGCAACTAACTGTGTCCAGTAACAGTAAGCTCAGTATATCAGTGTAATAATCTAATAGTATCAGTCTTATGTTCTTATAGTCTTATGTGTATTATTAGCTAGGTAGCACTTCATGCGCCCCAAAACATAACACATGGTTGCTGCAACAAACAGTTTCACTTTTAGATTACATAGTGGACCATAATGGGGCAGTGTACTCAGGTATCAGTAACAATAGCAGTAGCAGTAAGAATAACAGAAACAGTAATAGTAACAGTAACAGTAATAGTAACAGTAACAGTAACAGTAACAGTATGGAACACTAGTTCCCTTCCAAGTACACAATCCCATATTTTCCACAACTAGATCTTCCCTTAAGAAACCCCGGCTTGATCACTTTTATTATGGTTATTAACAGACATGATAGTGCATGAAATAGTGTCAAACTAACATGTTATAGTTAGTATTAGGTTTAGGGAAACAAATAAACATGCATAAATGATATACGGTCACATAAACGAGCAAAACAGTGTATGTTCATATTCAGGACAGCATGACAGTACAGTACTAAAACAGTGATTCCCATTACTACAGAAATTCAAATCTTAATCCGTCAAAGAATCTAGAAAATAGACTTCCACAAGATTCCAGAAATTATATATAAGCCATATAGTATTTCACAAAACCATAACTCAAAACTGATTTGAATCCAGAAAATACGTTCAGCCAAAAATTAGTAAATCGTATTCATTGATAGGAAAACAACATTAAAACACCTTACATAAATCCAGGATAAATCTGGGGTAATCCCCTATATGTCTAGTATCATAATATGAAGTTTCATAATATTCCAGTAAAATTAATTCAACCAACAAAAATCAGAAAACATCAAAAAACGATAGTTTGGCAAATCTGGAATTCCCAACACTGTTGTACGAAAACTGTAATATCTCGCAAACTGTGAAACGAATTCCAAATCCGCCAATGAGAGATGAAAATAGACAAAATAAGCTAATTTTCATATTTCTTAAATAATTTCCATACAGTAAAAGAAAATAGGGTGAAAATACGATTCTTTACAGAATAGCGAGCAAAATACAGCAAGTATAGCTTTCATAAACAAGCATGAAAAGGTGTATAAAAGCCATTAATAAAATCCACCAAAATTCTGGATAATCTCTAGACAGGTATAGAAATACTATGCAAATGTTCAGATCAAAATAATATATTTAAAACTAGTGTAAAAATAGTTTAATCATCAAAATCATTAAGAACAAAATCTAGAAATAGAATACACCTCTGTAGTAAAATAGCCATAACTCACTCATAAAAAAACAAAATCGATCAAGGTCAGAGATTTTGGAAAGAAAACAGATTTCTCTACAATTTATGTCTAATACAAAAATAAGAATTCTGACCTTAATAGGATCTAAAATACAAATCAAAACTGATCATCGACAATTACAGATTTTCCCTTGAAAACAAAACCAACATAAACCACACGAAACTCGTTCCAATCACAATCAAACATGGTATAGAGTATACTAAGTGTCCAAACAATCATGAAATCGAGTATATAACATATTCACAACCATCATATCACATGGATCTCATCACACATATAATTTCACCTAATTATCTCACATATATGAATAGATCAGGAACGGTCAAACCTAGTTATTTTCAAGTCGATTTTTGTGTCGTGAGATAACTATGGTCAAATAGAACAATAGAGACAAAACCCATCAAAGATAACACACACACGAGTTGTCTCTAGAACCCAACTACACTATAAGCGGTATTTTTGACTTATATCATACAAAGGAATTGGAGTACAAGTTACTTGCCTTAACTGAAGACGAAAACGAAGAACACCAAGAATAACGGGAACCGATCCCGACAACAAACAAATCCACGAACGAAACTCCACAAACCAATCAACCCACGTGCAAACTATGTGCTCGTGCAACTACGAAGAGGAAGAGAAAGATCGGACGTAGGGGGTAGCGGCAGCTGCTGCTGCTCCTAGTGTTGTTGTCGATGTGCCGGAGGACGGCCGGAGTGAGAGAGAGATGAAGATGGATGGAGGGAAAGGTTGCTCGGGGTATGGGGTTGCGGCTAGGGTGTTGGCGATCAGGATTGGGTAAGGTGTAGGCCGAAGGGCAGTCGGGAGGAGTTGGTCGGCTGAGGGTTTGGGGTATCGGCGCACACAGGAAAGAGAGAGAGGGAGGTCGGGATGAGAGAGTTAGGGTTAGGGTTTTAGAAGAGAGGGTGAGAGAGATATATATATGGGGATTTTAGGGTTTGTAATAGGAGATGGGTAATTGGGTTAATGGGTTGTGGATAGTTTAGGAGTAGAAATAGGATTAGTTCAATATAAGTTGATTAGGGTCAATTTTGTATAGGATTCAAAATAGGATTGTAGGTTAATTTGGCTTTGGTGATCAATTATGGATAAAAAGCATTAGGATTAGGACTTGGGTAGCCAACCAAAACACCATGAACACCCAAGAGCAAAATAAAGAGAACAAGAATCCAATGAAGAGAAAAGAACAACAATCAGTAGACAACGAAACCAAAGATAAACAAATCAACACAAAGAGATCAAAATGAAACAAAAATGAATATATATTAAAAATAACTCTAATATATGGTCCAAGAAAAATACTAGAGAGTACAAATACTCAAGAAAGATAAAAAATACACAAAAAATACGAAAAACGAAAAACAGGTGTTACATGGAGGCAGTGCACAACATGAGTAATGACAAGCCGAAGAAGCGTAAGAGGTCTTGGAGTCATCCTCCCCGTTCTCAAGACCCGTTTCCTCTGGCCCCTACTATCCTCACGGAGCTGGCTTCGAGGGCACCGCCCGATATTACTACGGAGGGCTCCTTCTTAGCAGCTATCATGCTGAGTCCCGCACCTATTTAGCTGATCGCCCAGGCTGTGGTAATTCACACTGATGGGAGAGAGATGGTTCATGTTCCTGACTGGAGGGTGAAGTAGCAGAGAGCTGTAACACCCCGAATTACAAATAAGCCTGAATTCGAAGTTCCATATGATCTTTACACTTCACTTCGTACAATTTTACAAAGAATTTAAAACTTTATTTACATCAAAGTCTTTTACATCAACATGCAGCAGAAAGTAAATAAAATACAACAATGATAAATGTACAATTGTAACAACTTTAGCATTTAAGTAATCATCAGCAACAAATTTATCTTTATATCTGTTGCCGCTAAAATCGGTGTGGGGGCAAACAGATAGATTTGTGGATTCGAGAAAATGTGAATAGTCAAACCTGAATACCTTCACTGGAGTTTGACCGAGATCCTCTCGCCGTTAACCTACAAAAAGTGCGAGACACCAGGGTTGATTCCGGCGATGCACCCTCCGACGCTCTTATCAGTAATCTGAATGATTAAGAAAGAGCTTTGATTGGAAAAAGATTGATTACCTGGTAACAGTGGGGAGAGAGGGGTATTTATAGTCGCATTAGGAATCAGTTTCAGGATAAGATCAAATCCCTACTTCCCGATGTAAATGGATAGAAGTGGTTAAGACCGCTATTTAAGGATAATCATAAATCTGAATCCTCTCCTATCTAGTCAGACTAGGTTTCTTACGGGTTGGAACCCGTACCTAGTAAGACAAGTCCTTTTATGGGTTATTGGGCTTTTGAAGAATGACCTAGTTCCCATTTCAGGCCCGTTTATAGGTGAAATTACTATTTACCCCTGAACTTTAAGATTCATGCCTTGATTTGAACGGTTCTGATATAACCCTATGTTTAGCCATATCACGAGCCCCCCACACCCGAAGACTGAGTTTGATAAGCCTTTGAGGAGTAGTTTTTGCTGATTTAATGGCTTGCGGGGTTGTATCGAAGTCCAAATGAGGGGTTTCGGATCTTACACGAGGCAGGATGGTGCCTTTCTAAGTTGATAGCACACTCAAGATTGTTCTTGAGCTCTTCTAGATTTATGGTGATTTTCCTCAATTTTTAAATTATTTTTCGGATCATTTATTCAATTTTGCAAAGTAGTGATTTATTTTTTGATGGCATTAATTAATTATTCTAAGCAATAATTATTTACCCAGAGGCTCAAAAATATTTTCCCGAATTTATAATTATTTTTTAGGATTTTTAATTAATTTTTCTGAATTTTTAATCATTTTTTCGCAGTTTTTAAATAAACAATTCGAATTTAAAAAATAAAAAATAGATTTTTATTTCCATTTATGACGTGGCGCGATCTGAGCTCTCCATCAGCTTCGGGCATGAATTGCAGGGAGATCTAATGGCTGTGGTTTCATAAAGGCAGATTTTCCCCTTATTCGAGGGTCGATGGCAAGTACCCTCGGGGATGTTGTCGACCCCCGCCAATCACCTCACGGAGGTGACGCGTGTCAGGAAGAAGGCCGAAGTCGAGGGAGGTTCAAGGAACCTTGCCGAGGTCCAGAGGTGCCTCGAGGTGGCGACACGTGTCAGAAGTGGTTCGGCGAGGTTTGCCGAAGTCTGAACAAGCCATTTCCCCATGTTTGAGCATCGGTACCACGAACGTTCGGCGAAGTGTGCCGAAGTCCAAGTGAGAGTTTTTTCTCACGTTTGAGCGTCGGTGCCAAGAACGCTCGGCCGAAGTCCAAGTGAGAGTTTTTTCTCACGTTTGAGCGTCGGTGCCAAGAACGCTCGGCGAAGCGTGCCGAAGTCCAAGTGAGAGTTTTTTTCTCACGTTTGAGCATCGGTGCCAAGAACGCTCGGCAAAGTGTGATGAAGTCCAAGTGAGAGTTTTTTTCTCACATTTGAGCGTCGGTGCCAAGAATGCTTGGCAAAGCGTGTCGAAGCCCAAGTGAGAGTTTTTTCTCACGTTTGAGTGTTGGTGCTAAGAACGCTCGGCGAAGTGTGCCAAAGTCCAAGATGACCTGTCGACAGCCTGGGGATGACATCTGTCCGTTTGACTGTTGAGCTTCTGACTATTTTGACCATTAGTCATTAATGAGGCGGTACAACTTTTTGTCGTTTGTGGTAAATGGGCCTGACCGTTGGGTTTTTGAAGCCCACTGTCCTTGTTTTGTGTGCCAGCTTTTATAAGACTCCACTCCCCCCCTTATTTGTTCACTTCTCCAAATTTTTACTCATGCAGTAATTCTTACTAGCGAGAGCTTCCAGCGACTACTACCACTTTCCGGTGATCATTCCGACCGCAGCTGTCACTTCAAGGTAACTTATACTTAGTTTATTTTTTTGTCAAAATGCTTCCCTCTCTCCACCTTCGGAGCCTTCCTTTCTGCTGGCGATGAGCCATCTCCGAGCTAGGTTCCCCTCGTCAACAAGGGCAAAAGAGCCGAGGATCCTGCTTCGGTGGTCACGGAGGCGATAGTTGAGAATTCGGGAAGAATGGGGGAGTTCGGGAGACTGCCGGGCGTTCTGACAGGGCTCCATAGGGTTCGGGACCTTTCGGAGGAACATGTCGAGTGGATCGTATACGGGAGGGGGCAGAGTTTTGAGAAGAACACCGCGAGGGAGACTTCGGAAGTTTACGACACCGTCTCGATCCTCAACGAGGCGGACTTGGTGGCGATCTGGGAATGTTTTCAAATCCCCGAAGAATTTGAGCTGATGCTGCCAGGTCCAGGGGTGAGGGCCAATTCTCCGATGCCGGTGAACATGTGTTTCTGGCTGGTCGACGCCTTCATCGCCGGAGCACGCCTGCCACTCCACCCCTTCGCCGTCCAAGTCTTGCGGTGTTTCGGGGTCAGCCCTATCCAGCTAATGCCGAACGGGTGGAGGGTCATCAACGGATTCGCATTCTACTGTCAGGCGGTCGAGATCGAGCCGGACTTGAGGGTGCTTCGGATGCTGTACCGACTTCACCATCAGCACAAGTCCGAGTTCAGGTATTATTTGGCCCCAAGGCATGGTGCTCAGCTCGTCAGCTGCACCGACTCAATAAAGCACTAGCGAGACAAATACTTCATCATTCGGGGTCGCGAGCCGTGGTGTATACCCTCGGATTGGGTTGAGGAAGTGACGAAGAGGGTGAGGGAGCTTCCGGTGCTCTACCCTAATGAAGAAGAGATGGTTCAGGTTCTTTTCTACCGACCGAAGTTCGATTGGAGAGACCTGACGGAGGAGGCGCTCTTCAGGGGAGGGCTCAGCCACATAGACCCTAGTATGCAGTTTTCTTTGTTAGTTTTTCTTTTCTCATTCGATTTTAACTTGTGTTTTAACCACACTTTCTTATGTTACAGCAACTATGGATTACGAAGCGGTTTTGGCACAGAGGGCGGCGCTCAGCAGCAAGGCTCCGTGGAAACGAAAGATGGTCGCCACGAAGGTGACTGCTTCGAAGCCAAAGACAGTCGCCAGTGCTGTCCAGGAGGCATCGACTTCGACGACGGTGACCCCGAGGGTGGCGACAACAGCGACCTTGGCATCGGCCGAGGCTGGTAAGTTCCCGATGGTAGCTGCTCTCGGGATGGAGGTAGCTCCGTTGACGGCGGAGGCCGAAGTGTTCCTGACCGAGGAACACAAGAAACTTTTTATTCCGGACTGGCAGGTTCGGAAGTTGGACGGTTTCCTCGGTGACTCGGCATCGAGTATGCAGGCCGTCAAACACTTGGCGATGCCGAAGGATTGAGCCGCCATGGACTCCGACAGTGTGGGGGACGATGCCTTCGAGATCGCCCGATCGGCAGTGTCGGTGAGTATTTTGGTTTCGTACGTTAGACGACTTACTCATTTATTTTGCTAACTATTTAAACTTGTCTTCTTGCTGCAGATAACCATTCACTTCGGTCATCTCATGGAGAAGATCACCGAACTCGAGAAAGACCTGAAGAAGGAGGTCGACAGAGCTCGGGCCGAGAAAGCTCGGATCGCAAACAAGATCGACAAGGTAAAGGTCGAGGCTGATGGGAAGACATCGAGGCTGGAATACATCGACGGCCTCATGAAGAAGCTCGAGGGCAATCTACTTCGGCAGAAGGAGGCGGCGGCGAAGAAGTAGGCAGAAGCCGTCGAAGCTGCTAAGGTCACGGCCGCGAAGGAAGACAAAGCTGCGACCATGGAGAAGGCCTAAGGGTTCCTTGCGGCTAACATGGCCAAGGCCTATGCTCACGCCATCGAGCAAGTTACCGAGTGCTTCCCCGAGGTCGACTGCTCCGGGTGGTGCCTTTTTCCCGACCACGTCGACGGCTTCGATGACGAGTCCGACGAGGGGGAAGTTGAGGACGAAGACACGGATGCCGAGGTCAAATTTGTTGATGAGCGTCAGGGATCCGAGGTGACCCCCTAGCGATCGTCACTCCTTCGGAGGAGTCCGACCCCGCCTCTACGAGACGCCCCGGGAAAGAGGTCGCGCCCTGACTTCAGTCTTTTTTGTTTCTTTTTTTTCTTTTATATTTTAGCGATGTATCGCCTAATTGTGGACTGGCCACCGCTCTTTTGAATGAATGAAATCTTTTGTCTTTGAAATTGACTAAGTGTCCATGTTGCTCTGCCTTGAAGCTTTGGCTATGTGTTTACAAAATTTTTTAAATTTGGCTAAGTGTTCACATCGCCCTACCCAGAAGTTTTGGCTACGTGTTCACAAAATTTTAGAAATTTTGCAAAGTGTTGACATCACCTCGTCTAGGAGTTTTGGCTATGTGTTCACCAAATTTTCGAAATTTTGCTAAGTGTTCACGTCATCTTGCTTTGAAATTTTCAGATCGTCGAAGTGACACAGCTCGTCGAAGTGCCTTATATGACTGAGGCAACTCGTCTCGAAGCTGGCCTAGGGGTGATGAGGTTGTGTCTTGCTAGGAGTCGAGAGCAACTTTATGAAGCTGAATGGGGGCTTCGCAGAGCAGAACTTGAGCAGAATCATCTGAGATTGATCTTAGGCCGTCGAGATCTCGAGATCCAGAGGTTAGAAGAGATGCTCAGGGAGACGACCCCCAAAGCTGATGATGATGGCTCATCGACAGTTTTTAACCTCGGACTGAGGCTTAGGCAAATCCGTCATTCTCTGACGAAGATGACGTCGGAGAGAGACGAACTGACGGCTGAGAGAGACGAACTGATGGTGGCGAGGGTCGCACTTTCGGCGGAGAGAGATGAGCTGATAGCAGCGATGGACAAGCTGACGGCGGAGAGAGATGAGCTGACAGTAGCGATGAACAAGCTGACAGTGGAGAGAGACGAGCTGAAGAGGGTTATTGTCGATAAGAGCATCGAGGTTACTCATCTCCATCGGATTATCGCTGATAGCTCTGGTGCTGCAGGCTCCGCTCAGCTGCCTCGCTTAAAGATAGTCGTGAAGGACGATTCACTAAAGGAACGAACGTCGAACTTGAGGCGGAGGTCGCTCGCCTTAAGCCCCAACCTGAGCGGGTTAATATCAGAAGCATCTCGTGCACTCGGGAAGAGAGCGATAGAGGAATTTCTTTTTATGAGCTTGCAACTCGCTCTCCCGTCACCCATCGGAGCCCTGGTGATGCACAAAGTGGGGTGGCTGCTTCGTCGAGCAGAGCGTCTGTTGGGGCTACTATCAGAAGTAGTGCCGAAGATGCATCTTAGCTTGCCGGGCTAGAGATGAGTACCGAGGTTAGACGTCGGTAGTACAGCATTCGTCGTCCCTGGGTGTTTCTAAACTAAAGTATCCCTACCCCTAAGAGGTGTTGAAGTAGTTATCTGTATTCTTGTTCTTTTTGTTCTTCAAGTTTTGTATCTCGTCATAAGGACGAGTAGTTGGTCTTGTAAATAGATTTGTTCCTCAAACTCCAATGTAATAATTTTTGTTTCGTGAACTTGCGCGTTTTGTTAGCACTTGTAGTCGTTGGTGCATTTTGTTGGCACTTGTAATGTTGGATCCAAGCTTGTCGTTTTGAGAGTGTCAACGGTTGTGGGAGCAATTCAGAATGGCGAACCACTTCTATCTTGCTTAAGAGCAAGTTATTCGAAGCGGAATCGAGCCAAGCGTTGGACTTCGAACTCGTCGTTTTAGAGATTCAACGGTTGTGGGAGCAGTTCCGAATGGCGAACCACTTCTAACTTGCTTAAGAGCAAGCGATTCAAAGCGGAATCGAGCCAAGTTTTGGACTCCGAACTCGTCGTGTTAGAGAGATTCAATGGTTGTGGGAGCAGTTCCAAATGGCGAACCACTTCTAACTTGCTTAAGAGAAAGACATTCGAAGCGGAATGGAGCCAAGTTTTGGACTCCAAACTCGTCGTGTTAGAGAGATTCAACGGTTGTGGGAGCAGTTTCGAATGGCGAACTACTTCTAACTTGCTTAAGAGCAAGCCATTTGAAGCAGAATCGAGCCAAGTTTTGGACTCCGAAGTCGTCGTTTTAGAGGGATTCAACGGTTGTGGGAGCAGTTCCGAATGGCAAACCACTTCTAACTCGCTTAAAAGCAAGTTTGCGAAGCGGAATCGAGCCAAGTATTGGACTCCGAACTTCGTTTAAGAGAGATTCAACGGTTGTGGGAGCAGTTCCGAATGGCGAACCACTTCTAACTCGCTTAAGAGCAAGTTTGCAAAGCGGAATCGAGCCAAGTGTTGGACTCCGAACTTGTCGTTTAAGACAATACAATTGGGGTATTAAACAGAGATAAACCGATCACGAGAGAATTATTATTCAAAAGAAACTTTTTATTAATAATTGCTAATCGGCCGCTTCTAAATTGCTGGCCGTTATTACAATGAAAAAACAAATAGAATAGCCTAAAAACTCATGGTGCTTGGAGAAGTGTTCAAACACTTTCTTTGTATTTCAGCAAATGATTGGCATTCCATGTTCTTGGTATCCTCCTGCCTTCGAGGTCTTCAAGTTGGTACGCTCCGGGGCGAACTACCCTGGAGACCTTGTATGGTCCTTCCCAATTTGGGGCTAGCTTGCTCCTTTGGCTGGAAAACGAGATGGCTAGCTTCCTGAGGACTAAGTCCCCCTCCTTAAGATCTGTGGGACGGACCCTTCTGTTGTAGGATTGCTCAATCCTTTTTTGATATTTCTCTTGGCGAATCGAGGCTCTTTTGCGGAGTTCATTGATAAGGTCCAGATTGGCTCGGAGCTCCCTGGCGTTCTGCTCTTCATTATATGCAATTAGGCGAGCAGATGGCAAACCAACTTCTAAGAGGATTACGGCCTCGGAACCGTAGGTGAGGTTAAGGGCGACTATCTTGTGGGGGTTCTCTTTGTAGTGCGATAGTTCCACAGTACGTTAGGAAGCTGCTCTGCTCACAATCCTTTAGCTGACTTATTTAAGTCTCTTCATGATGCCCGAGAGGATTTTCCTGTTGGCATTCTCTACTTGGCCATTGGATTGAGGGTGGGAGACGGAGGAGAACCGCTGCTGAATGCCGATGTCTTCATAAAAGGAGCAGAATGTTGCCCTGCGAATTGTGTTCCATTGTCCGTCACCAAGACTCGAGGTATGCCAAACCTGCAGATCACGTTCTTCCAGAAGAACTGTTGCAACCTGTTCTCAGTAATAATTGCTAGTGGTTCGGCCTCAATCCACTTAGAGAAATAGTCAATCGCCACGACTAGGAACTTGAGCTGGTCTGGAGCTGGTGGGAACGGACCTAGCAGGTCCATTCCCCACATTACAAAGGGAGTTGGACTTGAGTGGGAAGAGAGTTGAGCTTGCGGTAGGCGATGGATGGTGGAGAATTGTTGACAGGGGCCACATTGTCGAACATGTTGCTCGGCATCTCGAAGGAGGGTAGGCCAGAAGTACCCGTAGTTCAAGACTTTTCGGACGAGGGACCTTGATCCCAAATGGGCTCCGCATATCCCTTCGTGGAGTTTTTTCAGAGAATACAAGGCTTCTTCGGAGAGAGACATCTCAGGTAGGGTCGGCCATCTACTTGTGTGTAGGAGCGTTTGTACAAGACTCCCTCAATGAGGGTGTACCGCTCCGCTCTTGTTCGAATTTGGCGAGCTTCTTTGGGATCTTTGGGAAGGCTCCTGTCTCTAAGGAACTCAACTAAAGGCCTCATCCAGTTATCTCCGATTTGGACTGGTAGCGACTCCATTGAGTCGGGGGCTTCTTCTTCGATGCGGGGCCTTAGTAGAAATTCGATCAAGACAGTCTGTTCGAGGCCTTGGAGGGAGGAGGAGGCTTGTTTCGAGAGGGCATCTGCCTGGGCGTTCTCCTCCCAGGGAATACGCTGGAGTTGTGCTTCCTCGAATGAAGCCAAGAGACTTTTGACCTTGGCTAGGTACTTAGCCATACGGTCGTCTCGTGCCTCATATTCTCCCAAGACCTGATTCACCACGAGCTGAGAGTCGCAGAATATTCGAACACACTTCGCCACTGCCTTGCGAGCCATGCCCAGGTCCACTATTAGGGCTTCGTACTCGGCCTCGTTGTTGGAAGCCTTGAAATTGATGCGGAGGGAGTATTAGAGGATGAAGTCATCTGGGCCTACCAGGATAACTTCGGCTCCACTCCCTTTAGTGCAAGAATACCCATCCACATACACCGTCCAGATGGATGGCCCATTTTCCGCTTGACTGACCTCAGGGATCGTGCTTTCCACTGTGAACTCAGCTAGCGCTTGAGCTTTAATATCGGTCAGAGGCTGATAGGATATGTCGTGTTGACTCAGCACAATTGACCACTTCATTAGACATCCGGAGGTCTCGGGCTTATACAGGACCTACTTGAGCGGTTGGTCAGTAAAGACGACCACCGAATGGGATTGGAAATAGGGACGAAGCTTCCGGGCCGCCATGACCAGGGCATAGGCTATTTTTTCCAACCTTGGATAACGAAGCTCGGCATCTCTAAGGACCTTGCTCACATAGTAGATAGGCTTCTGTGCCTTGTCTTCTTCCCTCACTAGGACAACACTGAAGGTCTGTTTGGAGGCGGCGAGGTAGAGGTAAAGGGTTTCCCCAGGTGTCGGCTTGCTGAGGAGTGGGGGGTTGACCAAGTAGGCTTTGAGTTGTCGAACGACTCTTGCTGCTGCTGGCCCCACTCGAAGCCCTTAGCTCCCCTGAGGGCTTTGAAGAAGGGGAGGCACTTTTCCCCGGGCTTGGAGGGGAAGCGCCCCATAGCCGTGAGGTGCCCGGTGAGCTTTTGCACTTCTTTCACGTTTGAAGGAGGAGCCATATTGAGTATGGCCTTTATCTTCTAAGGGTTGGCTTCAATCCCCCTTTGGCTGACCATGAAACCTAAGAATTTACCCGACGAGACCCCGAATGCATATTTGTTCGGGTTTAGTCTCATGTTATGTCTTCTTAGCACGTCAAAAGCCTCTTTGAGGTCGGCAACATGGTCAGACCCATTGACGCTTTTCACCAACATATCGTCGACATAAACCTCCATGTTCCACCCGATCTGATTTTTGAAGACTTCATTAATGAGGCATTGGTAGGTGGCACCAGCATTTTTAAGCCCGAAGGCATTACTCTATAGCAGTAGAGGCCTTGATCCGTGACGAAGGATGTCTTCAGAATATCTGGGGGGAACATTCGGATTTTGTTGTATCTGGAGAATGCGTCCATGAAGCTCAGCAGATTATGGCCCGAAGTGGCATTGATTAAGGTGTCGATGCTAGGGAGTGGGAAGGGATCCTTGGGGCATGCCTTGTTTAAATCTGTGAAGTCGATACAAATCCTCCAACTTCCATTGGCCTTTTTGACGTTGGAGAGCCACTCCGGATAGTTGACCTCCTGTATGAACCAGGCTTTGAGGAGCTTCTCCACCTCCTCCTTTATGGCCTGCTGGCGCTCCGGGGCAAACTTACGCCTCTTCTGCTGGACCGGTCTGGCCCCCGGAGCGATACATAGATGGTGGACGAGAAGCTCTTCGAAAATCTCCGGCATGTCGGCTGCTGTCCATGCAAAGAGGTCACGGTTTCTCTTTATGCACTGGACTATGTCGGAGCAGAGGGCAGAAGGAAGGGTTTTGATGATCAAGAATTTGCGGGTCGGATCTTCCTCCGAGAAGAGCACTTCCTCGAGCTCGTCTACCGGTTCCGACATAGGCTAAGTGTTTCCTTAGGGAATTTCAAGGGCCTCGAGGGAGAGGATGGGTCCTCCAGTCGAGATCATATAACATTTGCGGGCTGTTTCCTGACTTCCCCTCACTTCTCCTACGCCCACCTTGGTGGGAAACTTCATCTTTAGATGGTAAGCTAATGGGACGGCTTCTAAAGCAGCTAGGCCCGGTCGACCTAGGATCACGTTGTAGGTGGTTGGGACGTTAACAACCATGAAGTCCATCGGCTCCGTTCGGGTAGTAGGAGCATTGCCAGCGGTTACGTCGAGGGTTATAACACCCTCGATCATTACTGGCACTCCCGTGAACCAATGGAGAGTGTAACCGACAGGCTTGAGCCTGTCCCTTTATAATTGGAGCCCTCGGAAGGCCTCTAGAAAGAGGATGTTGACAGAACTGCCATTATCCACTAAAATCCTTTCTACCTTGAAGTTGGCCATATGGAGGTTGATCACCAATGCATCACAGTGGGGGGTTCGGACACCCTCTAGATCATCATTTGAGAAAGTAACTAGGAATCCAAGACCTTTGGGAGGAGGTAGGTTGTGCACCGAATTGACTTCCCTGACGAAGGCCTTTCGGGAGGAGTTGGAGGTTCCACCCATTGGACCTCCGTGGATGAGGTGCAGGATTCGCTCTTCCTCGAAGTCGGAAGTCTCCTCACACTTCTCGGACCGCTTATTAGCCCCCCCTGCGGGGTGGGGGAAGATCGGCTCGGTCTTTCTTTACAAATTTGGTGAGCTACCCTCTCTGAATGAGGGCTTCGATCTCATTTTTCAGGGCCCGACAGTCATTGGTGTCGTGGCCGTGGTCTCGATGGTAGTGGCACCACTTCTCCTTATCTCTCTTCTTCCCAGGAGTGTTCATTTTTGGGGGAGGAGGTAGAATTCCTTCTTTCTCGACTTTCATCAGAATGGCCGAGACATTGGCATTGAGAGGGCTGAATTTCTCAAATCTGGGAGGTGGACGACGCTGACCCCCATTGTCCTTCTGAAGCAATTTAGCTTCCTTATCTTCAGCAGCCTTCCTCTTACTTCCAGAAGAGGATCCCTCGAATGTGGGGCGGTGCGCAGATTCCTCTGCTCGGATGTATTTCTCGCTTCTGAGAAAAAGGTCGGAGAAATCTCGCGGGGGTTTCTTTGCTAGGACGACTGGAGGTCAGAGTTGAGGACATTGGATTGAAAGGCGACCGTAGTGATCGACTGATCGAGGAAGGCAATGGACCTAGCCTCCGCAGTAAACCGCTTGACATAATCCCTCAGTTTCTCGCCCTTCTTCTGGCTAAGGAAGAGTAGTGAAATACTCGACTTTTCAGAGCGGCGGCTGCTTACGAAATGAGTTATGAAAAGGGTCTCGAACTGTTCGAAAGAGAAAATGGAGGACGGGGCGAGGCGGGAGTACCATTCCCGAGCTGGGCCTTCGAGAGTGGCCGGAAAGGTCTTGCATAGGAGGGCATCGGAGGCCTGGTGGATCATCATGAGAGTTTTGAAACTCTCAATGTGATCCATGGGGTCTGATTCTCCTGTGTATGACTCGAACTGCGGAGGCTTGAAATTTGCCGGAACGGGGGCCTCCATGATGGTACGAGAGAATGGAGGTCTGCTTGGACGAAGGGTCCCCCCTCTTAGTTCCTCGTCCCTATCGAGTTGGCCGAGGCACCTCTCCATCTCGTGAAAACGGCGGTAGACAGCATCCTCCCTTCGACGGTATTCTGGTGAGCCTCTAGAATCGTCTTCGTACGAAGGGGAACGTGGGCTACGACGACGGTAGCTCGGAGACTGGCGAGGACTGGGGATGTGAGGGTGGTGGCTCGGAGCTAGAGGAGGACTTCGAGATCGATGGCGAGGGCTTCGAACTACCTCAGAAGTGGGGACCCTCAGGATATTATTATTGTGGTTTGGCTGGACATTGAGGGCCCGCAAGACTGTTGCCTGAAAGTCTTGAAATTTTGCTCTGGTGATGGGTCCGTTCTGATCCTTCTGGGCCTGTCGACCAGTGGGAGAACAGTTCCCCCTTCGACGGTACTCGGGGGACTCCCTCCCCCTCCTAGGAGGAGGGGACCTCCTGCGGTCACGGTGGCGAGAAGATCGCGCATTTGGACATTCTGAGCGGGAGGCTCCCTCTCGGACCCGACTCTCATCCAAATGGCGGCGAAGGTCTTCCTCCTTCTACCGGTTGATTATGATGTTGCAAAGATCTTCTGAAGGCCGAGGGTTATGGGATGCCATGGAGTCGGTGGAAGGGTTATGTACCGAAATATGATCGCGGTGAAGAGGTTGCTTCTGAGGATTAGGACGAGAGGTCCTTATACCGGCGTTCTGGGGCCCGAGTTGAGCCTGCTGGGGTTGAGGATTTTGAAGAGGAGGCAGCCCCTGCTATAGCGGTGGATTTGGTTGAGGAGGGAGCTGTCCCTATTGCTGGATGGGTTGGAGGGGAGCCTCCGGTTGCGGTTGGCTAGGAATGGGAGTGGGCCCACGGTTGGACCCTTTAGTTCTTACTTTCCTTGGTGGCATGGCTGGAGGCGGTCTTGACCGGTGGAAGAGGCTGGACTACTATTCGATGTTCCTACAAACGGCGTCAATCTGTTGCCGCTGAAATCGGTGTGGGGGTAAAATAATAGATTTATGGATTCGAGGAAATGTGAATAGTCAAACCTGAATACCTTCACCGGAGTTTGACTGAGATCCTCTCGCCGTTAACCTGCAAAAAGTGTGAGACACCGGGGTTGATTCCGGCGACACACCCTCCGACGCTCTTGTCAGTAATCTGAATGATTAAGAAAGAGCTTTGATTGGCAAAAGATTGATTACCTGGTAACAGTGGGGGGAGAGGGGTATTTATAGTTGCCTTAGGAATCAGTTTCAGGATAAGATCAAATCCCTACTTCCCGATGTAAATGGATAGAAGTGGTTAGGACCGCTGTTTAAGGATAATCATAAATCTGAATCCTCTCCTATCCAGTCAGACTGGGTTTCTTACGGGTTGGAACCCCTACCCAATAAGACAGGTCCGTTTATGGGTTATTGGGCTTTTGAAGAATGACCCAGTTCCCATTTCAGACCCGTTTATAGGTGAAATTACCATTTTACCCTTGAACTTTATGATTTGTATCCTAATTTGAACGGTTCCGATCTAACCCTATTTTTAGCCATATCAATATCTTCTTGTAAATTCCAAGTACTGCAGATAAAACTGTGGGCACGTCAGTTGCTTACAACCGACGAAATATTATACATGACCATCCTCGCTATGCCAAAAGTATAACGATTCTTAAATATTTTAACAAACACAAACTTGGTCACAAACAAAGCTAAAGAGACTATCATGTTGATGTTGTGGGTGATGTTCACTTAATCCTTAATGCAGTTATTTATAATTAATGACACTAATGCGCACTTGTTCGGATTTTATGCATCCCATACTACATAGATCCGAGGGCAAGTCCTTAACCATTCTTCATCTTGTAGGGTTGGATCCCTCGTTATGAGTTAAACTACTATAGTAATTGTGGTAAATATCCTATATATTCTATGAGTTACGAGCCGATATCCAGACGGCGTGGAGGGAATCCCACGTCATGACATGACGCATCATGTAGACAGCATATGGACAATTCGCCTCCTTCATGGGACAATGACACTACATAGTCACCAAACACATGGGACAATGGCACTACATAGTCACCAAACACCCCACAAGTATCGCCACAGTCCCGATAATTCCGGAGATGTATTCACGTCATGACATGACGCATCGTGTAGACAACCTGTAAACACTCACACTGTAGATCCGATGCCCTCATACTTGTGTTTTTCTTTTACTTTCATCACATCTCCACTATAGTGTAGTCCTTACATTTTTGGTTTGTTTTAGAAAAAAATCATCACAACCTTGAGCTAGCTCACCTTGTCAGACTTAAACAAACAAAACAGATAGGCAGCCCAACTAGCTACTTCTCAAGAGATGCTCAACCCACACTGGTTTGCTCTCAAATTCATTAATAAATACTGTCGGTCACTAGGGTCTCGCCTAGCCTCTAGATTTCAACAACTATCTCGTTCTAGAGATCAACAATATTTCATATTCAATCTCAAATATAATTCCTCAATTTTGTTATTCACAATCTCTTTCTCAAATAGAAACATTACTTTATTATCTCATAACATGAAATAATTCAATTCAACTTCTTTTATCAATTTAATCACTTATAGCATTGTGTACATTTAAAATAAACACTTAATCAAATGTTAATAACCATAAAATCTCATTAAAAGAATCTAAGTGCATTCCAAATTTTCATCTTTCTTAAATTACACAATTCACAATTTTCAATATAAAAATCACTTCTAATTCTCACAAATATATCAAAATATTGTAGAAATAATTTTTATAAAGTCTAAAAAATTTCAAAAAAATCATAGAATTTTTTCCCAATTTTTATTTCACTTAAAAACTCCAAAAAAATCAAAAATGAGAAAAAAAAAAATCAAAAACTACAAATAAAGGCCAGGACCGGATTCGAAACCAGATTCAAACCCCCCGCCTGTGAACAGTAACCAACCCAAAGCGCACCCATCAACCAGAAAGGCCAGAGTGACTAACTGATATAAGGTGGACTTAATTTATAGTTAAAGTCTGGTTTCGGGATTTGATTAAAAATTGAATTTTCAGAAAAACAGAGTCACTTGCAAGACTCGAACCCAAGACCAGTACCCCGCCCATGAACAATAACAGACCCAAAGTGCACCCGAAGACCAGTTGGTCCAGAGTGACTAATTGATATAAGACCGGTTAGTTACTTATTGTAGATACCGTACTGATTTAATTTTTCCTTTACAAAATTCGATTACTCAACTAATTTGTACCATTCAAAAATTAAATTCTTTTCCAAAACATTTTCTTTCAAAATTACAGTAACGTACATGTTTTTAAATTCATAAATTTCTCATTTTTCACCATATAATAAAATATTTCTTCCAAAATGCATAAAAAAAAAACTCATATTACAAATTTTCAATTAAAATGTTGTCTCTCCTCAAAACTTCTTTATAAAAGTTTCTTATACTCATAAATACATACTAGTGAGATTAATTCCACATTTCTTTACCACATTAGCATCAAAATATCTTTTTTCATACATGATGCATAATTTTGACTATTATTCTAACATGGATCAAATTTCATTCCAACAATTCACTAAATGATATTTTCTTTTTCTTTGTCTATTTTAACATGGTTCTAGTTATTTATATAAATCACAATATCAATTCAACACATCATAAAAATGAGATCATGCAATCTACTTCTATCATACCAATTAAGATTTAACAATTAAACCATTTATCAATTAGCATGCAATCTACTCCTAAATTTAGAAAAGATTTAAGAAACACCCACCTAAGAAATATGATTTCTTAGCAACTGAACACCTACAATGAAAAGCTCCTAGTAGTAAAAACTCCTTCAAAGGCTCCAAGAGAAGTCCCAATCGGCCTCCTCTAAATCCGTGCACAAAGAAAAGCCTCCAATCTCCATTTCGACAAGCACAGGGAACACTTTCATCTCCTCTCATATTCATAAACCTATATATGCATATATCTACATATATGTACATATATATGCATATTTATATATGTATGTATATAAGTAATATAGGTGTATAAAGGTGAGTAGGTGGAGAGAGCAAAGGGGATAGCTGATTTGGTTGGGCTTCGGATGTGACAGAGAAGGAAAGAAGGGAGGGGAAGGAGGAGTGTGAATATGTTTTAGGGGGTGAATATATATATATATATATATATATATATATATATATATATACACACACACACACACACACACACACACACACACACACACACACACACACACACACACACACACACACACACATTTGTGTGGTGAGTGAATGGAGGAAACGAAAAGGGGTTGGCTGGATTGGATTTTTCGGAGATGGCAGAGGAGAAGGAAGGAGAGAGGGGAAGATGAGAGTGTGTTTAGGGATAATTACAAAGGAGATTTTAGGATAGTTACATTAACTACTTTCCCACTAACTCCACTAACTCCACTCATGCAAATTCAAAAACTTGTTTTCCCTCCATCCTAAACACAGCCGGCCTCATCCTGAGTGTGCACATTGCACATGTGCACGTGCCCGTGCTTTGTGTACACTTCACAAAAAATTAATTATATTTTTAAATTAAAACATATGTTATATATATATATATATATATATATATATATATATATATATATATATATATATGTATATGTAAAACTGGTTTAACTAAAAATTATAGTTTTTCATGTAAAAATAAAATAAACACACACACTTCCAAAATTTCATTTTGAAAAGAATACGCCTCAATACGTGCACCGCAAACACGTGCGTCGCACGTAAAAATATTAAAATACAAAAGAAATTTTATCGAAAGGGAAACGTTTATAAATCATTGAAATATACATACGAAAAATATATTTAATATACACATCCAATAATGTAATCAATATGTATATTGAAAACATATGCACCGTACGTATAAATGTATTTTAATCACAACAAGAGAAAAATGAATTTCCATTTATTAAATGAATTCCAATAAGTCATTAAATAATTAATTGAAACACATAGAAAATATCATACATAGCGGTGAAAAATAAGTAATCGATACGTGCATCGATAATACATAAAAAGCACGTAAAAATACAGAGATTGAAATTTATATTTAAGTTCACTCAAATAGGATAAAAATAAATTTTGAGAAAACGGGAAATACATAAATAGTCGGAATCTAAAATACGTAGTGAATTACGTTACGGATATTACCGGTAACAGTACAAAATACACGTGTGTAACACGAGAGGCAAAATTGTCATTCCAATTTTGTGGGGTGTTACAAGAGCTTCATGGGGAACTTCGCTGCCTACCTCGATGGGATCCGCCACCTCCCTACTCCAGCTGGCCGAGAGAGGCTGGAGATGGAGCCCCTCGAGATATCTGTGCTTGAGATCGTGCATGCACACATGACTGTATGATATAGTCTCTTTTGATTTATTTTTTCCTTCGTTATTCCCATTTTGCAACATGATGCCCTTTGTTTTTTCTCCTTATTTCAGGCTGCATGTCACTTCGGTCATCTGGTAGACTTCTATGCCGCTGAAGAGAAGAACTTGAAGGCACAAATTTCTCGCGCTGAGAAGGAGAAGAAGAAAGTCGTGATGGAGCTGAAGTCAAAGTTGGATAGGAAGGAGGGAGAGGCGCACCTTGAGATGGAGGAGTTGGCGAAGAGAGGGTGAAATGCATCTCGAGCTGGAGGCACCGAAGAAGAGGGAGGAGGAGTCGGCAAAGAGGGTAGCCGACCTCTTGGTGGAATCAGAGAAGACTCGCGCCGAATTAGCATTGGAGCTGAAGGCTGGGGTGGCCAAGGTTAAGGCCGAGGCAAAGTCCAAGTTGTAAGGGGTGATGGTTAAGTCTTATGTACTGGCGATTTTGCATGTGGTAAAGCGCATTCCTGATTTTGACGGGAAGGGCTACCACTTGCTGCTTCGCCCTGGGGAGGCCCTCGATACGGGCAAAGAGGATGGTACTCCTGCGAAGGGATCGAGGAGTAACTTTGGGAAGAAGAACAACTGGAATGAGGTAGCCAGGGGCTCCTTGTTCTTGGTGGCGCAAAAGCAGGTGGATGCTTGATTCACCCACTTATGCTTCTTCGATTCTTTCTTTAGTTGTTTTTGACTCAGATGTTGTATGATGCCTAATTGTAGACTGGCCACCACACTCCTGTATCTTTATTTTGGTGTATAATAGACTATCTTCTTGCTTTGTCATTGCCTATTGTATTGTGTCAATGCTCTTTGAAGTGACTCTTATTTGCTTGTCTCTTTCGTGACTATGTTCTTCAACTTGTTGATAGATGATTGTGTGGACTGGGGAGAAACCTCGTAGTGACGAAGTCGAGCATCTTTGTAGGCGACTGTGCATAACGGAACTAGTTGTCGACCGTTTGCATGTTCAGTCGGAAAACGAGTGGTTTGAAACTGTTCACCTCAAGTAGGCGCTTATCGAGAGGGACTGTGAGTTAGCCCTCCTGCGCTATGATCATCTTGTCGCATGCCCTTGCCTTCAAAGGTGACAAATGACAGCATCGGGGAGTGTGCTATACTTAGGGAAGTGGTTGTTGAGAAAGACTTGGAGCTGTATCGTCTCCAAGCTAGACTTGGTGAGTTACGAACGGCAAGCACTTCGCACATTGTTGGTGCAAAAAGGGGAGCAATAATTGATGTGAAGAAGGGTGCAACGACTAATGTGAAGAAGAGCACAATGGCTAATGTGAAGAAGTGCACAACGACTGGTGGGACTGGGTCGGCCGTTCAGGGAACGGTCTTGACGGTGCAAGTTCCCCCTCTTCATCTTGAAAAAGCATAGAGCGGGGTGTCTGCTTTATCGAGTTTGGCTTCCCCCCGTGCAAGATCAAATGTGTTGGGACCTAGTCCACAGACCCAGTTTGCGGGATCTGCTCATTCTGTGACAAGCATCAGTGGCTCAGAAGTAGTGGTGCCCGTCAAGAAACCCACGTGGAGGCTTGTGTCTCTTAGGAATAACATCCCTCGCCCGCGGAGCCGGAAGGAAGGTTTGTAGATCATATTATGGAGTTACTATGTCGCCTATCATTTCGACATGCCTTTGTAATGGTTCTTTCACTTGCATACTTATTGTAGTCTGATGCTTGTAGTATGGCTCATAGTTTTGTCCTTGTAAATATTTGTAGTGGCACTGGATCTGAATATGATTCTGTGATTTGAAAAATTCTTTTTCTATGCTTGATCCTTATTGTGCAACTTGTCGTTGAGATTGATGAGCCGTCGACTAAGTTCTTTGTAGCTAAATAACAATGCCTCAAATTTATTGTGTATAGCTAACGAACCGGCGATGGTGCGCTTGCATAATGTTTGACAGAGTTTAGAACTTATCCGTCGTACCCAGGTAGTTGTAGGTTAACTCTTCGGGAGAGTTATCTTCCAAACTTGCTGTATGGGTCCTCCAACAAATTGTGAGAGTCACATTGAGTGACAAGTTGAACTCTATGTGTTGCTTCTGCAAATTTTATTGGAGTAACTACTATCTACGATTTTTGACCTCTAATCTGTCTTTAAGAAATATTAACTAGTTTTAGGAACAGGTCGAATAGCGAGTTGAAATCCTAACGTGCTTGATTGCAGGTTGCTAAAGTAACACTGAGCCATGCGTATGGATTCCGAACTTGTTAGTTTAAGTATTAACAGGTTGCAGGAAAAGATCGAATGGTGAAGCAAACTCTGAACTTGCTTTGTTACAAGTTGCTAGAGTAACTTCGAGCCATGGATATGGACTCCAAATTTGTCATCAAGGCATTAACAGATTGCAGGAGCAGATCAAATTGTAATGCCCCGAATTCCAAATAAGGCTGAATTTGAAGTTCCACAGGATCTTTACACTTCACTTTGTACAATTTTACAAGAAAATTTAGACTTTTCATCATACATCAGGGTTCTTTACATTTATTTACATAGTGGAAGATAAAATGAAGTACAACAATGAAAATAATATACAATTTGCAACATCTTTAACAAGTAAGTAAATCAACAGCAGCATATCAACTTTATATCTTCATGAACAATCCAATTCCTGCATATAAAACTGTGGGCACGTCAGTTGCTTACAACCGACGAAAACGTTATACACGGCCATCCTCTCTGTGCAGGAAATATAACGATCTCAATACTTTAACAAAACACACTTGAATGCAAATAAAGTGTTTACTGTGACTACACTAAACATATAAGTATATGCAATGCCTTAATGCCTAATGCAGATATTTTATACTAGGATGACACTAATGCATACTTGTTCAGAGTCTATGCATCCCAAACTACATAGGTCCGAGGGCAAGCACCTACGTACTCCACATTAAAGGGTTCGATCCCTCGCCATGAAAACTACCCAGTAATAAAAGCAAGGTTTAGACATTCCACATGTACGGATCCCAGTTCCAGAGTACACCGCCGGACTGTTATAATAGACTCCTCATCCCGCAAGTGCCCCTCTAGCCCCGGTATACGTATATACACTGGAGTACGGCAAACTATCCTCCCGACTACACATAGTCCCGGATTTAAAATAAAAGCTCGTCTCCATCGAAGCAACCTCAGTCCCGAAATACACAGCCCGACTATATAGAGTGCCCCACTCACGTTTGCCCAAGTTTTACTGCATCTTCTCTTATGTGCCTAGTTCTTAAGTTCAAGACATGAATAATTACAACACCTAGAGTTAGCTTTACCCCCTACCGGACTTAATCACAAATACCGAGATAGCTCACATAGCCATATCTCAAAATAAATCAATCTTTTAACTCAACATTGTCGGTACCCGGGGTCTCACTAAACCTCTAGATCACAACCTTTCATGTACTAGAATTTATGGGTACTCATACCCTTCAATAATCATTTATTAAGTTTCATTATATTCATATCTTCAACTTAATCAATCTCATGAAATTCAATTAATTCACTTATTCACAATTCTTTCAAAAACAACGTTTCTTTTCATGAACTCATAATATAGAGTAATCACTTCCAATCTCATAATTTAATCACATATAGTGTCTTAAACCGTATGAAATATTCAATCAAAATAATCGTAGAATCTCATTTAGGAGAAAAATAAATTGCATTGCCAAAATTTAATCATCTTATACTCAAGGTCATACTCTTGAATAAATTTCAAATTCATACTCTCATTGATTTCACTTTTAATCATGCTCATCTCACACTCCCAACACTCTCAAAATATCCAATGAGACATACAAAAAAAAAAGAAAAAAAAAGAAAAAAGATCTTTAGAATTTAGTCAAAGGCTTCAATACTCAAAAATGGCTTTAGAATTTAGTCAGTGACTTCAACACTATTAAATACACTTAAAAATGGTTTTGAATTAAGTCAGAGACTTCCACATTAAACAAACTTTTAAAAAAATGGTTTTAGAATTAAGTCAGAGACCCCCCAGACTGATCGAACCCAGGGCCAACAAGAAGATAGCCCAACACCCAAGCCACAGGGCCAAGTGCGCCCACGGATTGAAGTACCCAATGGGTTTTAAATACCCAACCTCTCCCTATTTCTCTCTGTTTCAAAGAATCTTTTCTGAAAACCAATTTAAAGACACCTACACTCGAATCCTTACCGACCAAGTGGCGACCATAAGCCTACCCACTGAGCTATTGCTCATATCATAACCTATAGGGAGTTTAAATCCCCGAATATTTACCCTCGACTGTTTCATATCTTTTTAAAAAAACACGCATTCAATTTTTACGGTTCCATCGACTAAATACGGTCAACCCACGCACTCCAAAAATAATTCGAGAACAGTATACTGAATTCTAGTGCAACAATAAATTCACACAATTGAAAATTTTCTACAGTGTGGAGTAACTCAATTATCACTATAATTTGTGAAACGTCAATTTTACTTCACTATATATACTCTTTCATGTCAATTAGCAATATGAAAATTTTTCTCATGGTAACTTAAATCCATATTTTATGAAATATCTACTCTTCTAAAGTGAACACAAATGAACAATTTACATGCTAATTTACGCAAATTTCAAACTTTAATTTCTCAAATCTAATTTTAAATCAACATGCAATTCATTCAAATTTTTAGAGTTTCTCTATCACACACATCACATATCATGAGAGAAAACTAACAATTCTACATTAGCAATTTAAATTTTAGAGAATCTACACATGCAACTACTCAATAATTTAGAAAGTACAAATGATCACCCACCCAAGAAATGTTGAAATCTTGCAATTTGCACTCCTAGAATGAGAGCTCCTAGAAACTTCGTTTCACCTCCTCGAAATCTTCGCGCAAGAAAAAGCTCCAACCCTCCATCTGGCTAGCACAGTGAGCAACATCATTTCGGCTAATGCAAGACCAAACAGCAAGTCCACTTTATGTTCATATACAAATGCATAAACATATATATATATATATATATATATATATATATATGACTATATATACATAGTATTTATGAAAGGTGGTGAGTGTGTTGGATTGAGGTTTTGGTGGCTTTCGGAAGTGCACAGAGAACCCTCCTTCAATTTTTTTTTTCATTTAGCATTTCTGATTAGGAGATGGGGGTGAGGGTTGTATTATAAAGGTTTAATTAAATGTTAACTTATCCATTATTCCTAGTTGATCACCCTACTAACCAATCAACCTCTCCACTTCCAAAACAGCCAGCCAACTCTCACCCTTTGGTTTTCCTGACTCCCGACCTCTCTCTCTTCCCATAACCGGTCTAGAGTCTTTTGGAGTGCATACACATGCGCGTGTTGTGCATTAGTGCACACACACTATCAAATTAATTATTTTATGTACGTAAAAAAAATTGTTTAATAATGTTTCATGCAAAAATAAATAAATAAACATACGCATTCTCCAAAATTTATTTTGAAAACGGATATATGTGCGTCGCACGTAAAATACCAAAAATACGAAATCGACTTTATCAATGGAAAAATATTGAAATATATTCGAAAACAACATAAGAAAATATGTTTATTAATTTTATATATTCCACGATGTAATTGCTACGTACATAGAAAATACGTGCATTACACGTATAAAATTATTTTAATCAAAAATAGGGAAAATGAATTTCCATTTATAAAAATAGATTTGAATACCTAAAATAAATACTTTAAACACACAGAAAATATTGCACATAGCAGTAGAAATAAATAATCGATACGTGCATCAAAACACGTAAAAAACACGTAAAAATGCAGGGATTGAAATTTAATATCTTAGTTGATTTAAATAGGATAAAATATACGAGGAATGCATAAATAGTCAGAAATCACAATACGTAATGAAAACACGTTACAAATATTACCAGCACGGTACAAAATATACGTGTGTACACACAAGGGCAAAATTGTCATTTCCAATTTTGCGGGGGTGTTACACTCTCTCCCCCTTAGAATAGTTCTGTCCCTTTGAACTCGCTTGGGTAAAAGTTGTATTTTGTACATGCCAAAGAAAAATATCTTATTGTATTTAGAAAACTACAAACTTTAAGAAAATAAATGTAGTATAAAACTACGCAATGAGGAAAAACAAGACAAACTCTATATAAGAAAACTATGAGTATCAAATTTTATAAGAAAGAAACGAGGAAACTAGGAAAATAACATAAGAAAGAAATGTGACAAAAAGACAGGATGGATTGAGAGAGGTTTTCATACAGAATAATATTAGGTAAAACATTAGAAAAAGGAAAATCAATTAAATCATTAATTTTAAATAGTTCGGAAAATATTGCAATAAAGGGAAACATAGTCAATAGATAATTTGTAAGTAGGTTTAGTAGTCAAGTCTTTCAATGTAATAAGCGGTAGAAAATAATCACAAACTGAATTGATACTGTATGACGAAAACTGAATTAGCAATTTAAAAGAAGACTATTGGATAATAGTTTGAAAATAAATGAAAATAAAATTTAGTTAAAGGTATAGACAACATAAAAAAATATTTTTGTATACCAATTAATATCATAAAATAATTTGTAAGGTAACTATAATAATTATACATACGATTTGAAAATTAAAGATATAGAAGGCATACATCGGAATAGTTTCGAATTATCAAGTAGAGTAAGGAAAACCAACATACAAAATTTATATATGTATATAGGCGTAAAAATTATACAGTGAGACCACCAATATTATGACATGAAAATTATAAATAGTTTGTAGGAGTAAACAAAACACCATAGTAGAATAAGTAATAACATATTATTGAAATAGTGCGAAAATTAATCATATATAAATAACTTACGAATTGAAGAAAAAGTATAAATACAAATTTTATTTTTGTTAGGTGAGTAGCCACCAAATCTATGATTACTTAATAGCAAAATATGATAAAGTTATGTGAAATACTTACTCACGAAAAGATTTAAAAAAAAACAGCAGGATAGTTGAGATTAAATAGTAAATATGCAAAATAAGACAGATATAGAAATCAGTATAAACAATAGAATGCTAGGTTGTAAAATAGTATAAGTTAGTACAAAAATAGAATAGGGGTAAGTAAGAAAATGAAGTAGGGGTTATCTAAGTAGAAAATTTCTTTTTGGTATAGGTTCGCCTCGTTGGTATCCAACTGCAGACTTGCCTCTACGATCTCAAGTTGCAGAATTGCCTCTACGACATTCGATTGCAGTTTGCCTTCTGGACATTCAGTTGCAGATCATGCCTCTCCGACGTCCAGTTGTAGTTTGCCTCCATTGACGTCAAGTTGCATATTTGCCCTCTCGACATCAGGTTGCACCAAAATGGGAGATGGAACAATGCAATCTTCCATGTACTCTCGGGTATTTGGATGTTTAATAAAATATAGTATTATGTTTGAAATCGGTGACATAAAAGTGGATGAAAAAATTGTAAATGAAGTAGAAAATTACAACGGAAAAATATTAAAATAGATAGACTTTAAATATAGGATATACAAAATTTGTAGTAATGAAAATGATTTATAGCATTAATACGAAAATAGTGAAAAGCATATGCACGAGATGAAAACACAAATGAAAAACAATAATTATGTAGTATATGTATTATATTGAAGAAGCGTAAAATTACAAAATTAATTAGTAACGATTAACAACAAAACAAATTAGCAAATAATATGTAATAACAATAGTATCGAATGTTGACCATAAAACAAAATGGTATGTCATATTTATACGGGTAGAAAATCTCAATCTTGTTAAAAATATGTTGAAATATAGGATAATATAAGATAATGAAAAATATAGCATCACAAAATCAAATCATATAAAATGAATACACATAAGAAAATTCAGAATATAATATAAATAATAAATGAAGAAAATAATAGTTGCAATAATACGAAAGTAATAACAAATGTAAACGGATAAACTTAAAGGGACATAAAAACACGAAGGACAAAACTTTAAGATTGAAAAACAGATAAAACAACAAAAGATGAAGACTAAGGAAGATAAACAAAATAATAAATATTTTAATAGTATTGGGAAAATACTGAATGTTGAAAAAAATACTAGGATGAAAATCCACGAAAAATAATTTGAAAGGAAAGTGTGTCTACGTGTAATGTATCATGAATGTAGGTTCAACCAACCACGCTTCCACTGCACCACTCTGATACCCATGAAAAACATGCTCGCATACAATCTCACATCAATGTATACGAGGAGAGCATCATGCTCGCATATATTCTCAATCTTGTTTCATGAACTCATAATATAGAGTAATCACTTCCAATCTCATAATTTAATCACATAGTGTCTTAAACCGCATCAAATATTCAATCTAAATAATCGTAGAATCTCATTTAGGAGAAAAATCAATTGCATTGCAAAAATTTAATCTTCTTATACTCAAGGTCATACTCTTGAATAAATTTAAAATTCATCAACTCTTTGATTTCACTTTTAATCATGCTCATCTCACTCTCTCAATACTCTCAAAATATCCGATGAGACATACAAAAAAAAAGATCTTTAGAATTTAGTCAAAGGCTTCAATACACAAAAATGGCTTTAGAATTTAGTCAGAGACTTCAACACTATTAAATACACTTAAAAAATGGTTTTGAATTAAGTCAGAGACTTCCACATTAAACACACTTAAAAAAATGGTTTTAGAATTAAGTCAGAGACCCCAGACTGATCGAACCCAGGGCCAGCTAGGAGACAGCCCAACGCCCAAGTCACAGGGCTAAGTGCGCCCACGGGTTGAAGTAACCAATGGGTTTTAAATACCCAACCTCTCCCTATTTCACTCTGTTAAAAAAAATCTTTTTGAAAACCAATTTAACGATGCCTACACTCGAACCCACACCGACCAAGGGGCAACCAAAAGCCTACCCACTGAGATATTACTCAGATCACAACCTATAGGGAGTTTAAATCCCCAAATATTTACTCTCGACTGTTTCATTTCTTTTAAAAAAAACACGCATTCAATTTTTACGGTTCCATCGACTAAATACGGTCAACCTACACTGTAATCCCTGTTTTTTATTTTGTGTATTTTGGAGTGTATTTTATCTCTCTTGTATTTTCTGAACTGTATATTGGATTTGTTTTCAATATATATTTATTATATTTCATTTTGAGCTCCTCGTGTGTGATTGATTGTCTCTTTTATCTCGTTTTTCATTTTGTTGGTTTTTCCCTCATTTTTGGTCTTGTTATCTTTATTTTTATTCTTCGTGATGTTGTGGTGGTGTTTTGATGGTCTTTTTCTCACTCCTATTATTTTATCCCCTAATAAGTTTTCATAGCCAAGAGAATTTCGCATCCTATTTGCATTCCTATTGTTATTTGACCCAAAATCCAAAACTCATTTGTATACATATTACTAACCCTTGATACCCAATACCCATTAACCCACATCCTAATCCTATATATAAACCATCCTCTCCTTAAACCCTAACCCTAATACTCCCTCTCCTAAATTCCGGCCTCCATCTCTCTCTCCCTCTCTTTCCCTCCGGCTGCACAACCCCAACCCAACACCACAGTACCCTCGGCCTACCCTCTTCCACCACCAGGCCGACCACCTTAGTCCGGCACCTCCCCACTCCGGCCACCCTCCAAAACCGAACCCCTACTCCCTTGCTTTGCCGACAACCTCTCACCACACCACCACCAACTCTGGCACAATCAAGCCCTAACTCTCTTCGTGGTGTTCTCAAAGTGGTTGCTAGCCGCTTTCATCGTCTCACGCTTTAAGGAGTTTCGTTCGTGTGGAGATTTTCGCTCTATTTGTTTGGATTCGTGATTTTAGCAGATTTTCATACGTGGGTTTTGCTTCTTTTCTCGTTTGCATCATTCTTCATCCCCAAATTAAGGCAAGTAGCTTGTACTCCAATTCATTTGTTTGATACAAGTCAAAAAGTTCACCTATAGTGTAGTTGGGTCTAGAGACAACTCGTGTTGGTGTTTTCCTTGACGAGTTTTGTCTCTATTGTGATATTTTGGCCATAGAAGACTCACGACACAATCTTGACATGATTTAACCTAGAATTCGCCCGATTCTTGATTTGAAACATGTATGTGAGACTTGTGTGCAAACTTGTGTTTTGGTTAAGACCCATGAGATATATTTAGCATGGACATGTTAATAACCCTTATTCATGATGTTTAGACACTTGGTAGACTTTATTTCAAGTTGGGATGTGTTTGGATCAATTTTCTTGAATCTATGTTGGTTTTGTTTTAAGGGAAAAATTTTGTACTGTTCTGTTTCATTTGCTATTTTCGACTTTGTTACAGTCAGGTATCTTGATTTCAGTATAAAATATGAGTTTTAGAGAATTTTGTCTATTTTCAAACCCCCATAACCTTTCTTGATTTTGATTTCGTATGACTGAGTTATGACTGTTTTAGTATAGAGGCGTAGATCTTTTCCAGATTCTGTTTTTCAGTAATTTTGATAACAAACTATTTTTAAGAACAATGCTATACATATTATTTTGGTATGAAACTTTTGTCAGTGTTTCTCTATTAAGTTAGGGATTACCCAGAATTTTGGTGAATTTTATTGATAAATTTTATATGATGTTTCATGCTCGTTTCTAAAATCTATTAGTGTTGTATTATGCTCGTTGTTTTGTAAAGTACCCTATTTTCACTATGATTCCTTATCCTGTATGAAAATTGTTTCTGAAATATGAAAGTTAGTATACTTTATCTATTATCACCTTCCTTTGGCGGATTTGGATTTCGTTTCACTCGTTGCGAGATATCCTAGTTTTCGTACTGCAGTGTTGGGACTTCCAGATTTTCCAAAGTGTTGTTTCTTGATGTTTTCTTAATTTTGATGACTAAACAAATATTACTGAAATATTATGAAAATTTATATTTTGAATCTAGACTTATGGGGTAATATCTAATATTTTTCCTGAATTTATTTGAGAGGTTTTGATGCAGTTTTCCTGACTAAGAATTCGTTTTCCTGATTTCTGATGGAACATGTTTTTAGTTTTCAAATCTGTTTTGAGTTATGATGATGTGAATTACTATATGACTTATTTATACTTGTTGGATTCATGTGGAATTCTATTTTTCAGATCCTTCGACGGATCCAGATTTGTATATTTGTAGTAGCGGAGATCACTGTTTTAGTACAACACTGTCTTGCTGTCCGGAATTAGAAAACTAGTTGTTTTATCCTGTTATGTGATATCTTATACCTATACTTGTTTATTTTGCACCCTGAACCTGATACATGTTTATATCCTATTATTCTTGCTTTGTTTTGCGAAACCTACTTGAATGCCTAATTATAATAATAAATGACCAAGCCGGGGTTATGAAAAAGATCTAGTAGTGGAAAATATAGAAATGTGTACTTGGAAGAGGACCTGTGTCCTGCCTGCCTATTACGTGTTCATGACTACATGATTCACGATCTTGTTTACCTGTACCTGATTGCATGCTTCCCTATAGGAAGATGTACTCGGAAGATAACCACTTGGTTATGCCTAGTTTTCTTGTACCTGACTGCATACTTCCCTTAGGAAGGTGTACACGGAAGAGAACCACTGGGTTCTACCTGTTCAGGTTTTTCGTACCTAAGTACACTGCCCTATGAACTCCACTATGATAACTAAAGTGAAACTGTTTGTTATAGCAACCATATAGTAAAAACCGAGATGCATGAAGTGCTACCTAGATAGTAAAATAACAAGACTTGACATGACATAAATCTGACTATCCTGTTACATGATTACCTGTATACCTGATTTCCTTTTTACCTGTTTACCTGTACCTGTTACCTGTATACCTGACTATCCGTTTACCTGTTTACTTGTATACCTGTTTCCTGATACTTGTTGTATGTTTACCTGTTTACTTGATTACTTGACACTTGATTCATGCCATTTACACTTGATCACATTGCCATGCTAGTTGTTTATGTTGACATCACACGTATACCATGTTGCTAGTTAGTTTTTTCATGTGCTTGTATCCTACATTATTTGTGACCCGCGACTTGCAATTGACGGGTACTTGTTTTTTTCTTTTTTTTCTTCTCCTGCAAATTACTAATTGCATATCAGGATGGACGACTACCAGATGGTATTGGCGAGATGATGTATTAGTGCTGGAGATTCTGCTTCATTATTATTATTATTGCTTGAACTTGAATAAAAGTGTATTTGATTTCTTAGATATTATTTGTATTTGGGCGATGTGATCCAGGATATTTGTTTTTTCCAGACTCTGATTTATTTGAGAATATTATATTTTGTTTCAAGTAAATTTCTATTTGTATCTTGTTTCAATTATGCGTGTTGGTTGATACTTTTGCTTCCGACTCTGATTATTTATGTGATGTGTTGTAAAGATTACTGAACAGCTTATGGATGATGAAAATCATTTGCTGGACTTTTGTTACGTGCTCGTATTCCGTATTTTTGGGAAGCGGGGCGTAACAGGGTTTTTAGTGGTATCAGAGTACCAGGTTTGGCTAATGTATTAGTTGCCTAATATATTAGACAAGTTTGGCTCGAACTGGGATCTGCACAACATTTCACCAACCATGCATACATAAATGAAATTGTACCAACTCAGATTCTGGATGCTAATTGTTTTTCGTTTTGTGCAGACTATAGCTCGCAGAGGTTCTACTTCTCAGACGCAAGTTGATCCGATTGAGGCTGTCACTGCTGTGCTTGGGCAGCTGATTAATCAGCAGCAAAACTACAGTGATCTTGTGATGGCTGCCCTTGAAGCTGCCCGGGTTCTGCCTCCTGCGGTGCCTGTGCAAGCAAATCTTTCACCTCGTCCAGGAATAGTTATAGATTTTATGAGGTTGCATCCCGACCGTTTTTTCGGCACTGAGATGCCTTTGGAGGCTGAACAATGGTTGATCCGGACTGAGCGCTTGTTGCTAGCAGTTCGTGTTGCCGAGGCTGATCGGGTGGACGTGGTTTCCATCCAGCTGGTGGATTTGGCTCATATCTGGTGGATGGCTGAGTCTGAGCATCTTGAGAGGCCTATTGCTTGGGCTACTTTCACTTGGGGATTCTTGGAGAAGTTCTTCCACAGTAGTACTCGAGTTGAGATGGAACAGCAATTCCTGGCCCTAAAGCAGGGTTCCAGGTCAGTGGATGAGTACGCAGCTGAGTTTACTAGGCTTAGCCATTTCGTTGCCGTTCTTGTGGCAACCGAAAAGGATAGGGCTCATAGATTCACAAATGGGCTTGAGCAGGATATCAAGAGGCATCTTGACTCTCTTCGCTTGCGTACCTACATTGAGGCTCTTGAGGTAGCCCGAGCCCAGGAGCAGGCTCGTGGTGGTTCGTCTTCTTCTCAGCAGACTGTTCCCGCTGCTGTTGCTAGGCCTTTTGGTGGGCCTATTCGAAGGCCTGTTTCCGCCCATCCAGTCAGGGACAGCTCCTTACTCTTCTGTTGGTTCCCAGAGGGGTAACTACTGTGAATTCTGTCGGTTGCCTGGGCATGATCGGAGGGAATGTAGGCACACTAATCGCCAATGCTTTAGGTGTGGCTCTACTGATCATGAAGTGCAAGATTGTCCACAGCCGTTGCAGCAGTTGGCTCTTCCAGCTAGGGGTCCTGTTCAGCAGGCAGTTCCAGCTCGTGGTCCAGTTAGGCCACCGCTTCCTCCTCAATGTTAGATTGTCGGTCAGAGCACCGCTGTTCCGAGGAGAGGTCAGGCTTTCAACCTAACTGCTGCAAATGCTGAGTCAGCTGAGGGTGTGGTTGCAGGTATCTTTTGTTTTATTGTTTGTTGTTTCTCCTTGTTTTTCTTCATTTCCCTTGCTTTAGTTCTTTCTGTTTGTTCTTCTGCATTTTGTTTTTCCTCACCCCTGTTCAACCATTCTTTTCCTTGTCCCTTTTGCTTTCTGTCTTAGGTATTGTGCTTGTGTGCTCTTTTCCTGCCTATGTTCTTTTTGATTCTGGGACAACCCATTCTTTTGTCTCCTCTCGATTTATCGTTCGCCATCAGTTGGAATGCAGCAATATGTCAGAGGCTTGGAACATTGTGACAGGTGGTGGAGTTGTTATTTGTTCCCGTGAGTGCAGGCAATGTCCTGTTGTTATTGGGGACGCAGATTTCAAAGCCAACCTGATTATAATTGGGAATTCGGGATTCAATGTCATTCTCGGTATGTATTGGTTGGGTGAAGCCCATGCCAGTATTGATTGTCGTGCCAAGAAAGTTGTCTTCAGAATTCCAGATCGAGCAGAATTCGAGTTCCATGCCGGGGAGTCTTTCCTTGGCCGAGCAAAGACTGCAGTTGAACAGGTGGATTGTGTGATGGAATTGCACTCAGGCTGTGAGGCTGCGCCTCAGTAGTTCGGGATTTCTTAGATGTTTTTCCAAATGAGTTGCGTGGCTTACCCCCCGATAGGAAAGTGGAATTTGGTATTGATGTTCAGCCTGGAACAGTGCCGATATCGAAGAGTCCTACAGGATGGCACCGATTGAGCTAGCAGAGCATAAGGTGCAGATTCAGCAGTTGCTTGATTTGGGTTTCATCAGACCTAGTGTTTCGCCTTGGGGTGCTCCGGTCCTTTTTGTTGACAAGAAGGATGGTAGTCATCGACTGTGCATGGATTATCGAGAACTGAATAGAGTTACTGTGAAGAATTGGTATCCGTTGTCTAGGATCAATGATTTGTTTGATCAGTTGAGTGGGGCTGCTGTTTTCTCGAAGTTGGATCTTCGTTCTGGATATCACCAAGTCAAGGTGAAGGCTGTAGATATACAGAAGACTGCTTTCAGGACTAGATACGGGCACTATGAGTGTCTTGTGATGTCGTTCGAAGTCACGAACGCGCCGGCTGTATTCATGATTCTTATGAACTGAGTTTTCTCTCAGTTCTTGGATAGATTTGTGGTGGTCTTCATTGATGATATTTTGGTATATTCTCGAAATCGGGAAGATCATGCTGAGCATCTTAGAGTGGTTCTACAGACTTTGAGAGAGAATCAGCTCTATGGGAAACTTAGCAAGTGCGAGTTTTGGCTCGATAGGATTGCTTTCTTAGGGCACATTATTTCTAGCGATGGTGTTTCTGTAGATCCGGCCAAGATTGAGGCTATGAAGGATTGGCCTATTCCCAAGTCAGGAGTTTTCTCGGTTTGGCTGGCTATTATCGGAAATTCGTCCAAGATGTTTCAAAGATAGCAGGACCGTTGACTAAATTGACTGGGAAAGATCAGAATATTTGTTGGTCTGATGAGTGCAATGAGGCTTTTATTGAGTTGAAGAATAGATTGACGTCAGTGCCTGTGTTGACTATTCCCGATGGTTCAGGTGGATTTGTAATTCACTGTAATGCTTCTGGTAGGGGTCTTAGAGTAGTTCTTATGCAGAAGAGCCGTATTGTTGTGTATGCATCGAGGCAGTTGAGGCCGCATAAGAAGAACTATCCTACTCATGACTTGGAGTTAGCAGCAGTAATTCATGCTTTGAAGCTGTGGAGACATTATTTACTTAGGGACCGAGTGGAGATCTTTACTGACCACAAAAGTCTCAAGTACGTCGTCACCCAGAAGGAATTAAACATGAGGCAAAGGCGTTGGTTGGAACTTATGACCGATTTTGACATCAGTTTGCAATACCATCCTGGTAAAGTAAACTTGGTACCAGATGCTTTGAGCAGGAGACCAGCAGTTATGTTTCTTACTCAGCAGGGTGATCTCTTTGAGCAGATGAGGAGGTTGGAGTTAGATGTTTTGTTGCCGAGTTCTGGTCGGAGTTGTTTGGTGCTCTACCTACAGTCGTCTCTTGTTGAGCAGATTAAAGAGGCGCAGGCTAGTGATGCGCAGTTGCAGAGTTTTCGAGCTGAGGTTGAGTCTAGGTCCACGACGGACATGGTTATTCTTGCAGATGGTTCGCTTCGTTTTGGGTCCCGGTTGTGTGTCCCTAAGGGTGAAGTTCGTCAGGGGTTGCTTGAAGAAGCTCATTAGTCTTCGTATTCTATCCATCCTGGCGGTACTAAGATGTATCGGGATTTGAAGCTTCATTTCTGGTGGCATGGTATGAAGAGGGCTGTTGTTCGGTTTGTTTCTCAGTGTTTGGTCTGCCAACAGGTTAAGACAGAGCATCAAAGAACCGCTAGACTTCTTCAACCACTTCCTATTCCAGAGTGGAAGTGGGAACATATCACTATGGATTTTATGACCGCTTTGCCGAGGAGTCCTAAGGGTCATAATGCTATTTGGGTGATTGTTGATCGTTTGACGAAGAGTGCTCACTTCATTCCTTTTCGTGTCGGTCAGTCTACTGAGAGCCTAGCTGAGCATGCAAGAGATTGTTAGACTTCATGGGGTTCCAGTCAGTATTGTATCTGATAGGGATACGAGATCTAGATCTCAATTTTGGGAGTCTTCAGAACAGTTTGGGGAGTAAATTAAAGTACAGTACAGCTTTTCAACCCCAGACTGATGGATAGTCAGAGCGGACTATTCAGATTCTTGAGGACATGTTGAGGTCCTGCATGCTTCAGTTTGGTGGGTCTTGAGAGGATCATTTGCATCTCGTAGAGTTCTCGTACAACAACAGCTTTTAAGCTAGTATTAAAGCTGCTCCGTTCGAGGCACTCTATGGGCAGAAGTGTAGATCGCCAGTGTGCTGGGATGACATTGGTGAGAGGAAGTTGTTGGGTCCGGAGTTGATCACTAAGATAGTGGTTGTTGTGGTTCAGATCAGGAAGCACTTGCAGGCAGCTCAGGACAGGCAGAAGCAATGGGCTGATGTTCATCGGAGAGCTTTGGAGTTTGTTGTTGGTGACCATGTTTTCCTTAAGGTATTGCCTTGGTGCAGTGTCATTCGGTTCGGTGGTGGGGGCAAGCTTAGCCCTAGGTTTATTGGATCGTTTAAGATTTTGGAGCGAGTTGGCAAGGTGGCCTATCGTCTTGCATTGCCTCCAGCTTTATCAGGAGTGAACGATGTTTTCCATGTCTCACAACTCACGAGATATATCCGAGATGAGAGCCATGTGATCGACTATTCTGAGTTGACCGTTCGGCCGGATTTGACTTATGAGATTCCGCCAGTTGCTATTGTGGATCGGCGGGGGAAAATGCTTAAGAACAAGGTCATCAAGTTGGTTCGTGTTGCTTGGAATCCTCACTCACCTGGTGAGTCGACTCGGAAGCTGGAGGAGGAGATTCAGCAGAAGTTTTCTCATTTGTTTGAGTAGTTTGTATTGTTTTGTTTTGTTTTTTTTTTTCTTTTGGGGTTACCCTATGTATCTTCTTTTGAATTTCGAGGACGAAATTTTTCTTTCAAGTGGGTAGGATTGTAACCCCTGTTTTTCATTTTATGTATTTTGGAGTGTATTTTTCGTTTTAATGTATTTTATCTCTCTTGTATTTTCTGAACCGTATATTGGATTTGTTTTCAATATATATTCGTTTTGTTTCATTTTGAGCTCCTAGTGTGTGATTGATTGTTTCTTTTGTCTCGTTTTTCATTTTGTTGGTCTTTCCCTCATTTTTGGTCTCGTTTTCTTTATTTTTATTCTTCGTGATGTTGTGGTGGTGTTTTGATGGTCTTTTTCCCACTCCTATTATTTTATCCCCTAATAAGTTTTCATAGACAAAAGAATTCCCCATCCTATTTGCATTCCTATTGTTATTTGACCCAAAATCCAAAACCCATTTGTATACCTATTACTAACCCCCAATACCCAATACCCATTAACCCACATCCTAAACCTATGTATAAATCCTCCTCTCCTTAAACCCTAACCCTAATACTCCCTCTCCTAAATTCCGGCCTCCATCTTTCTCTCCCTTTCTTTCCCTCCGGCTGCACAACCCTAACCCGACACCACAATACCCCCGGCATACCCTCTTCCACCACCAGGCCGACCACCCTAGTCCGGCACCTCCCCACTCTGGCCACCCTCCAAACCCGAACCCCTACTCCCTTGCTTTGCCGACCACCTCTCACCACACCACCATCAACTCTTGCACAATCAAGCCCCAACTCTCTTCGTGGTGTTCTCAAAGTGGTTGCTAGCCGCTTTGATCGTCACATGCTTTAAGAAGTTTCGTTCTTATGGAGATTTTCGCACTATTTTCTTGGATTCGTGATTGTAGCGGATTTTCGTTAGTGGGTTTTGCTTCTTTTCTCGTTTGCATCGTTCTTCATCCCCAAATTAAGGCAAGTAACTTGTACTCCAATTCATTTATTTGATACAAGTCAAAAAGTTCATCTATAGTGTAGTTGGGTCTAGAGACGACTCGTGTTGGTGTTTTCCTTGATGGTTTTGTCTCTATTGTGATATTTTGGACATAGAAGACTCACGACACAATCTTGACATGATTTAACCTAGGATTCGCCCTGATTCTTGATTTGAAACATGTATGTGAGACTTGTGTGCAAACTTGTGTTTTGATTAAGACCCATGAGATATATTTGGCATGGACATGTTAATAACCCTAATTCATGATGTTTAGACACTTGGTAGACTTTATTTCAAGTTTGGATGTGTTGGGATCAATTTTCTTGAATCTATGTTGGTTTTGTTTTAGGGAGAAAAATCTGTATTTTTGGCACTGTTCTATTTCATTTGCTGTTTTCGACTGTGTTACAGTCAGTATCTTGATTTCGGTATAAAATATGAGTTTTAGATAATTTTGTCTATTTTCAAACCCCCCTAACCTTTCTTGATTTTGATTTCGTATGACTGAGTTATGACTGTTTTAGTACAGGGGTGTCGATCTTTTCCAGATTCTGTTTTTCAGTAATTTTGATAACAAACTATTTTCAAGAACCATGCTATACATATTATTTTTGTTTGAAACTTTGGTTTCTTTATTAAGTTAGAGATTACCCAGAATTTTGGTGAATTTTATTGATAAGTTTTATGTGATGTTTCATGCTCGTTTCTAAAATCTATTCATGCTGTATTTTGCTCGTTGTTCTGTAAAGAACCCTATTTTCACTATGATTCCTTATCCTGTATAAAAATTGTTTGTGAAATATGAAAGTTAGTATATTTTATCTATTTTCACCTCCCTTTGGCAGATTTGGATTTCGTTTTACTGGTTGCGAGATATCTTAGTTTTCGTACAGCAGTGTTGGGACTTCCAGATTTTCCAAAGTGTTGTTTCTTGATGTTTTCTTAATTTTGATGACTAAACAAATTTTACTAGAATATTATGAAACTTTATATTTTGATTCTAGACATATAGTGGAATACCCCAAATTTTTCCTGAATTTATTTGAGAGATTTTGATGCAGTTTTCCTGACTGAGAATTCATTTTCCTGATTTCTGACTGAACATGTTTTCTGTTTTCAAATCTGTTTTGAGTTATGATGATGTGAATTACTATATGACTTATTTATACTCGCTGGATTTTTGTGGAAGTCTATTTTCTAGATCTTTCAACGGATCCAGATTTGGATGTTTTTAGTAATGGGGATCACTGTTTTAGTACAACACTGTCTTACTGTCCTGAATTAGAAAACCAGTTGTTTTACCCTGTGATGTGATATCTTATACCTGTACTTGTTTATTTTGCACCCTGAACCTGATACGTGTTTATATCCTCTTATTCTTGCTTGGTTTTGCGACACCTACTTGCATGCAAGATTATAATAATAAATGACCAAGCCGGGTTATGGGAAAGATCTAGTAGTGGAAAATATAGAAACGTGTACTTGGAAGAGGACTTTTGTCCTGCTTGCCTGTTATGTGTTCATGACTACATGATTCATGATCCTGTTTACCTGTACCTGATTTCATGCTTCCCTATAGGACGATGTACTCGAAGATAACCACTAGGTTATGCCTGTTTTCTTGTACCTGACTGCATACTTCCCTTAGGAAGGTGTACTCGGAAGAGAACCACTAGGTTCTACCTGTTCCTGTTTCCCGTACCTAAGCATACTGCCCTATGGACTCCACTATGAAATCTAAAGCGAAACTGTTTGTTGTAGCAACCATGTAGTAAAAATCGGGATGCAAGAAGTGCTACCTAGATAGTAAAATAACAAGACTTGACATGACATAAATCTGACTATCTTGTTATATGATTACCTGTATACCTGATTACCTGTTTACCTGTACCTGTTACCTGTATATCTGACTATCTGTTTACCTGTTTACTTGTATACCTGTTTCCTGATACCTGTTGTATGTTTACCTGTTTACTTGATTACTTGACACTTGATTCATGCCATTTACACTTGATCACATTGCCATGCTAGTTGTTTATGTTGACATCACACGTATACTATGTTCCTAGTTAGTTTCCCCATGTGCTTGTATCCTACATTATTTGTGATCTACGACTTGCAATTGACGGGTACTTGTTTTCTTCTTATCTCCTTCTCTTGCAAATTACTAATTGCAGATCAGGATGGACAACTGCTAGATGGTATTGGCGAGATGATGTATTAGTGCTGGAGTTTCTGCTTTATTATTATTATTATTGTTGTTGCTTGAACTTGAATAAAAGTGTATTTGATTTCTTGGATATTATTTGTATTTGGGCGATGCGACCCAGGATATTTGTTTTGTCCAGACTCTGATTTATTTGAGAATAATGTATTTTATTTCAAGTAAATTTCTGTTGGTATCTTGTTTCAATTATGCGTGTTGGTTGATACTTTTGCTTCCGACTCTGATTATTTCTGTGATGTGTTGTAAAGATTCCTGAACAGTTTATGGATGATAAAAATCATTCGCTGGGCTTTTGTTATGTGCTCGTATTCCGTATTTTTGGGAAGCGGGGCGTGACAGACGCACTCTAAAAATAATTCGAGAACAGTATACTGAATTCTAGTGCAATAATAAATTCACACAATTGAAAATTTTCTACTGTGTGAAGAGTAACTCAACTATCACTATAATTTGTAAAATGTCAATTAGCAATAAGAGAATTTTTCTCATGGTAAATTAAATTCGTATTTTATGAAAATATCTACTATTCTAAAGTGAACACAAATGAACAATTCACATGTTAATTTACGCAAATTCCAAACTTTAATTTCTCAAATCAAATTTTAAATCAACATGCAATTCACTCAAAATTTTAGAGTTTCTCTATCACACACATCACATATCATGAGAGCAAACTAACAATTCTACATTAGAAATTTAAATTTTAGAGTATCTACACATGCATAAATAGTCAAAAATAAATAATTTAAACACACAGAAAATATTACATGTAGCGGTCAAAACAAATAATCGATACGTGCATCAAAACACGTAAAAACCACATAAAAATGCAGGGATTGAAATTTAATATCTTAGTTGATTTAAATAGGACAAAATATATGGGGAATGCATAAATAGTCAAAAATCACAATAGGTAATGAAAACACGTTACAAATATTACCAGCACGGTACAAAATACACGTACGTAATACACAAGGACAAAATTGTCATTTCCAATTTTGCGGGGTGTTACATGAATGACAAACGAACTCTGAAATTGTTTTAGTGCAAATTCCTAGAGTAACTTCGAGTCATGGGTATGGACTCCGAACTCGTCTTATAGGGAGCTTTTAACGAGTTTTTGGTACCGTTTTAAGTATAACTGGTGTTTAACTCATTGTTTGCTTCGATAAAATTGAACAAAATATTTAAAAACAAACTTGCTAATTTTATTGCGTTTAACTCATTGTTTGCTTCGCTAAAATTGAACAAAATGTTTAAAAATAAACTGGCTAATATTATTAGGAAATAAACTAAGTGGTTGCTCTAATGCTGACCTTTATTACATAGATTGATCGGTAGTAAAAGCGATCTTTATTAAAGAGAAACCAAACGAATGCTCTAGTGGCTGGCCATTATTCCAAATTAAGAAAATTTTACTCCCACTACTAAGAAAGGAAGTTTTAGACGCCCTCATTATTCTTCATAAGGTGTTTCTCATTCGAAGTCCTTGCTGTTATGTTCTTAACCCCCGGGTCTTCAAGTTGGTCAGCCGATCGGCGAACAACTTGGTAGACCCTGTCTGAACTTTCCTGTTTTGAAGTGAGCCTCTGCTTGTTTTAGAGAGAATGAGAGATCTTTTGGTACACCAATGAGTTTAGGCATGACTGTTTCTTTCCGTTGAATTAGCGGAGTGACTTTGGGGGGGATTCAGGTTTATTATTGTATTCTGATGAGGACGAATTCAGAACCGAGAGGAGATGACTTGACAGGCTCGGAAGTTCTTGATAGGATTGTCATGTGTAGTAGCTTCGAACTCGTTTAGAGTCTCGACATTACTGTGATTGCCTTTTGGCTATAGCTTTATGGTGTTGAGGGGGAGAACCGAGCCCCATATTGTAGCGGTGTAGAATGCTCATGCTGCCTGTTGGCTCCCTATAACTTGGCCTATGCCTGTTGTTGTTGGGAACTTGATTTTCATGTGACATGCAGAGGCAACTGCATGGAAACCTTATAGGCCTGGGCGACCACGGCTTTGATGTTGACAACCATGAAGTCTAATGATTTATCCGAGTTGCTGGGGCTTTTCCTGCCGTCACGTCCTGTGTGATGATTCCTTCGACTTAGATGGGTGCGCCTGAGAAGCCATGGAGTGTCTAACCGATTGGCTTGAGCTGGTCTCATGAGAGCTTGAGAGCATCAAATGTGACCATAATGTTTATAGAGTTGCTGTTATCTACAAGGATGCATCGCACCTCATGATTTGCCATGCATAGATTAATAACCAGTGTGTCGCAATGAGGTGTTTTGACGCCCTTGAGGTCTTTATCGGAGAATGACACAGAGAAGCCCAAACTCTTCGCAGTCGGAACATTGCGTACTAAATTAACTTCTCTCACAAAGGATTTGCGGGAGGAGTGGGAATCTCCCCCCATTGGACATCCGTGAATAGTGTGGAGAATGGTCATGTGTTCAGAGTCTTGCTATTTAGATGGCCTCTCTTGACCCTTATTAGCCCCCGGGCTAGAGGGGTTTCGGCCTTGTTATCTTTCTAAACGAATTTGGAGAGGTAGCATCTACGAATCAGACCTTCAAGTTCTTCTTTCAGGGCTCAACCGTCATCAGTGGTGTGTCCATGGTCTTTGTGTAATGGACATGTAATACCCCGTAAAATAACTGATACGGCTAAAAATGGGGTTAGATCGAAACTGTTCAAAGTGGGCACAAATCTCAATGCCCCAGGGGCAAGACGGTAATTTCACTTACAGACGGGTCCGAATTGGGAACCGGGTCCCTTCTCTTAGACCTGCTAACCTATGAACGGATCTGTTCAATTGGAAGCGGGTTTTAACCCGTTAGGGGCCATCTCAACAGGATTAGAGAAAATCCTGGCTCGCCCTGATCTTGAGGAGGTGGTTATAACCACCCCTATCCAGCCTCACCGGGAAGTAGGGATTCACTCTTATCCTGAAAGAGATTCCCATGACGACTATAAATACCCCCTACCTCCTACTGTCATAGGTGATCACTCTTTGTGCACTTGAGATCTTTCCCTTTACTTTTTCTGGTATTGACAAGAGCGTCGGAGAGTTCATCACCGAGATCCATCCCGGTGTTTCGAACGTTTGTGCAGGTCAGCGGGAGCACCAAGGAGTCAACTCATCAACAAGGAAGAAGTAGGATTCTGCCCGTTCGAGTTCTTACGAACCTACAAATTCCATCTATTGCCCCACACCAGATTCAGCAGCAACAGATTGGTGCCTGTCTGTGGGAAGCACTCGACAACCAACCCCATCTTCCTCCTTCAGCCCAAGCTACTCCTAGCCAAGCCTCCCAAGAGGAAGCCCGCAACATCCAACTGAAGAACAACCTCTTCTCATCCTCCTCGTCCTCCTTCGGAGGATCTCCCTCCACCCGGCCAGCAGACCCTGCAGCTCGAGCAGCAGGCTCCCCAGTCTATTCTGTAGCCTACAGAGCCCCCAGGCCTTCGTGGGGGAGCCCTCTAGGTGAAGCTGCCACAAGCAGCCGGTACATCAGGTTCGGGTGTCCATCCACAATGCCTCCATGGATTCTATGGCCTCCCATAGTCCTCCTACCCCAAAGGATCTGCAAGACGTGCTCAACAATCGATAGACCGAGCCAGGGCCTGATCTTCGAACTTATTTAGAGGAGAGGTGGACCTGTGAGGAAAACCCTCGCCGAGAGCACCCGAGGGATCGGCCACCACGCTAATCAGATCGCAGGGGGTCCAACTCCTCCTGGAAGCAGAGGGACTCACCCCCGCATTGCCCAAGGCGAAGCTGCTCCCCTGCTGGCCGTCCTGTAGCTCAAGCCGATCGCGAGCAGGAGGCCCCCGTCACAAGGGCAGAGTTTCAGCAATTTCAGGAGGCGGTCCTTCGGGCACTCCACGCCGCCCCCAATAATGGCCCTCGGGCACCCAGCCCTCGGGCAGCATCTCGTCATCCTCGCCGCTCCCGAAGTCCCTAGATCAGCTCCAAGCAATCCCAGGGCAGCTCCAAGCCATCGCCACCCTTCTCCTGATAACCACCACCGCGTCTTACTCCGAGTCACCCCCAGCGTTCGGTCAGTCCACCACTGACTCTGAGCCATCTCCGTCGCAGCCCCAGCCTTTCTCAACATGAGGACGAGTCTCGGGGCTCAGCCAGGCAAGACCGAAGGGAGGACTCGGTTTACCGCCGTCTCCACGAGATGGAGAGGAGCCTGGGCCAGCTCGACCGAGACAAAGAGAGACGGACGAGGGACCTCCGCCCCAGCAGGCCCCCATTCTCCAGTGCCATCATGGAGGTCCCAGTTCCCGACAACTTCAAGCCTCCACACTTTGAGACCTACACCGGGGAGACCGACCCTGCGGATCACATTGAGAGTTTCAAAACTTTAATGATGATCCATCATGCATCCAACGCCCTCCTCTGCAAGACCTCCCCGGCCATGCTCAAAGAGCCAACATGGGAGTGGTATTCCCAACTTGCCCCGGCATCTATCTTCTCCTTCCACCAATTCGAAGGACTCTTCCTCACGCACTTCGTGAGCAGTCGCCGCACGGAGAAGACGAGCACCTCCCTATTGTTCCTCAGCTAAAAGAAGGGCGAATGGTTAAGGGACTATGTTAAGCGTTTCACTGTCGAGGCCAGATCCATCGCCTCGTTGGAACCCTTGGTGGCCACGGTCACCTTCCAGTCCAACGTCCTTAATGGGGATCTTAGGGCATCCCTCACCAAGACCCCCATCGGGACTTCTCAGAGCTCCTACTCCGGAGTGAGAAGTACATCCCAGCAGAAGAAGCTATCCACCGCCCCACCTTTGAGGCATCGACTTCCGAGAATAAGCGGAAGGGCGCAGAAGAAGGAGGTAAGAAGCTCCAGAAGGATAATAGGGGGTCAGCGGCATCCTCTCACTCGCTTCGAGAAATTCACTCCGCTTAACGCAAGTGTATCAGCCATCCTAATGGAGATTGGGAACGAAGGTCTCCTACCGCCACCTCCGAAGATGAATACCCCCGGGAAGAAGAAAAATCGGGAAAAGTGGTGCCGTTTCCACCAGGACCACGAGCACGATACCGATGATTGTCAGGCCTTGAAGGATGAAATCGAGGCCCTCATCCAGAGAGGACAGCTCACTCGGTTTATGAGAATGGACCGAGCCGATCCGCCCCCGTGCCCAGGGGGGCTAACAGGCGAACTGAGCAGCGCACGGAGGCTCCGGAGGCCGAAGTAGAGGGCATCTTGCACTTGATACACGGAGGCCGAATGGGAGGAGATTCTAACTCCTCCCGAAAAGCCTTCGTTAGGGAAGTCAATTCCGTACAGAGCCATCCTCCCCCCAAGGGCCTAGGAGTCCCGATGACGTTCTCCAATAGGGATCTGGAGGGCATCCGCACACCCCACTGTGATGCCCTCGTCATCAATCTCCGAATGGCGAACTTCGACGTTCGTTGAATCTTGGTGGATAACGGTAGCTCCGTCAACATCCTTTTCTTAGATGCTTTCAAGGGCCTCCAGCTGTCGAGGGACCGGCTCAAGCCCATGGGCTACACTCTTCATGGGTTCACTGGGGTCCCGATTACGATCGAGGGAGTTATAACCCTCGACGTAACGGCTGGAAAGGCCCCGGTAACTTGCACGGAGCCTATGGACTTCATGGTGGTGGACGACAAGGCTGCCTATAATGTTATCCTGGGTCGACCTAGGTTTGGCCGTGCTCCAAGCTATTCCGTCGGCCTACCACATGAAGATGAAGTTCCCCATGCCCTCAATAGTGGGAGAAGTGAGGGGAAGCCAAGAAGCTACTTGGAAGTGCGATATGACCTCAATGGGTGGTCCAATTCTCTCTTTGGAAGCGTTCGAACTTTCTCAGGAAGGCGGTCAAACTATCTCTGAGCCCGTGGACGAATTGGAGGAAGTGGCCTTCTCCGAAGAAGACACCACTAAGACATTCCGCATCAGCAAGGCTCTCTCCCCCTCCATTAAGCGAGACATCTCCCGGTGCATACGGGAGAACCACGACCTCTTCTCCTGGACTGCAGCCGATATGCCCGGCATCTTGGAGGAGCTCTCAATGCACTGTCTAAGCGTCATCCTGGGGTCAAGCCTGTCCAACAGAAGAAGCGGAAGTTCGCTCCCGAGCGACAATAGGCGATCAAAGAGGAGGTCGATAAGCTCCTCAACGCCCGATTTATTCAGGAGGTAAGCTACCCTGAGTGGCTCTTCAATGTAGTGATGGTGAAGAAGGCCAACAGGAGCTGGAGGATATGCATTGACTTCACCAACCTCAATAAGGCATGCCCGAAGGATCCTTTTCCTCTTCCCAGCATCGACGCCTTGATCGATGCGACCTTCGAGCACAAGCTCCTAAGTTTTATGGATGCCTACTCAGGGTACAACCAAATCCGGATGTTCCCTCCTGACACCCCGAAGACCTCGTTCATGACAGACCAAGGCCTCTATTGCTACCGTGCTATGGCATTCGGCTTGAAAAACGGGGGAGCTACATATCAGTGCCTTGTGAACAGGGTCTTCCAAGACCAGATTGGCCGAAACATGGAGGTCTACGTCGATGACATGTTGGTCAAGAGCACCCGAGGGCAGGAACACATTCTCGACCTTCAAGAAGCCTTTGGGGTGCTCAGGAGGCACAATATGAGACTAAACCCGAACAAATGTGCGTTCGGCATTTCATCGGGTAAATTCCTGGGGTTTATGGTCAGCCAGAGGGGCACAAAGGCCAATCCCGAAAAGATCCAAGCCATTCTCAAAATGGCTCCCCCCTTCAACGTCAAAACAGAGGCTTACGGGGTGCCTCGACGCGATTGGGTGATTCCTCTTCAAGTCCGGGGAGAAGTGCCTCCTCTTCTTCAAGGCCCTCAGGGGGGCTAAAGGCTTCAAATGGGGACAGCAGCAATAGGAGTCCTTTGACAAGCTCAAGGAATATTTAGCTAACCCCCCGCTCCTGAGAAAGCCAGCACCTAGGGAGGTCCTCTACCTCTATCTCACAGCTTCGGAGCAGACGCTCAGTGCGGTCCTTGTATGGGAAGAGGATAAGACGTAGAAGCCCAGCTATTACGTGAGTAAGGTGCTCCTCGACGCCAAACACCGTTACCCAAAGCTGGAGAAGATGGTTCTCGCCCTGGTCATAGCGGCCCGAAAGCTCCGCCCCTACTTCTAATCCCATTAGGTGGTCGTCCTTACCGACCAGCCGCTGAAACAAGTTTTCCACAAGCCCGAGACCTCTGGGTGCGGCTCATGAAGTGGTTCATCGAGCTGAGTCAGCATGACATCAGCTACCAGCCCAGAACGGCAATAAAGGCCCAATCTCTGGCCGAATTCAATGTGGAGAACACCATCCCCGACTCATGCGAATCGTCTGCCGACCCCTTGATCTAGACCGTTTATGTAGACGGGTCCTCTTGGGCCGATGGAAGCGGGGCTGGCATCATCTTTACTGGCCCCGATGCTTTCGTCCTCCAGTACTCCCTCCGCCTAAATTTCCCGGCATCGAACAATGAGGCAGAGTATGAGGCCCTCATAGCGGGGCTTTGCATGGCTCGCAAGGCAGGCACCGAGCGCGTAAGGGTCTTCAGCGACTCCTAGCTAGTTGTTAACCAAGTGTCTGGGGAATACGAGGCTAGGGACGAGCGTATGGCCAAGTATTTGGCAAAGGTTAAGGTCCTCCTAGCCCTCTTCGAAGACGTCCAACTCCAGCACATCCCTCGAAAGGAAAACGTGCAGGCAGATGCTCTCTCTAAGCTCGCCTCCTCCTCCCTCCAAGGTCTGGAGAAGACTGTCCTGATAGAAGTCCTTCTCAGACCAAGTATCGATGAAGACGGCCCGAAGCCAGTGGAAGCCTAACCTCTAACACTTGGGGAGAACTGGATGAAGCCCCTCCTCAAGTACCTTCGAGACGGAGTCCTTCTCGAAGACCCGAAAGAGGCAAGGAGGATCAGTACACGATCCGAGCGGTACACACTCCTGGATGGGGTCATGTACAAACCCTCGTACACCCAGATAGACGGGCGACCCTATCTGAGATGCCTCTCCCCGGAGGAAGCGCTCTATGCCCTTAAGGAGGCCAATGATGATCTATGTGGCGCGCACTTAGGAGCGAGATCCCTCGCCCGGAAACGCTTGAACTACGGCTACTTCTGTCCAACACTACTAAGTGACTCCGAGGAGTACGTCCGCCAGTGCGACTCCTGCCAGAAGTTCGCCCTAATCTGTCGCCTGCCCCAAGCACAACTCACTTCCTTGGCGAGTCCAATCCCCTTCACAATGTGGGGAATGGATTTGCTCGGACCCTTCCTTCCAGCTCCAAGCCAGCTGAAGTTCTTATTGGTAGCGATGGACTACTTCTCAAAATGGATAGAGGCCTAACCTCTCTCGACAATCACCGAGCACAAGGTTCAGAAGTTTTTTTGGAAGAACATCGTCTGTCGGTTCGGGGTACCTCGCATCCTAGCAACCGACAACGGGACTCAATTCACAAGAGCGACCTTTCGCAATTTTTGTGTTGACCTCGGCATTCATCAACGGTTCTCCTCGGTAGCCCACCCCCAGTCCAATGGCCAAGTCGAGAACGCAAACCGAAAAATCCTCTCTGGCTTGAAGAAGTGGCTTGACAAATCCACTAAGGGGCTATGGTTCGAACAACTCCCCAATGTGCTTTGGAACTATCGCACCACCAAAATAACTCCAACGGGGGAGTCCCCTTTTAACCTCATGTACGGATCCGAAGCCCTCATCCCTTTGGAGGTGGGTCTACCTTCACCCCGACTCATAGCTTACAGTGAAGCGCAGAACGCGAACCAGCTTCGTAACTGCCTAGACCTCATTGACGAAGTCCGCGAGAGAGCCGCAATTCAGCAAGAGAACTACCGCCGTAGGATCACTCAGGCTTACAATAAGAGGGTACAGCCAGCCAATCTAAAAGAGAGAGACTTAGTGCTCAGAAAGTTGTCGATCTTCGATCCAAGCAAAAGAGTCAAGTTGGCACCGAATTGGGAAGGACCATATAGGGTCTCCAGAGTTATTCGCCCAGGAGCGTATCAACTCGAAGACCCAGGGAGCAGGAGAATACCGAGGACATGGAATACGGAGCACTTGATGAAGTACCAAGAGGGTGTCTAGACACCGCTCCAAGCAACTTCCCCAAGAGCGCTCCAGAAGACATGTCCAAAGTCATTACTTGTATTTTCTTTTTATCAAAGTGTAAAGGCGACTCGCAACTTAGAAGCAGCCACCCAGTTGTTCTGAATAAAATAAAATCTTTCCCGACAAGCTTTCTATCTTTTGAGTAGTCTAACTCTACTTAGCAAGTTTTCTATTTTGGAGTAGTCTAACTCTACTTAGCAAGTTTTCTATTTTTGGGGTAGTCTAACTCTCCTTACAAAAAAAAATTCATTAAAACAATGCGTTCGGAGTCCAACACTTGGTTCGACTCTGCTTCAACTACTTGCTTGCTTCTAAGAGAGTACGAAGCGGATCACCATTCGAAATTGCTCGTACAGCTGTTGAAACTTTCTAAACGACACGCTCGGAGTCCAACACTTGCTTCGACTCCGCTTCAACTACTTGCTTCTAAGCGAGTACAAAGTGGATCACCATTCGAAATTGCTCCTACAGCTGTTGATACTTTCTAAACGACACGCTCGAAGTCCAACACTTGGTTCGACTCTGCTTCAACTACTTGCTTCTAAGCGAGTACGAAGCGGATCACCATTCAGAATTGCTCCTACAGCTGTTGATATTTTTAGAACAATGCGCTTGGAGTCCAACACTTGGGTCGACTCCGCTTCAACTACTTGCTTCTAAGTGAGTAAAGAGTAAAAAACCATTCGAAATTGCTCCTATAGCCGTTGGTACTCTCTATACGACAAGTTCGGAGTCTAACACTTGGTTCGACTCCGTTTCAACTACTGGCTTCTAAGCGAGTACGAAGTGGATCACCATTCAGAGTTGCTCCTACAACTGTTGACAACTACACATGCTAGCGAAGCGCGCAAGTTCACAAAACAAGTACTATTTCATTCGAGTTTGAGATTACAAGTCTAATTACAAGACCAACTGCTCATCTTTATATTTAGATACAAAACTTGTACAAAAAAGACTGCAAAATTACAAGGAAACACCCTAACGCCTCCTAGGGAGTGGCATGTTCCTCTTGAGCGACAAACGAGTTTGGTGAACACCTTGTCGCTGCGACCCTACACCCGTGGGGGTCTCTAAGCCGGCGAGCCTAGTTGTGTCTCCAAGAGTTGCACCGACTGAGGCCCCGCTCGACGGGCTAGCCACTCCGCTCTGTGCATCTCCAGGACGCCCCAAGGTGGGAGGCGAACGTAACGCCAACTCGTGAAACGACCGTCCCTGTGAGTACTCTCTTCGGGCGCAAGAAGTGGTCCTAACGTTGCTCCCCTCCGAAAGACGTCGCAACTGGTGAATCTCTGCCTCTAACTCAACGATTCGCTCCTTCAGAGAGTTATCTGTTACCTTAACCTTTAGCCGAGGCGTTCGACTCGTATTACCCGCATGAGAAGCTTCGGTGATGGTCTGCCGACGCTGTGCCATCTCCAGACTCTTTTCGAGCACCACGTTCTTTAAACCATCTCTCTCCACTCTAGCCTCGAACAAAGACTTCCGAATGGACTCCTGCTTCTTGCCTTGTTTGCTGGCCTCCCGAGCTTGCTCCTTCAGTCGCTTCATTTCGGAGGAGCGACGCGCCAGTGTCAGCTTGTGATGACTTAGTTCTACCTCGCTCTTGAGGAGCCTCTCTCGACTTCGAGAAAGAGCCAGCCTAGCAACTCCTAGGTCAGACCTAAGGCGGGATACCTCGGCCCCTCGAGGCACTACGTCGAGTGGTAATACTTCGACGATCTGAAAAGGCCAAGTGAAACTACTGAGTTCAAACACAACCACTACGAAACTCAAAAACAATACCGAACCCCGACACTTGTTCGAAAAAGTGTTTTAACGCTTGTTCAAGAGAGAGTTTCAAAGCAGTGCCGAACTCCAACACTTGTTCGAAAAAGTGTTTTACCGCTTGTTCAAGAGAGAGTTTCAAAGCAGCGCCGAACTCCGACACTTGTTCAAAAAAGTGTTTTAACGCTTGTTCAAAAGTGAGTTTCAAAGCAGTGCCGAGCTTCGACACTTGTTCGAAAAAGTGTCCCAACGATTGTTCAAAAAAGAAAAAAATATATATTTAATTAAGCATTTTTTCACTCAATGCTGAACCTCAACACTTGTCCAAAAGCTTTCATTAAAATTTCAAGATTACAAGCGGTGGCCAGTCCGCAGTTCGGCACTACATGAGCAAAAAACAAAAAGCAAAAAGATGGAAATAAGATGCAAGACGGATCAGGGGTCGACCTCGGTTGGAGGACCCTCCCCGGGGGCCACGATGGCCAGGGGCACAGCCTCCGATGGAGCTTCCCCCTTGGCCTCAACCTCTTCAACTTCGACCGCCTCGGTCTCCTCTTCTTCTTCTCCCTCTTCATCACCTTCGGAGACATAGTCGAAGCCGGGGACAGGATCCGGAAAGAGACGCCACCCGGCGCAATCAACTTCGGGAAACTTTCCCTTCACCTCGTCTATGGCCCGAGCATATGCCTTTACCATGTTTACGATCAGGTACCCCTTCGCCTTCTCCAAAGCCTGCTCCTCGGCCTCCTTCACCTTCTCCAAGGCCTGCACCTCGGCCTCCTTCGCTGCATCTAGCTTCGCCGCAGCTACGGCGTCTTCCTTGTCCTTGGCTGACTCCTCGGTAGCCTTAAGGAGCTGAGCGTTGTCTGCCTCCAACTTGGCGACCACAGCTTCGAGGTGCACCAACCTCGAGTTCTTTGACTCGGCCACTGCCTTTGTCTTTTCGAGCTCTTTGGAGATCCGAGCCTTCTCACCTTGAGCCTTATCCGCCTCGAGCTTCAATTCTCTTCCTGCTCGGCCACCTTCTTCATCAAATGGCCGAAGTGGCACGTGATCTGCGAAGTTTAGGACTTGGATTGTTTTAGAAAAAATAAAATAAAAAAGCTAAGTGCTCAGCAAAAGAAAGTTTGGACTTCGAAACTTACCGACATCACTGAGCAAGCAACTTCGAGGGCGTCGTCCCCCACACTGCTAGCCTCCATCGCCGCTTCATCCTTCGGCGTGGCAAGGTGCCGAACCGCCTGCATGCATGCCATCGAGTCGCCCAAGAACCCGTCAAGCTTGCGGACCTGCCAGTCCGGAACAAAGATCTTCTTGTGCTCCTCGGTCAGGAACACTTTGGCTTTGGCAGTCAAGGGCAGAACCTCTAGCCCTAGGGCTGCCGATATCTAGAAGATTTCTGTATTAGTCGAAGCCGAAGTGACCGTTGCGGCCGAAGGCTTCGGAGCCGAGGGGGGCCATCTCCCTAGCTGCTCCGCTACGGTGCAGTGGGCCAGTACCGTCTCCGAAGGGGTCTTCGAGGCAACTCTTTTCTTCTTCTTCGGAGCCTTGCTACTCAAGGATCCACGCTGCGACACCAAGTCCTCGAAGTCCATTGAATATGCAGGAGAGAAAGAGTTAGAAAAAAAAACCTACTTTTCCAACAGCACAAAAACAAACAAACAAAGCAAAGTCGTACTAGGGTTTATCGAGCTAAGACCCCCCCGGAAGAGTGCCTCCTCGGTCAAGTCCTTCCAATCGAACTTCGGGCGATCGAGCAACGTCCGAACCATAGCTTCCTCCTCAGTGCTGAGGGTCGGGCTTTGCTTAACCTTCTTTGGCACCGAATCAACCCAAGCTGTGAGGATCCCTGATGGACCTCGACATTTGATCAAGAAATACTTATCTCTCCAATTCTTTATCGAGTCTGTACAGCTAACCAACTTCGTCTCGAACCTCGAAGCTAAATAGAACCGGTAGACGTCCTTGTGCAGCTGATGCATCCGGTACACAGTTCGGAGCATGCTCAGCCTCGGTTGAAGACTCGCCGCTTGACAGTGGAGGATGAACCCGTTTATCAGCCTCCACACATTCGGCATGTACTGAACGGGGCTGACACAGAACCACCTCAGCACTTCAGAGACGAATGGGTGCAGTGGGAGCCGAACCCCTGCCAAGAATGCATCGACCGGCCAAAAGCACATGTCGACAGGCATTGGCGAGTTGGCCCTCACCCCTGGCCCGGGGAGCATCAAGTCGAACTCCCACGGGATCTAAAAGCATACCCTAATCTTCGCCAAATCCTCCTCAGTAAGGATGGAGATCGTCTCGTCCGCTTCAGATGTCTCTCTGGCCTTGTTTTCCTCAAAGCTCTGAGCCATCCCATACATTATCCGCTCTGCCTGGTCCCCCGGAAGCTCTCGAACCCTCGACAGTCCTGTTAGGACCCCGGGCATTCTTCCGAACTCCCCATCCTCCGATCCTCCAAGATCCTCGTCTCAACGACTACCGAAGTCTGCCCTACCATGGCCTTGCCCTTGTCGATTGGGGGGACCTGACTAGAGGAGGTTTCAGGGGCAGGAAGGGGGGAGGTCTCCTTCCTCGAAGGGTCGATAGACACTTTCTAAAAGCGAAAATAAACTAAGTATGAAGTTACCTTGATTTGAAAGCTACGGTCGGAAAACACGCCGGAAGACGGTGAAAACTCGTCAGAAGCTCTCACACAGTAAAATTCTCGCTTGAGTAAAAAGCAAGAGTAATGAGCAAATGACAGTGGGGGTGGAAATTTATAGGGACTAAGGTTGGTAGCATGCCTACAAAGGCAAAAAGGCCCCCATGAGCGCAAAGGCCTGGCCCATTTGTAAAAAGATGCAAAGAAAATGCATTGACTGGTCAACCGCCCCAGGGTTCCACATGCCACGTGGCGCTCTCTCATTTGTCGACAGAGGTTTCGAGGTCGATTGCCACCGATGTCGAAACACAAGAAAATGCGTTGACTGGTCAACGGCCCCAGGGTTGCACAGGCTACGTGGCGCTCTTTCATTGGTCGACAGAGGTTCCGAAGTTGATTGCCACCGATGTCGAAATGCAAGAAAATGCGTTGACTGATCAACGGTAACGGGTTCCCACAAGCCACGTGGTGCTCTTTCATTCGTCGATAGAGGTTCCGAAGTCGATTGCCACTGATGTCGAAACGCAAGAAAATGCGTTGACTGGTCAACGGCCCCAGGGTCCCACAGGCCACGTGGCGCTCTCTCATTGGTCGACAAAGGTTCCGAAGTCGATTGCCACCGATGTCGAAACGGAAGAAAATGTTTTGACTGGTCAACGGTCTCGGGGTCCTACAAGCCACGTGGCCCTCTCTCATTCGTTGACAGAGGTTTCAAGGTCGATTGTCACCGATGTCGAAATACGAGAAAATGTTTTGACTGGTCAACGGTCCCGGGGTCCCACAGGCCACGTGGCGCTTTCTCATTCGTTGATAGAGATTGCCACCGAAGTCGAAACGCAAGAAATTGCGTTGACTGGTCAACGGTCCCGAGGTCCCAAGTGCCACGCTTCGCTCTCTCAGACTTCGGCAAGCTTTCTGAAGTCGCTCGCCACCGATGCTTAAGTACGAGAATAACCAGGGGCCCACATGCCACGTGTCGTTCCCCTGGACCTCGACAATAACCCCGAGGTCGGTTGCCACCGACCTCCAAACGGTCAAAGTTCACTACCTTCACGAACGTCAAATCACCCAGATCTTCGCTCCCCTAGCTGATGGATGATCTAGATTTTGCCACGTCATAATTGGATAATTAAAATTATATTTTATTTATTAATTCGAATTACTTATTTAAAAATTTACGAAAATGATTAAAAATACAGGAAAAATAATTTAAAATTCTAGAAAATAATTATAAATTCAGGAGAACATGTTTGAGCCCTGGATATATAATTATTGGTTAGAAAGATTAATTAGTGCTCCCGGAGAGCAAATCATTGCTTTGCAAAATTGAATAAATGGTTCGAAAAAATAATATAAAATTTGAAAAAAATCACCAATAATCCAGAAGGGCCTGAGAGCAAACTTGGACATGCTACCAGCTCAGAAAAGCACCATCACCCTTCAAACGAGATTCAAACACCCTTTAAGAACTCCGATAAAGTCCTATACGCCATTAAAACAACAAAACTACTCTCCAATGGTCGTAACACACAATCTTTGGGAGTGGGGGGCTCGTGATATGGCAAAAATTGGGGTTAGATCGGAACCGTTCAAAGTGGGCCCGAATCTCAAAGCCATAAGGGCAAGACGGTAATTTCACATACAGACGGGTCCGAATTGGGAACCGGGTCCCTCCTCTTGGACCCGTTAACCTATGAACGGATCTATTCAGTTGGAGGCGGGTTTCAACCCGTTAGGGGTCAGCTCAACAGGATTGGAGAAAATCCTGGCTCGCCCTGATTTTGAGGGGGTGGTTATAACCACCCATATCCAGACTCACCGGAAAGTAGAGATTCACTCTTATCCTGAAAAAGATCCCCATGGTGACTATAAATACCTCACTACCTCCTACTGTCACAGGTGATCACTCTTTGTGCACTTGAGCTCTTTCCCTTTACTTTTTTGGTATTGACAAGAGCATCGGAGGGTTCGTCGCCGGGATCCATCCCGGTGTTTCAAACGTTTGTGCAAGTTAGTGGAAGAACCAAGGAGTCAACTTATCAACAAGAAAGAAGTAGGATTCTGCCCGTTCGAGTTCCTACGAACCTACAAATTCTGTCTATTGTCCCCACACCAAATTCAGCGGCAACAACAACATATAGCTATTTTTGCATAGTAATCTGTGCACAGTCAAGAATTGCACACGATTACATATTTTTATCATAATCATCAGTTTTAATTGAGAAGTTTCAGATATACGAGCTGTTCTGAACATGATAAGATAGACTCGGGATATCTTCTCAATTAAACTGTAGATTTATCCCGATTATTTTGACCAGGCAATTTTTGGTAGAAAATAATAATTTCTATAAAACATATATTTTTATAGTTTTTAAATTATATGTTGGTTATTCTATACTAAGCTAGTGCTTGAATTGAATATGGATTGTATTTGTGCACAAGGGTTACTATTTTGACTTAGTGTTACTTGTCCTAACCTAGGGTTAGGAACCCTAGCATCATGGTGATCATAGCTTGGATCTTAATGAAGGTCCAATGGTGGAAACAATTAACCATGTGTTGACTTTTGAAGGAATGAGAAGTTTCCAAGAAACTTCTAGGTTGTTGTGTTGTCTTCATCTCATCCCTCCACCTTCACTCAACCCCACTCCACCCCATCCCCACCCTCCAACATTGGCCGGCCCAAATTCCCACCCCAAACCCTAGCCTCATTCTATAAAAACACCTCCATTCATCTTCTCACTTCTTCTCATATTCTTGTTTTGTTTGTTTCAAAAAAATAAAAGAGAAGGAAGGAAAGGGGGAAGTTTTCTTATGTAGTAGAAGGGAGTTATAGTGAATAAGAAGAAGTGTAGTAGAGAGTTGGCGATAGCTTCTACAAGAGCAAGGAGCAAGGAAAGGGAAGCAAGCAAAATTTACAAGGAGGAGTCTTCTTGCAACGAGATGGGTGATTCTCTAAACTCTAAAAATTAGTTTTTTTTATATGTATGTAATTTTAGCATGTGGTAGCAGCTAAGAGAATCTTTTTTATCAAGCATAAGTTATTGACATGCTAAGAAAGAAAAAAAATATATTTGGTATGGTAGAATATCTCTTTTCATGAATTTTGTTAAAGACACAAGTATAAGCATGTGAGTTTGAGAATTTCTAGCTCTCAAATGGTTGGGAATTTTGGACTCAAATTTTTAGGGCTTGTTGTGTTATATATCTAGAGATTCCATAAATTTTTTTACAATATTTGGAGGCCATTTGATATCCCAAACACTTAGCCCAATTTCGGACATAGAGCAGTCAAAAGCTGCTGACTGTGTAAGACTTGTTATGACTTTCCGAAATCATAACTCATTATTGGTTGAGTATTTTGAGCTAAAAATTTTTATTGGTACTCTTGTATGTATCTAAAACCATAGTTTCAAATTTTATAATTTTTCGAGGTTGTTTGATACCTCAAGGAATTTGTAGATTGTAACTGGTCTGGAAGTTGTAGCTGAAGCCGTATGTTTTTGGACTAAAGTTCATTTAGTCATAAATACTTGTGTATCTATGATATTGCTACGAAACTTTTGCAGTAGCTTCTGGTATGAGTCTATTTGATTATTCTCAAATTTTAGAATTTTTAGATGACAACTGATGAGGTTTCAAAAATAAATAGTGTGAAGTGAAAAAGACCCTGTTAAAGAGTAGCTGGAATTTTATGCTATGTTTGAGAAGTCACAACTCTTTGTGTAGGATGAATCTAAGTGCAAACTTTGGACACAAAGAAATGGTATAAGTTTGAATTAAGAATCCAAAATTTCATTATCTTTGGACTTATGGTTGATTTGTTATGGAATTTAAAAGTAGACCAGGTTCAGCCTAACTCAGATTGACTAGTCTGTGAAGATGTGTAGTTCTGAAATTTTGTGTTAAGAATTTGGAGGATTGGTCAACGAGAGAATTGTAGTGGAGAGTTGTAGCTTTCCAAAACATCTAGAATTATGAAATTCCAGTTTGTAGGTCGAAAGTTATGATTTTCCAAAGACTGTGGCAGATCCATTCTTAGTCAAGGCAGTGTTTGCTAGAAGAACCAATTCTTCCCTGTTTGTGCACCTCATGGAATCTTGTGTTTCTTAGGGCTTTAGTGATAGAATCTGGGGATGTGTTCAACTAGAAATTTGTAGTAGACACTCCCACGTTTCCATAGAATTCAGAATCGAGTAATTTCGATGAGTGAACAAATTCCTATGCTATTAGAGAAATTGAGCAAGTGCATGAAGAGATGTACAACTGAGAGTATATGAGATTTTTATAGTATCAAGTTGATTGAATTTGAGAAAACGGTTAACTACAGATTGGTAGTATATGGTCTTATCTTTCCAGAATGGCTGATATCAAGTAATTCTGAATTATATCTTGGAAGATATGGATGTTGCGAGTTCGGCAACCTGTTGCATTGATCGACTTCAAGCATTGTTAACTCGGGGGACTTGATTTTCATGAAAAATTTGAGGGTAGTGTCAACTAGAAGATTGCAGTAGAGTCTCCTACCCTCCTAGAAGACCCAATTTTATTAGATTCCGATGAGTGTAGCTTGAGTCGCAGCTATTACTATGTTTTGAACTATTCATGATTGGAAGACAGTTTGGGAACTTACTGCATACCGCAGAACTTACTGAATTATATCTTGGAAGATATGGATGTTGCAAGTTCGGCAACCTGTTGCATTGATCGACTTCAAGCATTGTTAACTCGGTGGACTTGATTTTCATGAAAAATTTGAGGGTAGTGTCAACTAGAAGATTGCAGTAGAGTCTCCTACCCTCCTAGAAGACCCAATTTTATTAGATTCCGATGAGTGTAGCTTGAGTCGTAGCTATTACTATGTCTTGAACTATTCATGATTGGAAGACAGTTTGGGAACTTACTGCATACCGCAGTATGACGATTTCAAGCCATTAAGTCTTAAGATGTTTAGCACTTCATTTGGGACTTACACAAGTTTACTGTGCCTAATACTCATGGTGGACATGAGTGAGTTGAGATCATAGCTATATGGTCGATTGGTAACTGGTGTGTTGATGCCCGAGTCTGTCAATGGTTGAGTATTGGAGTTTGTATATGTTACCTTCATTCACAATTTGTATGCATCTTTTGGGTGCCGATGAACTACTCGCTGAGAGTCACGGGCCGGGGTTAAGGTCGAAGACCTGTGAAGCTATTGGGAATCGGTGAATGTTGATTCACCATGATTATTTATTTATTTGACAAGTCCAGTCAGACTCAGCATCGGTTGGTATGACATCGTGTATGATTTGAGTAATAACATGTTTTCAGTAAACTACATTGTTTAAGTTTCCTTTACTGTTCGCTTATAGACCGAATTGGTGTTAGGGCTGATTCCCTATAATCTGACTCGTTCTAAGAGTTAGCACTAGGCGGTGATGACCAGTGTTGTCTCTTCCAGTCATTAGGGATACGTGCTGCTGTGTGAATCATGCACTGTTAATTCATGAAGTGTCGTGGTAAGAACGGGAGCTTCCTATCGGATAGGGGGTTTTTAGACCTTCGAGGCTGCCATGTTCTTATGTCGTGTGGACACGAACGGACCATGGGGCTGCAGTCCCATGGATCTTCGGTACCATAGATATGCAGTTGTATATCTGTAAGTTCATCACGGGCATTTTGGTATGATTTGATTTGGGGCACTAGTGGCAACAAGACACCACTGTATTTGTATTTCGCAGTAATAACTACAGGATTACCAGCCACGATTGTATCTATCACGAACAGGTTGAGTACAATAGTGGAATGTTTGCTTGGCGAGGGTTCAAATCTCTAAAGCTGGAGAACAGCTTGATCTGGAGCACATGTAGTATGGGATGCATGTGTATCCAGAGTCTTGCTAACATTAGATTAAGTGCATCCATTTCTGTACTCTGCATTATGCATTAAACTTTAGGTCATGGTATACACGAACACTAGGAAAACAGGATGCACGTTTCTTTTCCATTCAGGATGATTTGTGGGTGTGTTAGTTGGAGATCGTTGTTTCTTATCAGTATTGCGTCAGCAGAATTACTGACGTGCCCACTCAATTAGGTACTGGATGTCGGATCGCGAGTGCAGGAGAGCCAAGACCAGTAGGGTGTCCAAGTGGAGTGGCAGTGTACATGCCTACCATTCGAGCGGTGCAGAATTATCAAAGTCGCGTAGCGGAAGGCTCTAGCCAAGGGCCAAGCCCTAGGGAAGCAGATCGACCATCCAGCGGAAGATAGGCAGTAACCAGTCGATTACCAATCCGGATGACATCGGTTAGCTTCACAAAAAGAGTCTGGATGTTTCTGTAACCAGTTATAATGGGTTTATGTAATTTGTATTCCTTGTTCAAGAACAATATAGTATTGTAACTAATAATGTAATAACTCTGATGGCAATAAAAGTTTTCAATTTCCGTGTTATTTACTGTGTTGAGATGTCTTTGAAGAAAAAATTCTGGTTGTGTCACGGATGTCCGGTAACGGGAATTCAGGGCGTTACCGCACACCACTTGTTTCTATATTTTCTTTTGCCGGTCGATGTCATCTAGGGAGGGGGACGGACTATTTCATCTTTTTCAACTGCCATGAGAATGGCGGACACACTTGCTTTCAGGGAAGGAAATTTGTCGAAGCTTGGTGTTGGAGGAGGACGGCGTTGACATTTACTATCTTTCTGAAACTTCTTAGGAGCTTCCTCGGCTTTAATGTATTTGTTACTACTTTCTAGAAGCTCAGTTAAATCTTTGGGAGGCTTCTTAGCGAGGGAGGCTTTTAGTTCTTTATGGGCGATATTATGGCAGAAGGCGGCAACCGCCACTAATGAATCTAAGGAGAAGATGGACCATGCTTCGGCCATGAAGCGTTTGATGAAGTCTTTCAGCAATTCCCCTTCCTTTTGCTTCAGTTCCAACAGGGATGCACTTGTCTTTTTAGCCTTACAGCTGGTAACGAATTACGCCTTGAAGAGCTCATCGAGCTGGTCGAATGAGAATATTGACTCTGGAGTGAGGTGGAAGTACCATTCCTTTGCTGATCCTTTCAATATTGCGGGGAACATTTGACACATAAGCACATCGGTGGGGTTGTAGACTATCATGAGAGTATTGAAACTCTTAATATGGTCGATCAGGTCTGATTCTCCATCATATGATTCGAATTGAGGAGCTTGGAGATTCTTTGGAATGGGTGTGTTAAGGATGGTTTTGCTGAAAGGAAGTCAACTTGGGCGGTAGACCCTGCTGGAGTGGATCCCCTCATTTTTCATTTGTTCCAGGTGATCTTCTACCTCTTGGATATGGCGAAGGACTTGGTCGTCCTTCCCCTTGAATCCAGTCGAGTCGCTGGATTCTTCTTTGGAGGGCTGACCCTCGTCTTGGCTACCTTGGATAGCTCGGAAGATGTCAAGCTTGAACTTCTACAATTCGGCCCTAGTGATTAGGGCATCTTTCTCTTTGTCTCGCACAAGAAGCTTTCGACTCTCATGAGTTGGGCATCTTTCTACAGTGCGCCCTTTGTGAGAGGAGAAATGTCTTGATCTCTGTCTTTGAGCAGAGTTGCTTCTCCGGTTTACTTGACGTTCTCAGCGGGAGGCCTCAGTTTGGGTGCGCCTCTCGTCTAAATGGGTTCGTATATCAGTTCCTTGTTGCCTGGCGCTGATGATTTGGCAGAGATCTCTTAGACTCCCGGGACCTCTCGAGGCCATTGAATCAATGAAAGCATTATGGACTGAGATATGATCGTGCAGAGGGCGTTGTTTATGACGGCTTTGTTGGGAGCCCCCCGGTGCCTCTCCGTTGATAGCAGCTTGACTAGGGTGTTGGAGCTGTTCTTGCTGTTGAGGAGGAATTGGGTCCTCCATGGGAGGAGCTGGTTGACGGAGATAGTTGGTTCGCCGTATTAAAGTTGCAGCTCTGCCCTTTAGTCTTGGTGACATTGCGGTAATCTGATCTGTATAGTTTCCCGTGGACAGCGCCAATCAGTCGCTGCTTATTTTGGTGTGGGAGAAAACATATAATGACTTTATATTTGAAGGAAATTACTAAAGATCTGACCCATGATCGTTGTCGTAAAAAGTAGTTGGAGCTCCAGTGAGTTGATCTGGATCGTTGATAGATCATCGTGATCTGAATCCGACGATTGCCAACGCGGTTGATGGACTTGCAAAAAACCTGAAACGCCGGGGGTGGCCCCGGTGACAGATCCTCCGAAGCTCAAGTTAGAACCGGAGAAAGAAATTATTCATTAACTTCTAACTGGCGGGGGGGGGGGGGGGGGGGGGGGAGGTATTTATAGGTCTGAGAACAGTTTAGGAGATTTGAGATGAATCCGTAAGATTAATATGAATTCTTTATCTCTTGTTGATTCTCCCCCTTAAGATGTAAGACTCTTTTAACTGGAGATAAGAGATTTGACTCACAACCCTCATGAACTGGGGGTCTCTCCTAGGTGGCCTACCTAATCTATCACTTATAATGATTTTAATAGCGGCTCATGTCCTCTAGAGGAGTCTGCAGAAGGCCTGGACCTATTAAAAATACCCATTATGACCAATCTACCGGTAGAAACTATAAAATTTATATTGAAATTGTACGACCCTGATTTGTTGTGATTTTTACCATTATCAATTATAGTCAAGAAAAAAAAAACAAACAAACGAAATAAGAGAAAAAGAAAACCAAAGTGACAGACTTACAGAGTGGCAGAAATTGCTCTTTTGTAAACCTTCATTGATATAGATATGATCACTGGGTGCGAGCAAGATCACTGGGTGCGAGCCTTGCTGTTGACATGGGTTAAATAGTTCGTACAGCGTAAATCTGGTGTCTTCTTCTCTAGGTTTATTTTTATTTTATTTTTCTGTTAATTTATTCTACTACGTTGTTAAATACTTCACATGTGGTATAAGAGCAGAAGGCTTTATTTAGATCTATCAAGAAATTTTTGTTTGAGTGGGAGAAATGGAACAAGAAAAACTTTAGAATGGATCTAATAACTAGATCCAAAAATTTACTGACAGAAATTCCAGCGGTGGAGGATACAGGTAGAGGAACTGTCCGTATTAGAGGAGATTAGTACCTTCTGCTCTGGTAAGAAACCAAATGCGGTGAAGAAAGAGGTTTGGAAGATATTGGATAGAAAGGTATTAACTATGATGAGAAAGAACCTCAACTCCCAGGTTGCTTCACCATATCCAAAGAGACCACGACTTCTGGAGCCATGACAACTCTAGAAGAAGGATGGAGAGGAGAAGCAATAGTCAAAGAATGAAGAGGCTAATGTGGTGAGTATAAATGACAGGTTATATGGTGACTCACGTTTATTTGCAGTAGATGTTAGAATCATGATTTCTAGATTTTTGACATTTCTAGATTTCTAGTTATAAGCAGTACTTAAATGATTATTTTTGGAGATTTGGGCATGTTATATAGTAGTAGTTAATGGTGAATAATGTAAAATATTAGTAGGTACAAGTTTGTTGAAATCTACTGCTGGAGGAATTTTAAGTTTCTAGGAAGCAAGCCATATTCTTTGTGTTGGGATGAGGGGTCTACAAAGACACCGATGGTAGTGCAGTTGAACTGATTAGAGTAATGAAGAATTCGAAGTAAATGAGACGAGTCAATGAACACCTAAGCAAATAGATCCACCAATTCAATACAAAAATGAAGATGATTTATCTTGTTTAGCTTTCGCTTAATCCGGACGAAAAATATTATGAGATATAATATTCAACTAGAAGAGATTACAAGGAGTTAATTATTTACTCAGTACAAGGAATTAAACTCACTCTCCAAAAACTATCTCTCTCTCTCTCAAGCCTCTCTTTGCAACGAAGAAACTATCAAAGAAGTACTTCTGGATCTCTAGCTCTCATATTGGAGAAGATTACAATATATAGAAGAAGAATAGAGAGAACACTAGGTTAATCTTAATTCGCAGTCGTCCGATATAACATAAAGAAGAAGTAACTGAACAGGAGTTGTACGATCTGACTTGGAGTCAAAGATTGGGCTGAAACGACATAACCAATCGTGGTCAAAAAACAACACAGAGCCACGCACGGTTGACCGTCCAACAAGACCGGTTGACTAACCTCCTCTTGACCAAAACCCTATACAATTGCGGTCAGGTGTGCGGTCGGGGGTGCGATCGACCGTCCCCCTTGACAATCGATTGTCACTTTTCCTGGCTGCAGATGTTGTTGTTTTCTCTTATACTCTCTTCAACGTTTTTACCTCCGTGCTTCATCGTACCTTCTTCTAATCTGAACCACGAGTATACAATACTGTAGTAGGGTAAAAATGGCCTGGGGCCCAACCAGGGCCCAATACAACTCTCACTCAAGAAAGGTAAAAATAGCAATCTAGTTCGGCTTCGAACCATTGCAGGATCGGTGCCGACCCCCAAGTTCTCCCCCACAGACCTGGCCCCCTCGTCTCCGACGAAGTCTCAGTGGCCATCGGCATCCGATCCGTGACTGCCCCATGGGCCGTCCCCCCTTTCTGGCGAAGCAGGAGGAGGACCTGACGCAGCCTAGGCCCTCCGTTTCTCCCGGAAGCACAGGAGACCTACGATCAGCTATGTCAGCTCCAAATACCACCAAGGGTTTTGCCACGTCAGCCCTATACCGCCCCTGGTATTGCCACGTCTGCCCTAAACCCCCTGGGCCCTTTGCCACGTCAGGCCCATGGGCTTTCGGGTCCAGACCCGGCCCCCAAGCGGATCCAAACCCGGTTGGAATTCTCTATAAATACTAGACCCTCACCCACCTTTTCAGGTAATCAATCTTTTTCCACTTAAATTCACCTAGTTATTGCTACTCTCTCACAGAGACTGACTAGATCGTCGGAGGGTCCGCCACCGGGACAAACCCCGGTGTTTCAGGACTGTCTGCAGGTACACAAGACCTCGGATCCGAATCCTCTGATCCGAGCCCAGATCTCCGAATCACCCCGAGGTCGCCACAGGTTCCGCCCGGTCAGCCAAGGGTCGTCAGACGAGCAGCATTCTCCTTCAAATACAAATTGAGTCCGAACTCACACCTGGTGCATCCACACGTCTCCCAGAAATAAACCGCATCAGGTTGGCGCCGTCTGTGGGAACACTGCTTCAGAAGCCAACCCGAGCCCGACCATCGAGCGACCTCGACAGCCGAACTCTCATGACCTCCAAGGGCAGGGGAGAGGCCGCTTCCAACCCGGCCCCGAACCGTCCAACACCGCTGCCCGAGGGACGGAGACCAGCGCTCAGCCGCGTCGGAAGGCAACCTTCAGACCGACAGAGCAAGGTCGGGGGAGCCCCCGTCACTCACAAGGGATCCCAGGACTTTCAAGAAGAAATTCCTAAAGCTCTCCGACGGACCTCCAGGGAGGAAGGCCCACAAGATCGGCGAGGTACTGGGAACCGGAGACTCTCACCTCCGAACCCTACTCCGAACCGCATCCAGGGTCGGGATCCTGAGTCCGAGGGAGCCATGGGTACGCCATTCACCCTGCACTATATCCACGGGGGGCCCATGGGAGGAGAATCCGATACCTCCCGAAAAGCCTTTATCCGAGAGGCGAATGCTGTCCAAAACAGCCCCTCCCCCAAGCAACAACCGCTGCCGATCTCCTTCTCAGGAGAGGACCTCGAGGAAGTTCACCTACCCTACTGCGATACCCTCGTCGTTAGCCTCCGCATAGCTAATTGTGAGGTTCGCCGAATCCTCGTCGACAACGGCAGCTCGGTAAATATTCTTTTTCACAAAGCCTTCGAAAGTCTTAAATTATCCAAAGGGAAGCTCAAACCAGCCGGATACACGTTGCTTGAATTCTCCGGCATCCCAACCGTAATAAAGGGGATTATTACCCTCGACGTCACCGCCGGATCGGCTCCTGTCAAGAGGACCGAATCCCTGGATTTCATGATCATCGACGTCAGGGCGGCTTACAATGCCATTCTTGGCCGACCCGGACTAAACTCCTTCCAAGCGATACCTTCGGCCTACCACCTGAAGCTTAAAGTCCCCACCCCCCAAGGGGTCGGCATCGTCCGAGGTAGCCACGAAGCAGCACGATCGTGCTACATAACCGTCGTCGGAGGGGGTGTATTCCCCCTCGACGCCGTTGAACTCGAACCCGAGAGAGACGGCCCAGCTCCCGAGCCGGTTGACAAATTAGAAGAGGTCCTGTTCGATGCCAAGGATGAGTCGAAATGGTTCCGGGTGAGCCGCTCACTCTCCGAGGACTTGAAGTCAGGCATCATCGCCTGCATCCGTCGCAACGTCGATCTCTTCGCTTGGAAACCCTCCGACATGCCCGGGATCTCCGAAGACTTGATTATGCATCGACTAAGCGTCATCCCGAACTCTAAGCCGGTCATCCAAAAGAGGCGCAAAGTCGCCCCGGAGAGGCAACAAATTGTAAAGACAGAAGTGGACAAACTCTTGTCCGCTCGATTCATCCAGGAAGTCAGCTACCCCGAGTGGCTGGCTAATGTCGTCATGGTGAAGAAGGCAACAGGGGGTTGGCGGATCTGCATCGACTTCACGGACCTTAACAAAGCATGTCCTAGAGATCCTTTCCCCCTCCCCCGCATCGACGCTCTAATCGACGCAACCTCGGGGCATGAGCTACTGTCCTTCATGGACGCATTCTCGTGGTACAATCAGATCCGGATGTTTCCACCAGACATCTCCAAGACCTCGTTCGTCACCGACCAGGGTCTTTATTGTTACCGTGTTATGCCCTTCGGGCTGAAAAACGCTGGAGCCACGTACCAGCGACTCGTCAACAGAGTCTTCAAAGACCTGATCGGCCGCAATGTGGAAGTGTACGTCGACGACATGCTTGTCAAAAGCCGGGCTGGGCCGGATCACGTCGCCGACCTCGAGGAAGCCTTCGGTGTCCTCCGACGCCACAACATGAGACTCAACCCGGCCAAATGCGCCTTCGGCGTCTCCACGGGGAAGTTCCTGGGGTTCATCGTCAGCCAACGCGGCATTGAAGCAAACCCCGAGAAAATCCAAGCCATTATTGACATGTCCCCGCCCCGGAATGTCAAGGAGGTTCAAAGGCTCACACATCGATTAGCGGCAATCGGCCGTTTTCTCTCCAAATCAAGAGAGAAGTCTCTCTCCTTTTTCAAGGCCTTGCGCGGAAAAGGGGGCTTCGAGTGGGGTACCCCTCAACAAGTAGCCTTCGAACAGCTAAAGCAATACCTCGCCAACCCACCTCTCCTCAGCAAGCCCGAGCCGGGCGAGCCGCTGTGGCTCTACCTGTCCGCCTCGGACAACACTCTCAGCGCCGTCCTCGTCCGAGAGGAGGAAGGGGTTCAAAAGCGACTGTATTATGTGAGCAAAGTGCTCCTCCCCGCAGAGACGAGATACGCAAAGATAGAGAAGGTGGCCTATGCACTGGTCATGGCAGCCCGGAAGCTTCGCCCTTACTTCCAAGCCCACTCCGTCCAAGTACTGACTGACCAACCACTAAAGACTGTCCTTCACAAGCCCGAAAACTCCGGCCGCTTAGTCAAGTGGTCAATCGAGCTGAGCCAGTTCGACATCAGCTATCAGCCAAGGGCGGCCATTAAAGGACAGGCTCTCGCCGAATTCATAACGGAGTGCACCATCTCCGAGCAGCCTGGCCTCGAAGGATTGGATCCGACTTGGGAGGTCTTCGTCGACGGCTCGTCATGCGAAACAGGAAGTGGGGAGGGCATCATCCTTCGTGGCCCCGACCAATTCCTACTTCAATACTCCCTCCGCCTCAACTTTCCAGCCTCCAACAACGAGGCAGAATACGAGGCCATGATCGCCGGATTGACCCTCGCCAGCCGAGCCGGAGCCAAGCAAATCCGGGCCTTTAGTGATTCTCAACTCGTGGTCAATCAGATCACCGGAGAATACGAAGCCCGCGATGAACGCATGATGAGATATTTAACGGCAGTCAAGCGACTCCTGGCGTCCTTCAACTACGCCGCGGTTATCAGAATCCCCAGGGAACAAAACGCTCAAGCAGACGCGTTATCCAAACTTGCCTCTTCCTCCTTCGAGGGCCTCGATCAGACGGTGCTCATAGAAGTCCTCCTGAAACCAAGTATCAGTGACCCGGAGCCGGAAGCGATGTGTGTGCAAAATGGGACCAACCCGGACGACTGGACCACTCCCATCAGAAGGTTCTTAATCAATGCCGAGTTTCCTGAAGACCGAGCCGAGGCCAGAGGAGTCAGAGTCCGAGCTGAAAGGTTTGTCATGATCGATGACATCCTCTTCAAATGCTCATACACCTTGGCCGACGGCAAACCTTACCTCCGCTGCCTCACCAGCGACGAGGCCAGCTACGCCCTCAGAGACCTGCACGAGGAGATCGGCGGATGCCACATGGGGAGCAGGACGCTTGCTCGGAAGGCCCTGAATCAGGGGTACTATTGGCCAACCATGCTCCAAGACTCGCTAGACTTGGTCAAGAGGTGCGGCCCCTGCCAAAGATTCTCCCCTATCAAAAGGCTTCCTCAAGCCAATCTCCGATCCCTGGCAAGCCCTACGCCCTTCGCTATGTGGGGTATGGACCTTGTGGGGCCCTTCCCCCTAGTAGTGGGACAAAAGAAATTCCTGATCGTCGCCATCGACTACTTCACCAAGTGGATCGAAGCCGAACCACTGTCCAGCATCACCGAACGCCAAGTACAACAGTTCTTTTGGAAGAACATCATCTGTCGGTTCGGAATCCCTCGAGTCCTCGTCACTGACAACGGAACCCAATTCCAAGTCAAAACTTCCAAACCTTCTGCGCAGACATCGGCATCCAGCAACGTTTCTCCGCCATTTGCCACCCTCAGTCCAACGGCCAAGCGGAGAACGCGAACAGGCAAATCCTCGACGGCCTCAAAAAGTGCCTCGACAGTTCCCCCAAAGGGCTGTGGGTCGAGGAATTGCCCAGCGTACTATGGGCGCACCGAACCACCCAGAGGATCCCCACGGGGGAAACACCATTCAGTCTGACCTATGGGACTGAGGCAGTCATCCCCGTCGAGGTCGGATTACCTTCTCCCCGGATCATAGCCTTCGATGAGGCTGACAATGCGTCCGGCCTGAGGGCCAACCTGGACCTCGTCGCCGAGGTAAGAGAGAAGTCTTCAATTCGAAGGAGCATCTACCAGCAACGGATCGAGAAGTTTTACAACAAGAAGGTCCGCCCCACAAACATCAGGGCAGGGGACTTGGTGTTACGTAAGCTATCTGTCTCCGATCCAACCAAGAAGAGGAAATTGGCTCCCAACTGGGAAGGACCATACCGTGTAGTCGAGGCTGTCCGCCCTGGTACATACCGACTGGCGGATATGGACGACCGACCCATCAGCCGACCCTGGAACGCCGAGCACCTGATGAAATTCCTGGAAGAGCAAGCCTAGGTCCCAGCCCAACTATAGTAAAGTAAAACTGATGTAAGCTTTCATATGTAAAGGGCCACTTCAAGGGCCCTCCCTATCTGGTATATAAGAAGTCTCTTTTTGTCAAAACCCAAATTCCTCGGCAAACTCTGACCGGGTACCGAACAAGGGATCGGCACCCAGGTTCACGCTCCGGTATCGACCCCAAGAGCCCCAGTCGGGTCGACCCAGCTCCGGGCCAGGGAGTCTTCCTGTTGCCCCACGGTGATCCCTCACGAATCCGCGGAGCCAGACCTCGCCTCCACCGCCCTTCACCACACCGACTGACCAGAGCAAAGAAGGAAAAGATTTCTTTATTTCATATTCTTTTATTTTATTCGGGGAAAACAAACAACGACCGTTACAAGACCACTCCACTCATCTCAAACTAAAGGAAATCGCCGCCTTAGGGCTCCTCGGATCCAGCGAGGGGCGGGATCACTCCGACCGAACGACTTGGAGCTCTCTCTTCATCATGACGGTCCTTCGGTTCTACCACAGTCGACACACCGACCACAGAGCTCTGGGCGTCAACGGATCGCATACGCTCCATCAAAAGCATCGCAGAGGGAACCCCCTCTGCTCGCCTACCCCCCGAGGAAGATAGCGGGACACCCAACATCATCCTATAACAGTGTATCTCCATCTCATTCTCCACTATCACATCACGAAGTAGCTTTTCAGAGGAGGGCCTCTGTACCGAGGAACTAGACATAGTATATCCGAGACCGGCGCCCCCGAGCTCCCGATCCGCAATCGCCCTCCTCAGCCGGCTTGCCTCCTCACTAAGGGCCTCAGACTTATTCCTGTAGTAATTGAAAGCCGCATCGGTATCACGGGCCCCCTTTCGGTACCAAACCAAAGTGGCCTCCAGGGCCTCAACCTTGCTCCGAAGCCACGCCACGTCAGAACGACGGGGGTCCGCCTCAGGAGGGGGAGCCATAACCTACAAGAGAACCAGCCCACTCAAAACGCATAAGCAAGGAGGTTCGGAAGTATTCAAGGTCAAAACACTTGGCCAGCCAAAAAACCCCTTTTTTATAAATTTAGTTTCTCTATACAAAAAATGCGGTGGCCAGTCCGCGGAAGGCAAATACAATCGAGAGAAGGAAAAGGAAGGACAAAAAATTATACAGCTAGTTTTCCCACCTCAGTGTCGGTCGGGTTCACGGGGGGGGGTCGGCAGCCTGGTCACCATCGGGCTCTTGTTCGCCAGGGGTCTTCGGTGTCCCCTCAATCTCCATATCAAACTCAAAGTTGGACAGGTCGATAGTAGGATAGAAGTGCCTCACATGACTGAGGGCCTTTGCATAACAGTTGTCCTGGGCCTTGATCACCAGGAGCTGACACGACTCCGTCACCTCATCCTTCTCCTTCGCCGACCTCTTCTCCTGAGCCGCCATCGTCTTCACCCATTCCTCCTTTTCCTTGTCGAAGGCCGCCTTCATTTCCGTCTCCCTCCCATGAGAGCCTTCGAGCTCTACCTTCAACTCCTTCACCTCCTGCTCGGCCTTGTCAGCCCGATCTCGCTCTCGCTGCAAAGCCGCCTCATAAAGGCCTCTCACGTGGGCCCCCTGCACGGTCGCCTGCAATATCCCAACAATACTAAGAAACCTGTCTTAAATGACATGATCTTAGAGCAAATGGGTTCGGTTGATTTACCAGCACATTGGCCTGCGCAAGACGCACGTACGCCTCGTCCAGGGTCTGGGCCTTCATATCCGAACGGTCCCGATTGGTCGCCAGCTTATCGGCAACCTCCACGGCCTGGCGCCCTCGGACCAGGCAATCACCCTCTCGGATCGACCAATTCGGCACCCACGGTCGCCGAAGTCTCTCCTCTATCCCGGTATCCACCAGGGGACCCTTCCCCTTATCAAGGTCAGTAGCCCTGCCCTGATCCGAGCCTCCCTGAACCACCGCGTCCCCGCCTGTCTCCGAGCGAGTCTTTTTGGCCCTCGGCTGAATTGGGGCCTCGGAGACCACCTGGGACAATTCGGTCGTCTTCACCGCGTCCCCCTTCTTCTCGACCTTCTTCTTCTTCATGGCGAGCCTCAGCGCCCTAATCGATTCTTCATCCATATCTGTGAAAATATCCATTAAGAACAATGAGCAAGAAAGTACAAGACGATCGAGAGAAAAGAAACAACCACATACTAGAAAGAACGGCCGGGCTCAGTCCAACTCTCGCTAGGTGGGCCTCTGTCACCTTCGCCCAATTGATGCTGTACGACAGACGGAGGCGCTCAACAAACCTCCACTCCTCAGCCGTCAGGTCCCCCGGCCTCAGCGTTTCATAGCTCGGCTTAGAATGGTTCCACTGCGTGGGAATATCCCAAGGATCCTCACTCCGAATCACCAAATATTTCTTCTTCCAAAACTTGATAGAATCCGGGTGACCGTGGACTACCTTCCCCTTACCACGAAGCGAAATATAGTACACTCCCTCTGACGATGAGCCGATCATCAACATCGCTCGGAACACATTCAGCCGCAGGGGCACCTTCTGCTCTTCACACATCAGCACGAAGCAGACGATCTGCTTCCAGGAGTTCGGCCCAAACTGCATCGGCGCCAAAGACGCCCAATTCAGCACCTCCCGAACGAATGGGTGGATCGGCAGCCTCAGTTCGGAGATAAAGGCGTCCACAGGGAAGACGCAATACCTATCCGGCAGGGGGTCGGTCGGCCGAAGAGTAGAGTTCGGCAGCAGAAGCTCATAGTTGGACCCAATGTAGTATGCCAACTGCAGAGCCCCTAAATCACCTACCTCCAGAACTGTCGGGTGTGCGTCCACCTTCACCCTCTTTCGGCTCGGCGACGATGGCGGGACCACAGAGAGCTCCTTATCGGAGAGATCGTCGGGATAGGCAACGGAAGGGTTTGGATTGTACAGACGATCCTATCGTCAGATCACCGTAAACGGGTACCTGACTCGAGCCGCCGATCCCCGACTCCTTCTTCTTCTTCGGGGCCCTCTTCTTCTTCTTGGCTCGCTCCGGCGAGGGTGTAGACAATCGAGCCAGACCGGTCGGATTCCGAGGCCCTTCGGCGGCATCCCCTTCAAAACCGCCCCCCTCTTCGGAAGCCAACCTTGGGGTCCGGACTTCTTCTGAACTACCACCCTCCTCCTCGGAGTCGCTACTGTCCACCACGAAATGCCTCCGAGATCGCAACGGCTTCACTTCACGTACCATCTCCTCCTCGCTTACCGTCTCCTCCCACGAGGTCGATTTGAAGACAGGCTTCACCCCCCCCCCCCAGACGTCGACGCCGACGAGCCAGACTGAGCCCTATCCATCTGTGTCTAAGCTAAAAACGGACTTACCGGTTAACCCGAGATCGCTTCGGAAGAACGGGCCTACTACAGGAAAATGAAGAGACGAACACTGAAGAGTTGGAGGATTTTGGGAAGAGTAAGGAGCAAGAAAAAAGTGGGCGATGAAAGGAGAGGGGAGAACATTTATAGGGGATAGAAATGACTCCTCGATTTCCGCAGTTACTATTCACCGATTGACGTGCAACTGCCACCTAGAGAATCACGCCACGACCTCGAAACGTGCGCTGCTGACGTCACCCAGCGCCAGGCTGGCAACCCTGTGCAGGGGTCGGTTCGGATGGAGGAATCGGGGGGGGGGGGGGGGGGGCAATGCTTTACTTAAGATTTAAGGCTCCAGGGTTCGGTTGGCTCACCTCTCACCCACGAACAGCCGGGGGCTTACAGCTTCGGCAGCCGAAACCCCAGAACTATGCAAGGGTGGCAGGAAAGCCACCGTCGTCTGGAACCCTATCGGAAAGCAAACCGACTCCCATATCCGAGGCTCTTCAGCCTCAGGCCCAGAATGCGGGGAGCACCACTCCCCGACCGGATCTCCCTCGGGCCAGACAACCGTGTAAAGGCCATATGAACCGAAAGGGATCCGGACGACAGAGTCGCCACCAATCCGGATCGGGGAATAAAATTTTTGAGAAAGAGACGTCCGCCGAAGCTGACACCTCTGGCGACCAATGGACCACCCTTGTTGTGATCAAATCCCCAGAGGGGAATTAGGTATTTATAAACCTCCACCGTTGTCCTGCCACTATGGCGTGGAAAAAGCCAAGCGACGGAAGCCCATGCGCCATGCTTTTATCAGGTGGCACCATTTAATGCCCCTAGGGAATTGGAACACCTGCACAGATCTCAGAGCACCTTCTAAAAGCACCGCAAAGGCAACAGACCACCCCGCTCAAACCCTCTGAAACAACGGCTCGCCATCACCCTTACCGACCCATAATCCCTCGCTAGCTCGAGGTCCGGTCTGGCACCTGGGTACTCTTCTTCGGAAGATCCACCGGCTCGCCATCACCCTTACCGACCCATAATCCCTCCTCACCTCGAGGTTCAGTCTGGCACCAGGGTACTCTTCTCAGGAAGAAACAACGGCTCGCCTTCACCCTTACCGACCCATAATCCCTCCTCATCTCGAGGTTCGGTCTGGCACCAGGGTACTCTTCTCAGGAAGAAACAACGGCTCGCCATCACCCTCACCGACTCATAATCCCTCGCCAGCTCGAGGTCCGGTCTGGCACCTGGGTACTCTTCTTCGGAAGATCCACCGGCTCGCCACCACCCTTACCAACCCATAATCTCTCCTCATCTCGAGGTTCGGTCTGGCACCAGGGTACTCTTCTCAGGAAGAAGCAACGGCTCGCCATCACCCTTACCAACCCATAATCCCTCCTCATCTCGAGGTTCGGTCTAGCACCAGAGTACTCTTCTCCGGAAGATTCAACGATTCGCCATCCCATTTTCATGACTATGAACACTCCTCCCCGGCTAGCTCCCGCTCCCACGCAGGAGTGGGGGGCTTGTGTAGCAGGGTAAAAATGGCCTGGGGCCCAACCAGGGCCCAATACAACTCTCACTCAAGAAAGATAAAAATAGCAATCTAGTTCGGCTTCGAACCATTGCAGGATCGGCGCTGACCCCCAAGTTCGCCCCCACAGACCTGGCCCCCTCGTCTCCGACGAAGTCTCAGTGGCCATCGGCATCCGATCCGTGACTGCCCCATGGGCCGTCCCCCCTTTCTGGCGAAGCAGGAGGAGGACCTGACGCAGCCTAGGCCCTCCGTTTCTCCCGGAAGCACAGGAGACCTACGATCAGCTATGTCAGCTCCAAATACCACCAAGGGTTTTGCCACGTCAGCCCTATACCGCCCCTGGTATTGCCACATCTGCCCTAAACCCCCTGGGCCCTCTGCCACGTCAAGTCCATGGGCTTTCGGGTCCAGACCCGGCCCCCAAGCGGATCCAAACCCGGTTGGGATTCTCTATAAATACTAGACCCTCACCCACCTTTTCAGGTAATCAATCTTTTTCCACTTAAATTCACCTAGTTATTGCTACTCTCTCACAGAGACTGACTAGATCGTCGGAGGGTCCGCCACCAGGACAAACCCCGGTGTTTCAGGACCGTCTGCAGGTACACAAGACCTCGGATCCGAATCCTCTGATCCGAGCCCAGATCTCCGAATCACCCCGAGGTCGCCACAGGTTCCGCCCGGTCAGCCAAGGGTCGTCAGACGAGCAGCATTCTCCTTCAAATACAAATTGAGTCCGAACTCACACCTGGTGCATCCACACGTCTCCCAGAAATAAACCGCATCAAATACATAATTCTAACACTTTGTTAGTTGGATTGGACCTATTGGGGCCCAACCATTTCCTTTTCCTAAATAAAAGGCTAGCCAAATCCCTTACGAAAATTTTGCTAAGACTGTTGGGTTTATATGTCTTGCATACTCAATCCGAAGTGAAGAGAATACGGTATTGCAAGAGAGGAATCGAAGTGACGAGTGGATCGAAGAAGAGAAACAACAGAAGCAAAGGAATAGAGCAAGGAACATTCGACTGTCACCCCCTCGAGTCTGCGCAGTCGACCGCGTATCGAGACAGTCGACTGCACTCTGGTTCAACGGTTAATATTAGTGTTCGGGTTGCGGGTCTTGTGGGATTCAATTGGAACAGACTTCTTTGCCAAGTTAGATCGTATGACTCTCCTTGTATGGTTATCTTCTCAGGAAACATCGAATGGTTAATGAACAAACTAGGGTTTCTCTAGATCTTTTTATAATCAATATAAACGGCTCAACGAACGATATGATTCTATTGAGTGCTGAATAGAAGAAGAGGATCTAAGAGGTGAGAGATTCTCCATTGTAAACAGCAAGTAGTTCTAGTTAGACTTGAGAGAGTGTCATGGTGAGAGTTGTAACTCTTATATCTACTCTAGTAAAATAACATCTCGGTTTCTTCTCTCTCGGATTAAGGGCGAAAGCCTCAACAAGAAAAAATTATGTGTGCTTTTGTGTGATTCGTGTGATCTAATATTTGCTTGGTGCTTTGTATTGATTGCATCGCATAACTCAACAATATTCCGGCGCATCTGTAGGCGATAATCCTAACAAAAACTACATATGGGGAAGTCTCTCAATCAAAATGGTTCTTGATACTTTCTTATTAGGAAGTTGACATCCTCGACGCAATGAAGCGGGTACCATTGGATCTATTAGGAATAGATCCAAACCTTTTAAGCACTTGTCTCTCTCCATATGTAGAGTTGAAGGCTAGAGTTCTCATACTCTTGGATGTTATACTAGACATACAAGTCCATACTCGATCTAGAGAAGAAGAATCCCAATTATTCCTCCTCCCATACTTCCATTATAGCTCCTTCCCAACCACCAATCCTACCCGGGCTCGAGGTTCTAAAGGCGTGACTAGAGTGTGATATCCGATGATACAAGAAGGAGGTTAGGTAAAAGCAACATACTTTTATAGGAGTCACCACCATACGAAGACTTGTACGTGAGAATGAGCTATGCATTTCTCTTTTGCTTTCTATCAATATAAGACAACTTATCAGGTAGTACATGTTAGGTTGTTGTTTACTTAACTGATTACATCATGTTTTAGATCTAGACTTGTGTATGACGTTATCATATTTATTATGATCTAATTGATGATTTAGTTATTCTTGTTGGTATACTAGCCGCCCAATATTCCTGAATTAAGGAAGAATCTCTTTGACAGGGATCTGTACTTTGTTGTTTTTAGTGATGGATATTGGAAGATAATGAAAGTCTTTGATATTCGGAAGGATAAATGATACACCATATACATTTTCATGTTCTAACCACTTTGTTTTGTTAGTTGCTGCAGAGGATCAGATTACTACACGTTGGCATCGCAGACTACACTTGACTAAGAAAGTTAATGAAGAAGTGCACTCCAGAAATTTGATTCCAGAATTAAAAAACACTTGATTTCATATTTTCATGTTTAGTGGGACTTGGGGTAGTTTTGAAAGCTAAAGAAAATTAGCAAACTGATAGACGAGGACAAAATGAAGGCAAATAAAATTGAAGTCGACACATTTAGATATTTGGGGATCGGCTTAGGTAAAATTTATCAACGGTAAATCTTATTTGTTTCTTTTATTGATAACGCTATTAGGAACGCATGGGTTTATACCATTATAGAAAAATCTGGCGTGTTTGATTTTTTCAATGGAAATCCCATGTAGAAAATGAGACAAAAATTAAGATCAAATACATCAAATTAGATGATAGTGGTGTTGCTGCTAATTTTGGTGTAGAAGCAATCATATTTTGAGTTCTTTTATAAAAAGAGAAAGCACTCATCTGAACCGTCGATTAGGATCTGAATCTGGATAGGTGGAAATGCTTGGATCTTGATCTTGATAGTTGGAATCTCCTAGATCAAGATTTGGACGACTCAGATCGCTTGAGAATCTTGCAAAAAGTCTCAAAGCAGAGGTGACTACGGGGTTAAGACCTTTTAACGCTTAAGTCAGTAACCAAGAATAACGATTATGATTTTTTAGTGGAGAAATATTGATTAACTTTAACTGATGGAGGAAGAAAGGTATTTATAGGCTAGGAATCAATTACAGAAAATAGACCTAAAAATGTATAATTTCATATTCAGTTGGAGATTCTCATAGTGAAGGAATGGAATTAGCAACTAATCTCTGCTTTTAGGGGAATGGACTGACAACTGTAATTAGCTAGAAATCCTCTTCTCCTTGGGTTAAGAAAAATCATTGTGGATCTAGTTGAGCTGACTGGCATGAAGACGAACCATGTTTTTCAAATAGGTCTGTCATTGTTGTGAAATTACCGCACTGCCCTTGGAAGCTTTGACATGCGTGCTGGGATTGTGTGGCTCTAACTTTTACCCATATTATAAGCCCCCTACTCCTGAAGGTTCGGTATCGCAGCCTTTGAGAAGTAGTTTGTTCTGTCCCAGGTAATCAGGAGAGCATGTATGATCTTTGGGGACGCCTACAGTATTGTTAGGAGCTTCGAATGGCAGTAACTATTTTCTTGAATCTTTAATAAAGTTTTTTTAAAATTTATTATTATTTTTTATAATTTTAATTAACTTTCCCAAATTTATAATTATTTTTTTAGATTTTTGATTAAATTTCCTAACATTATAATTATTTTTCCAAAATTTTATTTCATAAATAGAAAGGGGAACAAATCTTGAGGCGAACAAATGATTGGTCAGGGGATAGAGAATTTTGAGGCAATCAAGAGGTCAGATCAGGCGAGTGCTAATTTTGGTGTAATCGATTTGTCGAATCAGAAGAGAGCGACTATTGAGACAATCAAGTAGTCAGATCTGGTCAAAGCATCTACCTCCTCGGACGACAAAAGTGGCACCGAGGAGCTTGGGAGCAAATCTTGAGGTAAACGGATGATCAAATGAATGGAGAGCGAATTTTGAGGCATTCGAGTAGTTGGATCAGGCAGGCATATATTTTGAGGCAATCGAGTGGTCGGATCAGGTGAGCGTGATTTTGGGACAATTGGACGGCTGGATGTGGTCAAAAGCATCGATCTTGGAATACAAAAGTGGACCGAGGATGTAACACCCCGAATTCCAAATAAGCCTGAATTCAAAGTTCCACAGGATCTTTACACTTCACTTCGTACAATTTTGCAAGGAATTTGAAACTTTTATTACAACAAAGTCTTTTACATCAACACACAGCGGAAAGTAAATAAAATACAATAATGATAAATGTACAATTATAACAACTTTAGCATTTATGTCACGCCTCGCTTCCCAAACAGAAATACGGAATACGGATACGTGACTAAGCCCAGCGAATGATTTTCATCATTCATAAGCTGTCAGGATCTTTACAACATTTCACAGGAATAATCAAAGTAAGAAGCAAGAGAAGTCAACCACACATGCATAAATAAATCAATATGCCAACAGGATTACTTGAAACAAAATATATTAATCTTCAATAAATCAGATCTGAACAAGTCAATAATCCTGGGTCACATTGCCCAATACAAAAATAATCCAAGTAATAGATACAATATTCAAATAAGTAGCATGAAATAATAATAATAGCAAAACTCTAGCATCTAGTATCTCAGATCACCTACTCCATCGGGCAGCTGATCTCCATGATCTGCGATTTAATAAATTGTAGGAATATGAAAAGAAAATAAAACTCCCGTCAATGCAAGTTATGGGCCGCTTGTAGTGCAGACACACGTACAGGGAAAAAATAACAAATAGTATGGAATAGACATGGCAACAAAATAAAATAACTAACATGAATCATGAACATAGTCAAGTAATAACAGGTGTATATAATATATAACAGGTAACAGGTATCATGCAAACAGGTGTAACATGTAACATGTATCAAGTAGCATGTACAAGGTAATCATGTATCAGGTAAACATGTAATTAGGTAAACATATAATCAGGTATACAGGTAGCATGTAACAGGTAAGCATGTAACAGGTATCATGTATGTCAAGTTATGTCATGTCATGACTTGTATTTATTACTATCTAGGTAGCACTTCATGCGTCCCAAACTTTTACCACATGGTTGCTACATTCAAACAAGTTTGCGTTTAGATTTCATAGTGGAGTCCATAGGGTCGTGTACTCAGATATCAAGTAAACAGGCACAGGTACATGTACAGGTATCATGTAACAGGTAATCATGGATCAGGTAGGACTACGTCCCCTCCAAGTACACCCTCCCGTAGGAAGTATGTAGTTGGGTAACAGGTGGGAAACACGGTCCACCTTCTGAGTACACCCTCTCACAAGGAAGTATATAGTCATAAATTAGATAACAGGTAATTAGGATCATGCATAATTATTTCACAGGTAACAAATAATCAGGTGGGAAATACGAGCCCCTTCCAAGTACACATTTCTATATTTTTCACTACTAGATATTTTCCTTAAACCCGGCTTGGTTATTTATTATTATTATCAAACAGGCATGTATGTGTCACAAAACAGGGCAAGAATAACATGGAATGAATAAGTAACAAGTTCAGGTAGAAAGATAAACATGCACGGGTGAAAGATAACTCATAAAAGGATATAACAACGAAAACTCTAGTTCAGGACAGCAAGACAGTACTGCACTAAATCTGGAATTTCCGTTGCTACAAATATGCAAATTTGGATCCGTCAAGAAATCTGGAAAATAGACTCCCGAACGAATCCAGTAAATATATATAAGTCATATGGTATTTCACAAAAATATAACTTAAAACAGATTTGAATCCATAAAATATGTTCAGCCAGAAATCAGAAGTTTATATTCATGGACAGGAAAACAGCATAAAAACATACTAATTAAATTCAAGAAAAATCTGGGGTATTCCCTAGTATGTTTAGTAACAGAAAATAAAGTTTTATAATTTTCCAACATAAATAGAATAGTAAGTAAAATCAGAAAGCAACAAGATACAGTAGTTTGCAAATCTGGAATCATAAACACAGCAGTACTAAAACAACAATATCTCACAAAATATAAATCGAAATCCAGATCCGTCAAAAGGTTGATAAAATAGATACAATAGGCTATAATTCATATTCACGAAGTTTTTATAAACAACAAATAGAATCAGGTTGAAATTTAGGTTCTTTGTTAAACAGTATGAAAATTCTGCAGGTATAGTATTGTTTGCAAATATAGAATAGTGTATAAAAGTTATCAATTAAATTCACAAAAATTAGGAGTTAATCCCAATCAAGTCTAGTTGTAACTAGAAAAATATTGGATCAAAATATTATCTTTAGCTTCAGTATAAAAATAAATTACTATACAGAATTCATATAAAACTAGATCTGAAATTTTAAACAAATCTGTAGTAAAATAGTTATAACTTGCAACTCATAAATCGAAACTGAGATCTGTTAGAAAATCTGGAAATTAGACAGGATTCTCTATAATTCATGTTCACAAATAATTTTCATATACTGACCTTAATAGGGTCTAAAATACTGATAAAAAACGGAGAATCGACAAAACAGAAAATATCCTTCATGTAATCAACTAGTTCATATGAAACTCATCCAAAACATAACTAAACATGAAATATGGTGTGCTATATGTCCAAGCAACATGGTATATGGTATTTTAGAAGTCTACAACGAGTTATACTACGACGAACCCATCATGCATACAAGATCATACAATAAGTCATGAATCACGAACAACATGCATGTATACAACAAGAAGTGGTTATCACTAAGTTATTTCATGTCATGTGTGTAATGAGGCAACTACGGGTGGGTCAACACAATAGTGACAAGATATCACAGGGGTTTCATATAAGAATTGTCTCTAGAACACAACTACACTACAGACGGTATTTAGTACTTGTATTACACAAAGAAAAGAATACAAGTTACTTGTCTTATAGCTGACAACGAAAATGAAGCAAGAGCAAGAATAACGGGAACGGATCCCCGGACAACGAACACAACGAACAACGAACCACGAACCAAACAAGAACACACACACACAATGAGAAGGAGAGAGAGCAATGACACGGAAGAAGACTACAGTGGGATGGCAGCGCGGTGGTGGCTGCTATCGGTGCAGTCGCCGAGAAGAGGAGCACGGCAGAGAGGTGTGCAGTGTCGGGAGTCGGCAGTGCAAGGGAAATGACAGGGTGGCGATGCACTGGGCTGAAGACGGCAGGGGAACCAGGCGCATCACAAGGGGATCAACCAAGGGGTGGCTTGGTCAGGGAGAGATGCAACAGGGAGCAGGGGCATCGGGGTCGCTGCAAGGGGTGTAGTGGGAGAGAAGGAGGGCAGGAGGATGGGGTTACCGACGGTTGCAGGTGGCTGCGACTTCGAGAGGAGGAAGGGGGGCGCGGGGAATAAGTCAGGAGAGAGCAGGGGTAATGCATTATTCCAACCCTGTTCACCCTAATCTATTTTGGATTTTTTTGTTACAAAATCCATTTGTTGTCCTTCTTTAACAAGAATGAAATAGGAACAAATAAAAATAATAGGACCGGAACAATAAATAATGGCGATAAAAAATATTGGCCCGAAGAAACAGAGCTGAAAATAATGAGAGACAACAGAATCAAGAATTCAAATAAAAGACGACAAAAAAATAAAATGAATATATTGAAAAAGAAGATCCAATATATAGTCCAAAAAGAGATACAAGATACACAAAAAGAAAATACACCCAAAAGTACATAAAATGGAAAACAGGGGTTACAATTTAAGTAATCATCAGCATCAAATTCATCTTTATATCTTCTTGTAAATTCCAAGTCCTGCATATGAAGCTGTGGGCACGTCATTTGCTTATAACCGACGCAATATTATACACAGCCATTATCGCTATGCCGAAAATATAACGATTCTTTCATACTTTAAAAAACACAAACTTGAATGCATCACAAACAAAGCTAAACATAAACTATTCTATTGATGTCGTGTGTGCTAGTGCACTTAACCTTAATACAGTTATTTATATTTCATGACACTAATGCACACTTGTTCAAACCTATGCATCCCATTCTACCTAGATCCGAAGGCAAGCCCTTAACCGTACTTCATCTTATAAGGTTGAATCCCTCGTTATGAGTTAAACTACTACAGTAACTACGGTAAGTTCTTAGATGTTTTATGAGTTACGAGCCCATGTCCAGACTGCCTAGAGGGAAATCTCACGTCATGACATGACGCATCATGTAGACAGCCTATGGACAATTCGCTTCCGTCATGAGACAATGGCACTATATTGTCACCAAGCACTCCACAAGTGTCACCACGATCCCAATAATTTCGGAGATAGATTCATGTCATGACATGACGCATCATGTAGACAGCCTGTGAAAATTCTCACACCGTGAATCCGAGGCCCTCATACTTGTGTTTTTCTCTTACTTTCATCACATCTTCATTATAGTGTGGTCCTTAAGTTTTTAGTTTTCTTTAGAAGAAAACCATCATAACCTAGAGCTAGCTTATCCTACCAGACTTAAACCAACACAAGAGCAAGTCAGCCCATGCTGGCTACTTCTCAAGGAGGGTCAACCCAACTGGTTACTTCTCAAATCTCATTAATAAATACTACCGGTCAGTAGGGTCTCGCCTAACCTCTAGATTCCAACAACTATCTTATTCTAAAGATTAACAATATGTTATATTCAATCTCAAAATAATATTTCAGTTTCTTTATTCACAATCTCCTTCTCGAAGAAAATATTTCTTTATAATATTACAACAAGAGGCAACTCCTTTCACTTTCATTATCAATTTAATTACTTATAGCAATATGTGCAAATTCAAATATTCTCTTAATCAAATGTTAATAACCATAAAATCTCATCGAGAAGAAATCTAATTGCATTCCAAATTTTCATCTTTTCCTTTAATTAAACAAGTGTCAAATTTTAAGGAGAATTATCAAGTTCTTCATCCCATAGTTTTATTTTGAAATCCACTTCCAATTCTCACAAAATATATCAGAATATTATAGAAATATTTTTTATAAAGTCTAAATAATTTTAGAGGATTAATAGAATTTTTCTCCAATTTTTTATGCTCTTGAAAACTCAAAATATCTCAAAAAAAAAACATGTTAAAAGTGGCGCCAAGGTTCGAACCCATGATCTGCCGCCAGCTACAGTGACAAACTCAGAGTGCACCTGAAGACCAGAACGTCCAAAGGCGACTTGCGATATAAGTTCACTTAAATATTTTATGAAGGTACTGTACTGCATTTTGGAAAAAATCAAAATTTAATAAAACAGAGCCTCTTCAAGACTCGATCCCAGGACCTCCCGTACTGTTCACAATGCCCTAACCCACACCGATAACCAGTATGCCCAAACGCATTCTCTGTTATGATCATAAGTTAAAATTGCTTCATTCTACTGGTCTGTTTATAACACTTTCTTTAACAACTTCGATTTCTCAATTGATTTGTACGATTCAAAATCTAATCCTCTTACAGAATGTATTCTTTGAAAAATACAGTATAGTGCGTACATTTTAAATTCACAAAAATTTTATTTTCGACAATATAACAAAATTTTAATCTTGCATATAAGAACTCATATTATCAATTTACAAATAAAATATTGTCTCTCATCAAAACTTCTTTATAGAAATTCCTTATACTCATAAAATATATAAACTAATGAGAGTATTTCTCTACTATAATCGCACTTTAAAATCATTTTTCATACATGTTACATTATTTTGACAATTATAAGGATGTTCTACCATGCAGCAATTTTCATTCCAATAATTTCCTACATGATACTTACTCTTTCTCTTTTTAATTTAATAATAGTTCTATTCATTCGTTTGATTCACAATAGCATTTTAACACATCATGACACAATTAAATTAAGATGATGCAATCTACATTCATCCTACCAATCAAAAATTAACAATTAAAGCATATGTCAACTAGCATGCATCATACTCCTAAATTAGAAAGGATTTAAGAAACACCCACCCAAATTGAAGAATTTTCCTAGTAGTAGAGTCTCCTAGCTAGCAATAGGCTTCAAAAGAATCCACCAATCCAAAAATGCACTTTCTTCGGCTTTTCCCGAAAGGCATAGCATCCACCAACTTCTTGAAGCAATTTCCTTGAATGAACCTCCAAGAAAACTCCTAGCTTTTGTTTGCTCCAACACCATGCTCATACACATGAGTGTATATATATACATGCATAGATACACATATACATATATACAAAAGAGGATGAATGAGAAAGAAAGAAAAAAAATCAAAATTCTCTCCACTGCATAAACAGTGGCTGGGAACACATGTGGGAGAAGAGAGAAAGAGAATGGGAGGGAGAGAGAGAAAAGGAGTGGGAGGGATTATTTATAAAAAATAACAATAACTACCCATTACTTTTTTAATTAACTACCCACTACTTACACTACATATTAATTTAAAAATCAAATTTAAAATTTAAAACCCCTTCCCTCCTAGTGTGCAACCGGCTACTCCTCTTCTTGTGCTTACACGTGCACGTGCATCGCACTTGCACACACTTCATTCATATATATATATATATATATATATATATATAATTTAAAATATAGGTTATAATATATAGTAAATATTTAAATAAAATTAGTGTAGTTTAATTACAAATTATATTCATTATGCACAAATAAAATAAACACACACACTTCCGAAATTTCATTTTGAAAAAAAATACGCCTAAATACGTGCACCGCAAACACTTGCGTCACACGTAAAATATTAAAATACGAAATAAATTTCATCGACGGGAAAATGTTTATAAATAATTGAAATACAACATACGAAAGATATATTTCATCATACATATACCGTAGTGTAATCAATACGTAATAAACACGTGCACCGCACGTATAAAATATTTTAATTAAAATAAGAGAAAAATAAATTTTTATTTATAAAATGAATTCAAACGCATCATTAAATAAATAATTGAAACACATAGAAAATATTACACGTAGTGGTGGAAAATACGTAATCGATACGTGCATCGATAACACGTGCAATGTGCGTAAAAACACAAATATTGGAATTTAATATTTGAGTTGACTCAAAATAAGATAAAATAAATCTTGAGAAGACGTAAATGCATAAATAATCGGAATCCAAAAATACATAGTGAAACGTTATGGATATTAACCGTAACGGTACAAAATACTCGTGCGTAACACACGAGGGGCAAAATTGTTATTTTCAATTTTGCGGGGTGTTACACTCTCTTCCTTTAAAACAGTTCTGTCCTCAAAACTCACTAAGTTAAAAGTTGTATCTTGTACATACCAAAGAAAATATTATTATAGTATATAGAAAACTGCAAACATTAAGAAAATAAATCTAGTATAAAAATAAGTAATATGGAAGAACAAAACAAACTCTATATATAGAAAACTATGAGTATCAAAATTTTATAAGAACGGAACAAGAAAACTAGAAAAGTAGCATAAGAAAAGAAATTTGACCATCAACAATAGGATAGATCGAGGGAAATTTTCATACAAAGATAATATTAGGTAAAACATTAGATAAAAGGAAAAATAAACTTAGTCATTAATTGTGGAATAATTTGGAAAACAATGAAATAAAGAGAAACATAATCAATGTATAATTTATAAATGGATTTTGTAATTAAAATTTATCAAAGTAATAAGTGGTAGAATGATCAAATCGCAAATCGAATTGGTACTGTATATTACAGGATAAAATTTGAATTAGCAATTTTAAGAGAAGACTATTGGATAATAGTTTGAAAAATATGTGAGCTTGAAGTTTTAGTTAAAAGTATAGATGATTTAAAATAATTATGTATAACAAGTTCATATCATAAAATATTTTGTAAAGTAAATACAATAATTATATATACGAAAAAATTAAAGATGTAGAATACTGGTTGGCATATATCAAAGTACTTTCAATTTGTCAAGTAGAGCACAAAAACCAACATACAAAATTATATATGTATATAAGCATAAAATTTATTAGGAGAAACAAACAATATCATGATACGAAAATTATAAATGGTCTGTAGGAGTAAAACAAGACATTATAGTTGTAAAAGTAGTAACATATTATTGAAACAATACAAAAATAATTATATAGAAATAAATTATGAATCATGAACGACAGTATAAATAATAAGATTTTTTTTTTGTTAGGTGAGTAGTCACCAAATCTAAGATAAGTTAGTAGCAAAATAAAATACAATAAAGTGGTATAAAATGCTAACTTATATAAAGATACAAAATAATAAGAAGAAGACGGCAAGATTGTTGAGATTAAGTAGTAAATACACAAGTAGGATAGAGATAGAAACCAGTATAAATAATCAGGTAATTAATTTAGTGCTAGGTTGTAAAATATTATAAGATAATATAAACTAGTACAAAAATAGAATAGGGATAAGTAAATAATATAGAAAACAAAGTAGGGGTTATCACAATAGAGAATTTCGTTCTGGTGTAGGTTTGCCTCGTTGGTATCCAACTGCAGGCTTGTCTCCTCGACCTCGAGTTGCAGAATTACCCCTACGACATCCGATTGCAGTTTGCCTTCTAGACATTCGATTGCAGACTTAGCCTCCCCGACGTCCAGTTGCAGTTTGTGTAACACCCGGAATTTCAAATAAGGCTGAATGCGAATTTCTACAGGATCTATACACTTCGCTTCGTACAATTTTACAAGGAATTTGAATTTTTTTTTTTACAACAGAGTCTTTTACATTAATAACGTAGAGGAAAGTAAACTGAAGTACAATAATGAAAAATGTACAATTGTAACAACTTTAACATTTAAATAATCATCAACATCAAATTCATCTTTATATCTTCTTGTAAGTTCCAAGTCCTGCAAGTAAAACTGTGGGCACGTCAATTGCTTACAACCGACGAAATATGATACTCGGCCATCCTCGCTATGCCGAAAGTATAACGATCTTTTAATACTTTAAAAACTACAAACTTGAATTTAAAATAAAGTGTTAAAAGTGACTACTCTAAATATGTAAGTGTATGCAATGCCTTAATGCCTAATACAGATGTTTTACGCTAAGATGACACTAATGCATACTTGTTCGGATTCTATGCATCCTATACTACATAGGTCCGAGGGCAAGCACCTACGTACTCCACATTAAAGGTTTGATCCCTCGCCATGATAACTACCCGGTAATAAAACAAAGTTTAGACATTCCACAAGTACGGATCCCAGTCCCGGAATCCACCGCCTGACTATACAGGATCCTCATCGTGCGAACATCCCGTCAGTGTCCCTCTAGCCCCGGTATATATACACTGGAGTACGGCATACTATCCGCCCGACTAATCATAGTCCCAGATTTAAATTAACTTTCGCCTCCATCGGTAGCAACCACAGTTCCAGAATTCACTGCCTGACTGGGTCCATAGTCTCGGAGATCCACCGCCCGACTATATAGAGGCCCTCAACTCATGTTTGCCCAAGTTTACTACATCTTCACTTAGTGCCTAAATTCTTAATTTCAAGATATGAATAAATTATAACACCTAGAGTAAGCTTTCCCCCTACCGGACTTAAACACAAACACCGAGATAGCCCACATAGCCATATCTCGAAAATCAATCAATTAATTCAACATTTGTCGGTACACGGGGTCTCACTAAACCTCTAGATCACAACCTTTTATGTTCTAGAATTCATGGGTACTAATATCCTTCAATAATCATGTATTAAACTTCATTGTATTCATATCTTCAACTTTATTCATATCTTAATCAATTTATCTTACTTTGTATCATTCATGAAACTGAATTCATTCATTTATTCAGAATTATTTTAAAAAACAATTTTTTTCATGAACCCATAATATAGAGTAACTCACTTCAATTCTGATTGGCAATTTAATCACATATAATACTTTAAGCAACATCAAGTATTCTTAATCAACAAAAAAATAATTATAGAATCTCATTAAGAGAAAGATCAATTGTATTGCAAATTTTATTCTTCTTCTAATCGAAATAAAGGTCATACTCTTAAATGAAAATTCCGAATTCTTCAACTCATTATCTATTGCAAATTCTATCTTTAATTCTCACAAAATATATAAAATATTGTGGAAATTATTTTTAAAAAGTCTAAATCATTTTAGGGGAATACTAGAAATTTTTTTCCAATTTTTATTGTATTTTAAATTCTTCAAACACCCAAAAATATCAAAAAAAATCAAAATGGGGCTACCGAGTTTCGAACCCAAGACCACGCCCAAGCTACAGGAACCGGACTAGGGCACCACCGAAGACCAAGAAGTCCAAGGCGCTTCACTATCGTGAAGGTGGGCCGAAAGCTATAGGTATTGTGTTTCAGTACCTTAGATTAATAAAAACCAACAAACTAAAGAAAGGGACTACCAGGTTTCGAACTCAGAACCCAAGGCCAGACCCCAGCTACAATAATAGTACTAAAATGCCCCCTGTGACCAGTAAGTCCAAAGGGACTGACTGATATGGAAAAGGTTAAGGGACTTTTGTTTACCCCGCACTGTTATTTGTTTTCTTTCACAAAACTCGATCATTCAATCGATTCATTCCTCTAATAAAGTATAAATAATTTTCTAGAATAAGCCTCTTTGAAAAATAGTAAACAACAATTAAAAAACTATTATTATAAACATATATATATATTTTTGATATTGTAAATAATTTCTCTTTTAATTGCATGCATAAACTCACATGAAAGTTTGTATCACTTATAAACAATTTTATGATTTCATTGTACTAATTAAATAATTTACTAGTGAGGCTAACACCATATTTCTTGACTACAAATAGAAATTTTTAAAGCTCTTCAATGCAAGTTGCATTATTTGACATAATCATCCTAACATGTATAAACTAGTAGATTTCATGCCAACAATTTATTAGTTATTACTTTCTTTCCTTCTTTCTAATTATCATAATATCTATCCATTTGATTGAACACAACATTATTTCTACAAGTCATGGCACAATCACAATAACATGGAGCAATCTACATTAATCATATCAAAACATTCTACATTACTCATGTGTCAAAAACTAGCATTCTCATCCGACAAATTTAGAAAGTATTTAAGACCGCCCACCTCTAAGAAGAATTGCAAATGTAGAAACATAACTCCTAGAAAACTCCTAGCTCCAACACGATCACCTAGCCCTTATCCTCCTAGCAAGAGCAACTTCAAGCCTCCAAGGATGCAAGACAAGAACTCTCTAACTCTCATTCTTTTCTTCTATCTTTGATTCTTAATTTGGTGCAAGAGACTAACACGGGGCGGGGGGGGGGGGGGGGGGGGGTATTTATAGAATAAATGGATGGGTAGGATTTGATCTCACAATCAAGCAACCCATTCTCTCCACTCTCCCACTCTCCAAAAACCGACCACTCCTCCTCCTACATACATGTGCACGTGTAATGCAAAAGTGCACACCCTCTCTCATTTTTTTATACATATTTATACTTTTATTTGTGTCTCAACTAGTTGTTACATGTCATGTGTGAGACAATGTACAACTAATTGGTAGGATTAAGTTAGTAGGCTTCTATTGTGGCCTTGGTTTTAATTTAATTAATTAACCTAGTCGGCTTAAAGTCTTCTCTTAGGCTTGTGGGTTTTATTATAAGAAGTAGAAAAAATAGAATAAAAAGAGAACTCATGCATACTACTAGAATAATTTTGGAATCAAAGGGAATGAAATTTGCACGTGTGTTGCACATGCAAAAATGAAAAAAATGTACTTTTATTTAAGAATAATTTATACGGGATGTTACAACACTCCCTCCTTAGAATTGTTCCGTCCTCGGAACTACACTTAAGAGTGAGAAAAGACAAAGAAAGAAAAAGAAAAGAGTTTACAAATTTTAGTTGAAAAGCTCAGGGTGATCTCTTATCATCCTCTCCTCTGATTTCCAAGTGGCCTCCTCAACAAATTGGTTCCTCTAGACAACCTTGACCATAGATATAGTCTTATTTCTCAAGACCTTCTCCCGACGATCCACGATCTCCACTGGATGCTTTGCATAGGTCAAATCCAACTACAAACCCTCTAGCACTTCGGGTAAATAATGACTCGGATCCGAAATATAACCTCGTAACATAGATACATGGAAGACTTTGTGTACTTGGGCCAACTCTTCCGGTAGTTCTAAACGATAAGCTGTCTTCCCAATCCTCTTCTATATCTTATAAAGACCTATGTATCTCGGGACTAATTTTCCTTCTCTTCCAAACCGAATCACTCCCTTGGTTGGAGACACCTTCACAAAAACAAAATCACCTTCTTTAAACTCCAGATCTCTCCTCCGGTTGTCGGCATAACTGTTCTGCCTGCTCTGTGCGTCGACTAACCTCTTCCTGATCAGCTTGATCTTTTCTGAGGTCTGTTGCACAATCTCCTGCCCATACAGCTATCGTTCCCCCACTTCATACCAACATACCGGTGTCCTGCACTTCCTTCCATACAGAGCCTCATACGGTGCCATCCCGATGCTTGCCTAGAAACTGTTATTGTTGGCGAATTTTACTAGAGCCAAATGCCTCTCCTAACTGCCACCAAAGTCTAACACACAACATCTCAGCATATCTTCTACTACCTGGTTGACCCTCTCAGTGTGCTCATCAGTTTGAGGATGGAAGGCCGTACTGAAATCAGTTTTCGTCTCCAAAGCTGCTTGAAGACTTATCGAGAAATGCGAGGTGAATCACGTATCTCGGTCGGATACTATCGATAGAGGAACTTATAGCCTCACGATCTCCCCAACATACAACTCGGCCAGCTTCTCCATCGACCAAGTAAGCTTCATCGCCAAGAAGTGAGCCGATTAGGTGAGTCGGTCCACTATCACTCAATTTGCATCATTGCCTTTGGAACTCTTGGGCAATCCTGTGATAAAGTCCATGCTGATACAATCCCACTTCCACTCCGGAATGGGTAATGGCTACAACAAACCTCCAGGTTTCTGATTCTCGGCTTTGACCTGCTGACAAACTGCACACCTGGCAACAAACTTGGCCATATCTCGCTTCATCCCTGACCACCAGAAATACTAGTTTATATCCTTGTACATCTTGGTACTCCCTGGATGCACGGATAATAAAGTGGCATATGCTTTCTAAAGAATACTCTCCTTCACTTCTGCTTAATTTGGCACACACAGCCGCTCTCCAAACCACAACACTTCATTCTTCACTTGAAATTCTTTCAACTTGCCAGTGCCAACCTGTTCTCTCATCTCCTGAATCTTTAGGTCGGTTTTCTGACTGTCGATGATCTTGTCTCTTAATGTGGGTTGAATCCTTAACTGAGCTAAGGAAGCTCCCAATCCTTGCAACACCACCTCTATCTCTGCTCGATCAAGTTCATCTGCCAACTTCCCCTGAGTTGTGATTAACCGGGACAAACTACTCTTCCTACTGAGCGCATCAGCCACCACTTTGGCTTTACCTGGATGGTACTTGATTTCGGGTCGGATATCCTCCAACACTTCCAAACATCTCCTCTGCCTCAGATTCAAGACCTTCTATTGGTAGATGTACTTCAGACTCTTATGAACCGTGTAAATGTTGACTTTCTCCCCGTACACGTAGTGCCTCCACTACTTCAGAGCAAAAATGATCGCTGCCAACTCCAGATTGTGGGTTCGATAATTCTTTTCATGCGGTCTCAGCTGTCTAGACCCATAAGCTATTACCTTTTCCTCTTGCATCAACACACAGCCCAATCCGCGATGGGGAAGCATCGTTGTAGACATCATAGTCGACTCCTGCTCTTGGCAAAGCCAGAATGGGAGCCGTAGTCAACCTTACCTTCAACTCCTGAAAGCTAGCTTCACACGGTTCCGACCATTTGAAACTCACGTTCTTCCTTGTAAGCCATGTGAGTGGCACAACTATTTGGGCATAGCCCTGAATGAACATTCTATAGTAGCCAGTTAAACCCAGGAAGCACCTGATCTCTTTCACTGTAGTCGGTCTTTGCCAATCTTTCACTACCTCAATCTTCTGTGGGTGCAGCACCCCAAATCCCCATACCGGGCACCTGAGACCCTATTCCAGGAGTCGAACTTCAAAATAGCCATAATCACAGAAAGTACAGGAAAATTTAAAACTTTTATTCCATATAAATGTTACATTTACAAGTGTTACAATATCCAAATAAAAATTACAAGATTACAACAATATAATAGCACTTGCATATGTCCCTTAGATTCTTGGACCAACTCGAGCTCTGCAGTACCTGTAAATCAGCTCGGATACCTACAAGGTGGGGAACATCAGTACTTCGACTAACGCAAAGCTAATAATAACAACGATTCTCTAATTACAATCACAACCATAATTTATGCAAAAGGAAAAGTGATGTACCAAAACAAGGGTTTAATGGATTCGGGTTCTAGTGCAGTGATATGCCATGACCGTATGACTAGATACAGCAAATCACATGCCTAACTTTAATGCAAGCAAGACTTTAGAGAACGAATGCATCCCATACTACATATACCCCCAAATATAACCGTCTTTCTCTATATTTCAGGGATTCAAACTCTCGCCATGCATCTTACTCTTGTACTCAACCAGTTCCCAATAGATTGTCCGTTGCCCAAGGAGGTTGTAGTTGGTCGGTCTAGTTCCGCCACTGCAGTGCCTAAGTGGTGGTCGTGTTTGCCACTCGGTACCTACGTATGGACCTCTTTAGAAAGCCGAGTTGAATTCGGTTGCAAGATCGTGTAATTCGTGTATCCATCCTTAACCCGACTGTGGACTGACGCATGCGTGTTTACCCCTAATCCAGTTGTGAACTGATATATATATATATATATATATATATATATATATATATATATATATATATATATATATACAAACAAAACCCACATGCATAGAAACATAATGGCCTCGAGGGTCAAATCCCCCTATCCTGCCGTTCCTTACTCCGGTAAAATATTGGGAATTAACAGATCGAGATACGAGCCGAAGACTCACTCATGAGTGTCGAAAACATATCCCTACGACAGGAAGGTACAACACTGACTATGGTCTTCTAGTGCTAATACACTTACCAAACCCCTAATGCATCGCTCTAATCCCAGCCTCATTCTAATCACTTTGGGTAAAAGATAAGATTGCCTCCAAAACTTGCCTATCGACCTCTGGCCCTGGCGATACCAGTTTGGTTTGCTACTTCCCCGGACTTGGAATTATCCAGCACCATGGCCTACATTCACCCCTAACCCAGCTGTGAATGTATGTGTTCACCCCTAACCTGGCTGTGAACTGGTGTGTTTAGCCCTAATGAGCATAATTTGACGGCATGGCTTGGACATCCTACGCTTCGGTGGAAGTTCATAACTTATGGTCGACAGATGTAGGGTATCCCTTACCCTAGTGACTAACTCGAGTCACACACCCGCTATGGATGTCAACAAAACCAACAACAGATACCAAACGTCCCCAGACAAGAGTTATTAGCTCTAATAGTACACATGGGAAAAGTCCTCACAATACCCAGTCAAAACCCAAGACTAAGCAACCTACGGGGTTTCTGCCCGAAACTTGAAAAGATCATAACTCCCACGATACAACTCTGATTGGTGTTTACAAGCCTAATCCGGAAAGGTAAGAACCTAGGCTACAACTTCCTAGTTGATCATAACCTCAAGTTCTGTCATCTAAGTCCTCAAAATGGTCTCTCAAGCCTCTGCCTATGTATTTCCTGTACATCGGTTGTACCTTACCGGTAGCATAAAACACTGCTCACTCATCAGAATGCTACAAACCCAAGTTCTATGGAAAGGTGTGGATGTCCTCGGCAATCCTCTAGTTGGTCATAAGTCCAAAATATGCCAATAGATCACCCTAACACACACATTACTCACACGTGTACTAAGTCATACACTAAGACTTTCTCAATAGAGCACTCAGCTCAAATCCTGGTCTCTGTCCAGTATTGCAAAAATCATAATAAATCAACCTACTGGAAATACCTCAAATAGGTCTTTTTAGAAAGGTCTTGATGTTTACTACATTTCTCTAAGAAAATACTTTCTCAAAATTTGCTCTTAAGGAGCATCAATTGTGTCACCTCTACAGGGTGTCTAATCTAACTGAATCCAGCACAGCACATGCTAATAAAATCATCATAAATTGTATGCTCATCTAATAGACACAAAATTTACAGTATAAAAACTAGACTTCATAATGAACAACATGCAAAAGATTTCATGTCCAAACTCCAAGTCTACACTGAGTTTTTCATATTTCAATTAAGCACAAAAATCATCATGTTCTTCAGCTACAGTTCTAGTTACTGTTGATAGATCAATTTTTAACATGCTTGTAACTTCATCCAAATATTTTCTTGATTTTTTATGTAGCGTCTAGATATAATTAGGAAAACAAGGTAAAAATTTCTGATTAAGATCTTACTCTAATTAATTATAAAAAATCCAACAATCTCAGGCATTATAGTACCCAATTTCTGCTACTGCCTTACGGCACTGTTCCACAAATAGATTTTATTAAAATATAAAAAAACATCAGAAAAATCCTAAATAATTCATGAATTATCTAGGCATATAAAGGAACAATCTGTAAAAATTTCATGATCATATTCTATGTGGTTTTCTCTCGGGAAAATCTAGAAAATAGCATACAGATCAAGATTCCAATTCTAGTTTGTAATTTCAACTTCCAATCTTCTTAAACATTCATTCTAACTCTTACTACTACACATGCATGCAAGAAATCAATCAAGAAATAAAAATAAAGGTTTAGAGAAATTCCCCATCCTGAGTTGATTGTAGAGTAGTTGATATCTTTGAGCTTCCCTTCCTCAAGAATCTCTCCAAAAGCTCCTTCTTTAATCTTTCTTCTTTTCTCTCCTTCTCTTCTTTTCTTTGGTTTGAGTTCTGAAATTTTCAGAACAAGGGAGAAGAATGAAGGGGTTTTTGATGGGAGAATGTAGGGAAAGAGGGGGGAAAACGGGGGGGGGGGGGGGGGGTTCTAAGGGGTAGGGGGTAGGGTGTAGGGTGGTTTTGGGTGGAAACCATGGTCTAGCCAATGGTTTTGGGGTACAATAGGTTGGCTGCCCAATTTAGCTCTTAAATGAGTTCTTAGATGCGAGACGAGGTTGTTAGGGTTATATACTGAAAGCATCACTTTTGTATTAACTTTATTTCCTTATTTTTTTGAATGAGAATCATATGGGCATATGTTTGCATATTGTGTTTATTATAATATTAATGCAAGTGTCTGATATTCTATAAGGTTGATAATATGGTATGAGGTGACACACAGATGATCATATTATCAGTTCCCTATGGAATATATAAATAGTTCACAACCTAGACGGACTTGGACAATCTATTGGAAAGGTTGTAGTGTAATCTGGTATTAGTCTATCTTGACTATAGGTTTACACTAGTACACTTTGTGTGTATTGAACAGGACCACTTGAGGTTGTTCTCTTTGTACTGACTACAAAAGAGAACAAACACCTCTGTTATTATGGATGCTTATGCTCTTAATCCAGATGTAATAACAGACATGTATATGCAGTGTGCATTACTTTGACTCATAAAAGAGTGTGATTCATTATGGATCAACAACCTTTGTGAATTGGGTAATAGCATTGTATGTATGATGGGCTGTTGATTGTAAAAGGAATCCATGTCCCGATACGTCGGGTTGATGATGTCCCCTTAAGGAGCTCATAAGGATTGTCATGTAAATCCTGTAGGTTGATTACATCCGACATGACAAATAAAGTTGAGTGGTACTACTTAAGGATAAAAGATGTTGATCAATATAGTTATCAGTAAGTTAATTTGATCGACGGACATTCGATATCTTAACATGGGGAGTTGAACGAGCATATAATAAAAGGAGCCCATAAATATAATTTGGGATTAGGAAGGTAGTGCAACAATAGCTCCTTAGTGGACCGAGCTATTGTTAATGGGCCTGGGTTGTGTTCGGGCTGAACACAGGATACCCAGATTCGTTAGGAGACTTAACCCTAATTTCTCCTCATGGTCCCTGCCGTAGCCTTATATATATCCTCTATTCTCTGGCCGTCATTGATCATCTGAAATATAAGATTTTTTCTCTAAATTCGTGACTCACGTAAGGAGAGAAAGAGAGGTCAGCCAAGGAGAAGAAAGGTTGGGAGATCGTCGCCCACACGACGTCCAACCCGAGGAAGGAATACGTGCAGAAGATCTTGGGGTCGCTGTCGTCTTCTTCTCATCGCAGGTATAATTCGTGAACCCTAGATTCCGCTATATAGGGTTAGATCACGTATTTAATCTGTTAAATTTTTAACAATCGATACGCACACCAATCCGTAGTCCTGGGAATCATCTCAGTTCCATCAGAGGTGTTTATCAAGTGTACGCAATATATACCCATCGTAGTATCATACAATGTTATATTTGGATAGGTGTCGTACCAAAAACTAGTGTTTCCACCAGTATCGGTTCTCCTCATTCTCGTGCATATTCTAGAATGCAACCATCCTCATGAACCGCCGTGCAAACCTAACCGCACACCAACGATAGCAAAATCAACTAAAACACTGCAATCATGTGCACGCATACAGACAATATACATATATACATATATATATATATATATATTTAGGTATCGTACAATCCAGGGTGTTACATCACTCCCTCCTTAGAGTCGTTCTATCCCTAGAACGTTCCTAGTGGGAGAGAATAACAACAAATAAAAATAGAAAAACACTTAAAATAAATCCGGATACAAAGCCTTCATGCGGCTCTCCAGCTCCCACGTGGCTTCTTCCACGAACTGGTTCTTCCAGAGAACTTTGACCATCGGGATGACCTTGTTTCTCAGTACCTTACCCTGATGATCAAGTATTCTGATTAGTTGCTCTCTATAGGAAATATCTATTTGAAAATCTTTCGGAACCTCTGGCAACTGATAGCTTGAATCCGGCACATACCTCCGTAACATAGAGACGTGGAACACGTCATGCACTTGGCCGGTAGCTCCAACTTATAAGCCATCCTGCCAATCCTCTTCAGAATCTTGTATGGTCCAATGTATCTCGGAGATAACTTTCTGCCCTTTCCGAATCTGATAACTCCTTTTGTCGGTGACACCTTGAGAAATACGGAGTCACCTTCCTTAAATTCTAACTTTCTCCAGTGGTTGTCCGCATAGCTCTTCTGCCTGCTTTGAGCACCTTGAAGCCTTTTCTGAATCAGCTCGATCTGTTCCGACGTTTGCTGTACGATTTCTGGCTCATACATCTACTGCTCTCTTACCTTGAACCAACAAACTGGTGTTCTGCATCTTCGGCCATACAAAGCCTCATATGGGGCCATGCCAATGCTTGCCTGATAGCTTTTATTATAAGAAAACTCTACCAAGGCTAGGTATTTCTCCCAACTTTCTCCGAAGTCCAAAATGCATTCTCGTAACATGTCTTCAAGAATCCTGTTGTCTCTCTCCATCTGTCCATCCGTCTGAGGGTGAAAAGCTGTGCTGAAGTCTGTTCTAGTTTCCAATGCTAACTGTAGACTTTGCCAGAATCGAGACGTAAATCTTACATCTCGGTCGGATACTATCGACACTGGCACTCCATGTAGCTTTACTATGTTCTCGATGTAGATCTCGGCCAGCTTCTCGACTTTCCAGGTCATCTTTATTGAAAAAAAATGTGCTGACTTTGTCAATCGATCCACAATCACCCATATTGAGTCATTTTCTTTAGGGCTCCTGGGTAATCCAGTAATAAAATCCATACTGATGTTCTCCTATTTCCATTCTGGAATGGGTAAAGGCTGTAGCAATCCTCCTGATTTCTGATTCTCGGCCTTAACCTGTTGGCATGTCAGATATTTGGCCACGAACTCTGCTATATCTCGCTTAATCCCTGACCACCAATAGTGCTGCTTTATATCATGATACATCTTGGTGCTTCCGAGATGAATTGCAAGCAATGTGGAGTGAGCTTTCTTCATGATGTCTTCACTTAACTCCTCGTCCTTCGGTACACACAGTCTGCTACCGAACCATAATGAACCTTCTCTTATACTGAATTCGGGCAATTTTCCTTCGTGCACTTGCTTCTTCATGTCTTCCATTTTTGGATCTTCGGTCTGAGCCTTTTTCACCTACTCATTCAAGCTTGGTTGTAACACCAACTATGCCAAAACTGCACTTAAGTGTGGTGTAACCACTTCAATGCCTGTCTGCCTGATCTCCTCATCTAGTTCCCTCCAGTCGCTACCAATGTAGCCACACTTCTCTTCCTGTTGAGCGCATCTGCTACCACGTTGGCTTTTCCTGGATGATATATAATATCAGGCCTGATGTCTTCGAGTACTTCCAACCATCTCCTCTGTCTTAAGTTGAGATCCTTCTGCTGGTAGATATACTTCAAGCTCTTATGGTCAGTGTATATTTCCACCCTTGCTCCGTAGATATAATGTCTCTATGATTTCAAAACAAAGATTATGGCGGCAAGTTCCAAATCATGGGTCGGGTAATACTTCTCATGTGGTCGTAGCTATCTTGAACCATAAGCTATAACTTTGCCCTCCTACATCAGCACACACCCGAACCCCAAATACGATGCATCACTGTAGATGACGTAGTCCTTGTCCTCCTGAGGTAAAGCCAATATAGGTGCGGAGATCAAACGGTTCTTCAGTTCCTAAAAACTCTCTTCACACTTCTCCGTCCAACCGAAACTTTGGTTCTTCTAGGTCAAGGCTGTAAGGGGTACAGCTATCCTTGCATAATTCTGGATAAACTTTCGATAATATCCAGTCATCCCAGAAAACTCTTTACTTCCTTCACCGTCCTTGGTTGTGGCCATCCTTTGACTGCTTCTATCTTCTGAGGATCCGATGCCACTCCCTCCTTAGAAAGGATATGGCCTAGGAATGCAACTTCCGATTTCCAAAACTCATACTTAGATAATTTGGCATACAACTAATGCTCTTGTAGCTTGCTTAAGACTGCTGTCAGATGTTCAGCATGATCCTCTTCTATCCTTGAATATACCAAAATGTCGTCGATGAAGACCACGACAAATGAGTCAATAAACGGACGTAGAATTCTGTTCATCATGTCCATGAAGATTGCTGGAGCATTAGTCACTCCAAACGGCATTACCAAGAATTCATAATGTCCATGTCGAGTTTGAAAAGCTGTCTTAGGTACATCCTCTTCCCTGACTCGCACTTGATGATATCAGGACCGTAGATCAATCTTGGAAAATAGTGCTGCTCCCTGAAGCTGATCGAACAAATCGTCGATCCTGGGAATTGGGTACATGTTCCGAATATTGACTTTATTCAATTCCTGATAATCACTACACATCCTGGATGACCCGTCCTTCTTCTTAAATTCCTTCTGATAAATTTCCCAAGGTGATGCACTTGGTCTGATAAATTCCTTCTGCAAGTACTCTTCAACCTGCTCCTTGACCTCATTCTGTTCTACTGGCGCCATTCGATAGGGTGCTTTGGATACTGGAGCGCTACCTGGCTGAACTGTGATGCTAAACTCAACATCACTGTGTGGGATAATTCCAGGTAAATCCTCTAAGAATACAAGTGGAAAATTCCTCACCACTGGTATCTTGTTCACCTCTTCTGGTACCCGTACTTCACTAGTAGCTACAAAAGTCATTGCCTTCGATCTCTGCTCCCCGTGGAATACAAGTTCCACTCCTTCAGTTGAGATGACTACCTCCTTCTCCTTGCAGTCAATGCTTGCCTTGTGCCTCGACATCCAATCCATACCAATAATGACATTTGTTCTGGCAAAACCCAACTCCAACAAATCGATACTTAGGGTTTCTCCGCTTGTCACGCCCCGCTTCCAAAAAATACGGAATACAAGTACATAAGAAAAGTCCAGCGAATGATTTTCATCATCCATAAGCTGTTTCAAGAATCTTTTCAATACATCACAGGAATAATCAGAGTCGGAAGCGAAAAGGCACAACCATTCATGAATACTTGAAACAATTATCAACAGAAATTTACTTGAAACCAAATACAATATTTTCAAATAAATCAGAGTCTGGAGAAAAACAAATATCATGGGTCACATCGCCCAAACACAAATAATATCCAAATATCCAAATACACTTTATTCCAGTTCAAGCAACAATGAAAATAATAATAAAAAAACAGAATCTCCAGCATCTAATACATCATCTCGCCAATACCTTCAGGCAGCTGACCATCCTGATCTGCAATTAATAAATTTGCAGGAAAAGAGAAAAAAAGAAAACAAGTACCCATCAATTGCAAGTCGCGGGTCACAAATAATATAGGATACAAGCACATGGAGAAACTAACTAGCAACATGGTATACTAATAGGTACAGGTATCATATGTCAAGTGTCAAGTAAACAGGTAACAGGTAAACAGGTATCAGGTTATGTCAAGTCTAATCTTGTTATTTTACTATCTTGGTAGCACTCATGCATCCCACCTTACATGGTTGCTACAACAAAACAGTTTCGCTTAGTAAGATTTCATAGTGGAGTCCATAGGGCAATGTACTTAGGTACAGGAAACAGGAACAGGTAGAACATAGTGGTTCTCTTCCGAGTACACCTTCCTAATGGAAGTAATGCAGTCAGGTACAGAAAACAGGCATAACCTAGTGGTTATCTTCCGAAAACACCTTCCTACAGGGAAGCATGCAATCAGGTACAGGTAAACAGGATCGTGAATCATGTAGTCATGAACACGTAACAGGCAGGCAGGACACAGGTCCTCTTCCAAGTAAATGTTTCTATATTTTCCACTACTACATCTCCCCTTAACCCCGGCTTAGTTACTTTTATTATTATGATCATCAACTGGCATGAGTGTGTATGAAATAATGCCAAACTAACATGTTATAATCAGTTTAGGTTCAGGGAATTAAACCAGCATGCATGGATAATATACATTCACATATACTAGCAAAATAGCCTATGTTCATAATCAGGACAGCAAGACCAATCAGTACTAAAACAGTGATTCTGAACTCTGCAGAATTGCAAACCTAGATCTGTTAAAGGATCTGGTAACTAGACATCCACACGAATCCAACGAGTATAATAAAGTCACATACTAGTTCACAATAACTCAGCTCAAAACAAGTTCGAAGACAGAAAACATGTTTAGTTAGAAATCAGGAAACCGAATTCAAGAGCATGAAAACAGCATAAAAACCTTTGAATAAATCCACGAAAAATCTGGGATAATCCCCTATATGTCTAGAGTCAAAATAACAAGTTTCATAATATTCTAGTAAGTATAGGTCAGTCATCAAAAATACCAAAGCAACAAGAAAACAAAGTTTAACGAATCTGGAAATCTCCACACTGCTATACGAAAACTAGAATATCTCGCAACCAGTGAATAGAAATCCAATTCTGCCAAAGGGATATGAAAATAGATAGATTTTACTAACTTTCATATTTTACAAAGAATTTTCATACAGTATAAAGAATTATAGTGAAAATAGGATTCTTTACTGAACAGTAAGCAAAATACAACACGAGTAGATTTTAGAAACGAACATGAAACACCACATAAAACTTGTCTTTAAAATTCATCAAAAATCTGGGTAGACCCTAAATTCATATAGAAACACTGAACAAAATGTTAGATCAAGGTAATATGTATAGAATACTTCTTGAAAATAATTTGTTAACAAAATTAACCCAACACAGAATCTGGAATAGATCGACACCTCTGTACCAAAACGTTAATAACTCAGTCATACAAAATCCAAATCAAGCAAAACCAGTGGGGTTTGAAAATAGACAAAATTATCTAAAATTCATCTTTTATTTTGGAATGAAGATTCTGACTGTAGTATGGACGAAAACAGCAATCAAAACAGAACAAACAGCAAATACAGATTTCACACCTCTAATCAAGAACATCATAATTTTCACAATATTGATCCAAACACCACCAAACTTGAAATACAACCTACCAAACATCTAAACATCATGATTTAGGATTACTAACATGTCCACACGTATTATTTCACATGGGCATTCAATCAAACACAATTCATACAAACATTCACATATATGACTAAAAATCAAGTTTTGGGTAAATCCTAAGTTATCTCCAATCAAAATTGGTTTCATAAGTCATCTATGGCCAAATTAACACAATAGAGATAAAATCCATCAAGGAAAAATAAGTTTTTGGTTGTCTCTAGACCCAACTATACTATATGTGAACTTTTTGACTTGTATCAACCTAATGAATTGTAGTACAAGTTACTTGCCTTATTATAGAGATGAACGCGATCCTAATGAGAAGATGAGAGAAACCCGCGAACCAAATCCGCTCCAAGCGCGAATTTAAACAACCACGAACAAAACTCCCACACGAACAAAACCCTTGATGCCATGAACAAAGTGGAGACTACCCACTTCAAGAAACACCAAGAGAAGAGGTTTGTGATGATGTTGATGTTGATGGTGGTGCTAGGTGGTTGCCAGCCAACAAATATGGGGTTGTAGGGTTTGTATGGAGATGTGTGTAGTAGTGGTGATCGGCTTTGGTGGATGAAGGATGGCCAGTCTGGATGGATGGAGGAGCTCGGATTGGGAAAGGGGATGCAAGGTGCAGCCGGGAGTTGTCTAGGAGCAAGGCCGGGATCTATTAGGAGAGGGAGAGAGTAATTAAAGATTAGGGTTAGGGTTTAAGGTGTTAGGGATTTATATATAGGAGTTTAATGTGGGCTATTAGGTTGTGGGTATTAATATGTAGTAATAGGTATACAAATGGGTAATGGGTATTGGGTAAATAACAAATGGAGATACAATTTATAGTGAATTCTTTGGCTCTTGAAAAATCTCATTAGGAGTCAAAAGTCATAGGTTTGGGAAAACACCACTAAAAATCCATCACATCACCACGGAAAAATATAATGAAGATATTGAGGCAAAAAAATGGAGAAAACAAACCAAAATGGCGAAAACGAACCAAAACGACGAACAAACAACGCAAAGAGCTCAAATGAAATAAAATGAATATATATTGAAAACAAATCCAATATACGTTTCTAAAAAAATATAAAGAAGATAAAAATACATAAAAATGAAAAATACACTCCAAAATACCATAAAATGAAAAACAGGGGTTACACCGCTAATCTGGAGCTTACATCCCCTATAGCATAGATCTGTAGTAAGGGTTGCCCTGACGGCGTAGCTACCGTTAAAGCTAACTCTGGGACTGCCTTTTGTGTGCATCTTAATTTTCTCGAAAAATATTTTGACACAAAAGAATGAGTAGATCCACTATCAAACAAGACCGTAGCCAAAATTTCATTTATATATATATGTCCAGTAATTACCTTTCCATTTTCTTCAGTATCCTTCTTGGTCAAGGCGAACACTCTTCCTTGACACACAGGCTTTTTTCCTTTGTCGGTTGCTCCTGACACTGCCCTGTGGCTGTTCCTTGCAATTTGGGGACATCTTGACTTGATATGCCCTTCTAGTCCACACTGGAAACATTTTTAGTGCCTTCTTCCGGGGGCAGCAATGCATAAAGTGTCCCTGCTCTCCACAGTGATAGCAACTTCCGGGCTTGAATTCTCCTGTATTGGTACTGATTTTCCGGAACTTCTAGCCCTTGCCTTGCTTCCTGAACTTTGATGCGGGGGTAGATCTCTTCCCTTTGTTCCAAAACTCCGTCCTTCTTGGATTCTGATTCATATCCGCCTCTGTCACCACAGCTCTTCTTACCAGCTTGTCGAATCGGCGAGTGCCCAGGAGAACCATCCTCAACCTCACTCCAGGCCTAAGCCCTTGCTCAAACCTCTGGGCCTTCTTCTCTTCCTCATGGACCATCTCCGGTGCATACCTCGATAACTGAGAAAACTCGTCTCATATTCCCTGACGGACATATTTTCCAGCTTCAAGTTATGCAATTCCATTGCTTTCTCCTCTTGCACATCCAAGGGAAAATAGTGCTGTCGGAATTCCTCAAGGAAATCTTCCCAAGTGATCTGTCCTTCTCCAAGACCACACTTCACGGACTGCCACCAAACTCCGGCATCCTTCTCTAGCAAGATTGTGGCTAGACGTACCTTGCTATCTTCGGGAGTCATCAGCACCTCAAATACCGTTTCCACTTGACGTATCTAGTCGTCAGCAGCTGTGGGATCGGCCTGTCCTTCGAAGACTGGAGGTTTCATCCTCCTAAATGATTCCACCATCTACACTAGATCAGTATTCACCGCAACTCCTGGTGCTCTTTGTGGCGGTGCTTGGTTCCTGCTAGCCTTGACAAATGCTCCAATCATCTAATATACCTGAATAAATTCTTCCCTTACATTAAGGCCAGTATCGTTGGCTCCACTACCTTCGGCTTCAGTCTGGTCGCTCCGGTTGCTTCTAGTCCTTCCTACCATCTGAAAGCTAATACAGACATAATCAAGCAGCAATCATAATGTAAAAACCCATAACACACCAGCATTGTTCAAAACATACTAGTTCCATTCATTTCAAAAAGGGTTTTACAATGATTTGTCACCATACAATCACATCATCATCACATGGGTTCATACCACACCCATCAAAACAATAGCATGTTAGCCTAGCTATTCAGAAAGGTTGTCATCTATACACATCAAAAGAAATCCTACAACACTAGGGAAGGTCACTGCTCTCCTGCTCCTGGCGAGTAGCCAACCTTGGAGCTATCCCTGGCAGTCATCCGGTCTAACAGATCCTGCATGTCGCAGACTTGATTCCTCAGTGCCAGATATCCGCTCTGAAGCTGACCCAGCATCTCCTCGTACCGGTGCTTCAGAAGTACTACCCTCGTCTTCCATTTCCTCTTGGCCCATTCTAGCTTGGCCACTCTCCTCTCAGTGGTTATCAATGCCCATGCGAGGTTCTCGAAGTGATCCTCTAGCTGCCTGTGGCTCCATTTGTCGGCAGCCAGCTCCTGGGACAACATGGTGATAACTTGCACTATGGCCGTAGGCTGTGGGGGTGGAGGTGGAAGTGGGGGTGCAGAACCATGTCTATTGGACCATCCATTCGAGTGTCCATTGTCCAAGCTCGACATCTACAAGAGAAAATAAGGGAATCAGTCCAGATACAGAAAAAATTATAAAGGCACCAGTTTAGATACTACTTATGCTTTATAATCATCAACTATCTGACTAAACCCAACTCTCCCAATGCATCAAAGTCTAATTTTCCTGCTATGTTTGACTAATATTTGAAGTCAGCTCTGATACCAACTTTCTGTAGCGCCCCAAATCCCCATACCGGGAACCTGAGACCTTACTCCAGGAGTCGAACTTCAAAATAGCCACAATCACAAAAAGTACAGGAAAATTTAAAACTTTTATTCCATATAAATGTTATATTTACAAGTGTTACAATATCCAAATAAAAATTACAAGATTATAACAATATAATAGCACTTGCATATGTCCCTTGGATTCTTGGACCAACCCGAGCTCTGCAGTACCTGTAAATCGGCTCTGGATACCTACAAGGTGGGGAACGCCAGTACTTCGACAGACGCAAAGTTGATAATAACAGCAATCCTCTAAATTACAGTCACAACCATAATTTATGCAAAAGGAAAAGTGATGTGCCAAAACAAGGGTTTAATGGATTCTGGTTCTAGTATAGTGATATGCCATGACCCTATGACTCGATGCAGCAAATCACATGTCTGACTCTAATGCAAGCAAGACTTTGGAGAACGAATGCATCCCATACTACATACGCCCCTAAATCTAGCCGTCTTTCTCTACATTTCAGGGATTCAAACCCTCGCCATGCATCCTACTCTTGTACTCAACCAGTTCCCAATAGATTGTCCGTTGCCCAAGGAGGTTACAGTTGGTCAGTCTAGTTCCGCCACTGCAGTGCCTAATTGGTGGTCATGTTTGCCATTCGGTACCCCCGTACGGACCTCTTCAGAAAGCAGCGTTGAATTCGGTCGCAAGACCGTGTAATTCGTGTGTCCACCCCTAACCTGGCTGTGGACTGACGTATGCGTGTTCACCCCTAACCCGGCTGTAAACTGATATATATTTACAAACAAATTCCACATGCATAGGAACATGATGGCCTCGAGGGTCAAATCCCCCTAGCCTCCCATTCCTTACTCCGGTAAAACTTTGGAAATTAACAGATCGAGATACGAGCCGATGACTTACTCATGAGTGCCGAAAACGTATCCCTACGACAGGAAGGTACAACACCGACCATGGTTTTCTAGTACTACTGTAATTACAAAACCCGTGATGCATCGCTCTAATCCCAACCTCATTCTAATCACTTTGGGTAAAAGATAAGATATCCTCCAAAACTTGCCTATCGACCTCTGGCCCTGGCAATACCAGTTTGGTTCGCTACTTCCCCGAGCTTGGAATTGTCCATCACCATAGCCTACATTCACCCCTAACCCGGCTGTGAATATATGTGTTCACCCCTAACCCGACTGTGAACTGGTGTGTTTAGCCCTAATGAGCTTAATTTGACGGCATGGCGTGGACGTCCTACGCTTCGGTGGAAGTTCATAACTTAGGGTCGACAGATGCAGGGTATCCCTTACCCTAGTGACTAACTCGAGTCACACACCCGCTATGGGAGTCAACAAAAACAACAACAGATACCAAATGTCCCCACACAAGAGTTATTAACTCTAATAGTACACAGGGAAAAAGTCCTCACAATACCTAGTCAAAACCCAAGACTAAGCAACCTATGGGATTTCTGTCCGAAACTTAAAAATATCATAACTCTCTCGATACAACTCCGATTGGTTTTTACAAGCCCAATCTGGAAAGGTAAGAACCTAGGCTACAACTTCCTAGTTGATCATAACCTCAAATTTTATCATCTAAGTCCTCAAAATGGTCTCTCAAGCCTCAGCCTGTGTATTTCCTGTACACGGGCTGCACCTTACCGGTAGCATAAAACACTGCTCACTAATTAGAATGCTACAAACCCAAGTTCTATGGAAAGGTGTGGTTGTCCTCAACAATCCTCTATTTGGTCATAAGTCCAAAATATGCCAATAGATCACCCTAACATACACATTACTCACACGTGTACCAAGTCATACACTAAGACTTTCTCAATCAGAGCACTCAGCTCAAATCCTGGTCTCTGTCTAGTATTGCAAAAATCATAATAAATCAACCACTTGCTGGAAACACCTCAAATAGGTCTTGTTAGAAAGGTCTTGATGTCTACAACATTTTTCTAAGGAAACACTTCCTCAAAATTTGTTCTTAAGGAGCATCAATTGTGTCACCTCTACAGGGTGTCTAATCTGACTGAATCCAGCACAGTACATGCTAATAAAACCATCATAAATCCTATGCTCATCCAATAGAAACAAAATTTATAGTAAAGAAACTAGACTTCATAATGAACAACATGAAAAATGTTTCTTGTCCAAACTTCAAGTCTACACTGAGTTCTTCATGTTTCAATTAAGTACAAAAGTCATCATGTTCTTCAGTTACAGTTCTAGCTACTGTTGATAGATCAATTTTTAACATGCCTGTAACTTCATCCAAATATTTTCTTGATTTTTTTGTAGAGTCTAGATACAATTGGAAAAACAAGGTAAAAAATGTAGATTAAGATCTTACTCCAATTAATTATGAAAAATCCAACAATATCAGGCATCATAGTAACTAATTTCTGCTAGTGCCTTATGGCACTGTTCCACAAATGGATTTTATTAAAATAACAAACAATCTCAGAAAAATCCAAAATAATTCATGAATCATCTAGAACTACAAAGGAACAATCTGTAAAACTTTCATGATCATATTTCATGTGGTTTTCTCTCGGGAAAATCTAGAAAATAGCATACAGATCAAAATTCCAATTCTAGTTTCTGATTTCAACTTCCATTCTTCTTAAACATTCATTCTAACTCTTACTACTACACATGCATGCAAGAAATCAACTAAGAAACAAAAAGAAGGGTTTAGAGAAACTCCCCACCCTGAGTTGATTGTAGAGTAGTTGATATCTTTGAGCTTCCCTTCCTCAAGAATCACTCCAAGAGCTCCTTCTTCAATCTTTCTTCTTTTCTATCCTTTTCTTCTTTTCTTTGGTTTGAGTTCTGAAATTTTCAGAACAAGGGAGAAGAATGAAGAGGTTTTTGATGGAAAAGAGTAGGGAAAGAGAGGGGAAAAGGGGGCAGGGGGGGTTCTAGGGTGTAGGGGGTAGGGTGTAGGGTGGTTTTAGGTGGAAACCATGGTCTAGCCAATGGTTTTGGGTACAATAGGTTGGCTGCCTAATTTAGCTCTTAAATGGGTTCTTAGATGCGAGACGAGGGGTTTATCGAGTGTATGCAAGATATACTCATCGTAGTATCATACAATGTTATATTTGCATAGGTGTCGTACCAAAAACTAGTGTTTACACCAGTATCGGTCCTCTTCATTCTCGTGCATCTTCTAGAACGCAACCATCCTCATGAATCACCCCGCAAACCTAACCGCACACCAACGATAGCAAAATCAACCAAAACACTACAATCATGTGCACGCATACAGACAATAGACATATATACATATATATTTTTAGGTAGCGTACAATCCAGGGTGTTACAGTGGGTCAGTAGCCACTCCCTCCTTAGAAAGAATGTGACCCAGGAAGGCGACTTCGGTTTTTCAGAAGTCACATTTGGACAACTTTGTATATAGTTTCTGCTCCTATAGTTTCTTCAGTACCTCTTTTAGGTGCTCGGCATGCTCTTCTTCTGACTTGGAGTAGAACAATATGTCGTCGATGAACACAATGATGAAGAAATCGATGAACGGTCGTAGGATCCTGTTCATCATGTCCATGAAGATAGCAGGTGCATTGGTTACTCCAAACGGCATGACTAGGAACTCATAGTAACCATGTCTAGTTCTGAATGCCGTATTTTGCACATCTTCTTCCTTTACTCGGACCTGGTGATAACCCGACCGTAGGTCTATCTTGGAGAAAACAGTTGCTCCTTATAGATGGTCGAATAGATCATCGATTCGAGGAATTGGATACCTGTTCTACACTGTCACCTTGTTCAATTCTCTGTAATCGATGCACATTCTCATCGATCCATCCTTCTTCTTTACCAAAAAAACTGGGGCTCCCCAAGGTGACGCACTAGGCCTGATGAATCTCTTGCCCAACAACTCTTCTTGATCTCATTTTGTTCATCCGGCGCTATTCTGTACGGTGCCTTAAAAATGGGTGCACTCCCTAGCTGAACGGAGATCCTGAACTCTACATCTCGTTGAGGAGGAAGCCCGGGTAGGTCTTCTAGAAACACTGTTGGAAAATCCCGGACTACTAGAATCTGCCCCACTTCTTCAGGAACCTTCTGCTTAGTCAGAGCTGCCACCAACCGCTTACACTTCCTGTTCCCTTGAAATGTAACTGCTGGTCCCCCTGGTGCCTTCACCACAACCTCTTTACTCATGCACTCAATAGTGGCACTATAGACTGACATCCAGTCTATGCCAATGATGATGTCGACCCCCAAAACCGCCAACTCAATGAGGTCGATGCCAAAGATTCTGCCTCCAATTTCAAGATCACACCCTTCATAATATCGGTCGGTAGTTAAATTTTCTCCTAATGGAGTAGCAACAGATAGAATTTTGCCAAGAAAAATTTTAGGTTCAACTCGCAATCGTTTTGCAAATGAGGGTGACACAAGTGTGTGCGATGATCTCGTATCAAATAAAACTGATGCTTTTATTCCATTTATCTGAATATCTCCTATTACATAAAGAGTACTCTCATTACATAACATTTCTTACACAAAATCGAAATAACAACAGAGCAACCTAAACATCTTCTTTCATACCCGTGATGACATTATCAACATCATCAGCATTGGCTTTGGTCAAAGAGAACACTCACCCCTACCAGAATTGCTTCTGCCCTAGGTTGGCCTGCTTCTGACTTGGCCCTTCCCGCTGAGCTAAGGGCAAAATGGCTTGATGTGGCCCTCCTTGCCACAAAGGAAACAAGTCTTGCCCCTTGCAACTTTGTACACCCAGTAGCTATGTGGCCTGCCTCTCCACACTTGTAGCAGTTGGGTACCCTTCCAGTCACTGCAACAGCATTTGTTCCGGTAGGTTTGAACCACTGTGCTAGGGGCTGTCCCCTAAAATTACCCGATGTTGCAGGCCTCTTGCCAGTGCTCCTGTTACTCCTCTTGACTTGTGCTGCCGTGTACTGGTTCATATCTGCCTCAGTAGCGGCGGCTCTCTAGACCAACTTCTCAAACCTTCAGATACCTAGAGGTATCATTCGGGTCCTCAAGCTTGGTCTCAAACCTTGCTCGAACTTCCGTGCTTTCTTGGCTTCATCCAGAACCATTTCCGGTGCATTCCTCGAGAGTTGATTGAATTTGGTTTCATACTCCCGCACGATCATCCCTCCTTATCGCAGGCCCAAAAACTCTATGGATTTCTTCTCTTGAACATCCATGAGAAAGTAGTGGCTTCTGAATTCTTCAAGAAACTCCTCATAGGTAATCTGCACATTGCCCAAGGTCTTTTTCAGTGATTGCCACCAAACTCCTGCATGTTTCTCCAGCTGGATTGTGGCCAGCTTCACTTTACTCGCCTCAGGGGTATCTAGAACTTCAAAGACCATCTCAATCTGCCTGATCCAGTCGTTTGCAACGTCTGGATTTGCCTGGACCTCGAACACAGGCAGCTTCATCCTTTTGAATGACTCCACCAGCTTGATTGCTTCAGGACCTGTACACCTGGCCCCAGCCTAGTGTTCCCGACGATGTTGGCGGTGAAAGCATTCAAGGTCTGATACACTCAAGCTAGTTCAGTTTCCAGATCGAGCCATTCTCACCACTGTGCCCTTGGCCGTTCATGTTCCTTCGTGCCATTTTTGAGTCATAAAATTTTTCATTAATCACCATAAATAGCACAACTTACATTCCTTCAACAATATTTTATTCATTCCAAAATTAAATATTTTACATTCGGAAAGAAAAACTTGCTTCATTACATCCATTACATCCCTTTATCATAAAGACATCCTAGATTCTACGGTTTCTCTTGGCTGCTCTGAGCTCTTTTCGTAGTTCCTGGATTTCTTTCTTCATATCTTCAAACCTCTAATGACGCTCCTGCTTGTCCCAGCGAGTTATATGGTCTAGTTGGCAAAGTATCGATCATTCACGTGCCGAACCTTTTCGAGTTCGCACACTTGGTAACTTAGCTCTTGAATGCGCTCCTTGTCTTCTGCCAGTTACGCTTCTAAGTGGTTTACTCTCCACTTTTGAGCAACCAACTCTCTTCGAAGAGATGCAACAGTACCACCTTAGTCATCTGGATTGAGTTCTTCGTCTGAGGATTCTTCTTGGCAATCAGGCGAAGGTGGAGTAATCTCCCTGGACTCGGGTAATTCCTCTTCTATTTTCTCTGGGTCTTCTTCTTCCTCCATTGGCTCTTCTTCTTCTTCCTTGAAGGGAATGAACCAATGCACCTTATTCTCGGAATCAAGATGATTGTCGATCTTATTGGAAAAAAGAGGAGAAAATGTCATCATATAGAGCAACATAAACGTAATTTACTTACATTTAAATCTCTATAAGTTGAAACTCACACTCTAATGCCACCCTATTGTGTCGTCCTTGTAAATTTGTACTACTTATTGAAGCGTGGTTCTGATACCACTCTGTAACACCCCGGATTCCAAATAAGCCTGAATTTGAAGTTCCACAAGATCTTTACACTTAATTCCGTACAATTTTACAAGGAATTTGAATTTTTTTAATTACAACAGAATCTTTTTCATTAATAACGCAACAGAAAGTAAATTGAAGTACAATAACGAAAAATATACAATTGTAACAACTTTAACATTTAAATAATTATCAACATCAAATTCATCTTTATATCTTCTTATAAATTCCAAGTCCTGCATATAAAATTATGGGCACGTCAGTTGCTTACAACTGATGAAATATTATACTCGGCCATCCTCGCTATGCCGAAAGTATAACGATCTTTTAATACTTTAACAACCACAAACTTGAATGTAAAATAAAGTGTTAAAAGTGACCACTCTAAACATGTAAGTGTATGCAATACCTTAATGCCTAATGCAAATGTTTTAAGCTAAGATGGCACTAATGCACACTTATTCGGATTCTATGCATCCCATACTACATAGGTCTGAGGGCAAGCACCTACGTACTCCACATTAAAGGTTTAATCCCTCGCCATGATAACTACCCGGTGATAAAATAAAGTTTAGACATTCCATGAGTACGGATCCTAGTCCCAGAATCCACTGCCTGACTATACAGGATCCTCGTCGTACGAACATACCGCCAGTGTCCCTCTAGCCCTGGTATACGTATACACTGGTGTATGGCATACTATCCGCCCAACTAATCATAGTGCCGGATTTAAATTAAAGCTCGCCTCCATCGGAAGCAACCATAGTCCCGAAATCCACTGCCTGACTGGGTCTATAGTCCCGGAGATCCACCGCCCGAATATATAGAGGCCCTCCAATCACGTTTGCCCAAGTTTACTACATCTTCACTTAGTGCCTAAATTCTTAAGTTCAAGATATGAATAAATTATAACACCTAGAGTTAGCTTTCCCCTACCGAACTTAAACACAAACACCGAGATCGCCCACATAGCCATATCTCGAAAATCAATCAATTAATTCAACATTTTCCGGTACACGGGGTCTCACTAAATCTCTAGATCACAACCTTTCATGTTCTAGAATTCATGGGTACTCATACCTTTCAATAATCATGTATTAAACTTCATTGTAGTCATATCTTCAACTTTATTCATATCTTAATCAATTTATCTTACTTTTGTATCATTCATGAAACTCAATTCAATCATTTATTCACAATTATTTTAAAAAATATTTTTTTTTTCATGAACGCATAAGATAGAGTAACTCACTTCAATTCTCATTGGCAATTTAATCACATATAGTACTTTAAGCAACATCAAGTATTCTTAATCAACAAAAAAATAATTATAGAATCTCATTAAGAGAAAGATCAATTGTATTGCAAATTTTAATCTTCTTCTAATCAAAATAAAGGTCATACTCTTAAATGAAAGTTTTGAATTCTTCAACTAATTATCTATTGCAAATTCTACCTTTACTTCTCACAAAATACATAAAATATTGTCGAAATTATTTTTAAAAGTCTACATCATTTTAGGGGAATACTAGAACGTTTTCCAACTTTTATTGTATTTTAAATTCTTCAAAAACCCAAAAATATATTAAAACAATCAAAATGGGGCTACCGGTTTCGAACCCAAGACCCCGCCCAAGCTACAGTAACCGAACTAGGGTGCCACCGAAGACTAAGAAGTCCAAGGTGCCTCACTGTCATGAAGGTGGGCCAAAAGCTATAGGTACTCTGTCTCAGTACCTTAGGTTAATAAAAACCAACAAACTAAAGAAAGGGACTACCAGGTTTCGAACCTAGAACCTAAGACCAGACCGCAGCTACAGTAACAGTACTAAAATGCCCCCGATGACCAGTAAGCCCAAAGGGACGGACTGATATGGAAAAGGTTAAAGGACTTTTTTTTACCCCGCACTGTTATTTGTTTTCTTTCACTAAACTCGATTATTCAATCGATTCATTCCACTAATAAAGTATAAATAATTTTCCAGAATAAGTCTCTTTGAAAAACAATAAACAACAATTATAAAAACTCTTATTATAAACATATATATATATATATATATATATATATATATATATATATATATATATAGGGTAGTGATCTGGTGAGAACTGTTCTCACGATAAGCTTCGTGAGAACTCTACGCCTATCCATCCTATGGATAATCTGAACCGTTCACATTGTTTAACATAACTAAATTAGTATAAAAACATAAAACCAAGTCATTTGATATTCATTTGTCCATGCATCATGTCACTATAAAAAATATTGATTTTACAGCCACACAATTTGTAACACTTCAATGCATGGGGAAACGAATCTCAAATGACTTGATTTCTCATCCATAGACTAATTTAATCGTGTAGATCAAAATGAACGGTTCAGATCTTTCAACTAATATCCCAAACAAAAGTTCTCACGTGGTTCTCACCAAAAGAGTTCTCACTAGATCATTTCCCTATATATATATATATATATATATATATATATATATATATATATATATATATATATATATATATATTTGACATTGTAAATAATTTCTCTCTTAATTGCACACATAAACTCACATAAAAGTTTGTATCACTTATAAACAACTTTATGATTTCATTGTACTAATTAAATAATTTACTAGTGAGGCTAACACCATATTTCTTGACTACAAATAGAAATTTTTAAAGCGCGTTCATGCAAGTTGCATTATTTGACATAATCATTCTAACATGTATAAACTAGTAGATTTCATGCCAACAATTTATTAGTTATTACTTTCTTTCCTTCTTTCTAATTATCATGATATCTATCCATTTAATTGAACACAACATTATTTCTACAAGTCATGGCACAATGACAGTAACATGGAGCAATCTACATTAATCATATCAAAATAATCTACATTACTCATGTGTCAAAAACTACCATGCTCATCCTACAAATTTAGAAAGTATTTAAGATCACCCACCTCTAAGAAGACTTGTAAATGTAGAAACACAACTCCTAGAAAACTCCTTCCTCCAACACGATCACCTAGCCCTTCTCCTCCTAGCAAGAGCAACTCCAAGCCACCAAGGATGCAAGACAAGAACTCTCTAACTCTCTTTCTTTTCTTCTCTCTTTGTTTCTTAATTTGGTGCAAGAGACTAACACTTGGGGGGGGGGGGGGGGGGGGGGGGGGGGAGGGGGGGGAGGGGGGAGGGGGTATTTATAGAATAAATGGATGACTAGGATTTGATCTCACAATCAAGCAAGTACCCACTCTCTCCACTCTCCCACTCTCCAAAAATCGGCCACTCCTCCTCGTACATACACGTGCACGTGTAGTGCACAAGTGCACACCCTCTCTCATTTTTTTATACATATTTATACTTTTATTTGTGTTTCAACTAGTTGTTACATGTCATGTGTGAGACCATGTACAACTAATTGGTAGGATTAAGTTAGCGGGCTTCTCTTGTGGGCTTGATTTTAATTTAATTAATTAACCTAGTGGGCATAGAGTCTTCTCTTAGGCCTATGAGTTTTATTATAAGAAGTAGACAAAATAGAATAAAAAGAGAACTCATGCATACTACTAGAATACTTTTGGATTGAAAGGGAATGAAATTTGCATGTGTGTTGCACGTGCAAAAAAGAAAAAAATGTACTTTTATTTAAGAAAAATTTATACGGGATGTTACAGTTTGCCTCCTGCTAGGTTAACTTAATAGTCGAACATTAAGCGACTCCAACCTATTTCCATATGTTAATCAACTTAATAACATGCCTAGGGTCCAACTTTGCCATCCAATCGTACCCATGAGTTGGCCCAAAACCTCGGCCCAATCTGGCCCAAATAAACAACTGTGAATTAACACTTCGGAACGACAAACACCATGTGAAAAAATTGCCATCAACGTGTAACACCCCTGCCCTGAGCCCGGAAAATTTATACAATTTAAAGACAAATTATTTATAGTATAGTACAACTGCCCACCACAGGCTGGCTCTCAAAAGGTGGTTAACCGAATTGGTGACTCTTGATCATAGGCAATAATATTTATTAATATAATATTCTTTGTAATCTCTCGATATAGGATTATTTTATTCTATTTTTCTCTTTCTCTCTCTGTGAAAGGACAGCCGAAACTCCCCCTCCTATTGTACCACGTCACCTAAGGTGACATCAGCCCCCAACTGCACACAGCATCTGTGCTGCTCTATTTCCATCACGTGGAACCCCCCCTACACACACACAATTCAATTCAACATATATTTACCATTATGCCATCATCTATATAATAAAACACAAAGAAAGCTATCAAGTGGCTCTCCTTCAATTTTTCCAAAAATCAAAGGCCCAGATCTAACCTCACAAAACATATTTTCCCCCCAAAAAGTTTCCCCCCAAAACTCAAATTCAAATCTTCCACCCAAAACAACTCCTATATTTATTTAATTATTTTTTTTCCCTCTCTCTCTTCTTCCCTGTTCTATTCAAATAATTAAGAAAATAAAAATTTTAAAATTTTTTTTAAAATAAAAAACTAAAAAACTAAAAAAATTAAAATTAAAAAACTTTTAAAATAATTCAAAAAAATCAAAAAAAATCATATAATATGTTTTTTGCTGGACCCCCAAAAGTTTATCATATAATATGTTTGCTACTTCAATTAATTTGCTGGACCTCCAAAACTATTTTATATGATCAAATAAGGTGCACCGTTCCTAAGACGTGCCGTAGGCACGTGTCAACGGGCAAACCTAGTACACTTATATCATATATCATATATATATACTATATATTATTGTTTAGAAATTATGGGGTGTTACACACACCCCCTTCAGAAATCAGCATCCTCGCTGAGCATAGGGCATGCACAATCTAGTCAAGGATCTACTTTCTAGCCGTTGTGGAGCATCTGCTCTTCTATCCGCCCGATTATTCATGATCCCAGAATCCACCGACCGATCAATCATAATCCCGAATTTAATTGAGCTGCCCTCCTATCTGCCCGACTAATCATGATCCCGGAATCCACCGCCCAATCAATGACAGTCCCAAATTTTGATTGAGGGTTCACCACAGTCCCGGAACCCACCGCCCGACTGGGTCTATAGTTCCGAAATCCACCGCCCGACTATATAGATATGCCCCACACTCGGTGTCGAAAGTCGGCTCGGATACCATTTGTAACACCGTTGTCCCGAGCTCGGACAATTTATACAATTTAGAAGACAAATTATTTATAGTATAGTACAACTGCCCACCACAGACTGCCTCTCAAAAGGTGGTTTACCGAATTGGTGACTCTTGATCATAGGCAATTGTATTTATTAATATTATATTCTTTGTAACCTCCAGATATGGGATTATTTTATTATATTTTTCTCTTTCTCTCTCTGCGAAAGGACAGATGAAACCCCCCCTCCTACTGTGCCACATCACCCTAAGGTGATGTCAGCCCCAACTACACATAGCATTTGTGCTGCTCTATTTCCATCATGTGGGGGAACCCCCCCCCCCCCCCCCCCCCCCCCCCCCCCCCCCCCCACACACACACACACAATTCAATTCAACATATATTTACCATTATGCCGTCATACACTTATATCATATATTATATATATATATACTATATATTATTATTTAGAAATTATGGCGTGTTACACAACGAACTCTTCTCAAACCCGTTCCAAGGGTTATTCGAGCCAGAGCAAATACCAACTATTACACACAATATACAACATTATTATGCATGAATTGGGGGTATTTACTTTACATCTCCTACACAACAAGTATGGTCATCCCCAACCATCTGAATACACTATATGTTTTGTACCTATACATATACAAGCATCTCGTCGAACCACTTCATAGGCAACTTGTACTTATTAAAATTTCCCCATACTACGTTATTTCACTCAGGTATATGTACTAACTTACATTCACATAACCCCAATTGCAACTGCATTTCTCATAACATATTATTCTACTAGACATTTTCATTCACATATGCATATATCTTCATTTGGATATTTCAACGAACACCTTACGTGCAAACCTTCCGCTACATAATTTCCACAATAAAACCCTAGTATAAATATGTATTCCTACACAATTGTTCTATGCAGTTATTTTAATTACAATATTATAAATCTAATATGCATAACATAGAATCTAATCTAGCGGTTGGGATTTAATCAGTCACAACAAAATTATATCTTTTCTATTCCATCTACTTAGTTTCTTTTGCTACTATAAACATCAACTTCAAACTTGCACCCCCAATCTACTTGGTATATCATGCCACTCCACAGAAATTTCAAACACACATATAACAAACAATCAATTCATGAAAATAACATACAAAAGATTAGGAGAACACCCACCTTATTTTGAAGAGTTCTAACACAAACTTGCTTTCCTCCTCCTAGCTTGTTTATCCCCCTTCTAGCTTTCTTAGGCTCTTCTCCTTCATAGCCTTGCACAAAATAGCCAAAATAGCACTTAGAGAACTTAAGAGAATGTTTGCAAATGAAGTGAAGTGAAGTGAAGAGAGGAAATGAGCTAGGGTTCACTCCATACTCCCTATATATATAGGGCTGGACATGGTTTTGATAGATTTGCTTAGTGTCCATCTTACTACCCTAGGTCTTATGATAATACCCACCCTAGGTCTTATGATAATACCCTAGATTTTATGTTACACCAAATCCATCCTAGGCCACACATAAGCTAACCCTAGGGTACACCTCATCCATCATCCATCCTATGGCACACATAAGCTAACACTAGGGTACACCTCATCCATCCTAGGGCACACATAAGCTAACCCTAGGGTGCACATCATCCATCTTAGGGTACACATAAGCTAACCCTACTTCAAGTAAAAAATTGTTGCCCCCCCCCCCCCTCTTCACACTTGTAGCTGTAATATGTTCGTGAACAAAAATTAACATGGTTGGGCCTATTTGGGTGGTATGGGTTCAATTGAATTAGATCTGCTCGAGCCAAACCATACTACTCAATATGTTTGGTAACACCAAATTGGTTGTCTTCATAAAAATGTCAAATACATTTTTGCAACATCCGCAACTAGTTGGGACAAACATTTATTAACATGTACAACAATGTTCATGTGTAAACTAGTTTGTACGAAATAATTATTTTGGGAATATTACAAAAATGGCACTGAGCACCAAGTTGCTAGCGGCTCGGTGCTCATTCTCACTGAGCTTCTTTGATTTCTTGGGTTCTTCAGACCTTATGGGCTCCTTAGACCTAGGGGTGGCATTCGGGCTCGTTGGGCTAGGTCAGGCCAAAAACCACTGGGCCACAACTGGACTTGAGTCTCAGCGGGCCAGGCTGAAGAAATAGCTAGTCCGGGCCGGATCGGGCTGCAGTGGGGGGGAGGAAATGCCCGGACCCGACCTAGGGCCTATGCGATTGTTTTTTTTTTTTTTGGTTTTTTTTAATAGAGTAATAAAGGCAAAAAATTTGGATGATTGAATTTAGACAACAACTGTAAGAGCATATATATTAAAAGGAAAGATTCATATATTAAATTGTTTCAATTAATTATAAAACATTAAATATAATCAAATAGATAAACAACATTTCATACAAAGTGATTAAATTTCAAAATACAAGTTGAGAGGAACTATAGACTTTAGAGTTCGAGATGACCTATATTTAGATTAAAGAAAATATATTGGATTATTGTCATGCACATACTTAACCTAAAATAGAATCTCATCACCCTAAAATTCCCAATTATTTGAAATATTTAATCCGTAGTGCATCTTCAATCTTCATTCATCACTACTTGATCAGTTTAGTACCGTTTGATAGAAATCTTGGGTTCTTTTCTTCCGCTTTTATCCAATTTTCCGTGCATAGTAGCATCTCCAAATTCTTTGAAAGCAAGTGATTTCTGTTCGGGCTTATAATCGTACCACCATGAGAAAAAGCACTTTCCAATGCAATAGTTGACACTGTGGGAGTTAGCAAATCTTTACCCATACGAGATAGTATAGGAAATGTAACGACATTGTGTTTCCAAAATGATAACATATCAACTATATCATCGACGGGAGGTTGTGCATTATACCAATTCAACTCATTAGGTGCATTTGTTCGTGGTTTTTTTAATTTTATAAGATTTAAAAACACCACTTGTAAAAAATGCAAGACCCTTTCCCTTTGGTATGTGATATGGCTAAAAATGGGGTTAAATCGAAACCGTCCAGATTGGGCACGAATCTTGAAGCTCAGGGGTAAAACGGTAATTTCGCATATAGATGGGCCCGAAGCGGGCACTGGATCTCTCCTTCACAGATCCAATAACCCGCGAATGGATCCACTCCAGCTGGGTACGGGTCCCGACCCAAGACAAACTCAGACCAGCAAGAGGAAATCAGGGTCTCTGATTTGACTAAATCAACGGGCCTGATTCGCGGTTATCCTCTCACCGGGAATCAGGGATCAATTTCCTAAACTAATTATGAGGATTTTACTCCTAACGGTATCACAGGAAATCAGATCCCTAATCAAATTCCCATGGCAACTATAAATACCTCCGACCTACCACTGTTACAAGGTAATCACTCTTTTTCCAATTAAAGCTCTTTCTTAATCATATCACTGGTTACTGACAAGAGCGTCAGAGGGTGCTTCGCCGGGATCAACCTCGGTGTATCGCACTTCCTTACAGGTGAACGGCGGGAGTCAGCAGCCCAATTCCGACGAACAAGCTTGGATTCGCTATTCAAATTTTTCCACGAACCCACAAATTCTATCTGTTGGCCCCCACACCAAATTTAGCGGCAACAGATTGGCACCGTCTGTGGGAAAATCAGACGAATAGCTTCTCCTCTTCCCGTCAGAAAGATCTTCTCCAGCCATGCCGCCTAGAAAGGTTAGGTCCCGGGGGTCTAATCGTGGACCCAATCCCGATCAGCAACAGGAAGTATCCCTCCAACCCGCTCATCAACATGGGCAACTTCCGCCGCAGGCCGAGGATCTACCTCCTCTTCCAAATCAGCAACATCCCAATGGCCCAACCAGCGCAGGGGTCTCTCGCCCCGACCCGCAGAAACAAGCTTTCCATCCTGACCATATCTCCATCCACAATGCCCCCTCGGATTCTATGGCCTCCCATAATCCCCGAGCTTCCGACCTCCGCAACACCGTCCTAAATCGGCAGAAGGATGAATACCTTTGCCGCCGCCTAGATGAGAAGCGGGCCCGAAAGGGAGTCTCCCGCCAACATCAAGGTGAGTGATCTCCTCATCACCGAGATGGCAGGAGGTCTCCGGACCGAAGAGGACGGGGGGAATCTCCCGAGAATCGTAGGAGGAGGCCACATTCCCCTACTGGTCGGCATCATCTGAGGAACGACGAGGCACCCATCACTCGTGGCGAGTTCCAACAATTCCAGGCGACGGTGTTGCAGGCCCTCAACCTTCGCCCCAAAACAATAATGCCCAAAGGGTTCCAACACCCCCACGGGTCCCAAGTCCTCGCCATCGGTCCATTACTCCTCCCCCGGCTCCTGGTCACCAGCTACACAATCATAGTCCTTGCCGATCCCAGGACTATCGTCATCGTAGTCCTCGCTCCCCTTCCTATGAAGACGAGTCCAGGGGATCGTTTGACTACCACCAGAAGGACGATGCCCTCTACCGCCGTCTCCACGAGATGGAGAGGCACCTCGGTCGAATGGACAAGGAGGAGGAGTCGAGAGGAAGGACCGTCCGCCCCAGCAGACCCCCCTTCTCGCGGACCATAATGGAGGCTCCTATCCCGAGGGGCTTCAAACCTCCGCAGTTTGAAACGTACTCGGGAGAGTCAGATCCTGTTGACCATGTCGAAAGCTTCAAGACCTTGATGCTAATCCACCAAGCTTCCGACGCCATGCTTTGCAAAACCATCCCCGCCACTCTCAAGGGTTCGGCTCGGGAATGGTACTCCCAGCTCGCTCCCTCTTCCATCTTCTCTTTTGAGCAGTTCGAAACGCTCTTCATAACCCACTTTGTGAGCAGCAGACGAACGGAGAAGACCAGCCTCTCTCTACTCCACTTCCGACAGGAGAGGGGAGAAAATTTAAGGGACTATGTGAGGAGGTTTACTGCGGAGGTCAGGTCCATCGCCTTCCTCGACCAGTCAGTGGCGACCGTCGCATTCCAATCCAACGTCCTCAACTCTAACCTTCGGTCGTCCCTTGCCAAAAAGCCCCCGCACAACTTCGCCGACCTTCTCCTTAGATGCGAGAAATATATTCGGGCGGAGGAAGCCGAGTGCTTCCTGGGTTTCGGAGGATCCACTTCCGGGTTGAAGAGAAAGACGACGGAAGAGGAAGGTGCCAAGAAGCTACAGAAGGATAATAGCGGTCAGCGCCGTCCTCCTCTCAGGTTTGAAAAATTTACTCCTCTCACCACCAGCGTCTCCACCATCCTGATGGAAGTCGAGAAGGAGGGAGTTATACCTCCCGCTCCGAGGATGAACACCCCAGCCAAGAAGAGGAACAAGGAGAAGTGGTGCCGTTACCACCGGGATCATGGCCACGACACCAACGACTGCCGGGTACTGAAGAACGAGATAGAGGCCCTCATCCAGAGGGGGCAGTTGGCTAAGTTTGTGAGAACAAATGATCGGGGAGATCGCGCCACTCCTCCACCTCGGGGGGCTAACAAGCGCTCCGAGCGACGCGATGAAACCCCCGAGTTCGAGGAAGAGCGTGTTCCGCACCTTATCTACAGAGGCCCCATGGGGGGCTCTTCCAACTCCTCTCGGAAGGCCTTCGTCCGAGAGGTCATTTCAGTTCACCGCGCCCCTCCCCCCAAAGGCCTTGGCGTCCCAGTAACTTTCTCTGATGAAGACCTTGAGGGGGTCTGAACCCCCCACTGCGACGCACTTGTTATCGACCTCCGCATGGCAAACTTCAAAGTGCAGAGGATCCTGGTAGACAACGGGAGCTCCGTGAACATCCTCTTCCTCTCGGCCTTCCGAGGGCTGCAACTATCCCGGGATCGCCTCAAACTGGCCGGCTACACGCTCCACGGGTTCACGGGGGTGCCAGTAACTGTCAAAGGAGTTATCAACCTGAACGTAACTGCTGGGAAGACCCCTACCACCCGGACAGAGCCAATGGACTTTATGGTCGTCGATGTCCCGGCTGCATACAATGTCATCTTGGGCCGACCTGGCCTAGCTGCCCTGGAAGCCGTTCCTTCAGCGTATCACCTCAAGATGAAGTTCCCCCCCGGGCGGGAGTGGGAGAAGTCAAGGGCAGCCAAGAGACCGCTCGAAAATGCTACATGACTTCCACTGGGGGTCCGGTGCTCTTCCTCGAGACTCTAGAGATCCCCGAGCCGAACTTCCGACCAACGTCTGAGCCGGCGGACGAATTAGAAGAAGTGCTCTTCTCGGACGAGGACCCGAGCCGAAAGTTCCACATCAGCAAATCCCTACCGACTTCCCTATGTTCTGACTTGGTGCAGTGCATTCGGAAGAACCGCGACCTATTCGCTTGGTCCGCCGTGGATATGCCCAGGATTTCCGAGGAGCTTCTAGTGCTCCGCCTCAGCATCGAACCGGGGTGCAAACTGGTTCAGCAGAAGAGGCATAAATTCGCTCCCGAGCGACAACAAGCCATCAAGGAGGAGGTGGACAAACTCCTAAAAGCTCGGTTCATACAGGAGGTGAACTACCCCGAGTGGCTCTCCAATGTCGTCATGGTTAAGAAGTCCAATGGTTCCTGGAGGATATGCATCGACTTCACAGACTTGAATAAGGCATGTCCGAAGGATCCGTTCCCTCTCCCGAATAGCGACACCCTCATCGATGCCACCTCAGGCCATGACCTCCTCAGCTTCATGGACCCCTTCTCCGGCTACAACCAGATACGAATGTTCCCCCCAGACATCCCGAAGACTTCCTTCATTACTGACCAGGGCCTCTACTGTTATAGAGTTATGCCGTTCTGATTGAAGAACGCTGGAGCCACCAACCAGTGCCTCGTCAATAAAGTCTTCCAAAGCCAGATAGGCCGCAACATGTAAGTATACGTCGACGACATGCTCGTGAAGAGCATCTGAGGTACCAACCACGTGGCCGACCTACAGGAGGCATTCGGCGTACTGAGAAGGCACAACATGAGGCTTAATCCGAACAAGTGTGCGTTCGGGGTCTCGTCAGGAAAGTTCCTCGACTTCATGGTCAGCCAGCGAGGGATCGAAGCAAATCCTGAAAAAATTAAGGCCATACTGGACATGGCCCCACCCCGGAACATCAAGGAAGTGCAGAGGCTTACGGGTCGCCTCGCCGCTATTGGGCGATTCCTTTCGAAGTCTGGGGAAAAGTGCCTCCCCTTCTTCAAGGCTCTCAGGGGGGCCAAGGGTTTCGAATGGGGCGAACTGCAACAGGAGTCGTTCAACCAACTGAAGGCCTACTTGGTCAACCCTCCCCTGCTCAGCAACCCCGTTCTAGGGGAAACCCTCTTCATCTACTTAGCTGCTTCCGAGCAGACCCTAAGTGCTGTTTTGGTGAGGGAAGAAGACCGGGCTCAGAGGCCCATCTACTATGTGAGCAAGGTGCTTCGAGACGCCGAGCTCCGCTACCCGAAGATAGAAAAGATGGCCTACGCCCTGATTATGGCGGCAAGGAAGCTCTGCCCATACTTTCAGTCCCACTCGGTTGTGGTCCTCACTGACCAACCGCTGAAGCAAGTACTCCACAAGCCGGAAACCTCAGGCCGGCTTATGAAATGGTCCATCGAGCTGAGCCAACATGACATCTCCACCAGCCCCGGACCGCAATAAAGGCTCAAGCCTTAGCGGAATTCATCGTCGAGAGCACCATCCCCGAGGTCAGCCAAGCAGAGAACGGACCACCCATCTGGACGGTTCCTCTTGCAACGAGGGAAGCGGCGCCGGTATCATCCTGACAGGTCCAGATGACTTCGTCCTCCAGTATGCCCTCTGCATGAATTTCAAGGCCTCAAACAACGAAGCAGAGTATGAGGCACTAATCGCCGGCCTCGGACTTGCCCGAAGTGCCGAGGCGCAACGCCTCCGAATCTATAGTGACTCTCAGCTGGTTGTGAATCAAGTCTTGGGCGATTACGAGGCTCGAGACGAACGAATGTCGAAGTACCTCGTCAAAGTCCAAACCCTCATGGCCCAGTTCGAAGAGGCACTCATCCAACGAATCCCTCGAGAAGAGAATTCACAGGCCGACGCCCTCTCCAAGTTGGCCTCATCCTCCCTCCAAGGTCTCGAGCAGACCGTCTTGATCGAGGTCCTCTTGAAACCGAGCATAGAAGACGAGACCCTCGACTCAGTGGAGTCATTGTCGGTCCTACTGCAAGACAATTGGATGAAACCGTTGGTAGAATTTCTAAGAGATGGGCTCCTCCCGGAAGACCCTAAGGATGCTCGTCAAGTGAGGACCAGAGCAGAACGGTACACTCTAGTCGAGGATATCTTGTACAAGCGCTCCTTCTCGCAAGTGGACGGCAGGCCATACATGAGATGCCTCTCTCCCGAGCAAGCCAATTACGCCTTGCAGGAGCTCCACGAAGGAGCGCATTCAGGATCCAGATCCCTGGCCTGGAAAGTGTTGAATTACGGCTACTTCTAGCCTACCATCCTCCAAGACGCCGAGCAACACGTTCGGAAATGCAAGTCTTGTCAAAAGCATTCGAACGTTCGTCGCCTCCCACAAGCTCAGCTCGCCTCCCTATCACGTTCTATCCCCTTCGCCATGTGAGGAATGGATTTACTAGGGCCATTTCCTCCGGCTCCCGGCTAGTTTAAGTTCCTTGTCATAGCGATCGACTATTTTTCGAAGTGGATAGAAGCCGAGCCTCTGGCAACCATCACGGAGAACAAAGTGCTTCAGTTCTTCTGGAAGAACATCATCTGCCGATTCAGTGTTCCCCGAATCCTTATAACTGACAACGGAACTTAATTCATGGGGGCCGCATTCCGAGCTCTGTGTGAAGACCTCGCCATTCAGCAACGTTTCTCCTCCGTCTCTCATTCGCAGTCAAATGGTCAAGTCAAAAATGCTAACCGGCAGATTCTCGCCGGCATTAAGAAGAGGTTGGACAAGTGTTCCAGAGGTTTATGGGTGGATCAGCTCCCCAAAGTGCTGTGGAACTACCGCACAACTAAACGGACCCCCACGGGAGAGTCCCCGTTCAACCTTACCTATGGGTCCGAGGCCGTTATCCCACTGGAGGTCGGAATACCTTCTCAGCGCCTTGTGGCCTACAACAAAGAGCAGAACGCCAGGGACCTTCGGGCAAACCTAGACCTGATAAACGAGCTGAGGGAAAGAGCATCAATTCGCCAACAGAGCTATCGAAGGAGGATCGAGTTGGCGTATAACAAAAAGGTCCGACCTACCAATCTCAAAGAGGGGGACCTAGTCCTCAGAAAGCTAGCTGTCTCCTTCCCTAGTCAGAAGAGCAAGCTGGCCCCAAATTGGGAGGGGCCCTACAGGATCACGAAATTAGTCCGGCCAGGAGCCTACCGTCTCGAAGACCATGAAGGCAGAGAAATCCCTAGGACCTGGAATGCCGACCATCTTTTGAAGTACCAAGAAGGTGCCCCGGCACCCCTCTAAGTATTTCAGGATGTCGAACCGTTCCTCTCCTACACCTGTATTTTCTCTAATGTTGTCTCTCATATGTAATATCGGCTCGCAACTTTAGAAGCGGCCGACCTTTAATCAATAAAGAAAGCTTTCTCATATTTTACTGGTAAAACTGTTTGCAACTCTCTGCCTTTACTCTTAAATCTAACGATGGTTCCGGAGTCCAACACTTGGCTCGATTCTACTCCGCAAGCGCGGTTCTAAGCGAGCTAGGAGTGGGTCGCCATTCGGAATTGCTCCCACGACCATTGAACTCTAACGATGGTTCCGGAGTCCAACACTTGGCTCGATTCTACTCCGCAAGCGTGGTTCTAAGCAAGCTAGGAGTGGGTCGCCATTCGGAATTGCTCCCACGACCGTTGAACCCTAACGATGGTTCCGGAGTCCAACACTTGGCTCGATTCTACTCCGCAAGCGCGCTTCTAAGCGGGCTAGGAGTGGGTCGCCATTCGGAATTGCTCCCACGACCGTTGAACTCTAACGATGGTTCCGGAGTCCAACACTTGGCTCGATTCTACTCCGCAAGCTCGCTTCTAAGCGGGCTAGGAGTGGGTCGTCATTCGAAATTGCTCCCACAACTGTCGAACTACTCTTACGATGGCCAGCGAGCCCACTGTTAGGTAAAGCTCGGCCCATCTCGCAAGTTCGTAAGATTAGGAGACCAAAGCACTGCTCGGCCCCACTGGCCGAGCGAGCAAGAGGTCGGCTCAGAGACCTCGGCGCGATGAACACAGTCACAAACAAAACAATTACACAAAGTTACAAAGGACATGCGAGTTCGAGAAAGAAATGTTATTAATAATTGGGATACAGTACAAAGCAACTCTTCCGTACAACAAGGTCACAAGGCCTTAAAGTACAAAAATTACAATGTCGACCCACTACCCTTCGGTGCGTCGATCTCGGCCGATAGTTCATCCCGCTCGGTCGTCAGTTTGGCCACCTCGGCCGCCAGTCCCTCTCCCTCCATCCGAAGCTCCGCCTCTACAGTCTACAAGTGACGGATCTCGGAAAGCAGATCGTCCCTCTCTGCTGATATTTTTGACAAATTGTGCCGAACGCACTGGATCCGAAGAGTGTTGCTAAAGGCAGTCGCCGAACCTTCGTCCTCTCCTACGGGGGTCATCTCGGCGATCCTGCTCTCCAGGCGCCGGATCTCGATGTCCTGCTGGCCTAGGATGAGCTGAAGATGGTTCTGCTCGCTTTCGGCTCGGCACAATCCCAGCTCGACTTCATAGAGCCGCTCTCAGCACCTCCCCAAGCACGGCCTCGTCACCCCTGAGACAGCCTCGGCTCGAGCGTTGTCATCCGAGCAAGCAGGCTCGACGTCTTCAGCCACCACCACAAGCTGAAAAGAAGGAGAGCCAAACAACAAAATTTCAAACACTGCCGAAGCCCAACACTTCAAGAATTTTCAATCAAACTTTCAGACTTTGAGTAAGTTGTCAGAGATCGGAAGTTACACCGAAGCAAAGCAAAGGTTTTTATTCAAATAAAGTAGCCCTACATACAACTAGACCGACGCTACAACAGGGTTTTACAATAACTTAGAGAGACATAATACAACATGTTTAGTGCTTCTTCGGAAGGGAAACGCTCAGGTTCAAGGAAACCCGGGGTCGGCGATGCCTGACCTCCGAGCTCGATTCCAAACCAGCGAAGCGAGATCCCCCTTCGCCGCTAACTCTAACTATGGCGCCAACTGAGGCGCCGCTAGACGAGACAGCTACACTACTCTGAGCGTCAGCAGGACTCCGCCTCACCGCAGGCAAACGAGTCGCAAGTTCGTAGAAAGTAATCCCTCTCTCGCTCTCTTCGCAAGTACACGACGTACTACGAACGTTGGCCCTCTTAGGCAGAGGCTTGAGTGACGCGATCTCTTCCTCCAGCTCGATAATCCTATATCTCAGAACGTCATCCTTCGACGACATCTTCAAACGAGGAGGTCTCGACGAGCCCGCAACATTGGCACTATCGGTCGCAAGACGTCGATAATGGGTGACCTCGATCCCCCTGTCTATCGTAATTTTCCTAAGCTTGTCGACCTTGGCCAACAACTTTTGGCGCTCGGATGACAACTTCTCCAACTCGGAAGCTAACTTCTCTCCTTCCGCCGAATGTTCTTTCTCCGTTACCTCCAAGTGACGGATCTCGGCCAAGAGCTCGTTATTCTTTTGCTCGGCAACGAAAAGCTCCCTACGAAGCCGCTCCATCTCACCTTCGAAACCAGAAGCTTGAGGTTGCTTCCGTAGTTGCTTCAACTCACGACAATACCCCCTCGCTGTCGCTTTTATCTCCTCCAACTTCAAGAGCATAAAGAATCACCTCTCTCGGCTATGGGAAAGCGCTCACTTTGTTTCTTTCAGCTCCTTACGAAGGTACGAAACCTCCGTGATCGGACCAAACTTCACCTGAAAAGCAAAGATAAATCTGATGCCCAACACTTGGAGAAATTTTGCGGCTAGTCAAACACAAAATCCGAGGTCTAACACTTGGAGAATTTTTGGCCAAACAAAAAGTGTTTTCATTCAAAACTCAAAAAAGCATTACAAGAGCAGTGGCCAGTCCGCAGTCAGGCGTTACAAAAAACAAAAAAACAAAAAGAAGACTAAAGACGCAACCAAGTCAGGGGTCGACCTTTTTGTCGCTCGGGTCTTCCGACCCCCCGACGATTCCCATGTCCTCGTCCACGTCCTCGTCCTCAGAGTTGTCCTCCTCCTCACCCTCGGCCTCTATCTCGCCCGTGCCTTTGACACCGCCGGCCTGTCCCTTGGGGCTGAGCATTGTCGAGGGAAGCTCCTCCTCCCCCTCCACGGGGTCGTAGAAGTGGTAGGAGGATGTGTCGAACCTCGGGTTCCGAGCAGCGATATGAAGCAGGGCTCGGCCGTACGCGTTCTCCATGTTCTTCAACATGTGCTGCTCGGCCTCTTGCTGGACAGCCCTCTTCTCCTTCGCAACCTTCGATTGGTGCTTGGCCCTGATCCTCTCGGTCTCCTTCCGAGCTTTCTCCGCCCCTGACCGGGCTTTGGCCAGCTCCTCCTTGAGCTCGGCATTCTCCTTCTCCGAGGCCTCGAGCTTGGCCGCCTCGTCCGCCGACCGCTGCATGGCTTCGGCCAGCTTCGCTTCCAACCCCGCCACTTCGGCACCGCGCTTTGCCGAGAGGAGTTGCTCGGCTTTGAACAGCTTCACAGCTTTCGCGCGCTCCGACCTCTCCCAGTCGCACAGCGCTGACAGCTCCTGTTCTTTGCTCGCGAACTCTTCAAGCAAAAAGTTGAAGTGGCAGATGGTCTGGAAAGAAAACAAACAGTTAGAATCCGGACCTAAAAACTTAGAAAATTTCGAAAGAAATGCTTCAAGAAGAAAGTGTTCGGTCTACTTACCGACATCGTGTTCCGAGCGATCTGCATTGTAGCATCCCCGACCTCTCTGGACTTAAGCACCGCTCGGTCCTTTAGGGTCGGCAGGTGCTTCACTGCCTGCATACAAATGTTGCCGTCCCCTAAGAAGCCATCGACCTTCATTACTTGCCAGTCCGGGACGAAGATCCACTTATGCTCCTCGGTCAGAATCTTCTCCGCTTCGGCAGTGAGGGGCGGAACGTTAAGGGCTAATGCCACGCTCACATTGAACGCACCGCTCGACGAGCTGGGAGCATCAGTCTTTTCTGTTGGAGTCGGCGCATCCGAGACAGGAAGTTCGGAGCCCGCGACCTGGTCTTGCTCGGGATCGGCATCCGGAACAACGACCACCTGCAGGTCGGCGGTCTTTGGGACCGAAGGTATCTTCGGCGCTCGGCCGCCCTGAGGCCCTGTCGAGGGTCTCTTCTTCTTTCTCGTCTCCTGCTCCCTAGCCGCCTTGGCCTTCGCCATCAACGCCCTATAGTCCATCTTGGAAGACTCTGCACAAACCGAATGAAAAAACTTAGAAAAATTTTCAAGAACTTCAAGCAAAAAGTAAAAATACCAGAGGCGTACTGGGGTCGATCGGACTGAGACCCCCTCGGAACAGAGCCTCCTCGGTGATGTCCTTCCAACTAAGCGTCGGCAGGCCGAGGAGTTTCTTGAGGACTTCCGTCTCCTCGTCACCAAGCACTGGCTCCTTCTTCGCTTGCTTGGGCAGGCCCTCCCTCGACCAAGCTATCGGAATTGCTCAGGGTTCGGGAGCTCGGACAATGAAGTACTTCTCCTTCCAATGCTTGATCGAGTCCGGGTTCTCGATCAACTTCACGCCTGTCCGCGACGAAAGGTAAAACCTCTGCACGTTCCTGTTCAGCTGACTAGGACGGTAAAGGCTCCGAAGGAGAAACAGACTTGGCTCGGTGCCGATCTCTTGACACTGAAGAACAAACGCCAAGACGTTCCTCCAAGTGTTCGGCATCAACTGGGCAGGGCACAAGCCGTACCAATTGAGGACCTCGACAATGAACGTATGCAGCGGCAAACGAAGCCCGGCGGCCAAGGAGTCGAGTGGAAAAATGCACGTGTCGGCCGAAGACGACGTGCAGGCTCGGAAACCTGGTCCAGGGAGAAGTAGCCCGTACTCGGCAGGGATCTAGAATCCGGTCCGGATCCGATGCAGATCAGCCTCCGTAAGGACCGAAGTGATCTGGTCCACCTCGGACAACTCTCTCAGCTCGTTCTCCTCTACCGACTTGGCAGTGCCCTAGGTCACATTCTCCAGCATCTCTTCGAAGTAGCTCCGAACTCCCCCCACGCTTGACAGAACGATCGGCTGCCGACCGAACTCCCCTGCCGTCTTCGGCTGCTCTATGACCGTCACGGCTCCCTTACCCTTCCGGGAGCTCGCTGCAACATCCTGGGGTAGCTCGGCGACCTCCCCACTCTTGCTCGGCCGGACCACGGTCAGCTCCGTCGACTCTACCACCTCCTTCTCTTTACCCGCTCGGCTGACGACTCGGTCCGAGGTGGGGGTCTCATCCGAAGAAGTAATCTTAACCATTTTCCTAAAGAGAAAGGAGAGAGACTGACCTTGAAGTGACTGTTACGGTCGGAAAAGTTCGCCAGAGCAAAGAAACGCCTTGCCGCGACAGCTAGCAGCGCCACCTAGGAGCCAAAAACTTCGATGGTGAGAAGTAAAAACTTGAGTAAGAAAGTAAAAGTGAATAATGAGATTGGGGGTGGGGGAAGTGAAGTTTTATAGTAAAAGAAAAAGTCTCTTGGACTTCATTACGTAAGGGTGCGACTCTTAGAAAGCCCAAACGACTTTGTGACCGAGCAACAACGGTTGGCGAAAAGACAAAACGTTTCGATACAAATCAAATAGCTCGGCACACACGGGATCAAAATCCAAGCGACGTGCGATCCGACCCCAACATCAAAGAGCCCGGTCGGCTACCGAACAAGAGCCCGTCTTGAGATTTGTGCCACCATCCACCGGCTCAGATCGCGCCACATCGCCCGGATGAAGCACTTCGGACCCGGACACCCCGCATCTGTCTCAGGAAGCAAGAGAAAATTTGGATTAAAAGTTTTAAGGCAACCGCCCTCGGCGAGTGCCCCGGGCCCTAGGACTCGGTCAGTTCCCCTCTCACCCGTGAGCAACTTGAGGCTTACGGCCTCGGAAGCCGAAACCACGAATCATTCAAGGGTGGGAGAAAAACCACCATCGCGTGAGACCCAGTCAGAAGGCAGATCGGCCCACCTCCCATCTCTAGCTCCTTCGGGCTGACAACCATCAGAAGCCGTCAGCCCGGAAGGAAGACAGAGATCGGAGAAGACCCATCCGTCCGAGGCACCTTGTCCCCCGGGTCCGGACTCCTGTCGTCATCCCTTCAGCCCTGATCTCCCCTGGCCCTGACATTCGCATCGGGGTCGTCAGAGTCAGGAGAAGATCACGGCGGAAGAGTGACCACCCATACGACGCTCTCAGGGTTAGTATTTTTCAAAAAACAGGCATCCGCCAAAGGCAGACACCCCCGATGGTCGATGAACCACCGTTGTTGTGATCGAAGCTATAGGGGGAGCGGGGTATTTATAACCTCCCTCCAAGGACCAGCTATTATGGCCCTCGGGAGGCCAAGCGACGGAAGCCCAGCAGTCACGCCTAGGGAGCTGAAACGCCACGCAATAATTAGAGGACGCCATTTTAATGACCCCGGGAAGTTGGAACGCCGCATAAATCCTGGGGCGCCATTAATGCTCCCTGAGGGCAGCCAGTAGCTCAGCTCGGCCTTCTCACGAAGGCCCAATGGCTCGCCATCGCTCTTGCCGACCCATAAACCCTCAGACTCCCGGTTGGCTAACCGAGCAAGTGCCCATCCGAGCCCCAAAACGAAGAAAATTCACTTTCTCCTCAACATTCGTGTAAGATCTTGATCAGACGGTCCAGATCTTGCCAGCGTCGCTAAACGAGAAGATAGCATTTTCTTGGGAACCGAGCCCGTCTCGAGATTCGTGCCAGCATCCAACGGCCCAGATCTTGCCAGCGTTGCTAAACGACAAGATAGCATTTTCTTGGAAACTGAGCCCGTCTCGAGATTCGTGCCACCATCCAACGGCTCAGATCGCGCCACGTCGCTCGGACAGCCGAATCCTTAGACGCCCGGTCGGCTAACCGAGCAAGTGCCCATCCGAGCCCCAAAACGGAGAAAATTCACTTTCTCCTCAACATTCATGTAAGATCTCGATCAGACGGCCCAGATCTTGCCAGCATCGCTAAGCGACAATATAGCATTTTCTTGGGATCTGGGCCCGTCTCGAGATTCGTGCCACCATCCAACGGCTCAGATCGCACCACGCCGCTCGGATAGCCGAACCCTTAGACCTCCGGTCGGCTAACTGAGCAAGTGCCCATCTGAGCTCCAAAAGCGAGAAAATGACTACCGAACGACCACAACCGTTGGATCTTCCAGAAATTCGCGCTTCTGGTGATGAATGGTCCAGATCAAGCCATGCCATAAATAGGTATTAAAAATTAGTTTTTATTTATTTTAAGCGTTTTATTTATTTAAAAATTACGAAAAAATTACTAAAAATTCGGGAAAATTAACTAGAAATTCTAGAAAATAATTATAAATTTGGGGAAATATTTTTGAGCCCCTGAACGAATAATTATTGCCTAGAATGTATTGTTAAGGCCCCCGAACGACTGGTTAACACATCGCAAAATTAAATAAATAATCCGAAAAAATAGATAAAAACCGTCGGATATTCAACAAGGCTTAAGAACAGCTTACAGCTTCAAAAATCACCTCACCACTCCCTTCGAGATTCAAAACCCTCCATTCGGACTCCGATACAATTCCACTAGCCACTGAAACAGTTAAACTACTCCTCAAAGGCTAATCACACTCAGTCTTTAGGAGTGGGGGGCTCGTGATATGGCTAAAAATGGGGTTAAATCGGAACCGTCCAGATTGGGCACGAATCTTGAAGCTCAGGGGTAAAACGGTAATTTTGCGTATAGATGGGCCCGAAGCGGGCACTGGATCTCCCCTTCACAGATCCAATAACCCGCGAACGGATCCACTCCAGCTGGGTATGGGTCCCGACCCAAGACAAACCCAGACCAGCAAGAGGAAATCAGGGTCTCTGATTTGACTAAATCAACGGGCCTGATTCGCGGTTATCCTCTCACCGGGAATCAGGGATCAATTTCCTAAACTAATTATGAGGATTTTACTCCTAACGGTATCACAGGAAATCAGATCCCTAATCAAATTCCCATGGTGACTATAAATACCTCCGACTTACCACTGTTACAAGGTAATCACTCTTTTTCCAATTAAAGCTCTTTCTTAATCATATCACTGGTTAGTGACAAGAGCGTCGGAGGGTGCGTCACCGGGATCAACCCTGGTGTATCGCACTTCCTTGCAGGTGAACGGCGGGAGTCAGCAGCCCAATTCCGACGAACAGGCTTGGATTTGCTATTCAGATTTTTTCACGAACCCACAAATTCTATCTGTTGGCCCCCACACCAAATTTAGCAGCAACAGTATGGAAGAAGAAGAACTAACATATTGTGATTGTGTAGTATTAGATGAATAAAGTCTGTTGTGCAAATTATCATACAAATTATTCAAAACATGTTCAAATTGTGTAGTAAAAAACATGATCATAGCCTTCTATTTCGTCGTGTGGACCGTATGAATAAAAAATCTCAATTAAATTCTTTGTACCCTTAAACTTTATAACAGGATTCATTACGCTAGTCACACAATATAACATAAGAAAATGATGAAAATATTTTAAAAATTTTAGATAAGTGGCATAAACCATTGTTCCAATATAAGGGTCGCTTATCAAATATTTAATAGTGGGCATCATAGTAACAATTATAAGTAAAATACCACTAGAAGTAGATCAATATGTTTTGAAAATTGCAAAGTTGCATCATTAAAAGGTTCCAAAAATTTTTAACAAGCTATCGACAAAAAATAAAAAATCATCATCTATTCTACAATCTTCCATACCCTTTGCAACACAAAATTCTTTTAAACTTTTCTATTATGAGTAACTACGCTTAAGAGTTCATATGTCGAATTCTAACGATGTCTAACATCTTTAGGAAAACGCTTAAATGTAATATCCCTAAGTTGACACCAATCATGAAGTGCTTGATATGTAGGACCAGTCACTGCAATAAAATTAACACAATCTCTCACTGCACTAATCATATCATGTCCGTATTTTAGTGCATCTTGTACACAAGATTTAAAATATGACAAACACATCGAACATGAAAAATACTGGGTTCTATATAAATTAACATAATTTTCAAAGTAGAAATTGTCTTAGTATTATTAGAGGTATTATCAAAACTAATAGCAAAAACTTTATCATAAATATTAAATTTATTACATGCATCTATGATGTGTGTCGCAATTATCTCACCCTTATGTGGGTATTTAATAAATCTGAAAAAAATAATCCTCTTTTGGAGTAACCAATCGAAATCTCTCCAATGACATGTTACACACATCATTGGTACATCGTTAACGCCTACTCAACCATCAGATGTCAAAGAAACCCTACAATTTAATTATGTCAATGTTGCAACTAACATCTGCTTAGCCTCTTTGTAGACTAATTTACAATCTCCCTTAATTATAGTCCTAGCAATTCATTTATAATGGAGGTTTAATGCGGTTTGGTTAAAACTTTCTAGATTTCTACTTCCGGCATTAGAAAAAGGTAATTCATTCTTAATAACTAATCTAGCTATTTTCCTACGAACAGTATTGTGGTCATAACTATGTCTATCTATGTAACCAGTCCTAGGGTTTGTCTTTTGTTGTGTTAGCTTGTCTTGTGATAATTTGGGACGACATTTATCTAAGAGTCACTTAACTGTACATGTTCTCGCACCTAATTTAAACTTTTATGGCGTTTCACACTTATTGCAAATCTTAAGTCCTACACTTTAATCATTTTGAGAAGGGACAAAAGTGTAGTGTAATTTTTGTGTACTTCGGAAGTGGGTCCTCTTGATTTACAGGATTGAGAAGAGGCTTGTTCCGTGTGTTGTGAATCTACGTCTTCTACTATTACATCAACTGTGTGTGTGTAGGGAATATCATTAAAATCGGGAATACTATCAAAAATTTCGAAAAGTTTCTTCTCTATCTATTTGTGGAATGAAAGGAATGCGACGAGACGAGGTGGACTCTTGGCTACTATGTCTACCAAGTGATCGGTTTCATGCCATCTAATTACACTACAAAATAAAACGTCTATCTCGGCGATTCTACCCCGGCTTTTGGTAGAAGCGCCGGGATAGACATTTAGAAATAAAGAAAAAAAAAATATACCCCCCTCTATATCGGCGGTTATAGAAAATGCATGGGCAAAAATGGACTATACTGACATTTTGTTGTATAAACCCTACAATAGCCCTTAAAAATTTCCAGACTGCATTGCCCCCCCCCCCCCCCCCCCCCCCCCCCCCCCCAAATTTTCATTTCCCACACTAATTTAGAATTTTATCAAAATGACCCACTTTTTGAAAGTATTTACCAAACTAAGACACTTTCAAAAGTATTTACCAAAATGACCAACTCCTATCTAAGATAACGAGTTTGGTGAAAATACCCTCGCCTTTTAAGATAGCAAGTGTAGGATTAGGTGTTTGAAGAAAAATATCAAAGTAAGACTCGTTGTCTCAAATAGCGAGCGTACTTGTACGACACTCGCTGTTTAGGATAGAAAGCCTTACTTTGATTTTTTTTTTGTTTAATTGATTTCCAAAAAAAATCAAATTCAGGCTTGCTATCTCAAACAGCGAGTGTGTACAATTACGCTCGCTGTTTGAGACAGCGAGTCTTACTTTAATATTTTTTCTTCACGTTTTTTCTTTAAGTTGGGAGAAACATCTAAGCCTACATTCGCTATCTCAAACGGAAAGGGTATTTTCACCAAACTAGTTGTTTGAGAAAACAAGTTTGGTGAAAATATCATCGCTATTTGAGACAGACAGCGAGTCTTACTTTGATATTTTTTTCTTCAAATTTTTTCTCAAAGTTGTGGAGAAATACCTAAGCCTACAATCGCTATCTCAAACAGTGAGTTTTTGATATTTTTATAAAGTGTTTTCTCCAAACACCTAAGCCTACACTCGCTATCTCCAAAGCGAGGGTATTTTCACCAAACTCGCTATCTGAGATAGCGAGTGGGTCATTTTGGTAAATACTTTTAAAAGTGGGTTAGTTTGGTAAATACTTTCAAAAGTGGATTATTTTGGTAATAAATTCTCTAATTTAATATATATATCTCTCTCACGAAACCCTAGCCCAAATCCCTCGCCACTTCCTGGCCGTCTTCGTGCCCCCCTCTATCGTCGTAGTCCCCCGCCTCTAGCCACACGCCTCCCTTGCTCATCGATTCTTGAGCCCTCCCTCCTATCATCACCACCATCACCATCGTGTTCTCCCCCTTCCACCGAAACTCAACTCAAACTCCATCATCCTCACCTCCATCGCCAGCTCCGACCTCCATTCCAACCCGGACTCCATTCAACTCGGCCTCCACTCCTACCCGACCTCCACTCAAAATCGACTCCAAACCCTCCCTCTCATTCTCGAACCCTAACCCCTTTTCTCCATCAATTTCATATCTGGTAAGTTTTTGCCTCCTCTTTAATTCATGTTTTTGGATTCACCCGAAAATGGTGGGGGATTGGTTTAGGTGCAAGGTAAGTGTTTGATATAATGTCTGTATGGATCTATCAGCCATTTTGTTGTAGTCTATCATCCATTTTTTTTTCCCTTTTGTTTGAATTTTTGACAAAATGTGATTCTTGACATGCTTGTGTGCTAATGAAATATAGTCTATAAATCATTAGCCCTCGCAAGGGATCGCCCTTTAGATTTTTAGAAGGGATTAAGTCTATTAAGCTTGTGGGTCAGATGTTGCCTTGGATGATACTAATTTCAGTTTTATTTTGCAGATTGTGAAGTATTTTCCAAAATGTGGCTTAATAAAGGAGGTAATGGAAACCCATATTTTTTGTGTGTTCTAAAGTTATTGCAACTTGCATTTGATAGTTGCTAAGGTGAACAAGTATGCTATTCATCTTAAGACAATATGAACAGAAACTTAGTCCATATGGATCTATTTTATAGTTTGTACCTTATTTGCATACTTGTACATTAGAATCCCTAATCAACGTAAGTTAAGTTTTGAAATAGCTAAAGTAGGTTCTTTTTTAGGTGTGCCTGTGGTGATAGCTGGTGGAGTTTTGATTATTTTGGAAACAAAACTCATGAATCTCATTTCTAACCACTTCGCTAGATCATGATTGTGGTTTAATTCTTGTTTTTGTAATGGATACTCATGGATATACTGTCACCATATGTAGGATATACTGAAACCAAAGGTGAGCACCACTGCAAATACATTGTTTTATTCATATATGAAACCTCATTGAGGTATCCAACTCCTTAAACTAAGGGCTAGCATTGTCTCGTTACCCTTTGAATTTCATTGCCCTTTGAATTCACACACTCAATTATTTGATAATTTTCTCTATGTGGTTGTAACTTTATCTCTAACTAATTTAAATAACTTTACAATCATTTCCAGACACAGTATATGTTGGACCAGCTTTCTGATCTGCAAAGAAGGGTGTGGTTAAATAGAAAAAATAATTAAACTAAATTTTTCTATGTACTTTATGTTCTAATTAATAGTTTCTTGTATTTTTATCGGAACATATGCCATGTGAAGCTAACAAGAGCCTTAGGAAAAGGGTATGTCGGCTTTCTCACTTTAACTTCATTAAGTAGTCAATCGTTTCAGAGTGTTGAGTCGGCTTGCAATTTAGCTTAAATAATCATTACTTTGATGAACATTACCCTAATTCGCATGTTCAGTTGATGTTAAAACGTCCACAAAGTATTCTCTACAATTATCTACTGGACTCATCACTAAATAGATAAAAATAGGTGCAAATTCCCAAACAGTGCATTCTTCAGTTCCGCCTTTCAGAATCAAATGATGAGAGGACCAAGGCTAGATGATCGTGTCATTTTTATACGCCGGATGGAATATCTAAGTTTGAGGGCAAGATGGTCTTGGAGTATGTCCGATGGTGGAATCCAATCACGTCTCTTACTTCTCGAAAGGCGGGAAGCGCAAGCTGTTGACATTAAGTCAATCTTATAATATTAAGTGTTTATGTGAATTTGTACAGTAATATGCTTGCATTATTGCGTATGTAATTTTACCTTAATATTTCATTTGAATATAAGTGCATCATTATGAGACTAGTTATTCAATATAATTCTTCTTCAGGACTGGCTCTTCGCGCTTCTCATGCTCTTATAATGTAATATCATTAAAGAAGGACTATTTCATCTTCAATCTCATATTCATGTTTCTGACGTCTGTTTTTGGTTATAGGTAATACGACGAAGGAGGAATACCTTTCCCCGATTTTTATCTGTAAGTTATTTAAATTTTTTGCAAGTCGTCACATACTGGCTTGGTAACTTCAATGGCAATGAATTAAACTTGACGTCATAGATATCAAATTCACATTATTAGCCACTCATTTCAGTACTTGCATGTATTCACACTCTTAGTTAGACTCATTATCTATACACAGACCCTCTTCCAAGGATCTGTGACATACATCTTTGAGGGGGCAAGTCACACATGCCAAATATATGATAGTTGACAAAATTTTGCAGTCGATGCATCATCACTTTTTTCGTTGAAGCAGCAAACAATAAAAGGTGTCAGACAAGCACTGTCAGTCTTAGCCTACAGTTTAAACAACCTTACAAAAAATGACTTGTATATTTGTTGAGATATAAAAATAATTAAGACATTATGTGATTCTGATGGATGGTTGATGGAAATATATGCAGGGATGTCCCTGTATGATGATCACTTGCTTCTGTCTATAGAGCCAGGCTTATTAGAGGACAATGGATGAATGCATCTTCTGTCATTATGTCATTCTGATTATGATTTTAAGGTGCACTTTAGTGACTTTTATTATCGAAGTAGCTATTCTAAATGAGCTAAAGACTCGTTATTGTCATCGTCAGGGAGCACCAATTGGCTGATGGTTAGGTTATGGAGGTTTCCTCAGACAACCAAATGCATAAAAGTGTGCTCATTGGACAAGATGCTGTCTAGCGATAAGTGAAATGAGTTTTCCGCTCTTTTCAATTTGAGACTGTTAGAACGGGAAATCAGTTTGATACAACTAGAAGAAAAAAAAAAAATTGGTCCTTGAAAACCATTATCAGACCTGTGGATGCTAAGATGCCTTCATCAGTCGTCATCTGATAAACCCTATATGTGGAATTGATTGTTAGACACACATCTCTCAAGATGCCTCTGTTAGCTATCCTATTTACAAGGTGCCAATTGACTCTGCTATACTAGGAGTTCTACCTGTTATCTGTTCATGTTTGAACGAAGGTAATCTTGTTCACATATTGCATATTCAGTTTTAATTAATTGCAAATTTGTATTGGTATTCAGAATCGTTGTTGCTGCGATGATCATTGTCAACAACAAATCCCGGCCCTCCTCGCTGCTGACATGTTTTTTGTAGGATAATTTTATCTTACTTTTACTTTATGTACCCATTGTGTTTGTTAAAAAGCACAATGAACTGAAACATTTCAATTGTAGGAAATGGAATTGGGGACATGTGAAGCTGAAGTGAAAGGGTTGAAATCAGATGGTTTTTAAGGTTTTGAGCTGAACGAGATACCGCTGCTGTGGTGATCAACGTACTGACCAAACCAAGTCATCCTACAATGTATCACCCCCCCTTTCTACTTGTCTACAACAACAAATACTCCTCTAAGTTGTAAGGTAGTTTTATCTTAATTTTATTTTATGCATTCATCCTTTTCGGTAAGTGAAACATGTTTTTGTAGGAGTCTGCAGCAATGGGGCCATCTAGAACTCAAGTGGATGTGGATGTGGATGGGTTGAGTCATATGCACTAGCGTCTTCACTTTTGCATCAAAAGTTAGAACCTTTATGATATGATTAGTCTCTCTTCCCCTCCCCCATTCCTGTTTTTTCTATCATATATCTTTGAACACTTTAAGAATCCACTTTTAGGTGGCTCTGGAATGATCAGATCTAGATAGGATGAATTTTTTGTACTAACCATCTATTATTTGCTCATTTTGTTTGTGAGGATTAGTTGGTTGATTGCTTATGTGATTGATTATGTCAAGATTGAACTTTGTTAAAATACTAGATTTGCCGGTGGGCACATGCCTAATGCACGTCTTTGGAAATATACAACACATGAAAAGCCCTATAAACAGTAAAACAACAATTATGTAGCTTAAGTTTGAATAGTATGACAATAATTAGTTGTAAATAAAAGTCCATGTTTCCACTAGTATATGTTGAAAAATAATTATAAATGGGGGTGTAAAATCCAACTTCTTAGAACTTTAAGGGTGGAAAATGATGAAATTTAACTATTGAAGAGATATTTGCTATTTTCAATATAACATGTGCAATAAAAAAAGGATAAAAATTCTGAAAATTTTGCAAACCTGAAATCTTAAATTCTAAATTTCTAAGTAAATAAAGAAAGAATGGGAGAGAGAGAGGGAGAAATATGAAAAAGTGAAGGGAGAAGAGAGAAGAGAGAGTAGTAATAAAGTAATGAGTTTTTTAGTTTTGGGGGGGGGGGGAAAATTTTGATTTTGGGGTTTGAAATTTTGAGGGAAAAATGTGTTTTGTGAGGTTGAATCTGAGCCTTTGATTTTGGGGGGATTGAAGGTGAACCACTTGATAGCTTTCTTTGTGTTTTATTATATAGATTTAATTTTTATAAATATTTAAGACATGTAGATAGGTGCAACAAGCTCGTGCACTTGATGCACAATTGATTTTCACTAGTAATTTGTAAATATCCAAATCACTCTCTCACTACGATCTATTATTATCGCCTCCTCCTCTGTCGATATCATCTAGCTTATAGTTGCATTCTTGATACACAAACAGACACACATGATATACTTTATATTATCCTCTAAGTTCCCTTGGCTCTTTTCCTGAATAACTTTGCATTTTGTACCATGTGTTGAGTTCGTTTAGAAAATTAGAGGATACAATGACTTTATTTTAATATTGTAAATTTATGATTTTATTCCAGATGAATAAGGCATCCAGCACCAACAGAAGTGTACAAGATGGATGCCCAGAAAGAGATCTTTTTGAAGGACTACATGAAGATTATTTCGTTGATAAGGTACCTATAGTGGATGGATTATTGTTATGTTATATCTCCTGCTGTTGTAGCCAGAAAGCTTCCATATATATTTGTTCTTCTCTTCTCTGTTCAGCCAAAAATTTGATTGTTGTATGTTTAATATCTTTTCATATTTCTGATAGTAACTAATTTAATTATATATTAAACAATTATGCAGTTGTGGGTGAATAACAATGCTCTGTTTTGTTCTTCTGTTCATGCTGTAGTAAATAATTTACTTGTTACTATATCTCATTGCATGATAATAAGTGATTAGAGAGTGTGTTATATATAATATCATACAAATAAGATGATGAAGACATGATCTTTCTTGAAATCTATTTGGGTGAAAGAAATATCATATAGGAACTAAATTTTATGGGATTCTATTTCATGTATGCTTTTTTTCAAATTTTTTTTATAAAAAAAGCCACCTATCTCGGCGTTTTTGGGCAAAAGCGTCAGGATAGGTTATTATTTTCTTTAAAAAATTAATAACCTATACCGGTGCTTTTGCCCAAAAACGTCGGGTTAGGTGGTTTTTCCCTTTTCTTTTTAAAAAAAAGCTCTATCCCGGAGTTTTTTACTCCAAATGTCGGGATAGACGTGGTCTATAGCGGCGTTTCTTAGAAACATCGGGATAGACCCTATATCTATCCCGATGTTCGCTATAGTGGCATTTCTAGTGGCGTTTTCAGAAATGTCGCTACGGTCTATCCTGGCATTTAAAAATGTCGGGATAGCTCCAAAAAAATGCCGGAGTAGTTGTTATGTGTTGTAGTGTTATGAACTAGTGTATGTATGATAAAAAAAGAATCTAAAAATAAGAAGAGAGTTGAAAAAAAACACCAACATTAAATTATGAACTAGTGTATTTTATAGAAAAATGATCTACAAAACAAAAAAATTCTACAAAACAAGTAGAGGGAGTTCAAAATAACACAGAACAAATTATCATCTAGTGTATGTTAATAACCAAAATCTAAAAAAAGAAGAAAAGAGAGTTCAATAAAACAACAATAATTTATTTATGAGCTAGTGAATGTTAATTAAAAAAATCTAAAACGAAGAGGGAGTTCAAAAAAACACAAACAATAAATTATTAACTACTAAAATCTAAAAGAAAAAAGAGAAAAGCTATTATAAAATTAAACAAATACAATGTTACCAAATGAGTGTAGATTGAAGAATGAGAGTAGAGAGAGTTGAGAGCTTGTTCTTACAAGATTGAGAGCACTTGAGTCTTGAGTGAGTTGAGAGAGTTGAGAGATTGAGACACTTGATGTTTCTCACTTGAATGAGTTGATTCCACAAATTGAAGGAGAATAGAGTGTAAATGATAGAATTTGTGAAGAGAAATGAATGAAATGGTGTTGTATATATAGATTATGGTTCCTTTTGGATTTCCCATAATACCCCCAAAATTAGCTAGTAAATATCCGTGGAAGGGGGGGGGGGGGGGGGGGTAGTTTAGGAATTCAATAAATTAGTTTTTCAAGAAAACTTAAGAAAGAAATCAGAAAATGCCTTAACAGTCGGCCCGCCTGTTTGGCCCGGACCGATTCAACCCAGGCCGGGCAGCAATCGGGCCAAGTCATCGGGGGTTTTCGAGTGCAAAGGAGCAGCCTGGCCAAGCCCGGGCTGCTGAGGTGGTTTAGGTCTGGTTTGGACCGATCTGGTGGCAGGCCGGGCCGAGCCGGTCCCGGGCTGAACTAGACCAAATGCCACCCTACTCGGACCCTATGATTATCCGAGCGCTAAGTTTGTTCATGACATTTGCCACATCATCTTTCGTTTCTCCGTTTTCCCGATGCTTCATTTTAACCATTTGAACAAAACGATATTTGGGCAGCTAGGATTCCACCATGTCATCTCTTTTGAATGGCTAGGATCGCGCCACGTCGGTACCGTGGTTATCAATAGGGCGTTAGAGATTTCTCTCTATAAACCAACTCCCTCTCACTTCTTCTTTCTGTCACTTATTTTCGTCCAAGTGTCTTCTCTCCCCTCCTTGCTCTTTCTCTCTCTAGACTCTAATTCTAACAAGTTTTCTTGCCACATTTCCTGTCCAAACTGGCCATCGATTAGCCAGGTAGTTTTACTATAAGTTATAAGTCATGTCTAGAGTTCATTCGGGTAGCTCTGCTTCCTCCCCACCTCACGATGAGCATGAGGCGCTCCCCATTCGTCAATCTTGTCTCCCTAGGAAGGAGAAGGGAAAGGAAGCAGCCAGTTCTTCCGTCATAGTTGAAGAGATAGTTGAGATGAGAGTGGTGATGGGAAACTTCTTACATATTACTCATCCTCATCATACCCCCTTCATTGTTCATCAATACCCCAAGGACTTGGAGGATCTACTACGGTTCGGTAATAGATACGATGATTGAGAGAACCACTCTATTCATGAGGTCGATCACATTAAGATGATCCTCACAAAGGATGACATCACGAGGATCGAAGTTGCTTTTGGGATACTTTTCCAGTATGAGTTGCTTCTGCCAGGCCCCAGGGCCAGTGCATTTATTGGTCATGTTTAATGAATTTTGTGTGGTCCTCAACGTCGCCTTCCATGCTGGGTTCCGTTTACCCATGCATCCAATCATGAAGGAGGTTCTCAACCAGTACATGGATAGTCTGGTGCAATACATGTAGATTGTGTGGAGACACTTGACTGGCTTCATCTTGCAGTGCCGAAAGGTTGGTACCGAATCGAGTTTAAAGGTCTGGAGAAGGCACTTCTGACTCCATCCGCAAAAGGCGATGGACAACTGATACTATCTTTTTCCTCATCCAAAGAGGGGTGTAATTGAGAATCTTGGCTCGATCAAGCACTGGAAAAACAAGAAATTCATTATTTGGAGTCCCATGACATGGGAACTTTCCATAAAGTCGAATGGAGATGTGTCTAAAAGGGTGAAAGCCGACCTAGATGTGAGTGAGAAGAAGAAGTTGAGTGAAGCTCTCCTCAGGTGTGGAGAATTGATGTGGAAAGATGTGACATGAGAGATCCTCTTCTTTGGGGCCAGATGGACCCTTGTATGCCTTTAGTTTTATTTTTATCAAGTACTTAGCCTTAGTCGTAGCAAAGCATTTAGTCTTTTTCGATTCATCTCGTTCTCATATCATTTTTTTCTCTTTTTGTAGAGGTGGAAGGCATGTACTATGATGCTCTGATGGTGGCTAATACTAACTTGTGCAACAAGCCACTGGAAGATAGGAAGAGGAAGAGTATTTCGAGCAAGCCGGGATCCTCAAAGTAGCCAAGAGCTCTTCATCTTCCACCCCAGTGGAAATCCAGGAGTCACTGGTGAGGTCATTGATGAACCCAACTCGAGGGGGGGGCTCTTCCTTGGGCGCGCTTCTTGCCAGTGCACACACTACATTAATCACCAATATTGGCACAATCTTCACCGATGAGGAGAAGGGGTACCTGTCGGACTGGGGCATCAAGCAGTGCGATGTCGTTCTTGGCAACTCAGGGAACTGCCTCGAGGTGGCTAAGAATCTCCCACTCCTACAGGATCTGCAGACTCTGGCCAATGAAATGATCTGTGCCTCCCTCCTCGATATCACTTGAGCCAGCGTATTTCTCCTTGTAGTGTGGTTTTTTTTGAATTTTTACTTGTATTTTTATATTTTTAATTCTTCCTCTTACAAATTACTTGCTGTCGAAAACTTGATAGAGCAGATCAAGTCCAAGGAGAAGGCCTGCAGGGACAAGGCCACTCGGGCTAAGAATGAGAGGAAGAAGACCACTAAGGAGCTTGACCAGGTGAAGAATTAGGAGGTGGCTCCTATTGACCAGGTCGCTCGTCTCGAGGCTGATCGGAAGAAGAAGCAAGAGGAGGCGGTGAAGGAATGGGAGGCTGCGAAAGCCAAGGTGGAGGCTAAGGAAAAGGCCAATCTCCTAAGTTTGATGGAGAAGTCGTACACCAAGGCTATAAGGGATGTGGTCGAGCACATCCTCGACTTCGATGGGAAGGGGTACAACCTTGACCTCCTACCCCAGGGAATAGCTGAATACAGAGGAGTCTGAGGAAGAGGGCGAGAGAAAGCGAGGAGGAGGCCCCGAAGGAGCCCAAGGGTGGAGAAGAGGAAGCCCTAGATAAGGACGTGGGGGTGAAGGGAAAGGAGTGGTAGAAACTGCAGCTCCTTTGGCTTCGACAATCGAGGTGGACCCTTGATCTTTCCCCTCCGTTTTCCTTTTTCTTTTTTGATTTTTTTAATTTGCAAAATAGCGGACTGGCCCCCACTTTTGTATCTTCATTCCACTTTAATGAAAATCTTTAGTTTCTAATGCTTTATTCATCAATATGATTTTTAGATGTGTTTAGTTGGATCTCTTGAGTTTTCGTAGCATCAAAGCCACGAATTTTTGTGTTTGCTAGTGTTATTGTAACTCCACCCCCTTTTTTTTGTTGACATACAATCATATACACCGGAGAGGATCCTCAAGATGCCAAGATCACTTGACTTCGTAGCGTGTTGGATGAGGAGTAGATCAAGAGCAATGACCTGAAGGTTGTGCTTCTTGAGAGGGACTTGGAGATCGCACTTTTGGAGGAGTCATCCTGGCTGCTCATCCCTCGCTCGTAGGGATTTAGGAAAAATCAGTTCGTGGATGCTTATTTGAAGGATATGATCATCGAGAAGGACTTGAAGATTTACAGTTTCCAGGGAGGATGATCCATGAGCGAATGTCGGGATCTCGACCAGTGTCAAGGAGTCTCGAGGATGAGCAAAGCGGAGTAGTTGGATCGTCTAGCATGGCTTCTACTGAGGGGAAGTTGCCCACCCTCAATCATGGGATTCAGAATCAATCAGTGGGGTTGGAGCCTCATTTGGGCCGCTCGGGTGGCTGAGGGATGAATTATGCAGCGAGGAGACATCAGAGGCACGTCGTATCAATCAACCGAAACATCCCACTTCCCCACTTTCGTAGGTACGAGTGGAGAAACTTGTGTACTAATTCGATGTACTTAGCCTTCAGACTTGTACAATAATTTTTATATGGAATAAATATGTCCCATATTCTCAAACTTGTACTAGAATGTTGATATGAAATAAAGATCCCCATTAGTTTTTTTTATTGTTTCTCACATCCTCTGTGTCTGGCACTGTTGTTGGAGTAGCTCGATAAACGAGCTTAGCATTGAACTCATTGTCTTTGAGCTCAGCACCGAACTCGTTGTCTTTGAGATAACGAGTTGTTGGTATAGCTCGGGCAACCAGGGATCCAACTCATTGTTTTGAGGTAATGAGTATTTGGAGTAGCTCGAGCTACGAGCTGAGCACCGAACTCGTTGTCTTTGAGGTAACGAGTTGTTGGTGTAGCTCAGGCGATAAGTTGATCAACTCATTCTTTGGAGTTAACGAGTTGTTGGTGTAGCTCAGGTGAGCGAGCCTCTGTTCCCATTGTCTTAAGTTAATGAATTGTTGGTGTGGCTCGGACGATGAGCTATGCACCGAACTCATTGCCCTGAGTTAATAAGTTGTTGGTGTTGCTCGGGTGACAAGCTGAGCACCAAACTCATTATCTTGTGTTAATGAGTTGTTGGTGTAGGTGACGAGCTGAGCACCGAACTCATTGTTTGCATTCGGAGAGTAGTACAAGAATTTAAGAAGGAAATACTAAGTTATTATTGAAAAACCAATCTAAGTAGCCACATTGGTCACTAGCTTTTATTAGATGCAATGGCCATTATAAAGATTGGACTTATTACAAATCTAGTGGAAGTCGTTAAGCACCCTCGTTGAACTTCATCAAATGCTCTGCAGTTTAGATCCTTGATATTTCCTTATCCCTCAGGTTTTCAAGTCGGTAAGTTCCTGGGTTGATGAATTTGGAAACCTTGTAAGGTCCTTCCCAGTTATAAGTGAGCTTTTCCTTCTTGCGCAACTCAAAGATCTCAAGCTTTCATAGGACGATTTCACATTTTTTAAAGTTTGTCGGCCGAACTTTTTTTTGGAGAACTTTTTCACCCTTTTTAGATAGATTTGTCTCTGCAGGCTGCTTTCTCACAAACTTCTTCAATGAGATCAAGTTTTCCCAGAGATAATTCAAATTATGTTCCTCATTTAAATAGAGGACACACACAGAAGGTAGTCTAACCTCTATGGGGATTAGAGCTTCAGACCCAAAGGTGAGGTTGAACGGAGACTCTATTTTTGGGGTCCTTTTCGTGGTCCTGTTGGACTAAAGTACGCTCGGGAGTTCTTCGACCTATAGTCCCTTTGGAACTTCATCCAGCCTCTTCATATGGCCATCAAGAATTTTCTTGTTGGTGTTCTTGATGTGAAATGGAAGTGAAACGTTGTTCGATCCCTAGATTGGACCAGAAAGTTCGGAACCTTTTGGCGTTGAAATTGTGTCTCGTTGTTGGTGACAAGAATCTGGGGTATCTCGAACCTGTATACAATATTCTTCCAAAAGTATTGCTTAATCTTTTGTTTGGTGATGGTTTGGCTTCGATCCACTTTGTGAAGTAGTCGATAGTCACAACAAAGAAGTTTCTTTGTCTAGTTGTGGTGGAAAACTGTCTAAGTATATCCATTCCCCATATGGCGAAGGGGACCGAATATGACATGGAGCGAAGGTCAACCTGAGGTCCCCATTTTATCAGGGAAAACTTTTGGCGGGGGAGGGGGGGGAGGGGAGGGGGCGCAGCAGAAAACATATGCTGAGGCATCATCAAGGAGTATGAGCCAATAATATCCGTGATTGCGAACTTTATGCGCCAGAGACCTTTCACCAATGTAGCTGCCATCAACTCCTTCATGCACTTCTTTGAGAGCATACTTGGCCTCCTCAAGGTTGAGGCACCATAAATAAAGGCATCCCTCAACAAGCATGTATCGTTCTTCCATTGTCTGAATCTTCCTTGCTTCTTTTGGATTTGTTGGGAGGATTTTCATGTCCAGGAAGTCCTCTAAGGGTTTCATCCAATTGTCTCTGGGTGTTTGAGTGGCGACCGTGAGCTCTAAAATTTCTTCTTCGATGCTTGGCTTCAGTAAGACTTAAATAACCACAGTGTGGTATAGACCTTCAAAGGAACATGAGGCTCACATAGAGAGAGCATCTGTTTTCCTGTTCTCCACACAAAGGATGCGAGTGAACTCTGCCTCTCCGAATGTAGCCATGTGTTTCTTAATGCAGACTAGGTACTTGATCATGCGGTCATCCCTAGCCTCATACTCTTCTCAGATTGAGTTTATCACTAGCTGGGAGTCACTGAACATATTTACCTTTTGGCCCCTGATTTCTGAGCCAAGAGGAGCTTGGTAATTAGCGCCTCATACGAAGTGAGTATTAAAGAGTGAACTTGTCTGGGCCGAGCAAGATGACACTGGCCCTGCTCCCCTCGATGCTTGAGTCATCGTTGTAGACACTCCAGGCTAGAGAATCATTGCTCACCTTGGGGGGATTTAGGATAGTTCTTTCGACGATGAATTCGGCTAAGGCTTAGGCCTTGATGGCCATCCTTGGGCGATAGTTGATGTCATGCTGGCTTAGTTCGATGGACCACTTCATGAGTCATCCAAAGTTCTCTGGCTTGTGAAGTACTTGCTTGGGTGCTTCATCGGTGAGGACTGAGACAAGAGTGTGCTTGGAAGTTTGGGTGGAGCTTCCGGGTAGCTGTTACTAGGGTGTATGCCATCTTCTCCATCTTGGGATAATGAAGTTCTATGTCGTGGAGTAATTTTCCAACATAATAGATCAGCTTCTAGATCATGTCTTCCTCTTTCACCAAGATAGCTTGGGCTTTCTTAGGAATAATATGTTGGTTAGACATGCCTTGAGCGGTTCGAAGGCTTCTTGCCGCTCATCCCCCCACTAAATGCCCTTTAAACTCAGAGAGGCTTAAAGTAAGGAAGACACTTCTCTCCAGACATTGAGAGGAAACGATTGATGGCGTACATGCACCCTGTGAACTTCTAGATCTCTTTGATGTTGGACGGGGAGACATGTCGATTATGACTCGAATTTTCTCCGGATTGACCTCAATTCACCTCTGGCTAAGCATGAATCCCAAAATCATCACTGAGGACCCCGAAGGCACACTTCATGTGCTTCCGTAGGACAGTGAAGGCTTCTTGGAGGCCAGCTCCATGGTCATCCCTCTTAAGGCTTTTTACGAGCATGTCATCCGTATAAACTCACATGTTTCAGTCGATTTGATCTTTGAAAACTTTGTTCATCAACCATTTATAAGTTGCTCCAACATTCTTTAGCCCAAAAGGAATGATCCGATTGGAGTAGAGGCCTTGGTCAGTGATGAAGGATGTCTTTGGGATATCGGGATGGAATGTTCGGATCTGATTGTACCTCAAGAAAGCATCCATGAAGCTGAGGAGCTTATGTCCAGATGTGGCATCGATCAAAGCATTGATGTTGGGGAGATGAAAGGGATCCTTCGGACATGCTTTGTTCAAATCTGTGAAATCGATGCAAATCCTTCACTTACCATTTGCCTTCTTCACCATGACGATGTTAGCCGGCTACTCGGATTAACTGACTTCTTGAATCAAGCGAACAGCCAGGTGTTTGACGACTTCTTCTTTGACCACTTGTTGATTATCGGGAGCGAACTTGAGGCACTTTTGTTGGACCTGCTTGACATTTGGGTTCAAACTTAGGTAGTGCATGACCAGATCTACCAAGATGCCAGGTATGTCAGTGGTGGTCCAAGTGAACAAGTCTTGATTCTCCAGATGAAACTAACAAGTTGCTCTTTGACTCGGACTGGAGAGGGCTTGGCTATCTTTAAAACACTTGGACGGGTCTTCATGGGAGAATGGGGATTTCTTCTAACTCATCAACGGGTTTGGACAGAACTTGATTACTTTCTTGAGGGAGGTGTAAGGCTTCGAGCGGGAAGACCGATCCTCCCATTGTGGTCATGTAACATGTCCAAGCCACTTCTTAGCTTCCCTTGACTTCTCTCACTCCATCTGGTGTGGAGAATTTCATCTTCATGTGAAACACCGAATCTACGGTGTAGAGGACCGCTGGGTTAGGGCGACCGAGAATGGAATTGTAGGCAGTATTTATATGACTTCGATCCGGAGAGCGGGGGCATTACCAGCCGTCACGTCGAGGGTGGCAATTCCTTCAACTTGGACCAAAACCCTAGATATCCTATAGAGGGTGTACCCAGTGGGATTCAGACTGTCCCTAGATATCTTGAGGCCTTCAAAATCTTTAAGAAGAGGATGTTCATAGAACTGCCACTATCTACGAATATGCAGTGTACTTCATGGTTCACCATGGAGAGGTTTGATCACTAGTGCATCATAGTGAGGGGTTCAGACACCTATAAGATCTTTATTCGAGAAGGTTATTGGGATTCCCTAGCTTGGGGGGTGCATGAGGGGGGGGGGGACGTCATGCACCGAGTTGACCTCTCTGATGAATGCTTTTGGGAGGAGTTGGACTCCTCTCCTATAGGATGCCCCTGGATGAAATGGAGATTGGCCACAGGTTCCTAGTCTTGGGCATTGGGATCTTTCTCTGCATGCTTGTTGGCTCCTCGAGCCGGTTGAGGCTTGACTTTTTTTTCTGGGTGTACTTGGAGAGGTGACCACGGTGAATAAAACTATCTATATGTTGGTGTTAAGCGGGGTGAACTTGTCGAAGTGACGAACTAGATGTGGTCGACATTGGCCGGAACCGTCCTTCTGGGATTTCTTGGGTCCCTTCTCATTCTCACTTTTTCATTTGTTTCCAAACAAGAGCTCACTTTGGTCCTGATGATGAAGAACCTCCTTAGCTGGGATGAATTTCTGGCATCTTTGAAATAGCTCGGAGAAGTCCTAAGGAGGCTTTTTGGTTAGTGACGCTATGAGGTAAGTGTCTCGCATATTGTGTCAAAACACGGCAGCTGCTAATGTTGGGTCAAGTGTGAGGATGGACCGAGACTCGGCGGTGAAACACCTAACTAATTCCTTGAGAGGATCCCCTACCCTTTGCTTTAGCACCAGCTGAAGCACTCATATTTTCAATTTTGCGGCTACTGACGAAATGCATGAGAAAAACTCTTCAAGTTGGTCGAATGTGGAGATGAATCTTAGAAAGAGACATGGGTACCTCTCCCATGCAGATCCCTTCAGGGTGGCTGGGAAAGTTCTACGGAGGAGAACGTCAGATGCTTTGTGGATCATCATAAGAGTTTTCAAACTCTTGATGTGATCGCGGGGTTGGCTTCGACGTCTTATAACTCTAAAGTGGGAGGCATGAAGTTCATTGAGATGGGGGCATCAAGAATAGCTTTAGTGAAGGGAGGCCGGATGAGGCGGTATCCTCCACCTCGATGACCCTCCTTTCAATCGATCTGATCAAGGTGATTATCTACCTCTCGGAGGAGACGGAGTACCACATATTCTCATCCCTTGGATCAATTGGACCTAAGGGTTATTCTTCTTGCTCGGTGATGGGGCGTGGATCGCTTGGTTGGCGGTCCTTGTTCGGGGCACCTTGGAGGGCCCTAAGGACTTGGTCAGCAAAGTTTCGAAACTCAGCATGGGTCATGGGTACCTCCTTTTTTCTGTTGTTATTGGGAGCTCACTAACTGACTAGTGCCAGGCTCCTCTCGCATCTTCACCCTGAAAGTGAGGGCGTCCAACAAGATCTCTACAATCAAGGCGAAGGACTCCTTTGGCTCATATGTCGTTCTAAGTGAGTAACACCATCTCGAGTGTGCCTTTCATCTATAAGCACTAACGGAGGCCTGTCCCTTCAAGGCAGGTGTTGATGACAGCACAGAGGTTTGACCCCATAGGGGGTGCCAATAAGGGGGTTGAGTGCGGACCGGTCCCCAGTTATCGGCTATGTTGGGAGCTCGCTGACGTAGCCTTGCTCGGAGGGGCTGCAATGGCGGAGGAGAGGGAGGATCACCCTAGGTGATGGTGGCAATCGTTATTGGCTTTCTTCTCAGAGGTATGTATGTAGGTGTTCTTGGTGGATGGACAAGATTAGGGAGGAAAATCTATAGCTTTCCCACAGTCGGCATCAATTCTGTTGCTACTAATTTTAGTGTGGAAGCAATCAGATTATGAGTTCTTTTATTGAGGAAGAAAATACAGATCTGGACCGTCGATCAGGATCGAGATCTGGACATCTGGAAAGGCATGGATCTTGATCTGGATGGCATGAAACACCTGATATGAATCTGGACAGCCTGGATCATCTAAAACTCCTACAAAAAGTATCACACCGAAGATGGCTCGATGTAAGACCCTCTGACATTCAAGTTAGTAACCCAGAATAATGATAGGGTTTTTTATTGGAGAAATATTGATTACCTTGAATTGATGGTGAGAGATTTTATAGGCTATGAATCAGTTATAGAAGATAGACCTAAAAATGTATCTTTTAAGATTCGGTTGGAGATTCTCATAGTGAAGAGATAGAATTAGCAACAAATCTCTGGTTTGGGGGGATTTGACTAACAACGGTAATTAGGTGGAAATCCCATTCTCCTTGGGCTATAAATGAACCATCATTGTTGTCACGCCCCGCTTCCCAAAAAGGAATATAGAATATAGATACGTGACTAAGTCCAGTGAATGGCTTTCACCATTCATAAGCTGTAAGGATCTTTTCAACATTTCACAGGAATAACAGAGAAATAAACAAGGAGAAATCAACCACGGATACATGAATGAAACAATATACCAACAAGATTTACTTGAAACAGAATTTAATAATCTCAAATAAATCAGATCTGGAACATGTCATAAATTCTGCCCAATACAAAATTCATGTAGCAATACATTTATTCAAGAATAACGGGAAAATAATATAGCAAGAACTCCAGCAACTAAAATCTTTGATCACATACTCCAGCGGCAGCTGATCACCAAAATCTGTAATTTAACAAATTGCAAGAAAAGAAAAGAGAAACAAAACGCCCGTCAATGCAAGTTACGAGCTGATTGTAGTTTATGCAACAAGTACAGGAAAAGAATAAACAACATAGAGTAACAGCGGAAGAAAACATAGCATGGAATTAAAAAAATAGAATAACTAGCATGAATCATGAACAGAATCAAGTAATGTGATGAGGTAACAGGTGCATGTGACATGTGATAGGTAACAAGTATCACGAAAGTAAGTGAACATGTAATAAGTGTCATGTAGCATGTACAGGTAATCATGTAACAGGTAAGTATGTAACAGGTATATTATGTCATGTCAAGTCTTGTATTTATTCCTATCTAGATAGCACTTCATGCGTCCCAAATTTTACCACATGGTTGCTACATACATGCAAATTGCGTTTAAATCTAGTGATGGGTTTTTATAGGGCCGTGTACTCAGGCGTCATGTAACAGGTAACAGGAACAGCTTCATGAATTAAATAGTAAACAGGTACACGAACCAACAGGTTCATGCATCAACAGGTTCACGAATCAACATGTAACAGGTACACGAACCAACAAGTTCATGCACCAAAGCATAAAGTACAACAGGTTCACGAATCAACAAATTCATGAATCAAACATAAAGTGCAACAGATTCATGTATCAACATGAATCAAACATAAAAATGGAAAACATGGGCCCCCTTCTGAGTACATATACCTATATTGTTTACTACTAAGGTCTTTTCCCTTAATCCCGACTTGATTACTTGTTATTATTATTAAACAGGCATATATGTGCACAAAAAAGGGCAAGAATAACATGGTATAAACAAGTAATATGTTCAGGTTGGAAGATAAACATGTACAGGTGAAAGACAACTCATAATAGGTTAGGACAATGAAAATTCTAGTTTCGAATAGCAAGACAGTACTGCACCAAATCTGGGATTTCCGTTGCCACAAACAAGCAAATTGGATTCGTCAGAAAATCGGGAAAATAGAATCCCGGCCGAATCCAACAAATATATGTCATATAGTATTTCACAAAAAAAGGACTCAAAACTGAATTGTATCAAGAAAACATGTTCAGTCAGAAATCACAAGTTTGTATTCATAAACAGGAAAAAGGCATAAAAATTTACTGATTAATTCCAAGAAAAATCTGGGATATTCCCTAGTATGTCTTGTATCAGCAAATATAATTTTATAATATTCCAACATGGATAGTATAGTCAAATAAAATCAGAAAACAGTAAGATACAACAAATTTGTAAATCTGGAACTCTTGACACAGCAATACTCAAACAACAATAGATTACAAAATACAAATCGAAATCCAGATCCAACAAAAGGGTGGTAAAGTAGATACAGTAGGCTACATTTCATATTCATAATGTTTTTATCAACAACAACTAGAATTAGTTTGAAATTAAGGTTCTTTACTAAACAGATTGAAAATTCTGCAAGTATAGTACTTGTTTGCTAATATAGAATAGTTTATAAAATTCATCAATTAAATCCACAAAATTTTGAGGTTAATCCTAGTTAAGTCTAGTTGTACTCAGCAAAATATTGGATCAAAATATTATTTTTAACATCAGTATAAAATAAATTACAATCTAGAATTCATATAAAACGAGATTTTGAATTTTCTACACATCTGTAGTAAAACAGCAATAACTTACAACCCACAAATCAAAACTGAGATCTGTCAGAAATTCTGGAAAGTAGACAGAATTCTCTATAATTCATATTCAGAAATAATTTTCATTCATTGACCTTAATAGGGCCTAAAATACTGAACAAAACGGGGTAACAGCAAAGACAGAAATATTCTTCGTGCATGAAATCAACTAGATCATATGAAACTCATCCAAATCATAACGAAATGCGAAATATGTTATACTAGATGTCCAAACAACTTGTTATGGGGTGTTTAACAAGTCTACAACGAGTGATACTATGACTAACACATCGAGCATACAAGAACATACGACACTTCATCAATCACGAACACATACATGTATACATCAAGAGTTTATTAGATCTAAGTTATTTCATGTCGTGTGTGTACGAGACAGCTACGGTAGATCAACAAGTAGATACAAGATCTAATTAAGAGTTATCATGAGGATTGTCTGTAGAACAAAAGCTACACTACATGCGGTATTTAGTACTTGTATATGCAACAGAAATTATACAAGTTACTTGCCATATAGTCGACGACGGAACGAAAAAGAGAAAGAGAATAACGGGAACAGATTCTCAGGCATGAACACAATATCGACAGACGGATCTCGAACAAGATGATCACGAACACAAACGGACGACTAGATCTGAGAGTTGATGATGATCACAATCAGGTCAGATCGGACGGTCCAGATCTAGCTGATAATATTGGAGATCTGATAATCAAGATCTTGATGATGATCAAGATCGGGACGATTGACGGCTCAGATTGAAATTGATCAAATCCTTTATCAAACAGCAATGCCATGGCTTGGCTCTGGCTTTGGCGACGGGGGGAGACGCTGGCATTCTGGGGTCGACGGTGACTAATTCGTGACGGCGAGGACAGGGCGGAGGCTCTGATGGTGGGTAGGCAGTGGTCGTCGACCAGCTGCCGGAGGAGCCGTCGAAGACAGCTGCAACATGGGCAATGGCGAGCTGGCGATGGGCAGCATGCTGCGCTCGGGAGGAGAGGCGCAAGGGCTGCACGAGGAGCGCGTGATAGTCACGAGGGAGTGCGATGACCGAAGGGGTGACGGGCGGCGGTAGAGGAAGTCGACGGTGGATGCTCTATTGTTGGCTCGAGTGACGGAGGAGGCAATGGTGGCGGTTCGACTGGTGGTCGAGGACCGGATGAAGACGAGGATAATGGACAGGGTGAGATGGCGATGCAAGAGATGGGTTGGCAATGGGGGTTTCTGGAGGTTGAGGATGAAGGTGAACATGGGCAGGGATGATAAGCAGTTGGGGTAATAGAAAATAATTAGGGTTTTAGGGTAATAAAGTTAATAGTGGGTTTATATAGGGATTAGGGTTAAGGGTAACGGGTTATTGGGTATTAAACAATTTAGGGTTGAAATGGATCCAATAAGAGATAAGATTGGGTTTTTATTGGGTTTTAGATCCAATAGGGTACAGGACAACCAAATAAAATAGGATTTACAACAAAATATAATTTGTATTACCATGTAGAATTTATTTGAAATAGCTACAAATACAAATAGTACATAGAAATGGATTTTTAATAAACAGTCAAAATTAATAATAATAATAGTAATAATAACAATTATCATAAATTCAATAACACTAATAACAATAATAATAATAGAAATTAAAGTAATAATAAAAATAATAAGATTTGTATTACAATATAAAAATCATATGAAATAGTTACAAATAAAATTATTGATCAAAAATAGACTTTAACAGAAGATCCAACAATACATTTTAACAAAACGAGAATATGAAAGCAAAAAAAATAATTTACAAAAATCGAAATATCGAAAATACACAGAAAATGCGTATTTCCGAAAATAGGGGTTACAACCCTATCCACCTTACAACAAAATTTTGTCCCCAAAATTTGCTTAGGCGGTACATAGGATAAGGCAAAAGCAAACTTGGGGAAGGGTAATAAAACAGAGAACTAGGGAAACTGATGTGTCTAATTTTTATATAAATATTTGTACTCATTTACCCATTAAAATTGCTGGTTTTTGTTTATATTGTTTATAATTCATCTTATATCTATAAGATTTCAATTAATTAATTATTTTTGAAGAAATAATATTTTTGATGCAAAAAGTGAATATTTTTTGTATAAATCAACAAACAAAGCAAAACTATTGATTTATTAATTTTTATTGTTTTATTAAATCTTAATTTGCTAATTGAGCTAAAAGTGCGATAAATAATTTTAAAAGAGTTTAGATGAGCTAATATGATTTTTAATTAGTTTAATTAATTTTAAACTAATGAATTTTATTTTATTTTTAAAATCCTAATTTCTGGTATTATTTTTTGTGTATGCAACACGTGTTTGCAAGAAAAGGAAAGAAAAGAAAAAGGAGAAAGAAATAAAAATCAGGTTAAAGAAGGAAGAAAATAAATAAAAGAGGATGGATTATTCTGCAAAGAACAAACCCCAAATCTTCTTCCCGTTTGTCTATAAATACATGAAGGCACGCACAAAAAGAATCAAGAGGTGATGGCTAATAATTAAAAGAAAAAAAAACAAAAAAAAGAGAGGAAAGAGAGAGACCTCTTCTCTTTCTCTCTTGCATTCTGAACAAGGCAAACAAGGCAGGGGAAAGAGCATGCTATTTGGGGTTTGGCTTTGGAACACACGCAAGCAGACAGCGATGTGACAGCGACTCAGGTTGACGTGGCGTGTGGGTGCAGACTTCGGCTGATGTGGACTTCGAAGAGCTGGTCTTCGCACGCGGATTGAGGCAGCATTTAGGACTGACAACGACTTCGAACATGTGTCTGGCATGCTTTCCGAGACGCCAACTCAGCGGTGCAATTTTTCAGACAGAGACAGAGGAGAGAAAACGGCTTGGGCTCGGTTATAGGAGTTCGGTTTGCAATATTTTTATATCTTTTTGTATCTCTTCTTCTCTATATTTTTTGATGCAATCCCAAACAATTTTTGTTAGTTTCAAATTGATTATGAACTAAATATTATTTTTCTAGGGCTATGATGTAGCCTAGTTTTTGAGAACACAGTTTTAATTCCTTATTATTGTTCTATTTTTCCATGATTTTGTGTTGATTTTTATTCTTAATGAGTACAATTGGTGGATAGACATTTGTATGATCTTTTAAATCATGAAGAGACCGAACTGGTGATTTGTGGTTAATAAAAATTAAACACCGTTATAGGAGAACGTGACCATCAAGAAATCCATAAATTTTCAATTAATAATTTGTGAATGAACTAAGACAAATAACTAATTGAGAATAATTCTGATACTGCGTGAGAAAGAGTAGTGAATACTTTTGGGATTTTGGTCTACAACTTGGAAAAATAATATTTTTATTCATTAGGAGTTATAAATTGTGTGTGTGATAAACTAGGTGAAGTCAAAAGCCCTAGAACTAATTTTGCCATTAACAAATTACAAGAATTTCACAGTCCGCTCCCTCTTCACTAATTTAGTTAGCTTTAATTAGATTAATTTTATTTAGTTGTTTATAATTTATTAATTTCGATCTTCCAAATAGTGATTTATCTAGTAATATCGGTACTCAATAAAATATATAGTCCCTGTGGGTTCGACAATCTATTCACTTAACTATATTACTTGTTGCAATTTTGTACACTTGCAAATATTCACATCAGAAACAGAAATGAAATGTGGCAATACCAGAAATAAGAAAGAAGTGGATAACAATGATGTCAATGGACTGCATGAAAGAAAATTAATAGTATCAAAAGGAAAGAACAACACAAGATAACAAAGTAAGATAGGGAGTAGGTAGAACTGTAATCAAAGAGAGAATAGACAGGGAAATGATCGAACCAAATAATGAGTCAACGGATGAGGATGAACACAAGGAATAGAGAGAGGCAAACAATGCAGGGAAGGAGAAACAATAAGAGAATACCGGGACCTGTGGGTATGGCCCACCATGCTTCCGCTGCTCAACTCTGATTGGGAAGACTCTGAAAATAGCATCAAATAGCTCCAGCAATCTGCTTCGTGGCTCACCATATCCTTGACACGTCTAAACAACATCTCACTAGCATGAAGTTCAAACTACAGGCAACTTTAGAATCTGAATACTTCCTGAGATCCTGGGACTCTGCATGCACATCTTGGAGCAAACGATGACACTTCCTCTCCTGGTGATGATCCAAGCTGCTGACAAGTCGAAGTAGAACCAGCGATGCCAACTGACGGACCAAACAGAAAATAAAAAGAATGGATGACACCAAAATCAGAAAGATATGAGTATGAAAAGAATGAATTCATACCCAAGAAGAAATCAATCAAAGAGGACGACCGAAAAAGACGGAAAAAACAAGGAATCAAGGGATTGAATTAGAAGGGATCAAAATGAGCGGAACAAGACTAGTATCCAGATCAAGTTGATTATTATTTGTTCATGTTACTGCGTGGTCTGTGTACTGTTGAGCCAATCCTTGATTGAGCCAAACTTGTCTAACATATTGTCAAACTAATACATTAGCCAAACCTGCGCTCTGATACCACTAAAAATCTTGTCACTGCCCGCTTTCCAAAAAGAATTTACAGATACGTGACTAAGTCCAGTGAATGGCCACACCATTTATAAGCTGTAAGGATCTTTTCAACATTTCACAGGAATAACAGCGAAATAAACAAGAAGAACTCAACCACGCATGCATGAATGAATCAATATACCAACAGGATTTACTTGTAACAAAATTTAATAATCTCAAATAAATCAGATCTGGAACAAGTCATAAATTATGGATCAAACTGCCCAATACAAAATTCATGTAGCAATACATTTATTCAAGAATAACAGGAAAATAATATAGCAAGAACTCCAGCAATTAAAATCTTTGATTGCCTACTCCAGCGGCAACTAATCACCAAAATTTGTAATTTAACAAATTACAGGAAAAGGAAAGAGAAACAAAATGCCCATGAATGCAAGTTACGGGCCGCTTGTGGTGCAGGCAACAAGTACAGGAAAAGAATAAACAACATAGAGTAACAGCAGAAGCAAATATAGCATGGAATAAACATGATCGCAAAATAGAATAACTAGCATGAATCATGAACAGAATCAAGTAATGTGATAAGGTAACAGGTACATGTGACATGTGACAGGTAACAGGTATCATGCAAGTAAGTAAACATGTAACAGGTGTCAGGTAGCATGTACAGGTAATCATGTAACAGGTAAGCATGCATGTAACAGGTATATTATGTCATGTCAAGTCTTGTATTTATTCGTATCTAGATAGCACTTCATGCGTCCCAAATTTTACCACATGGTTGCTACATACATGCAAATTGTGTTTAGATCTACTGGTGGGTTTTTATAGGGCCGTGTACTCAGGAGTCATGTAATAGGTAACAGAAACAGGTTCTTAAATCAAATAGTAAACAGGTACACGAACCAACAGGTTCATGAATCAACAAGTAGCAGGTACATGAACCAATAGGTTCATGCATCAAAGCATAAAGTACAACAGGTTCACGAATCCACAGATTCATGAATCAAACATAAAGTGCAACAAGTTCATGTATCAACATGAATTAAATATAAATATGGGAAACACGGACCCTCTTCTGAGTACACATACCTATATTGTCCACTACTAAGGTCTTTTCCCTTAACCCTGGCTTGATTACATGTTATTATTATTAAACATGCATGTACGTGCACCAAACAGGGCAAGAATAACATGGTATGAACAAGTAATAGGTTCAGGTTGGAAGATAAACATGTACAGGTGAAAGACAACTTATAATAGGTTAGGACAATAAAAATTCTAGTTCCGGACAGCAAGACAGTATTGCACCAAATCTGGAATTTCCGTTGCCACAAACATGCAAATCTGGATCCGTCAGAAAATCTAGAAAATAGACTTCCATCCGAATCCAGCAAATATATATAAGTCATATGGTATTTAAAAAAAAAATAGGACTCAAACAGAATTGTATCTAAAAAATATGTTCAGCCAGAAATCACAAGTTTGTATTCATAAACAGGAAAACGGCATAAAAATTTACTGATTAAATCCAAGAATAATCTGGGGTATTTTCTAGTATGTCTAGTATCAGCAAATATAATTTTATAATATTCCAACATGGATAGTATAGTCAAACAAAATCAGAAAATAGCAAGATACAGCAAATTTTTAAATATGGAACTCTTGCGACAACAGTACTAAAGCAGCAATAGATTACGAAATACAAATTGAAATCCAATCTGTCAAAAGGGTTGTAAAGTAGATACAGTAGGCTACATTTCATATTCAGAAAGCTTTTATCAACAGCAACTAGAATCAGGTTGAAATTAAGGTTCTTTACTGAACACCGTGAAAATTCTACAAGTATTGTAGTTATTTGCAAGTATAGAATAGTTTATAAAAGTCATCAATTAAATCTACACAATTTTGGGGTTAATCCAAGTCAAGTCCAGTTGTACTCAGCAAAATATTGGATCAAAATATTATCTTTTGATATCAGTATAAAAATTAATTACCATACTGAATTCATATAAAACAGACTCTGGAATTTTCTACACATCTGTAGTAAAATGACAATAACTTGCAACTCACAATTCGAAACTGACATCTGTTAGAAATTCTGGAAAGCAGACAGAATTCTCTATAATTCATATTCACAAATAATTTTCATTCACTGACCTTAATAGGGCCTAAAATACTCAGCAAAACGGGGTAACAGCAAAGACAGAAATATTCTTCATGTATGAAATCAACTAGATCATACGAAACTCATCCAAATCATAATAAAATGCGAAATATGGTATACTGGATGTCCAAGCAATATGGTATGGGGTGTTTAACAAGTCTACAACGAGTTATACTACGACTAACACATCGAGCATACAAGATCACACGACACTCCATCAATCACGAACACATGCATGTATACATCAAGAGTTTATCAGATCTAAGTTATTTCATGTCGTGTGTGTACGAGACCACTACGGATAGATCAACAAGTAGAGACAAGATCTAATCAAGGGTTTTCATGAGGATTGTCTCTAGAACAAAAACTACACTACATGCGGTATTTAGTATTGTATATACAACAGAAATTATACAAGTTACTTGCCTTATAGTCGACGACGAAAATGAAGAAGAGAAAGAGAATAACGGGAACGGATTCCTCGGCACGAACATAATACCGACGAACGGATCTCGAACAAGATGATCACGAACACAAACGGACGGCTAGATCCGAGAGTTGATGATGATCACGATCAGGTCAGATCGGATGGTTCAGATCTAGCTGATAATGATGGAGATCTGATAATCAAGATCTTGATGATTATCAAGATCGGGAAGATCGACGGCTCAGATTGAACTTGATCAAACAGCAACGCCATGGCTTGGCTCTGGCTTCTGCGGGGGGGGGGGGGATGCTGGCATTCTGGGGTAGATGGCGACTAGTTAGTGACGGCGAGGAAAGGGTGGAGGCTCCGACGGTGGGTAGGCGATGGTCGTTGACTTGCTGCCGGAGGAGCAGTCAAAGACAGCTGCAACATCGGCAATGGTGGGCTGGCGATGGGTGGCATGCTATGCTCCGGAGGAGAGGCGCGAGGGTGGCACGAGGAGTGCGCGACAGTCGCATTGGAGTGCGACGGCCGGAGAGGCATTGGGCGGCGGAAGAGGAAGTCGATGATGGATGCTCTGTTGTTGGCTCGAGCGACGGAGGAGGCAATGGTGGCAGTTCGATTGGTGGTCGAGGACAGGATGAAGACGAGGATGATGGACAGGGTGAGATGGCGATGCAGGAAATGGGTTGGCAGTAGGGGTTTCGGAGGTAGGGGATGAAGGTGAAGAGGGGTAGGGATGATAGGCGACTGGGTTAATAGAAAATAGTTAGGGATTTGGGGTAATTGAGTTAACAGTGGGTTTATATAGGGATTAAGGTTAAGGGTAATGGGTTATTGGGTATTAAACAATATAGGTTAAAGGGTTGAAGTGGATCCAATAAGAGATAGGATTGGGTTTTTTTGGGTTTTAGATCCAACAGGGGACAGGATAACCAAATAAAATAGGATTTACAACAAAATATAATTTGTATTACCATGTAGAATTTATAGCTACAAATACAATTAGTACATAGAAATGGATTTTTAATAAACAGTCAAAATTAATAATAATAATATCAATAAAATTAATAATAATAATAGCAATAATAACAATTATCATAAACACAATAATACTAATAACAATAATAATAATAGAAACCAAAGTAATAATAACAATTATAAGATTTTATAATATAAAAATCATATGAAATAGTTACAAATAAAATTATTGATCAAAAATAGACTTTAACAGATGATCCAACAATACATTTTAACAAAAAAAGAATTTGAAAGCGAAAAAAATAATTTAGACAAATCGAAATACCGAAAATATACAGAAAATACGTATTTGCGAAAACAGGAGTTACAATTGTGGATATGGTTGAGGTATTGGGCCTAAAGATGGCCCATGTTCTTCTAATAAGTCTGTTGTTGTTGTGAATTTACTGCACTGCCCTTGGAAACTTTGAGATGCGTGCTAAGATCGTGTGGCTCCGACCCATATCATGTGGTGAATACATAAATTAAGCATTTAACACATATTATTTAGAGAACGACATCAAAAGATTGGGAATAATGCTTAGAATTCCAAAGGAGAATGGAGTTGTAGGAAAGAAGGAAAAGAACCATATTGGAACATGTGAGAAGCTTGCTGTTGTATTCATGTTATCCATTCAACTTTGAGTAGTGGCTGTAGACATTGTGGTATATCTGATAGACAATAGTCCACAAAGTGCACTTGAAGGAAGAATTCCATAGGTAAAATGGTCAGGTAGGTTGTTTTTATAAATAAAAAAAGGTCAGGTAGAGATGTTATGCACCGAGACATATATCTAATGAACACCTTTTAAGAGGAGTTGGACTCCCCTCCCATAAGAACTCCATGGACAGAATAGAGAATGGTCAGAGGTTTCGAGTCTTTGGCCTTAGGATCTTGGCTCCGCGAGCTGGTTGAGGCTCGACATTGTCCTTATGGGTGTACTTGAAGAGGTGACCACGGCGAATAAGAGCATCAATTTCGTCTTTGACTAGAACTCCTTTGTGCTATGGCATGGTCCTTATGGAATCAACACCATCAACTCTTATCCCTCCTTCGATTCACTGGGTTCATCTTAGGAAGGGGGCTTAGCAGTTCGTCTCTCTTGATTTCCATGAAGACTGTTGATATGTTGGTGTTAAGAGGGGTGAACTAGCCGAAGTAAGGGATCGGAGGTGGGCTACGATGGCCGGACCCATCCTTTTGGGCTTTTTTTGACCCCTCCTCATTTGCATTTATTCGTTTGTTTCTGGATGAGGGCTCACTTTGGTCCTAAGGATGAAAAACCTCCTAAGCTATGATGTACATCTGTTATCTTTACACTAGCTTGGGTAACACTTCCATGCAGATCCCTCAAGGTAGCTGGGAAAGTTCAACGGAGGGTAGCATTGGATACTTTTTGGATCATTATATAAGTTATGAAACTCGCGATATGATCTGTAGGGTCAACTTCGCTGTCATATGACTAAAAGGCGGGTGGCTTGAAGTTCTCCTGGATGAAGGCTTCGAGGATAGTCCTAGTGAAGGGAGTCCAGATGGAGTGGTATCCTCTGCTTTAATGACCCTCCTCTTGATCGATTTAATCAAGGTGGTTCTCTACCTCTCAGAGGTGATGGAGCACCACATCTTCTTTTCCCTCGAATCGAGTTTACCCTCTGGATTCTTCTTCCTCCTCGGCCCTAGGGCGAGGATCACTTGTCCAACTATCCTTGTTCGGAGCACCTTGGAGGGACCTAAGGACTTGGTCGGCGATGTTTCGGAACTTAGCCCAGGTTACGAGTACCTCCTTTTTTTCTATTTTTCCTAGGAGCTCACCGACTAAATAGAGTCGGGCTCCTCTCACGTCTTCGCCCTCATAGCGAGGGCGTCCGACGGGGCCTCTTTCACTGGGATGAAGGACTCGTCTGGCTCCTATGGCATTCCGAGCGGGAACCACCATTTCGAGTGCACCTTTCATCTAAACGCTAACGGATGTCTGTCCCTTCAAGGCGGCGTTGATGACACCACGGAGGTCTAACCCCACAGGGGTGCCAAGGGGGGGTTGAGTTGTGGACTAATCCCCGATTCTCGACTCGACGGGGTTCGAGACGAAGGGGTTGGGAGCTTGCTAATGCACCATGCTAGGAGGAGGCTGTGATGGCAGAGGATGAGGAGGACAACCCCGGCAGCTGGTGGCAGTCACCACTGGCTTTCTTCTCGGAGGTATGACAAAAGGATCTTGGCGGATGTACCTGATCGGGGAGACAAATCTATAGCTTTCCCACAGTTGGCATCAATTTTGTTAATGCTAATTGTGGTGTGGGCGCAATCAGATTATGAGTTATTTTTATGAAGAAGAAAGCACTAATCTGGTCCGTCAATCAAATTCTGGATCTAGACGGCAGAAAATGCTTGATATTGATCTGGATGGCTGGAATTGCCATGATCTGATTCTGGACGGCTGGGATCACCTGAGAATCCTAAAAAAAATTTCACACCGGAGGTGGCTCTAGCGTAAGACCCTTCGATGCTCAAGTAAGTAACCTAAAATAATGATTAGGGTATTTAGTGGAAAAATATTGATTATCTTTGACTGATGGAGAGAGGATATTTATAAGCTAGAAATCAGTCATAGAAGATAGACCTGAAAATGTATTTTTTAATATTCGGTTGGAGATTCTCATGGTGAAGGAGTAGAATTAGCAAAATTAATTTCGGTTTTGGGGGGGTTTGATTGAAAACTATAATTATGTGGAAATCCCCTTCTCTTTGGGCCGCAAGTAAACCATCATTGTGAACCTTGTTGAGCTAATGAGCCTGAAGATGATCTATGTTCATCTAATAGGCATGTTGTTATTGTAAATTTACCGCACTGTCCTTAGAAGTTTTAAGATGCATGTTCAGATCGTGTGGCTCTGATTTTTACCTATATCAGCAGGTTAAATCAAGCATTCAATACTTATTATTTAGAGAACTAACAGGTTCCCTGTGTTTTGCATGGGGCTAAATGTCCTGCATACATGATGATGTGGAGAATCTATTTAGACGAAAGCAGAATTAAAAGGTGAACAAAAAGTATAGCTGTGTAGTTTTCGGAAATTTGAAGAAATATTAGCATAAGCTAACTAACCCCAACAAAGGAGATAAAAAATTGTAATTTTCGGAAATTTGAAGAAATATTAGCATAATCTAACTAACCCCAACAAAGGAGATAAAAAATTATAAAGGATACTATCATTTTCCCCTCTCAATGTAAGTACGGAAGTAGGAAAACTTTTCTTGAAATAATAAGTGCAAGAAAATGACCACCTATAATCACCTTGTAACATTTAGATATAAGATAATTCTATAATAACTTAAACTACATAAAAAAAATTAGATATAAGATATCTATAATAACTTAATCCACATAAAATAACTACTAAATGCTTTTAGAAATATATAATATATTATTCTTATCATTAAAAATAAAATCCATTAAGCTAAACATCTCTAATTTTAAAAAATCTGGAGTATTAACTTTCACTTGTAGGTGGTACAACTATAAGTTGGATCACCAAGTTGCAGGAAGTAGTTGCTCTTTCTACCACATGGGTAGCATAGAATATAGCAAAGAGACGAAATGGCTTCAAATATTTTTTGAAGATTTAGGCGGAGATCAAAAGAATAACAAGCTATGACAGCCAAAGTGCTATTCATTTAGCCAAGAATTCAGTCTTCATTCAAGGACAATGCACATTCAATTGGGACATCATTTCCTCTGCTGACTTTTAAATGATTGACAATTGGAGTTTCAAAAGATTATTGGAAACAAGAACCTTGCAGATATGTCGACAAAGGTGGTTGACAAAGACGTGCTCAACCTTGATAGCCTTGGTCGAAGGCCGGGATGCAATCACCTACATACATTTCAATAGGTGTAAGCAAAATTAATGAAGAGATTGATCTGAATATCCAAGTGAGAGATTGTTTGATACTGGAACCTGATCTCAAACCTAAGATGTCAACTCGATGAAGATAATGAGCATGTTAGAAATGTGTCTTGAATACTCGTAGTTTAGATTAGAAGAAGGTAAGATGAAGCATAGAGGTCGAAGCGTCGAAGAGATTAGAAGGGAAACAACAGCAGTAAGGTGCAGTAGAGTTGCGGTCGACTGTCCTGGGGGAAGGTCGACCACACCCTCGACTGCACACCCGACTGCAATTGTACAGGGTTTGGCCTAGAGGAGGACGGTCGACCGGTCTTGTTGGACAGTCGACCACCTGTGGCGCTGTGTATTTTCTAGGTATTGATTTGTTAAGTCGTTTCAATCCAATCTTCAACTCAAAGTTAGATCGTACAACTCATATTTTGTTATTTCTCCTACAGATTATATCGGACGACTGAGAATCAAGATTAAACATAGGGTTCTCTCTATTCTTCTATATATATTGTAAACTCCTCCAATATGAGGGGAGAGTACTTCATTGATATTTTCTACATTTCAAAGAGAGGTTTGAGAGCAAGATATTTCTTGGTGAGTGAGTTTAATTCCTTGTATTGAGTGAATCATGAACTCCTTATAATCTCTTCTAGTTGAATATCATATCTCCCGATATTCTCCCCCCCCCCCTCAGATTAAACAAAAGCTAACCGGGATAAATTCTCGCTGTGTTTGTGTTGGATTGGTGGATCTACTTGCTTGCTCAATTGATTTGTCTCATGTACTTTGACTTCCTCATTGCTCTATTTAGTTCCGCTGCGACAACGGGCGTTTGTTGACGCCCCAATCCCAAAAACTAGTATCAGAGCTTCAGGTTGCCGAGTTCCTTGGTTAAGATGACAGGTCACAGTCTTTTGAAAATCAAGCAGTTCGATGGAAAGATCAATTTCAATCTTTGGAAGGTTGACAATGTATGATGTCCTTATTCAAGAACGTTTGCAGTTTTCCATTAAGAAGAAAGAAAAGTAATCTGATATAAAGGAGGATGTTTGGAAAGATATTCGTGAACGAGTCATAAGTCTGATCTGACTATCATTGGCGGACGTTGTCAAGTACAAGTTTCTTGAAGAAACCGATGCAGCGAGTTTGTGGGAAAAACTCATAGCTGATTGTTCTGGTTCGTCATTATTAGATCGGATGCATTGGAAGAGGAAGTTATTCCATTTGTAACGCCCCGATTTTCATACACTGGGAAACCGTGACATAAGCCAGAATCTTTTTCTTCAATTAGCCACAATACATAGAAAAATAGAAAAATTTAAAACTTTTTTTTATTCAACACAAATATATTACAAGTCCGAATGTTACAAAATTGCAATACATTACATCAGTGTTACAATAATGTCATACAAGCCCAACTGTTACAAACTTTCAAAAAGAATTACATCAGAGTACAATGAATAATATATAACACTTGGTATTTTCACTTGGATGCTTCTCAACGTAAATAAGTTTACAATAGATGTTACTATTGAAAATAAGAATCAACACTTTGCTTCTCTTACCTTGAGTCCTCCTGAATGCTGTACCTGTAGTTTTACAATCCAGTACCTATTGAAGTGGGGACGTCAGTACATATACTGACGCTTTAAGGCTGATGACTAGCAGCGATTCTCAACTTTAAACAAATAGATTGATGAAAAAAGAAACGTGTATATATAATTGATGTGTTAGTGTATGCTGTGACTTAGAATCTAATGCAGTATTAACTAATGCAGTGATGCTCTTATTCTAATGCAAGCAAGACTCTGGAACAGTATGCAGCCCATACTACATACGCCTCATATCAAGAAGTTTCTTTATATATAGGGATTTAAACCCGCGCCATGAATTTTACTCTTGTACTTAACATGTTTCTGAAGATACAACATGACTGATGAGGTTGCTATAAAATGGTTTAATCCCGCCATTTGCAGACATATAGTGGTGTCTCCGTTTTTCACTATTGCATGGCGTACCGGACCTCACTCAAAAATCTGACGAACCCTCGGAGTTAACTACAACATGGGTTAGCTCGAAGCATCTCCTGGCCCCCTAGCTAATAGACCGTAGTCTATGGCTTGTTCGCCTTTCTTGATATAGAGCATGACGGAGTTCTGGGGGTCCATCTCTTAGCTCCGAAAGGATACTTCCCGCCCTTATCATGACACTTCAGAAATTAACAGACGAGATACGGATCCCGTGCTCCCAACTCGTGAGAAGGCACAAACCATATCCCTTTGACAGGAAGGGTACAACCAATAACACCACCTAGTATTGGCCTATAGAACAGGTCGGATCATAAGGTATCACCCTTAATACCAACTCTTTCCCTTCGGCAAAAATGATAATAAATAAGGGTTAAGTAGTAATAGCTATAAGTTACTACCCTAACGATATCACTAACCCTAAACAATTTGACGGATGACAACAATACTAACACAATATGCTAGGTTTTGAGTTAGACTTCACAAGATAACTCTACTTGGTGCTCAACCTAGACATACCAGAGTCCCTAAGGATCCTGTTCATAGCCTATCGATTCAAGACCCCAGCAATACGAACTTATAATCATGTTACTACCCTGAACTTGGATTCCTTCTACACTCCCGGCCCGTGATCAATCTACACCGGTTAAGATCTGACGATGCACGAGGGGTGACTCGTCCACAGTCCACGAGGAGTAAAATAAGTACACGTCTTGATGGTCGATGGCTCCTAGGGCAACGATATCACCCTAGAAAAGCACAACAACTGCGTACTAGTTAATAAGCTACATACGAGCAAAATAACTTACATACGAGCTGACTAGCTATGTATGAGCCAAACGAATTACATATGACTCAACTGCTATATATGCGATAAATGAATCATATAGAAGCAACCACAAAAGTCTTCTAACAACCTAGAAGCAAAATAATATGCTACTAGTAAAACTTGATCTTTTATATTTAGAAGCAACAGAAGAATCTTCTAATATCCCAATATAAACATACTACTAATGAGAACTTGATCTTTTATACACAAAAGCAACATAAAAAGTCTTCTAACACCCTAGAAGTAATTAAAAGTGCTACTCTTATCGGAATTCAACAACATTAGATTTTTTATAAATGTTAGAACATCTACTACAACTCTCTAGTTGAAAACTTTCTCAGATTTAGTCAATAAGAGGTAGAAAAACTCGAACAACCTAAACAACGAGCTTCAGCCAAAAAGGCCAACTGCTGTGACTTTGTAAAACTCATAACTCATACTCCGCATATCGAAATCTAACCAAATATGACATTTTGGAATGGTGAGAACATCTACTACAACTATCTAGTTGATAAACTTCTTAGATTCAGTCAATAAACTGCACAAAAACTTCGAACAATCTAAACAGCGAAGCTTCAGCCAAAAGTCTAGCTGCTGTGAATTGTAAAGGTCATAAATCCTACTCCGCTTATTGGAGTCTAACCAAATAGGACATTTTGGAAAGGTGAAAACCTCTACTACAACTCTCTAGTTGATAACCTTCTCAGATTCAGTCAATAAAATGCACAAAAACTTCGAACAATCTGAACAGCGAAGCTTCTGCCAAAAGGCTACCTGCTGTGAATTGTAATGGTCATAACTCCTTCTCCGCTTATCGGAATCTAACCAAATAGGAAATTTTTGAAAGTTGAGAACCTCTAATACAACTCTCTTGTTGATAACTTTCTCAGATTCAGTCAATAAAATGCACAAAAACTACGAACAATCTAAACAGCGAAGCTTCAGCCAAAAGGCTAGCTGTTGTGAATTGTAAAGATCATAACTCCTACTCCGCTTATCAGAATCTAACCAAATAGGATATTTTGGAAAGGTGAGAACCTCTACTACAACTCTCTAGTTGAAAACTTTTTCAGATTCCTTATGGAACTCAAAATCCAACTCTTTAAACACAATACAAAGAACAACAAATACAGCCAAAAATGAAACTTCTAAAGCTCGTAACTTTTGCTATACTCGTCGAAATCAAACAAAATTATACTTTCTAGAAAGGTGGGAACATATACTACAACTCTCTAGTTGGTTACTTTTTCAGATTTCTTATGGAACTCAAAATCCAACTCTTTAAACACAATACAAAGAATAACAAAGATAGCTAAAAGCTGAAACTTCCAAAGCTCGTAACTTTTGATATACTTATCGGAATCTAACAAAATTGGACTTTTTGAAAATGGGAGAACATTTACTACAACTTTCTAGTTAAAAAACTTTCTTAGATTCCTTATGGAACTCAAAATTGCTGCTATTTAAACAAAATTCAAGAACAACAAAAAGCACAACAAAAGCTGAAACTTGTAAATCTTATAACTTTTGCTATATTTATCAAAATTTGGCTAAATTGGTCATTTTGGAAAAGGGAGAACATCTACTACAACTCTCTAGTTGAACAATATTTCAGATTCTGTAAGAAACTCAAAATCCAGTCCTTTGAACACAATTCAAAAACTACAAAAAGCACAACAAAAGCTGAAACTTGTAAAGCTTATAACTTTTGCTATACTTATCAGAATCTAGCAAATTTGGTCATTTTGGACAGGGAAAAATATCTACTACAACTTTCTAGTTGAACACCTTTTCATATTCTGTAAGGAACCCAAAAATTTAGTCCTTAGAACACATGTCGGATCCACAAAACAACAATTTTGCTTTGATGCTCGTTGTTTTGAGGAAATGATTTTTTTAACCCATCAAACTAACCCAGAAAATTCTACAATAATTAGAGCATGGTAATAACACATATGAGAACCTCTCAAATTAATTTGGAGTCAAAATTCCAACTTTAGCACAAGTAATTAATTCTTACTATCAAAAACTACATACTTGTTTTTAGATTTGATCTTTAGGGTTTTTATTTCTGTACTTCCACTTCAATCTTTATATGACTTTTTATTCTAGTCCACAATCATCATATGCACATAAAATTAGTCCAAAATCTTATAACAACATACAACAATAATAAAACAAACAAAACAATAACAAGAGTTAAGAAACCTCCACCCAACAATTTGTAGGAAGGACTTGCTTGCTTGATCCTTCTCCTCCTTGTTCTTGCTCCTTGTTCTTGCTCCTCATGAAAAGAGAACCCACTCTTTTCTTTTGATTTGATATGTCTTTTCATTTCTTTTCTTCTCATTTTTTTCTAAAATTAAACAAGTAAAAGAAGAAGGAGAATGAGATGAGAAAGAGATGGAGGACACAAAATGAAAGAGAGCTTTTTCCCTTTTTGTTTGGCCGGCCAGGGGGGGGGGGGGGGGGGGGGGGGTTATAGGAGAAAAGGGTTGTGGTGTGAGAAGAAGCCACTTGTTATCATTCTCATGGCTCATCAATTTTGAGATATATTTGCAAATTAAAATTGCAATCAACACCCAATGTAATCCCTACCCTTCCTTTGATCATGACTGATCAAGAATAAGAGGTATTTTCCCAAAATCACATACTACATGATTTCGTACAAACGATACAGTACATATACGTACATATATCTGTCTATACTGATAATTTTTATTAGTTAAAACGAATAATCTCTATCAAAAATATTTTAATTCAGAAATAATAATAAAAATCATTTTATTACCTGCTCAGAAGATTTCAGTACCAATTTGATATGTATATAGACTGGTATATATATATATATAGATAATGTTTATTCACAAAACCGGGTAATATCCATAAAAAACATTTCAATTCTGAAAATAAAAATAAATAATAATTTTTAATATCAAACCCGGATATTTCAGACATTTTCTCAAAAATGCATTTTACAGGATTTTGTACAAGTGCTGTTTATCATTTCGACTAGCTGAGTTTGCATGAATTAATTACCATAGCTATACTGGTTCAAATTGTAAGCTCTAGACAGATAATAGAACAACATAAATTAATTTTAAGTCATTCCCTTGAGCACAAAGTGAGTTCCAAGTTTTAATCTACAACAGTAACATGCAACAAGATTTATTCAGTTTTTGACCAACATGTAAGTTCGTATTTTATTTAATGAGCAGGAAAAATCATAAAAATATAGAATCATTACTAAAGGTGTAAGACACCTATATGATCACCCCCTAAAATTTTCAGACCAAACAATTAAGTAGTATTCATGCTATTAACTCCATACTGATAGGCAAAAATCTTCTTCTTAACAAGGTTATTGTTTTTGTTTCTTTTCGCATGAATCTAGTCTTTAGACTCCTATTCTCTTGCATGTATTCAGTTTTAGACCTCACAAAAGAGTTAACACTACATTCCAACAATTTATCAACTACAAAGAAAACCAAGAGGTCAAAAGCACCCACCTTGAAGATATGAAGAAGAGGTCCTACAAACTCTTTGCTCCAAACTTTCTTGCTCCTTCTCTTTTCCTATAGCTCTCACTCTTTCTCTTCTTTTTCTCTTGGAAAAGTTTCAAAACTTTTGAGACTAGGAGAGTGTGGGAGAGTTAAATAAAGAGGGGACAAGGGGGAGGAGGTGAGGCTAAGTGTCCAAGTGGTTTTTCTAAAACCACTTGCTATTGTGCTTAGTTTTTGATCCATGGTTTGATTTTGGACCATTGGATCATGGATGAGAGTTGATGGAGGGTTGATGGAGGGCTAGATCTTTGTGCATGCAAAAAGAGTATATTGATTTGTATTTTTAGTAAATACAACATAAGTACATTATCATTTACAAGTACAATTTACTCGTATACACATACATATACATGTATAAAATTAATTGGAAATGAAATTCCATAAATACAATTTTATTTATAATAAAAATTTAGTTTGGGTACAAATCGTTTGAAAAGAAAAATCGGGGTGTTGCATTTGCCTTCCTGTAGCAGCGGGAAAGTTCACTTTTGTACAGCAACGTCTTGCTGTCCAGAATGTGCGCTTTCGTTCTATTGCATGTAAATATGTTAACCTTACACCTAGTGAATGAGAATCAAATATATATCATTCATCGCATAATCTTGTTGCATCCTTATTATTGCCTTGACATTCTTATACACATTGCATGATCATGATTGACATAATAAAATATTAACAAGCCGGGGTAATAAGGGTTGACTTAGTAGTGGATAATCTAAAAAACTGTACTCAATAAAGGCCTTATCGTTATATTGTATTGTCATGAAAGGAGGAGTATTGATTGTAAATAATTGATTGTTAATTATTGATTGTAAATTATTGTTATCGATGCCGAGTACATGCTCTGTAGATCCGACTACTATAGTTTAAACGAACACTGATTATATGCACTGAACGTGTGGTATGGGACGCAGTAGTACGTGCATTAGTTAGGCTAAATACTAATAGACTAGATTGACACTTGCATCCTTGATCGTGACTATTGACATTGACATTGTTTATCGATTATTGTTATTGAAAGTTGCATTGTTAAATCTAGACTTTTCATCAATCCCTGTTATTGCTTTTGATTTTGTTCTAGCTTCATATTCCTTGCTGTATCATGTTCCTTTACTCTTTGTTTTTCACTACTTGCTGTCTGTACTTGCTCTACACCCCCCCCCCCACCAACTCTAGATGATCAAATTACAGGTGCACAAGGAGAAATGCCTGAAGGTCTTGGTGAGAAATTCTTCTAGGATGAAAGCTGGAGCATTGCCTACAATCATTTATTTCCTATATGTTTATTTCGTACTTGCATTATTACTTTGATGAACTCTGTATTCCGGGCTTGTTGACCCGGAGTTGTTTATTCCCAGTTGGTTGTTATTACTTTGGACTGTTGCATGTTTTATCATAGTATCTTTGTTTATGTGATTATGCTTTTCCTGCGTGGTTGTGATTATTCTTTTCATGTTGTTTAGTTAAGATTGGTACAACTTATAGATGATGTTAATATCATTCGCTGGGCCTTCGTCACGGACTCGTATTCCCGTATTTTGGGAAGCAGGGCATAAAATTTTTTCTCTCTTAATTTTCTCCTATTAATTTTTTCCTGATTCGTTGTCAATTAATACTTAAGAATTAATTGCAAGAAACAATTAAGCTCTTTGATCAATGTAGTAAACCACCTTATCTTTTGGTAAATGCAAATAACCACCTAGGTGGTTATTGCACTAGTTTTCTTTTAATTAAGTTTTACGTGCTTTACATGGGTTTAAAATGTGACAGAAATACCCTTATGATGTTTAATACTGATTTTTTGCATATAAGTCTTCGACATATGTTAGTGTTACATAGATATTTGTTTCCAAAAGAACACTGTCTTCTCTCCTTTTCTTTTTTACAAATACACTCCTTAAAAGATAAAAGTTGTTGGGATTTATTTGCAAAAGTTTCAAAAATCTTTTTCCATCCTCCCTCTCTCTTCTCTACTGCAAAGAAACCTAATAAACTTGATCCGAAAATAAATCCAACTCCAAACTCCATCTTCAATCATCTTCTTCCTTCTTCCACCTCCCTCTCTACCTCAAACAAACCCAACGAAATCCGACCCTAATGCTTCCCCAATCATCTTCTTCCTTCCTCCCTGTCTCTTTTCTATCTTAAACAAACACAACCAAACCCGCCCAAACTCAAACCCCTTCTGTAATCATTTTCTTTCTTCATCCATTTCTCTCTCTCCGCTCTTCTATACCTCAAACAAACTCAACCAAACCCAACCAGAATTAAAGTTCCATACTCAATCATCTTCTTCCTTCGTCCCTCTATTTTCTACCTCAAACAAACCCATGTAATAATATTCCCGTAGGGTGTGGACTATAATTAATACTTAATTGCGTCATAAGGAAATAATAGCAACAAGCCAGGACTTGAACAAGGATGCGGACTCGAGTCAGATGGACATGTTAGCCATACATTTAATGGATACTGGACATGTTATACATAAGGGTTGTGGTTTCTTTATGGTAGAAACCCTATATAAGAAGGATGTTGATACTCTCACCAACTACGACCTTATCTAGAGATACAATAACCCAGTACCATAAAGGGATTCTTATCCGATTGAAATGTAGTTGAACAAGGAGTATTGACTCCTTTAATCTTCATGACTTTTTGTATGTGCCTTTCAATCATTAATGGCTTTCGGTAAGTTATTTATAGTTTTTGTTAGTCGGATAGGCCCACTAGGGTCCATCTTCTCTCTAAGAGAGGTCGGTCAACTCTAAAGGTGTTGGTTTGGCCTCCAAGAGATGAATCTCCAAAGTGAGATGTCTTTCCTTGTCAAGAGATATACACCCTCTTATTGACGGAATTAAAGGGAGGCGTTGGATCTATTACAGTCAGATTATATATCTTCCTTGCCTCCTTATATAGACAGGTGGAGACGGGTTGAGGTATATCATATGCATGTGCTGCAATATTCCACTGATATAATAGAAAGATTGATCCCCATACAATGTCCTCCTAATTCCTTGAAAGAGAAAAGAGTTCTCTTTCTAGTTCTCTACCATTCACTACTTGAGTTTGGATCCGAGGTCTTGAATGTGTGAACAGTAAGTGGAGTACCTCATCCTGTTGGATCCACCACCAAACGAGAAGTTGTTCGTGAGAAGTTTCTATAGCTACAAAGGACACTGCTTCTACAACTGTTTCATCAACCCAGTGTAAGACTACCCTTCCATCTTTATATGTCCTTATGCATGCCTATAATGTTTGTGTATGTTTGAACGAAGAAACTGTATCCAACAGCTTTCTATGTCAATCTTCAATTTAACATTACAACCCAACCAAAGCAGACAGGAGCCATCCCAAATCATCTTCCTCCTCCTTCCCTCTCTTTTCTCTGCCTCAAACAAATCCAACCAAACCAGAACTGAACCCAAATTTGATCCCATGTAGCGCCCCGAATTTTCGATAAATGAAATTAGAAATAAGACAATTCCTACCATCAACATAAATTGTAATTATAAACGTTGTACAAAACACAGGGTAAATTAAAACTTTTTATTACATCATCTCTTTACAAAACAAAGAGGAAATAAACACTTTAATTACAATCTCTTTACAACATGATAAATTAGAATTCTCAGTTAACTCCAAGCCTTTTTTTCTTGATTCAACTCTATCCATGAATGAAAATCCTACAAAAATCTGAATGAAAAGTGGGCACGTCAGTTAAATGCAACTGCCTTCAACTATAGTAATAGTAACATTCCCAAGTCTCACAATCACAAACTTGCCACATAACATGAAATAAAATAACAATGAAAGATACAATAAACAACAAGTGAAACTATACTAAGTAAGTGTGTGTAAAATAACAAAAGAATAATGCATAAAACAATATTCAAGAAAGCACAATGCACACGTTGATTTCTAATGCATATTTGTCGGATTCTATGCATCCCATTCAACATAGGTCCGGTGCAAGTCCTTATCGTTCTCCATTTATAGGGTTCAATCTCGCGTTATGCAACTAACCTACTACATTGATTACTTTAAGATTTTGATTATTCTGTGAGTAACTAGCCCATGCCCCGATAATTCTGGAGAACAATTGTAATACCCTGATTTTTCAATTAATGAAAAATTATTTATTTGGCACGTAGTGTGCACGTGTAATATTTTGGTTAATATTTTCATCAAGATGAGTAAAAGATATTTTAATTTGTGCTTTTCATTGTTTTGTACAAAAGCCTTTTTCTTAAAGCCCAAAAGGTAATTCATTCTTTTATTTTTGAAATAACTATTGTTTTGGGCAACTAATTAAAGCCCATGGTTTAATTCAATTTTATTTACAACTTGTAATGTGGAACACCTTTTACAGACTTTTATTTTGTATTTTGTACAAGTTTTTCTTTTGGGTGACTAGTGCTTGCACGTGCATTTCATGAACACGTGCATGAGCACACCCTTCTTGGCCGGTTTGGGAAGAGAAGTGGGTTTAGTCATGGGTGGTTATCTAGAGTATGGGTAGTTATTACAACTCCCTAGTTCATCCTAGCCCTTGACCCTATAACTATCTACTAAATCCTAGCCCTCCATCTCACCCAAAATGGTGTATAAATACCCCTCTCTCTTAAACATCTTCCACACAAAAATCCTTTGAAAGAAGATATATATACTATGTTGTAGAGTTTGGTGAGTGAGAGTTCTCTTGGAGGCCGATCATTCCTACAGAGGAGCTTCGGTGTGGAGCAAGGAGCAAGGAGCAAGGAGTCGTGCATAGCATTAAGAGGCTTTACTGGATTCGTTTATTTCGTCAATAAGGTGGGTGTTTCTCAAGACTTCTAACGTAGTAATTATGTTATGGCAATGATGATTGTTACTATGCTTGTGAAAAGTAAGTTTAAATATTAGATTGCCCTCTGTATGCTTATGATGAGAGTTGTGAAGGACTAATAATGAAAGAATGACACTTTAAATGAGACTGAAATAGGCCTGTACAGTCGACTGTCACGTGGACAAGTCGACTGGTACGAGGCGAATAATCTCTCATGTTTTATTAGAAAATTTAATGATGTACGTGTGTACAAACTGAAGTGATAGAATGGTTGCTAAACTCATTTCCCCCATGTTGAATATGATGGAGGAGACATGAACAGATAAAATAGAACTAGGGATAACTAGTAAAACTGCGAATAACCCGTACAGTCGACTGTGGATGTAAACAGCCGACCGGTATTGAATTAAATTAAGAATAGTCCAGAAATTCCATGAAACGAAGTATTTTATGGTTATGTTCTAGTGTGCTAAATTGAGATTTAGTGTTCATTTCTGCAAGTAAATGATGAGTAAATGAAAATGCATGTTTGACATTCCCTTGAGAAAAGAAAACATTAGTTATGTGGAAGTATATGTTGTGATGTTAGTGAACAGCTAAGAAATTACATGTTTATGTAGTATGAATATATTGTAATGTGACACAATGATGCATGCGAGTTGAAGAACAGAAGGGAATGATGATTCCTTAAATTGAAATTAAACCTATTCAGCCGACTTATTGCAAGTAGCAAGTCGACTGGGCTGAGTATTAAAATGTACTGTTGAAACCCAGGACAGACTACTGATTGAATGACAGTCGACTGTCATGTGAATGATATTTTGCATATGGAAAACGGCGGAGCAGCCGACTGGCCATGTGCAGCAGTCGACTCTCCTGAGCAGTTATGAAGAACTTGATTTGACTGAACAAGTCGACTGGACTTTCTCCAAGTTGACTGTCCAGAATATTTTGATATGTCAGAGATCTTATTTTTGTTTCTGTTAAAAGTTGTGAACCTTATGGTTGATGTTGGTGAACTCTATTTGTTGTTGCATGAATTTACATGAAATGAATCATAGATTTGAATTGAGAATTAAATGAATATGAAAGCTAAGATCATGATAAAGGAAGTCTGAGAGACTATTAAATGAATTCATGAGTTGAAAATGCTCAAATTGAAAATTGTGAATTGGAAATTGAAACAAAAGAGTAGCTAAGTCTCTCCCGGCATTGGAAATGAAATGAAATGAAATTTGAAAAGAAAGACCAAGGTTGGTCATGTTGAATGAGTAAGTCCGGTTTAGTAGAAAGGCTAACTCTAGAGCTTTGATTTTTGTTCATGATTCTAATAAAAACTAAGGATTAGTGCATAGTGAAGATGTGATGAAAGTGAGAGAAAAACACGAGTATGAGAACTAGGGTTTACGGTGTGGGTGTGTGAGCCACAGAATGCATGCTTGATGAGTCAAGACATGGCGTGGGCACAGCTCAGAATGATCGGAATCTATTCACGCTTGTGGGATGTTTGGTGACTGCAAGAGGATCGTGTGCCATGAAGGAGGCTGAATTGCCACAGAATGCATGCGTGGGGTTCCCCTCCAGGTTTTCTTTATACGAGCTTGTACTCATAGATCATCTAGGATACTCACCGTAGTTACAGTAGTAGATTAAGTCATGGCGAGGGATTGAACCCTACAAAGATGAAGAACGAATAAGAGGCTTGCCCTCGGACCTATGTAGTATGGGATGCATAGAATCCGAACAAGTGCGCATTAGTGTCATCTAATATAAATAATTGCATTAAGGATTAAGTGCACGATCACGACACGACATCATTAAGAATTTCCCATTTACTTCATTTTGATATGTGAACAAGTTTGTGATCTGTTAAGAAATGAGAATCGTTATACTGTTTCTGGCATAGAGAGGATGGCCATGTATAATTATCGTCGGTTGAATAAACTGACGTACCCACAGTTTTGTATGCAGGATAAATGGCATAAAAAAGATTAAAGAGGAACAAAAGCTTAAGGATTTCTCAATGTTGTTGTATATTTGTTTCATTGTTGCAAATTTTACTTCCGCTGTGCAATGTAAATGTAATATTGATGTAAACTCTGATGTAAAGTGAAAAGTTTGAATTTCCTTGTAAAATTGTACTAAAAGAAGCGAAAAGATCCTATAGAACATCTGGAATTCAGTGTATTTGGGATTCGGGGCGTTACAGAGTGGTATCAGAGCCACGCTTTCTACGCTTTCCATATTGGTACAAATTTATAAGGAACGACACCCTAGAAGTAGACATTAGAGTGTGTGTTCGAGTCCAGAGATTTAAATGTAAGTGACTTACATTTGTGTTGCTCTAAGACTTATGCTTCTTCCTCTCTATTTCTAAGATGGCTGACCACTTCGCTCCTGCTGGAGGCGACGACTAGCATATTATTGAGGAAGAGTACCATCTTGGACAGGCAGATTCCGAGGACGAGTACTATCCAGGGCAAGCAGATTCTGACGGAGAAGAATGGCTTGAATCCCGAGAGATCACCCCACCTCCGGATTCATCTGATGACTCTTCTTCTGACGAAGAAGAAGAACCAGTTTCGAATAGTCTTGTGACTTCTCTTCAGAGGCAGGTAGAGATACTGTGAGAGAGAGTCGGACTATTAGAGCCTCAGCTGGCAAAACAGAAGGACGACTTTTCTGTTCTCAGTCATCATATATGGGAACTCGAGAAGAGGAGGAATTTGACCGATGTGCTGAAGAATGAAGTTGATGAACTACGGGGAGAACTTCGAGAAGCAAAGAGGAACCGTAGGAGTTAGACTGTTGTATCTATTACTATCTTTCATTCTGATGTTAAGAAATAATTTTCAATTCGAATGTATAAAGTTTAGAATTCAATGAAATGCAAGTTGATTTAAATTCTTTTCTTATACTTCGAATTTAATGGATCTTTTGCATCAGAACATGTCTCGAAGAGGAGCTAGAAATGGTGAAGGGTTGGATCTGGAAACGGAACTTGCGAGGGTCTACCAGAAGCTCAATGCAGTGGCTATGAACCATGGAAGGGGACCTGCGAATCCGGTGCTCGAGGCAATTAAACTGGTGAAATCGTTCAAACGAATGAAACCACCTGTATTCGAGGGAAAGTCAGACCCAGATGCGGCTGACAACTGGATTCGTCAAGTGGAGACGATCTTTGAGGTGTTGGAAACCCCTGAAGGCAGTAAGGTCAAGTTGACAACTCTGCAATTTGAGAAGGACGCGGCCGTTTGGTGGCAGTCGATGAAGAGGACCATGGGAGGCATAGTGCTTGGCTGGGAGGAATTTCTGGAAGAATTCCGCAGTCACTATTTCCCCTTTGATGTCCAAGAGAAGAAGGCTATGGAATTTCTGTCGCTATAGCAAGGCAGCATGCCAGTAAGAAAGTACGAAACTAAGTTTACTCAGCTCTCTAGGTATGCTCCTGAACTGGTGATGGATGAGGCGAAGAAGGCTCGTAAGTTCGAGCATGGATTGAGGCCGAGCTTGAGGTCTCGGATGATACCTCTTGGTATCAGAAGATTCGACAAGTTGGTGAAGAGAGCAGCAGCGACGGAAGCAGATATGGAGCAGTTCCATGTTGTTTAGAACCGGAGGAACAACTGGCAGTCTGGAAAGAGGCCTGCACATTCTGGGAGTTTCAAGGGGCAACCATCTGCACAAAGGTTCAAACCGACAGGGGCGAACACTGTTAGTGTGGCTGGAGGACCTGGGAACAATGTGGTGAGACCTCCTGCGGTGACTTGCTTCAACTGTGGTGAAACGGGACATTACCGATCTCAATGTCTCAAACCACGGAATGGAAATAGCAACGCACCAACGCAGCAGACTGGGAAGAGGCCGTACCAACTAGGGCAAGTATTTGCCTTGACGGAAGCTGATGCTGATGAGGTCGATCATGTCATCACTGGTATGAGGGCTGATGTTTAGTGGTTTTTGTCATTTCTTCTTCCCGCTCATATTGTGAAAATGTTACGTAATGAGTGTGTATTATGTAACAGGCGAACTTTATCTTAATGGAATGAAAGCTGTTGTGTTGTTCGATACTAGATCCTCTCATACTTTTGTGTCTCCTAAATTTGCTAAAGTGTTGGGAGTTGAACCGAAGATTTTTCCAGACAAGATCTTGGCAGTAGCTACTCTATCAGGAGAAACTTTAACCACTGATTGGTATTATGCTGATTGCGAGATTGTGATTGGAGATCGAATCTTTGGGACTGATCTGATCGAGCTGACTATCTTGGGAGTCGATGTTATCATTGGCATTGAATGGATGTCGGTGTACAGTGCAAGCATCGAGTGTAAGACCAAGACGGTAATAGTGAAGGCTCCAGGTGGACCTGAAGTCACTTTCCAAGGGAAGCAGAAATGTTCTAAGCTGGTGGCAACTATCCGCAAGGAAGAGACTCCTGTGGAAGTGCAAGAGATTCATGTGGTTCGGGACTATCCGACTGTGTTCTTGGAAGATTTTCTTGGATTACCCCCGCATCGTGATGTAGAGTTCAGCATCACTGTTCAACCGGGAAGTGCACCCATTTCTAAGGCACCATATAGGATGGCTCCAGTAGAACAGGATGAGGTAAAACGGCAGATTGAGAAACTGTTGGAGAAAGGCTTTATTCAACCTAGTGCGTCACCTTGGGGAGCACCAGTGCTTTTGGTAAAGAAGAAGGATGGATCGATGAGAATGTGTATCGATTACCGGGAGCTGAATAAGGTCACTATTCAGAATAAGTATCCTATTCCTCGAATTGATGACTTGTTCGATCGTCTACAAGGAGCAGCTGTTTTCTCCAAAATAGATCTTCGATCAGGATATCACCAAGTTCGAGTGAAAGCTGAAGATGTGCACAAAACTGCATTTAGAACTCGACATGGGCATTACGAATTCTTAGTTATGCCATTCGGAGTGACGAATGCACCCCCAATCTTCATGGATTTGATGAACAGAGTTCTGAGGCCGTTCATTGATTCTTTCGTCGTGGTGTTCATCGACGATATCCTCGTGTACTCCAAGTCAGAGGAGGAGCACACCGAGCATCTGGCAGTAGTTTTGAAGAAGCTGGAAGAGCAGAAGTTGTATGCCAAGTTATCCAAGTGTGATTACTGGAAATCTGAAGTGGCATTCCTAGGTCACATCCTTTCTAAGGAGGGAGTGACAACTGACCCTCAGAAGATAGAGGCAGTGAGAGATTGGGCTAGGCCTACTGCAGTAAAGGAAGTCAGGAGTTTTCTTGGAATGACTGGATACTACAGGAGATTCATTCAAGGTTATGCTCAGATAGCCGTGCCGCTTACTGGACTGACCAAGAAGAATGTGAGCTTCAAGTGGACCGAGCAATGTGAGGCGAGCTTTCAGGAGTTGAAAGAGAAGCTGACTACTGCACCTATTTTGGCTTTGCCTAGAGCAGGTATTGAGTATGATGTTTATAGCGATGCTTCACATCATGGGCTTGGTTGTGTCTTAATGCAAGAAGGAAGAGTAATTGCTTATGGGTCTAGGCAACTACGACCGCATGAGAAGAATTACCCGACTCATGATCTAGAGTTGGCTACGATTATCTTTGCTCTGAAGCAATAGAGGCACTACGTGTACGGTGAAAAGTTGAACATGTACACGGACCATAAGAGCTTGAAGTACATATATCAGCAGAGGGATCTGAATCTGAGGCAGCGGAGATGATTGGAAGTGCTTGAGGACATGCGACCTGAGATCAAGTATCATCCTGGGAAGGCTAATGTTGTTGCTGATGCACTTAGTCGTAAGAGCAGCTTAGCCAGTTTGATTACAACTCAGAAGCATCTGATTGAGGAATTGGACCGAGCAGGTATTGAAGTTGTCTTGCAAGGATTGGGAGCATCTTTGGCTCAGTTGAGGCTTCAGCCTACTTTGAATGGAAGGATCATTGCAAGTCAGGAGGTTGATGCTGATATTTTGGAGATGAAGGAGCAGGTTGGTGCTGGCAGGTTGCCCGGATTTCAAATCAGGAACGGAGTGCTGTGGTTCGAAGATAGACTGTGCGTTCCAAATCAGGCGGATCTGAAAGAGAGTATTCTTCAGGAGGCACATGCTACTCTTTTGTCGGTACATCCTGGGAGTACTAAGATGTACAAAGACATCAAACCGCATTTCTGGTGGTTAGGATTGAAGCGGGATGTGGCTGAATTTGTTGCGAAGTGTGAGGTTTGTCAGCAAGTCAAAGCCGAAAATCAGAGACCCGAAGGTCTATTACAGCCGTTACCTATTCTGGAATGAAAGTGGGATAACATCAGTATGGATTTCATTACGGGATTGCCTAAGAGTTCTAAGGGCAGTGATGCGATTTGGGTCATAGTCGATCGACTAACCAAATCCGCTCACTTTTTGGCGATGAAACTCACTGCTTCGATGGACAAGTTAGCTGAGATGTATGTTGGCGAGATTGTCCGGCTTCATGGTGTTCCGTCAACTATTGTGTCTGATCGAGATGCGCGGTTTACTTTGCATTTCTGGAGGAGTCTTCAGACAGCTCTGGGAACCAAGACAGATTTCAGCACTGCTTTTCATCCGCAAACCGATGGGCAGACCGAGAGAGTCAACCGTATTCTTGAGGATATGCTTCGGTGTTGTATACTAGACTTTGGAGGCAGTTGGGAAAGACATTTACCTTTGGTAGAATTTGCCTACAACAAACAGTTTTCAGGCTAGCATTGGGATGGCGCCGTACGAAGCTCTGTATGGCAGGAAGTGCAGGACACCTGTTTGTTGGTTTGAAGTTGGGGAGCGTCAGTTGTTTGGTCCTGAGCTTGTGCAGCAAACCTCTGAGAAGATTGTTCTGATCAGGAAAAGGTTGGTAGAAGCTCAGAGCAGGCAGAAAAGCTATGCAGACAACCGGAGAAGGGACCTTGAGTTTGAGGTTGGTGACTTCGTCTTTCTGAAAGTATCACCCAGTAAAGGTGTGGTTCGATTTGGCAAAGGCGGGAAGTTAGCCCCGAGGTTTATAGGCCCGTACAAGATATTGAAAAGGATCGGGAAGACTGCTTACCGGCTTGAATTACCGGAAGAGTTATCTCAGGTGCACAATGCCTTCCATGTGTCTATGCTGAGAGGTTATATTCCAGACCCGAGTCATCATTTGCTTGAAGTGCCGGAAGGTTTGCAACTGGATCTGAATTACATCGAGTCTCCTATCGAGATTGTTGATCGTCGAGAGAAAGTCTTGAGGAATAAGACGATACCGATGGTCAAGGTAGTCTGGAGAAACCATTTGGTTGAAGAGGCTACTTGGGAGTCTGAGGAGAGGATGTTGAAGGACTATCCTGAGCTTTTTTCTTGATTGTATCTTTGTATCTTTTTGTTCTTGTGTGAGTGTTGTATTTTTGTTTCTCTCACTCCTGACTGTAGTTCCAGGGACGGAAATATTCTAAGGAGGGAGTGTTGTAATGCCCTGATTTTTCAATTTATGAAAAATTATTTATTTTGCACGTAGTGTGCACGTGCAATATTTTGGTTAATATTTTCATCAAGATGAGTAAAAGATATTTTAATTTGTGCTTTTCATTGTTTTGTACAAAAGCCTTTTCTTAAAGCCCAAAAGGTAATTCATTCTTTTTATTTTTGAAATAACTATTGTTTTGGGCCACTAATTAAAGCCCATGGTTTAATTCTATTTTATTTACAACTTGTAATGTGGAACACCTTTTAAAGACTTTTATTTTGTATTTTGTACAAGTTTCTCTTTTGGGTGACTAGTGCTTGCACGTGCATTTCATGAACACGTGCATGAGCACACCCTTCTTGGCCGGTTTAGGAAGAGAAGTGGGTTTAGTCATGGGTGGTTATCTAGAGTATGGGTAGTTATTACAACTCCCTAGTTCATCCTAGCCCTTGACCCTATAACTATCTACTAAATCCTAGCCCTCCATCTCACCCAAAATGGTGTATAAATACCCCTCTCTCTTAAACATCTTCTACACAAAAATCCTTTGAAAGAAGATATATATACTATGTTGTAGAGTTTGGTGAGTGAGAGTTCTCTTGGAGGCCGATCATTCCTACAGAGGAGCTTCGGTGTGGAGCAAGGAGCAAGGAGCAAGGAGTCATGCATCGCATTAAGAGGCTTTACTGGATTCGTTTATTCCGTCAATAAGGTGGGTGTTTCTCAGGACTTCTAACGTAGTAATTATGTTATGGCAATGATGATTGTTACTATGCTTGTGAAAAGTATGTTTAAATATATTAGATTGCCCTGTGTATGCTTATGATGAGAGTTGTGAAGGACTAATAATGAAAGAATGACACTTTAAATGAGACTGAAATAGGCCTGTACAGTCGACTGTCACGTGGACAAGTCGACTGGTACGAGGCGAATAATCTCTCATGTTTTATTAGAAAATTTAATGATGTACGTGTGTACAAACCGAAGTGATAGAATGGTTGCTAAACTCATTTCCCCCATGTTATATATGATGGAGGAGACATGAACAGATGAAAGAGAACTAGGGATAACTAGTAAAACTGCGAATAACCCGTACAGTCGACTGTGGATGTAAACAGCCGACCAGTATTGAATTAAATTAAGAATAGTCCAGAAATTCCATGAAACGAAGTATTTTATGGTGATGTTCTAGTGTGCTAAATTGAGACTTAGTGTTCATTTCTGCAAGTAAATGATGAGTAAATAAAAATGCATGTTTGACATTCCCTTGAGAAAAGAAAACATTAGTTATGTGAAAGTATATGTTGTGATGTTAGTGAACAGCTAAGAAATTACATGTTTATGTAGTATGAATATATTGTAATGTGACACAATGATGCATGCGAGTTGAAGAACAGAAGGGAATGATGATTCGTTAAATTGAAATTAAACCTATTCAGCCGACTTAATGCAAGTAGCAAGTCGACTGGGCTGAGTATTAAAATGTACTGTTGAAACCCAGGACAGACGACTGATTGAATGACAGTCGACTGTCACGTGAATGATATTTTGCATATGGAAAACGGCGGAGCAGCCGACTGGCCATGTGCAGCAGTCGACTCTCCTGAGCAGTTATGAAGAACTTGATTTGACTGAACAAGTCGACTGGACTTTCTCCAAGTCGACTGTCCAGAATATTTTGATATGTCAGAGATCTTATTTTTGTTTCTGTTAAAAGTTGTTAACCTTATGGTTGATGTTGGTGAACTCTATTTGTTGTTGCATGAATTTACATGAAATGAATCATAGATTTGAATTGAGAATTAAATGAATATGAAAGCTAAGATCATGATAAAGAAAGTCTGAGAGACTATTAAATGAATTCATGAGTTGAAAATGCTCAACTTGGAAATTAAAACAAAAGAGTAGCTAAGTCTCCCCCGGCATTGGAAATGAAATGAAATGAAATTTGAAAAGAAAGACCAAGGTTGGTCATGTTGAATGAGTAAGTCCGGTTTAGTGGAAAGGCTAACTCTAGAGCTTTGATTTTTGTTCATGATTCTAATAAAAACTAAGGATTAGTGCATAGTGAAGATGTGATGAAAGTGAGAGAAAAACACGAGTATGAGAACTAGGGTTTACGGTGCGGGTGTGTGAGCCACAGAATGCATGCTTGATGAGTCAAGACATGGCGTGGGCATAGCTCAGAATGATCGGACTCTAGTCACGCTTGTGGGATGCTTGGTGACTGCAAGAGGATCGTGTGCCATGAAGGAGGCTGAATTGCCACAGATTGCATGCTTGATGAGTCAAGACATGGCGTGGGGTTCCCCTCCAGGTTTTCTGTACACGAGCTTGTACTCATAGATCATCTAGGATACTTACCATAGTTACAGTAGTAGATTAAGTCATGGCAAGGGATTGAACCCTACAAAGATGAAGAACGAATAAGAGGCTTGCCCTCAGACCTATGTAGTATGGGATGCATAGAATCCGAACAAGTGCGCATTAGTGTCATCTAATATAAATAATTGCATTAAGGATTAAGTGCACGATCACGACACGACATCATTAAGAATTTTCCATTTACTTCATTTTGATATGTGAACAAGTTTGTGATCTGTTAAGAAATGAGAATCGTTATACTGTTTCTGGCATAAAGAGGATGGCCATGTATAATTATCGTCGGTTGAATAAACTGACGTACCCACAGTTTTGTATACAGAATAAATGGCATGAAAAAGATTAAAGAGGAACAAAAGCTTAAAGATTTCTCAATGTTGTTGCATATTTGTTTCATGGTTGCAAATTTTACTTCCGCTGTGCAATGTAAATGTAATATTGATGTAAACTCTGATGTAAAGTGAAAAGTTTGAATTTTCTTGTAAAATTGTATTAAAAGAAGCGAAAAGATCCTGTAGAACATCTCGAATTCAGTGTATTTGGGATTTGGGGCGTTACAACAATCTCTATCAACAGATAATTCTGGAGACTATTTCACTCACACCTGGAAATCTTCGAGAATACCCCACACCGCAAGCTATGACGCCTCATCACACAAATATCTCATGAGTGTCGCCTCGATCCCGATAATTCTGGAGATCAATCCCACACTGCAGGTAATTTTGGAGACTATTTCACACACACCTCGATGATTCCGGGGACAATCTCTGTAGCGCCCCGAATTCCAAAATATAGTAATTCGTAGCACAATAAGATCTTTACTTCATTTCGTACAATTTTACAAGGAATTTAAAAACTTTTATTTGTACAACACTATTCATTTTACATCAACGTAGCGGAATAATAAAGATTACAATATAACACATGTACAATTTAAACATCGACATTTAAAACAGTCTTTAGCTTCAAATTCAAGCCCTACATTGAATACTGTGGGCAAGGCAGTTACATACAAGTGACGCAATACTATACACGGCGATCCTCGCTATGACATAATATAGAGACTCACTTACTTTAGAAACTACACACTTGAATGCATATTAAAGTGTACAAGAGTGACTATCCTAAATATGTCGGCGTATAATATGACTTAAATGCCTAATGCAGATGTTATACTATGATGACACTAATGCATACTTGTTTGGAGTCTATGCATCCCATACTACATAGGTCTGAGGGCAAGCCTTTAAGGTACTCCTCTTTATAGGGTTTATATCCTACGCTATGCAACCTAACCTAATGAATGTACTCCAACGCGTAGTCACTGAAGAGTCGCACTCCTAGAGTATTGGACCTTACCGGCCTACTACTAGCCCACCTCAGTGGATTTACAGGCCTACCACTAGCCCACCTCAGTGGATTTACCGGGCATGTCCTCAGCCATGAACCCTAGTAAGTGGAACTCTCGTAACTACGTACCAGGCCTACCCCTAGCCCACCTGAGTGGATTTACCGGGCGTATCATGTCCGTTCCGAACATTCCTAGGGATTGCAGTCTCTTTACCGGCCTTTCCGATGATAGACGGTCATACCCCTACCCATATGCGTGGATTTACCTGGCCTACTCCTCGATCTCGGACCCCTAGGAGCTTCACATCCTTTACCGGACCTGTTCGTCGCTTCAGTCATATCTTCTTCTAGTGCCTTTTCCTAGGTAATTAACATTATCACAACCTAGAGCTAGTTTACTCTCCTACCTGTCTTAACAAATACTGAGAACGATGGCCCATATTGGCCACTTCTCAAATCAATTAATCCTTTTCATCACTTTGCCAGTACATGAGTATCACTTAGCATCTAGATTTCCACAATCATCTCACTCTAGAGATCAATTAGGTTATATCTAACCTCAACATAAATTTCTTTATCATCATTTCTTATTTATCACATTTGAATTCTTATTCATTAAATATCTTTTGTTCAATCTTTTGCCAAAACATTCCATCTATTATATTCACGTTCTATATTAATTTTCAAATAAAATTTCTCATAAACAATGGTCTTCAATTGATCAATCAACTAATACTTTCATGATACTAGATCTACATAATCTTTTCTCACACTAGACTTCAATCTTATTAACTTTCTTCAATTAAAATACACACTTTATTCCTAAATTTCCTTCATTCTCAACTCATATTTGGATTTGTTTATAATCAATTTATAAAACCTTTAATTCTTTATGTCTCCTTTATTTTCAAATTGAACTCAACTCAATATATTGAAGAAAGATGACTTTAAAAATCCCCAAATATAAACTAAAACAGTGAGAAATATTTTCAGATGTTCCCATAACATTTTAAGATATTTATATATTTTTTTCTGAAATTTTAAAACCCAAAACCCCAGACCCCCAACCAAAACCCCAAGCGGCGCCACGTGGCTGCGCGTGGTGCTTCAGTGCCCGCGCTAGCCACTAAGGCCAAGCGGGTTTTTCGATTATATAAGGGTTAAAATCCACTTAACTCAACCCTCTGATTTTTCTCATTATTTACACTTTCAACTATTTTTGGTTTCTACTCTTTTCTTCAAATTAATGCTACTATTTTATATCTATAAATCCCCTGAATTGTTATTTTACTGACTTTGTTCATATTAATGAAGATTTAACCTCATTTTTCCCAATTTAATCACTTGTTTCTCTTACAAGAATTAAAAACACATCTTACAACTAGATAATTGTTCTACCAACATTAATGCATCTTTTCTTTTATTCTACTATAACTATTTCCTTTCCCAAAATGTTTTTCTAATGTTTCCTTACTAATTATTCACATTATTAACCAATTTGTAAGAGACACAAAAATTCAAGCAATTTAATCAAGTTGATTGTTTGTGCCTAACAATTCTACACATGTCTTTAATTAAACTTTTTCATTCATCATCTACCAATTAAATAGTGTAACTTCTCATTAATATACAATGAATTCTATAATTTTCTACCATTAGTAATCTTTATCAGTACAACATGCATTAAATTAACTTGTAGAACTTCATTAAACTAGCAAAACAATTCACAAAACACCTAAACATGCTTTCTACATTCTGTCACGCCCCGTTTCCCAAAAATACGGAACACAAGCACGTGACATTTGTTAGTGTAGGTGCCCTAGAGGCAATACAATGATATTATGTAATCAGTATTATTGACATTATGTTCTTTTGATTATATTAATAATTTATTATGCTTCGTATTTACTGCGTTATAAATATTAGCATGATAAATGTCCTTAGATTATTAATACGAACTATATGAACATGAGATTATATATAGTATAATAATCTTAAATGTCCCTAGTCGAGTATTATTATTATTAGGACAATAATAATACATTGAGACTAGTATGTTGATTGATTGATGACCACCTCTCATGGGTCATTAGTATAGAGATACTAATATCAATACATAGGTAAATGTAAGAGTACATTGTACTGGACAGACCCACTGTGAGATTCTACATGGAATGAATTAATAAGTGTCATAAGTAATCTCACTGTGATAATGGTGTAATGGTCCTCTGACCTGAAATCATTATATTTCTACACGAGAATTAATGTACTTTGATTCTATCAAAGGTTATCTTTAATCGGGTAATGATAAAGATAGTATTGGGTTCATTATGAATCGTGTGAGAAATATGAATGATCTAGAAGGAATTTAACCCTCCTAATTTTAGGAGCGATATTATCGGCCTCTTGTTTGAGTGAGACTATGAAATGCATGGCCATGCTCAAATATTGATTTGTTTGAATAGTCTACTCATCGATCAAGAAAATAAAGATTAAATTATTAAGAGGATGACACGTCCCATGCCTCTAGTTTAATCTATAATATCAAGGTTAAAAGGATTATATTACATGGAGACATTAGTCACGAAAGGTTTAATTGAATCACCAATTATTATTATTACTTGGGTAGCAATGATGTATTACTAGATGCCGCTCATTGTTTATAATTTTATTATAAGATAATAAAATTATTGCCAACGTAATAATAACCTAAAGGGTCACACACTTAGAACGTTTAAAAGGAGTATTAATTTAAATTCGGAATTTAAATTAAATGATTCGAAATTAGTTATTTAATTAATTGAGTTGGACTTAATTAATTAAAGGATAATTCGAATTTAAATGATAAAACCAAATCAGATTGGTCTTATCAGAAGCCAAACTGATTACGGTTAAGCCCACCTCTTATCTCTCCCTATAAATACATAGAGATGTATTGGTTTAGGATGATCTTTGAAAAATCCGTTTTCCACAGAAAACCCTAGCCGCTCAACTGTTGAGAGGCAAAAAGAAAGAGAGAGAGAGGCAAGCATCATCGGCTAGTACCGACTCCCTTGATCGTTGGACGATCGGACGTTCGTGTGGACTGCCTTAGAGACGCGGATCTAGCTACTAGGGCTGCGTGGTGATTGCAACCTCCATCTTTCAGCCTTCGTAAAGCTCCGAAAAGGTAAAATTTTATTTCTCCATTATTAGCCATGTCTTGTACACGGATCCTAGGGTTAGGGTTTCGGATCTGTTTTCATTTCTTTTTCGCTGCGTTTGTGCCCCGAAACCCTACAATGGTATCAGAGCTACGTGTATAAGGGGCTGATTTGGTTACATGTTTACTGCATTCGATGCATGTATGCATGTTTTATGAATCTGCCTTGATACAGTTATATGATATGTCGATATAATATGTTATGTCGATCATATATGATTCTGTTATGCTATATATATTGTGATTTGATGATAAATAGGTATGTTTTACAATCTGCTATGACTGATCAGTAAGCGATTTTGTATGTTATGCATGATGTTTGGTTTATATGGTGATATAAACTGATGGACAGATAGTGTTTGGACACTATCTGTAAACTAGGACCTGATATGAATGTATATGATACATGGTTCCGGAACTGTATATGATGCAGTGGCGGCAGAGACTAAAAGATATGATCTGTTGTTCGAAATCGATGATTTCTGAATAAGGATAGTCCTCTGGAATTAAAAAAATTTCTAATTTCGAGCTCGACCCCCGCCCGGGGCTGCCGCCCCCGGACCCCGCCCGGGGGCTGCCGCCCCCGGACCCCTGCTGCATATATATATTTGTGTGTTCTTAATTGTTTACCTGAGCATGGTGCTGGTTATGGCCTTAAGACCCTTAGATTAATGGTTTATGTTTTGGTTTTGTAAATACGACTTGCATGTCGTTCTCTTCATTCTTGTAATTGTATAATCTCGAATGTAACTCGAGTTTTATTATGTAAGTATATAAGTACAAGTTGTTTTCATTTATTCAATGTAATGTAATTGAAGATTGAAGGACGATCCAAGAAATGGAGCAACCAAGGAGAATGAAGACATGTAATTGTATTTATATTTTCCACCATAGATTGACCTCGATCCTTTCATAAGCTTGAAAGGATCATGTAGGATAAAGGCCATAACCAAGCACGTTTACTTACTGCACTTTACATATTGATGTATGAATGTTTCTGTAGAATACATTGTGATGCATGCTTCAATTAGATTAATAATGCATTAATGTATGTATTAGATACATCATCCATGCCATGCCTGCTTAAACAAGATAAAATCTGTAACGATGGAAGATGAACATTAAACAAACGATCATGAGATTCTCGTGTTTATGAAACACGGCAATTAAATATGAATTTCAATGATTCAACGATTGAATGATTTTGTCAACAACTGATCACGAATCTGTAAGAAAAGGGGTGCCAATAATGCCGTCTGTGCGTTAACCTCTGATCTGGAAATCATTCATTCAACGAATTTTGATTTGAAATATTTAGTTCCAAGAATTGGGAATCTCTTTATGATGGGATCATGGTCGTTTATAAGTAAACCCCTTAACAAAATATTAAGTTAATTAGATGCTTTCCAATGAATTAACACTCATCAAAGCCTAGATCATAAGGGGTGGGTTTGCCAAAGTAGAGCACTCCTTTTAATCGTGGTTAGGTGCGAAAGAATAAATGTGATATTCGTCATGTTAATCATTGGGTCCAACTTAACTAAGTCGTCACAATAGGATTGTGGATAGTGAACTTAGAAGCATAGAGTTTGGCGAAAAATTTATTAGATAAATTAGAACAATAGTTGTTCACCAAACTATCCAAGAATTATATGTGATATAATTGACAAATGTTGTCTACCTAAATAGTTATGTTTTGGGAGAATTGGCCAACGCTGACTCAAGGCATAATGAAATATGGATCTTGGCTCACTAGAAAATTAGTTTCCGAATTAATAGTAAGGGCTATTAGTTTGAACAAAATAGTGGGAGGTATATTAAGTTGAATGTACCATAATCACTTGAACATAATTATTAATTATTTGACAGTCTAACTTATCTTATGCATTTTAAACATTGTAGATATTAAATGGTACAAAACACAAACAACTCTTTCTCCGTGCGATCAGTCCTTGAGAAGGACAAGCTGACAGGAACAAACTTCCTTGACTGGTCTAGGAATTTGAGGATTGTCCTCAGGCAGGAGCGTAAGCTCCAAATTGTTGAAATTCCTCCACCGGTCCATCCTGGTGACGGTGCAACTCGTGCTCAACTAAATGCTTACCAGAAGCATATTGATGATGCGACAGATGGTGCCTGTCTCATGCTTGCAACTATGAGTGCTGAGCTTCAGAAGCAGCATGAGCATATGGATGCTTATGCTATGCTTGAGCATCTTCAGACGATGTTTCAAGTACAGGCTCGTCAAGAAAGGTTCAATACGTACAAAGCAATCTTTAACTGCAAGCAAGGAAATAACCCGGTTGGACCGCATGTTCTGAAGATGATTGGGTATTTTGAATACCTAGACCGTTTGGGCTCCGGACTTTCTCGAGAGGCTTAAATAGATATTATATTGCAATCTTTGAACAGCAACTATGCCCAGTTTATCATGACTTTCATCATGACCGAGCAAGACAAAACACCCACTGAATTGTTGGCACTGTTAAGAACTACCGAAGCCAACATGCAAAAGGCACCTGAGAATGCTCCCATAATGATGGTGGGCAATAAAGGTGCTAAGGGAAAGGGGAAATGGAAAGGCAAGAAAAAGATTGGATCTAATGCAGTTGCTCCTTCCAAGCCCACTTTCAAGAAAGCTCTCAAGCCTAAAGGTGGTGTTGCTAAACCTGATAAGGGTGATTGTCACTGGTGCAAGAAACCAGGTCATTGGAAGAGAAACTGTCCAGCTTATTTGGAAAGTCTGAAGAACGTGAAATCTCTGAATATTTCTGATTCAGGTATTCATGTTATAGAAGTCAATTTATCTACTTCTACATCTTGGGTATTGGATACTGGATATGGTTCTCACATTTGTATTAATGTGCAGGGACTTCAAAGGAGTAGATCTTTCGCAAAGGGAGAGATCGACCTACGCGTTGGCAATGGAGCAAAGGTTGCTGCTTTGGCCGTAGGGACTTATTATTTGTCGTTGCCCTCTGGGCTTATTTTAGAACTTGAGAACTGTTATTACGTGCCTGCGATTTGCAGAAACATTATTTCTATTTCTTGTTTGGACAAGAAGGGTTTTTCGTTTATAATAAAAGACAATTGTTGCTCTTTTGCTTTAAATGATTTAACTTATGGTGTACCGCGTTTATTTAATGGTTTATATGTTCTAGATCTTGATCTTACTCCCGTCTATAATATGAATAAACGTCTTAAAGCAAATGACTCAAATCAAACATACTTTTGGCATTGTCGATTAGGCCATATAAATGAGAATCGCATATCCAAACTACATAAAGATGGATTTTTGGATAAGTTTGATTTTGAATCATACGATGAATGTGATGCTTGTTTACTTGGTAAAATGGCAAAAGCTCCTTTTACTAAACAAGGTGAAAGGGCCAACGAACGATTAGAACTAATACATAGTGATGTATGTGGTCCAATGCGTTCTATGGCTAGAGGTGGCTTTTATTACTTCATAACATTTACTGATGATTTCAGTAGATTCGGATATGTGTATCTTTTGAAACACAAATCTGAATCCTTTGAAAAGTTCAAAGAATTTAAAGCTGAAGTAGAAAAGCAAATAGGCGGAAGTATTAAAACTCTTCGATCTGATCGAGGAGGTGAATACTTAAGCCATGATTTTAAGAATTACTTAAAGGAGTGTGGTATAGTATCACAGCTCACTCCTCCTGGAACACCACAATGGAATGGGGTTTCTGAAAGGAGAAATCGTACCTTGTTGGACATGGTACGATCGATGATGAGTCATGCTGAACTTCCAATAAGTTTCTGGGGTTATGCCCTAGAAACGGCTGCATATACACTAAACCGAGTTCCAACTAAAGCGGTTCAAAAGACTCCATATGAGATATGGACTGAGAAACGTCAAAGCATGTCATTTATGAAAATATGGGGATGTGAAGCGTTTGTGAAACGTATGATCTCTGACAAGCTTGGACCAAAATCAGACAAGTGTTATTTTGTGGGGTACCCGAAGGAAACTAAGGGTTACTTCTTCTATAATCCGACCGAGAACAAAATAGTTGTTTCTCGCACTGCTGTGTTTCTTGAACGAGAGCTAGTCTCCAAAAGAATCAGTGGGAGGAAAATAGAACTCGATGAAGCTCGAGACCCACAAGATAATGTTGAACCCGAATTGGAACTTGAGCAGGATATTCAAGATAATATTCAAGATGAAACTGCTCAAGAAACACAGATTGTTCGTAGATCTGGTAGGATTCGCCATAAACCTGAGAGATATTATGGATTTCTCTTAATAGAGAATGGTGATTTGATGCTCATAGATCAAGATGAGCCCCTCACCTACCAAGATGCTATGAACAGTCCTGACTCTGAGAGATGGCTAGAAGCCATGAAATCTGAAATGGATTCCATGTATGATAACCAAGTATGGACTTTGGTTGATCCACCTGAAGGGGTAAAACCTATAGGGTGCAAATGGGTTTTCAAAAAGAAAATCGACATGGAAGGAAATGTTCAGACCTATAAAGCTAGGTTGGTTGCAAAAGGTTTCAAGCAAATTCATGGTATTGACTATGATGAAACTTTTTCACCTGTAGCTATGGTCAAATCCATTAGGATTTTGCTTGCAATAGCAGCTTATCATGATTATGAGATCTGGCAGATGGATGTCAAAACAGCCTTCCTTAATGGGAGCCTTGAAGAGGATGTGTACATGACACAACCTGAAGGTTTTGTCAGTCCAAGGGATGCTAGAAGGATATGTAAGTTGCGTCGATCCATTTATGGACTGAAGCAGGCCTCAAGGAGGTGGAATATTCGTTTTGACCAGACAGTCAAGGAATTTGGCTTTATTCAAAACGAAGATGAATCTTGTGTTTACAAAAGGGTTAGTAGGAGCCACGTGGCATTCATAGTATTATATGTTGATGATATATTACTTATCGGGAATGACATACCTTCTCTACAGGCTGTTAAGACTTGGTTGGGAAAAAATTTCTCAATGAAAGATTTAGGCGAGGCGACCTATATATTAGGGATCAGGATCTATAGAGATAGATCCAGAAGATTGATCGGCCTAAATCAGAGTACATATATTGACAAAGTACTGCATCGTTTTGGGATGCAAGATGCTAAAAGGGGATTTGTCCCGATGTCTCATGGGATATCGATCTCGAGTGACAATAGTCCTAAAACATTGGATGAAAAGGACCGCATGAGTAAGATTCCATATGCTTCTGCAATTGGATCTATCATGTATGCAATGATATGTACTCGTCCTGATGTGTCATATGCTTTGAGTATGACGAGCAGGTTCCAGTCTAATCCAGGTGAAGGTCACTGGACAGCTGTCAAGAATATTCTTAAGTACTTGAAGAGGACTAAAGATTCATTCTTGGTATATGGGGGAGAAGAGAGACTAGTGGTAAAAGGTTACACTGATTCTAGTTTCCAAACAGACAAGGATGATTCTATATCCCAGTCTGGTTTTGTGTTTTGTCTCAACGGAGGTGCTGTAAGCTGGAAAAGTTCAAAGCAAGAAACAGTAGCTGATTCTACAATGGAGGCTGAGTATATTGCTGCTTGCGAAGCAGCTAAGGAGGCAGTTTGGATCCGAAATTTCATCACAGGGCTTGGTGTGGTTCCATCGATTGTAGACCCTATCGATCTTTATTGCGATAACAATGGAGCCATAGCACAAGCAAAGGAACCAAGATCGCACTCCAGGGCAAAACATATACTTAGAAGATATCACCTTATTCGTGAGATTAATGAACGAGGAGATATACATATATGTAAAGTGCAAACTAATGATAACGTAGCTGACCCACTGACTAAGGCTTTGTCGCAGCAGAAGCACGAGGGTCACACTAGTTCCATTGGTATTCGATACATGAGTGATTGGCTCTAGTGCAAGTGGGAGATTGTTAGTGTAGGTGCCCTAGAGGCAATACAATGATATTATGTAATCAGTATTATTGACATTATGTTCTTTTGATTATATTAATAATTTATTATGCTTCGTATTTACTGCGTTATAAATATTAGCATGATAAATGTCCTTAGATTATTAATACGAACTATATGAACATGAGATTATATATAGTATAATAATCTTAAATGTCCCTAGTCGAGTATTATTATTATTAGGACAGTAATAATACATTGAGACTAGTATGTTGATTGATTGATGACCACCTCTCATGGATCATTAGTATAGAGATACTAAAATCAATACATAGGTAAATGTAAGAGTACATTGTACTGGACAGACCCACTGTGAGATTCTACATGGAATGAATTAATAAGTGTCATAAGTAATCTCACTGTGATAATGGTGTAATGGTCCTCTGACCTGAAATCATTATATTTCTACACGAGAATTAATGTACTTTGATTCTATCAAAGGTTATCTTTAATCGGGTAATGATAAAGATAGTATTGGGTTCATTATGAATCGTGTGATAAATATGAATGATCTAGAAGGAATTTAACCCTCCTAATTTTAGGAGCGATATTATCGGCCTCTTGTTTGAGTGAGACTATGAAATGCATGGCCATGCTCAAATATTGATTTGTTTGAATAGTCTACTCATCGATCAAGAAAATAAAGATTAAATTATTAAGAGGATGACACGTCCCATGCCTCTAGTTTAATCTATAATATCAAGGTTAAAAGGATTATATTACATGGAGACATTAGTCACGAAAGGTTTAATTGAATCACCAATTATTATTATTACTTGGGTAGCAATGATGTATTACTAGATGCCGCTCATTGTTTATAATTTTATTATAAGATAATAAAATTATTGCCAACGTAATAATAACCTAAAGGGTCACACACTTAGAACGTTTAAAAGGAGTATTAATTTAAATTCGGAATTTAAATTAAATGATTCGAAATTAGTTATTTAATTAATTGAGTTGGACTTAATTAATTAAAGGATAATTCGAATTTAAATGATAAAACCAAATCAGATTGGTCTTATCAGAAGCCAAACTGATTACGGTTAATTCGAATTTAAATGATAAAACCAAATCAGATTGGTCTTATCAGAAGCCAAACTGATTACGGTTAAGCCCACCTCTTATCTCTCCCTATAAATACATAGAGATGTATTGGTTTAGGATGATCTTTGAAAAATCCGTTTTCCACAGAAAACCCTAGCCGCTCAACTGTTGAGAGGCAAAAAGAAAGAGAGAGAGAGGCAAGCATCATCGGCTAGTACCGACTCCCTTGATCGTTGGACGATCGGACGTTCGTGTGGACTGCCTTAGAGACGCGGATCTAGCTACTAGGGCTGCGTGGTGATTGCAACCTCCATCTTTCAGCCTTCGTAAAGCTCCGAAAAGGTAAAATTTTATTTCTCCATTATTAGCCATGTCTTGTACACGGATCCTAGGGTTAGGGTTTCGGATCTGTTTTCATTTCTTTTTCGCTGCGTTTGTGCCCCGAAACCCTACAACGTGACATTGGCCCAGTGAATGACCTGCGTCATTCATAAGCTGTTTACCCATTCAACTCAACAATAATAACAATACAAAATAATTACGCCGGCAATAATAACAACCACAAGAACAATAATAATACGTGGAATAAGGAATATAAAATATCCAAATACAATAATCCAACATCTGGAAACAATTAATAATATCCAGGTCATATGCCCAATACAATAATAAATACCAACTCAATATCAATAAGTCTTAATACATAAGTTCATGAAATAATAAACAATTTGAAAGCATTAAATCTTTAGAAAGCTTGTTCTCCAATTTCAGCAGGCAATTCTCCTTCATTACCTGTGAACACTTCATCTAAAAAGAGGAGAAAATTGTCCTTAGAGCAAGTCATGGACAACAGGTAGATAAAGCAAAGAACAATAAAATAACGATATAACAATGAATTCAATGGATCAATAGGAGTCAATAATAAGGGACAATAACAACAATCAATATCAATAGTAATCGATGGGATGGTTATAAACAATGATTCAATATTCGATAACAATGTTCAATTGTCTATTTCAATAACACTTATACAATATTCGATATCAATAGGAACAATGATATACAATATGCAATGTCGATGTTGTGTCAATTCTTAAGTCTATTAATCATTTTAATCCTAACTAATGCACATACTACTTTGTCCCATATATTCCATATTAGAGGTTCGATGCATACAATCAATTTCGTTTAGACACAAGTGGTAGATTCTATGGATCATGTACTTGGTATGATGACAATATCAATAATAACACGGGCCATTGTGACAATTTCTTGCACAATGACGATAACGATAATGACACGGGCCATAGCATAATTTCTTACAGAATGACGATAACGATAATAACATGGGCCATCATCCGAGTACAGTCCCTATATCATCAACTACTCTAGTCAATCCCTTAACCCTGGCTTGTTAATTATTTTATCAACGCAACAATACAATATGCAAATTTGAGACATTAGATGAACAATGGTGACTATTGGAGAACAATAGGATGGTAACATTGAATAGGACAATTAGAATGATAACAATAGGACATTACGATCATGCAATGCAACATATACACTTCAATTCATGCAATACTATGATATAGAAATAATTAATTTATGAAAATCTGGAAAATGTAATTCTGAACAGCAAGAATTATCTGTACAAAAATTGAATTTCCCGCTGCTAAAGAAATCGAAAACTGAAACCGTTAGAAATTCTGAAAACTAGACTTCCACACGGTTCCAATGCATATTTACAATACAAAATTTGACAACAGTAGCTAGGTCAAATACATCATTCTATACCGATTACTTGTTCACGCAGAAAATCGACATCATGTTATTTTTTTTATAATCAGTAAAAACTCAATAATAAAATCATCAAAAATAATATTTAGACTCCTAAATGTGTTATCTAACATTCTGGAAATTATCATAACATTATTTTAACATTAATTAACTTTTTGATGAACTGAACATGAAACATACAAGATCTGAAACACAGTAACAGTAAAATCATCATAACTTTTGCTATACAACTCGGAATTTAAAGATTTTAGATGTTTTGGAAACTAGAGACATAGGGATACAACTTTTATTCAGAAAGTTATTTATTTTGAGATCAAATATTGGGTCGAAAATGACCAGCAAAATACAGACAGCAAATAACATACGGATTTTTGGATATTTTTCATGAAATAAATTGTTTAAACATGATGAGTATTAATTCAAATAGTCAATAAACTTCATAATCAGCATGATGTGTGTAATTACATTATATATACAATTAGAAATACACACATACATTATTTTAACAACAACCAAATATCAATCGATCAATCAAACATAAAACCTAGCAATTATTTCTACAATAAATTAATTTTGCTGTGATTGTATGAATAACTCTATCATGAACACTACATGAATACATGAAAGATTCACTTTTGGAGTCAACAAAGGCACGAAGTCGAGGATATTTGGGTTAGCTCGTGTAAACCCTCAATGTACTCAACGAAAAGGGACAAACAATACACGATACGATGAACAATTGGATTTACTTGCAAGAATTTCAATAAAAACTTGAATTTGATACAAGATTCAATTCAAGAGCAAAGTGACTTGCCTTGTGGACGATTAATTTGAATACCAAGAATAACGGGATGAGAATCCCAGAGCAATGAACCCACGAACTTACAAACTACGTGCAAACCACGTGCACAAAAGAGCCAATAGTAACAACAGCAAGAGAGAGACCAGCAACAACAGCAAGAGAGAGAGGGGCTCGGGTCTGACTTGGCTCGACGGCGGCACTCTGAATGTGGCGGCATGATAGGAGGGCATTGACGGGTGGTGGTAGGGGCTGTTGTTGATCGGGAAATAGGGGACAGAGTGGGGGGTTTGGCTGCTTTATTTTGGGCAGGAAAATAGAGGAGCAGCAGCGGGGCGGGGGCGTCGATGGCTGGGGGTCCTGGTGACATGGAGAAGGTCGCTGGAGGGGCTCGATGGCGAGGGTTCAGCAATCGGGAGGAGGAATTTTTGGGCGGGAAGAAGATGAACAGTGGAGGGGTCGGAAGAGAGAGACGGCAAGAAATTTTTTGATTAGGGTTTCAAGGGTTTAAAATAAGATTGTATTTATAGAGTTCAATTAGGATGTTGGGTTAATGGGTTAGGATCTAATAATAATGGGTTTGGGTCTAAAAAAATTGCAATTGGGTTTTGGGTTCAAAAAGAGATGGATTTGAGGACAATAGAGTTCAAATAAAATACCCACAATCAAATAGAAATATATTCAACAAGAAAATAGTCCATCAAGAAGAACAAAGCAATTCAGGAACAAAATTTAATTAAGATAATCAAGAAAAAAAATAATAGTGTTGCTACTAATTTTGGCTTAGGAGCAAACAGATGAATTTGTGGATTCTTGGAGAAAACGATAAAGCAAACCTGTTGACCTTCACCAATATGTTGACTTAGTCTCTTGCCACTGCTGCGAACCTGCAAAAAGTGCGAGACACCGGGATGGATCCCGGGGACGCACCTTCCGATGCTCTTGTCAGTAATCTGAATGATTAAGCAAGAACTTAAACTGGAAAAGTATTGATTACCTCTTAATGGTGGTGGATGGGGGGTATTTATAGTCGCCTTAGGGATTAGATTAGGAATGTAATCCCTGTGATCAGATAAGGATTGTAATTCCTGTGATCAGATTAGAAATGTAATCCCTGATTCCCAGTGAACGGATAGATATGAATTAGGGCCATTGATTAGTATTGATCAGAAACCCTAATTCTATCCTGCTGGACCGGATTCATTTCGGGTTGGGACCCGTACCCAGTTGAGATGGATCCGTTTACGGGTTATTGGGCATTGAATAAAGACCCAGTTCCTATTTCAGACCCGTTAGTAGGTGAAATTACCGTTTTACCCCTGAGCTTTAAGATTTGTGTCCGATTTGAACGACCCCGATTTAATCCCATTTTTAGCCATATCACGAGCCCCCCACTCCTGTAGACTGAGTTTTACAGTCTTCGAGGAGTGGTTTTGTTGTTCTAATGGCATACGGGATTTTATCGGTGTTCTTAAGGGAGCTTGGATCTTGCTCGGGGTGCAACGGTGTTATTCTGGACCTTTAAAATGCCCAAAAATATTCTCCGAATTTTCTGGATTTTTTGTGATTTTTCCAGATTTTTCTGAATTTTTTCTCATTTTTTTGAAATTTTTATTCATTTTCTGAATTAAATAATTAATTATCAAAAATATTAATTGATTATTCTAATTAAATAGTTATGTTTTTCAGAATTTTAAAATATTTTTTCTGAATTAATAATTATTTTTAGAATTTTTAGTTATTTTTTTTCGATTTTTAATTATTTTTTCAATTTTTTTAAATAATTAAAACAAATAATTAATAAATTAATTAATTAAATATTACCTAGACACGTGGTGCATTTCTGGACGTCGATCGTGATCAGATGGCGCGCATCGCAAAGCAGATCATGCACTGGACACGTGGCGCATTTCTGAGCGTCGATCATGATCAGATGTACACGCATCGCAAAGCAGATCACGTTCTGGACACGTGGCACGTTTCTGTGCGTCGATCGTGTTGTGGCGCAAATTTTGAGAAGATCGAACGGATTGTATGGGTCGGCGGGTTTTTTTCCCCAATTTCATGGTCGGTACCTCGGCACCTCGGCTCGGCACCTCGGATCTGGCCGACCCCTTCGAGATGAAGCCACGTGGCATTGCCATGTGGCGATTTTTTTTTTTGTTTTTGTTTTTTTTCTTTCTTTCTTTCTTTCTTGCTCTTTCTCCCGCCTCTGTTCTCTTCTTCGACCGACTTCTTCTTCGTCATCGACCGACTTCTTAAAGACAGAGGGGGAGCTTCGGCGAGTTGATGAAGGAGATGGGTGAGGAGCTAGCGACGTGGAGGCGAGCTTGATCGGCGACTGAGTGAGGGAGCCGATTGTGGGAGCTCGGCATCGGGGTGAGCTCGCGAGGGCAAAACTCGACGAAGATGGGTTCTGCCACTTGAAGCTTGGGGAGCAGTAGAGGACAAGCTTGATAGTGGGATGAAGAAGAGCTCGGCGATGCGGAGTTCGACGGTATGGAGCTCGGCATTGGACCTCGATAGCAGAGCTTGGAAGCGACAGTGTTCGCCGAGGAAGGGCTCGACGATGAGCATCGGGTGCTCATGTAAGCGTGGCGAGGAGGGGAAGCCATGTTGACGCTTGGTGAGGAAGTTGGGTTCGGAGCTTCGGAGCTTTGTGAGCTCGGCATTGGACCTCGATAGCGGAGCTTGGAAGCGGCAGTGTTCGCCAAGGAAGGGCTCGACGATGAGCTTCAGCTGCTCATGTGAGCGTGGCGAGGAGGCGAAGCCATGTCGACGCTTGGCGAGGAAGTTGGGTTCGAGCTTTGGAGCTTCGTGAGCTCGGTGACGAAGAGCTCGGTTTGGAAGGTGGGCGACCGAAGACGAGCTCGGCAGTGGGATAGGGTAGAGCTCGGTGATGTGCGGCGAGGTCGAGCATGGGGTTGGTGAAGGAGTCGTGGCGCAGTGAAGAGGAGAAGCTTTCGGAGCTTTGGGTTTTTCTTCTTCTGTCTGGATTTGGCACCAAAAGTAGGAGAAGGAGAGATATGGGGTTTAGGTTTGGATCCCTTAACGGGTCTGAACCCGACCCTGTAGCCCGTTTTTTTTTTCTTCGCTGCTTCTTGTTCGGCAAATCTGAGCATGGATTTTGAGGCACACTTTTTGCCACTTTGCAGTTCGGTAGATCGGTAGATCGAATTTTTGATCCGAGCTACGTGGCTCAATCTGGGCGGTTGATCACGATCATGGTGCAAATCACGAGACAAGAGGCTCAAATTTTGAGAAAACGTTATCTTGTCGTTTTGTGGAGACGTGGTACGATCTGAGCCGCTCATCAGATTCAGACACGAATTTTGAGACAATCTGACGGTGAAACTGGCTCGGCGGCATTTTTCTCTATATGTGGAGGTTGGTACCCGGCACCTCGGCATTGTGGCTCGGTAGCTCGGCATAGTAAAGCTCGGCCTTGAGAAGAAAGAAGAAGGGGAGGAGAGGCATTCGGGTTCTCTCCTCTGCCTTGTTTTGTCGCACAGTGAAGAAGAGGAGAAGAGCTGGGTGCTTTTGGCGAGGAAACTAAAGAAGAAGGAAAAGAATGAAGAAGCCAAGAAGGGTATGGGTTGGATTGTGGGTATCGGATCCGACCCCGACCCGTTAGCCTCTTTTTCTTTCTTCCTCTTTATCTGCTTGCTTGTTCGGCGAATCCGAGCACGGATTTTGAGGCACATTTTTGGCCACTTTGCAGTTCGGTAGATTGGTAGCTCGAATTTCAGATCCGAGCTATGCGGCTCAATCTGGATAGTTGATCACGATCATGGTGCGAATCACGAGACAAGAGGCTCAAATTTCGAGAAAACGTTATTTTGTCGTTTTGTGGAGACGTGGCGCGATCTGAACCGTTCATCATGTTCTAGCATGAATTTTGAGACAATCTGACGGTGAAACTGGCTCGGCGGCATTTTTCTCCATATGTGGAGGTCGGTACCTCATCACTTCGGCCCGGTGACTCGGTAGCTCCCTCTGCCCATAATAGCTCGGTGTAGTGGAGCTTGGACATGGCGGAGCTCATTGAGGTGAGCTCGACGACGGAGGAGGGGTCGAAGCTCGACGAGGAAGGGGTTCGGCATATAGGAGAGGTGAAGAGCTCCGAAGCTTGGTGATGTGCTGTTCGGTTTTGGAGATTTTTTGAAGAGGAGCTCCACTCCTAGGGGTGGAGAAGAGGTGCTAGGAAGATCCTCGTAAGAGTTATGGGAAGACCCATTCTTTGAAGTGAGTGCAATTTGAGCTCCGAACTCGCTTAGGAGAGGCCCGCTTTGGAGGCAAGTAGAGCGAAGAGCTTGGCCCTAGGAGAGAGAGATTTGTGAGACGAGTGTGAAAAGGAACTCTAGGAGAGAGTTGCAGCTCCGAACTTGTTGAGAAGAGGTCTGCTTCGGAGACGAGCAGAGTGAAGAGCTCGACTCTAGGAGAGAGCCATCTGGAAGACGAGTATGAGGAGCAACTCTAGGAGAGAGTTGTGAGCTTCGAACTCGTTGAGAAGAGGTCCGCATTAGAAGGAGCGGAGTGAAGAGCTCTGCTCTGGGAGAGAGCCATTCGTGAGACGAGTGTGAGGAGCAACTCTAGGGGAGAGCTTCAGCTCCGAACTCGCTGTTTAAGTGAGAGAATCAACGGTTGTGGGAGCAGTTTCGAATGGCGAACCACTTTTAACTCGCTTAAAAGCAAGTTATTTGAAGCGGAATCGAGCCAAGTGTTGTACTCCGAACTCGTCGTTTAAGAGAGTATCAACGGTTGTGGGAGCAGTTCCAAATGGCGAACCACTTCTAACTCGCTGAAGAGCAAGTTATTTGAAGCGGAATCGAGCCAAGTGTTAAACTCTGAACTCGTCGTTTTAAGAGAGTATCAACGGTTGTAGGAGCAGTTCCGAATGGCGAACCACTTCTAACTTGCTGAAGGGCAAGTTATTTGAAGCGCAATCGAGCCAAGTGTTGGACTCCGAACTCGTCGTTTAAGAGAGTATCAACGGTTGTGGGAGCAGTTCCGAATGGCGAACCACTTCTAACTTGCTGAAGAGCAAGTTATTTGAAGCGGAATCGAGCCAAGTATTGGACTCCGAACTCGTCATTTAAGAGAGGGCTAACAAAGTGTAAGAGCAATTCCGAATGGCGAACCACTTCTAACTTGCTGAAGAGCAAGTTATTTGAAGCGGAATCGAGCCAAGTGTTGAACTCCGAACTCGTTGTTAGAGAGGGCTAACGAGGTGTAGGAGCAATTCTGAATGGCGAACCACTTCTAACTTGCTGAAGAGCAAGTTATTTGAAGCAGAATCGAGCCAAGTGTTGGACTCCGAACTTGTTGTTAGAGCTTAGTGAGTTGCGGGAACAGCCATGTAGAAGAAGCTGGACTCCGTACTCACCATTTAACGAGTCGTAGATGTGACTCGAAGAGATAGAGAAGAGGCAAGAGCAATAATTATCAATGAAAAATGTAAAGTTTTATTGAGATAAACTAAGTGGCCACTTCAATAAGGCGAGTCATTATTACATGCTATTGGCCGAGTTACAAGCATCGGTCTTATTGAAAATCAAGATCCTACTTCTACAATAAGGTGAAGACCTCTTGGGAGGAGCTGAGTCTTGAAGCTCGGCGGGCCTTTCAGTTCGTTTGTTGGCTCCTCAGGGGGGAAGCTCGGCCCTCTCTTTTTGGACGAACTTGGTCAGGTGTCCCCGCTGTATGAGTTCTTCGATCTCCTCCTTGAGAACCCGACAATCATCCGTGTCGTGGTCGTGGTCCCTGTGAAAGTGGCACCACTTATCTTTGTTCCTCTTCTTGCCAGGGGTATTCATTCTAGGGGGAGCGCGGAGTAGTCCTTCCTTGTCCACCTTCATTAGAACTTCTGATATATTAGCAATGAGGGGGGTGAATGTCTCAAAATGTGGAGTCGAGTGGCGTTGGCCATTACTGTCCTTCTGGGATTTTTGGGACCCCTCTTCACTTGTATTCTTCCGTTTGTTCCCGGAAGATGTCTCCTCAAGAGCAAGGGGGTTGAGAGCTTCTTCCGCCCGTATGTACTTCTCCACCCTAAGTAGGAGCTCTGAGATGTCCCGAGGAGGCTTCTTGTCAAGGGATGCCCTGAGGTTGGCATTAGTGACGTTGCGCTCGAATGCGGCAGAGGCTACTGACTGGTTGAGGAAGGGAATGGACCGGGCTTCGGCGGTGAAGCGTCGAACGTAATCCCTTAGGCGTCCACCCTTTTCTTGGTTGAGGGTCACCAGAGATACACTTGTTTTCTCAGCTCGGTGGCTACTCACGAAATGAGTAAGGAAGAGCCCTTCGAACTGATCGAATGAGAAGATGGAGGCCGGGGCGAGTCGAGAGTACCATTCTCGTGTAGACCCCTTCAACGTGGCAGGAAATATCTTGTAGAGGAGGGCGTCTGAAGCATGGTGGATCATCATGAGAGTTTTGAAACTCTCTATGTGATCTGTGGGGTCCGACTCCCCGGTATACGTCTCGAAGTGAGGCGGCTTGAAGTTTTCTGGGATGGGGGCCTCCATGATGGTGCGGGAGAATGGAGGTCTGCTCGGACGGAGGTTTATCGCCCGTTGCTCTTCTTCCTTGTCAATTCGGCCGAGGTGCCTCTCCATCTCGTGGAGACGGTGGTAGACTGAGTCTTTTCTTCGATCATATCTTGCCGAGTCCCGGGACTCACCTTCGTACGAGGATGGACTGGGGCTGCGGCGATGGTAGCTTAGAGAAGGACGAGGACTGAGAGTGTGAAGGCGGTGGATCCTAGCTGGCTCATGAGTAGGTGGCCTCTGGTCGTTCTTTGGAGCGATATTGAGGGCCCTCAAGACTGTCGCTTGGAAGTCTTGAAGATTTGCTCTTGTGACTGGTTCCTGTCCAGCTTGGCGGTCCCTATGTGTGGCTCGGCTTACTGGAGAATGAGTTCTCCGCCGATGATGCTGAGGGGACTCTCTTTGCCTCCTCAGGGGAGGGGATCTTCTAGTCCTCGGTCATCGGGGGGTTCGGATTCTTGAAGCCCCTGAGTTCTCGGGTTGATGGACTCGACCAAGGGCCAGCCATCCATTCAGGCGAGTTCTAAGGTTGACCCCCTTTTGGTGGTTGGTAATTACTTGACGAACATCCCGCTCGGGAGAGCTTTGAGAAGCCAGGAATTCAACTGAAGGATTGGGACCCGTGACTTGGTTGTGAGGAGGATGTTGCTTCGGACGACTCTGACAGGAGCCCCCCTGGGCAGCCCCCCGAGACCCTTGAGGGGCCTGTTGAGTAGGAGCACCTCGAACCGGAGGAGGGAGAGGAGGAAGAGAAGTGGTTCTTCGGTTGGACACCGCTGCCTTCCCCTTCTGTTTTGGATGCATGGCTTGAAACTAGTATCGTTGATAAAGTTAGGTCAGGTTGCTTTTTCGTTTCCCACAGACGGCGCCAATCTATTGCTACTAATTTTGGCGTGGGAGCAAACAGATGAATTTGTGGATTCTTGGAGAAAACGACAAAGCAAACCTGTTGACCTGTTGACCTTCACCAATATGTTGACTTGGTCTCTTGCCGCTGCTGCGAACCTGCAAAAAGTGCGAGATACCGGGATGGATCCCGGCGATGCACCCTCCGACGCTCTTGTCAGTAATCTGAATGATTAAGCAAGAACTTAAACTGGAAAAGTATTGATTACCTCTTAATGGTGGTGGACGGGGGGTATTTATAGTCGCCTTAGGGATCAAATTAGGAATGTAATCCCTGTGATCAGATAAGTAATGTAATTCCTGTGATCAGATTAGGAATGTAATCCCTAATTCCCAGTGAATGGATAGATATGAATCAGAGCCGTTGATTAGTATTAATCAGAAATCCTAATTCTATCGTGCTGGACCGGGTTCATTTCGGGTTGGGACCCGTACCCAGTTGAGATGGATCCGTTTATGGGTTATTGGGCTTTGAATAAAGACCCAGTTCGCATTTCAGACCCGTTAGTAGGTGAAATTACTGTTTTACCCCTGAGCTTTAAGATTCGTGTCCGATTTGAACGGCCCCGATTTAATCCCATTTTTAGCCAAATCAAATAGTATTTTATTCAATTGGAAATAAAATATTAAAATAAAAGGGAAAAATGAAAAGAGCGAAAACAGTAGTTAAACATTATCTAGAAAGTAAGAATAGACACCCACCTCTTCTGTTGCAAAATATAGAAAAACTCCTAGAAAGAATGCTCCTAGCTCCTTACTAATTGGCTCCTATTCTCCTCCTTGCACAAAAAATGCAAGCCTCCAAGCCTCAAGAACAAGAATTCGGCCTCTCACTTCCTCTCTTTATTTTTCTCTCTTTCGATTTGATTATATTTTTGCATTCAATATACGATAGGGGGGGGGGAGAGGGGGGGGGGGGGGGGTTATAGGGATTTTGTGTGGTTGAGATTGACTCCCACTAGTAACCACCCCTCACTCCCACTACTCTAGTAACCACCCCTCACTCCCACTTTCTCACCCCACTCTCCCTCTCTCTTTGTTATAGGCCGGCCAACCCCAGGAGCACACACACGTGCACGTGCTTCACACATGCACACCCTCTCATTTTATTTATTAATTTATTTTTAGTTATACCCTAGGTGCTTATTACATTACATGACAAGTGTAGGAAAATGTACAAAAAATAATTATAGAATTTTATTTGTGGGATTTTTATTATTATTATTTTTTTCTACTAATGGGCTTAAATTAATATTTTAGGCCTATGTATTTTGATTAGGAAAGAATAATATAATGAGACAAAATAAATAAGAGAAAATTTGTGCATAACTTGGAAAAAATTTAGAACCAAAATTGAAATAAAATTGCACGTGCGTCACACGTGGAAAATGAAAAAATGTATTTTATTCTAAAATTTCTCCGGGATGTTATAATACTCCATCCTTAGAATAGTTCCGTCCTCGGAACTACACTTAAAGGGTGAGAAAACAAAAGAAAGAAAATTTACAGATTAAAAAAGTTCAGGGTGATCTCCCAACTTCCTATCATGAGATTCCCAGGTGGCCTCCTTAACTTGTTGATTTCTCCATACAACTTTGACCAGAGGTATAGTCTTATTTCTCACGACTTTCTCCCATCGATCCACAATCTCTACTAGACACTTAGTGTAGCTCAAATCCAACTGCAGACCCTCTGGCACGTAAGGCAAAGGATGACTCGGATCCGGAATATACCCTCGTAACATAGACACATGGAAGACATTGTGTACTTGGGCTAACTCTTCCGGTAGTTCTAACCGATAAGCTGTCTTCCCAATTCTCTTCAATATCTTATAAGGAACTATGTATCTCGGGGCTAATTTTCCTCCTTTTCCAAACCAGATCACTCCCTTGGTTGGAGACACTTTCAAGAAGATAAATTCACCTTCCTCGAATTCCAGATCTCTCATCTGGTTGTCAGCATAATTTTTCTGCCAGCTCTATGCGTCAACTAACCTCTTCGTGATCAACTCGATCTTTTCTGAGGTCTGTTGCACAAATTTTGGCCCATACATCTTTCGTTTCCCCACCTCATACCAACACACTGGTGTTCTGAACTTTTTTCCATATAAAGCTTCATACGGTGTCATACCGATACTAGCCTGGAAACTGTTGATGTAGGTGAATTCCACTAGAACTAAATGCCTCTCCCAACTGCAGCCAAAGTCCAACACACAAAACCATAACATATCTTCCAGTACCCGGTTGACCCTCTCAGTCTGCCCATCAGTTTGAGGATGGAATGCAGTAATGAAATCGGTCTTGGTCCACAAAGCTGCCTGAAGACTTTTCCATAAATGCAAGGTGAATAGCACATCTCGGTCAGATACAATAGATAAGGGAACTCCATGTAGCCTCACGATTTCCCCAACATATAACTCAGCCAGCTTCTCCAAAGACCAAGTGAGCTTCATTGCCAAAAAGTGAGCCAATTTGGTGAGCCGGTCCACTATCACCCAAATTGCATCATTTCCTTTGGAACTCCTGGGTAATCCAGTAATGAAGTCAATGCTGATGTTATCCCATTTCTGCTGCAGAATGGGTAACAGCTGCAACAAACCCTGGGTTTCTGATTCTCGGCCTTGATCTGTTGACAGACTGCACATCTAGCGACAAACTCAGCTACATCTCGCTTCATCCCTGATCATTAGAAACACTACTTGATGTCCTTGTACATTTGGTACTCACTGGATGTACAGATAACAGAGTGGCATGTACTTCCTGTAGAATACTTTCCTTCAGTTCTGTTAGATTCGGTACACACAACCGCTCTCCAAACCACAGTACTTCATTTTTCACCTAGAATTCTGCCAACTTGTCAGTGCCAACTTGTTCTTTCATCCCTTGGATCTCCGATCGGTCTTTTGGCTGTCAATAATTCTTTCTCTCAATGTGGGCTGAAGTTTCAACTGGGCTAAGCACGCCCCCAATCCTTGCAACACCACCTTGGTTTCAGCTCGAATCAGACAAGACAAGCTGCTATTCCGGCTGAGCGCATCAACCACCACATTGGCCTTGCTCAGATGGTACTTTATTTCGGGACGAATATCCTCCAATGCTTCCAACCATCTCCTTGCCTCAAGTTCAAATCCTTCTGCTGGTAGATGTATTTCAGAATTTTGTAATCCATGTACATGTTGACCTTTTCTCTGTACACGTAGTGCCTCCACTGTTTTAATGCAAAGATGATTGCCACCAACTCTAGATCGTGGGTCAGGTAATTCTTCTCATGCGATCTCAGTTATGTAGACGAATAAGCTATTACCTTTCCTTCTTCCATCAGTACGCAGCCCAGTCCGCGATGGGAAGCATCGGTGTAGACATCATAGTCGACTCCTGCTCTTGGCAAAGCCAGTATAGGAGCGGTAGTCAACCTCTTCTTCAACTTCTGAAAATTATCCTCGCACTGTTCTGTCCATTTAAAACTCACGTTCTTTCTTTTAAGCCCCGTGAGTGGCACAGCTATCTGGGCGTAGCCCTGAATAAATCTTCGATAGTAGCCAGTTAACAGTTAAACCCAAAAAGGTTTTGATTTCTTTAACTCTATATGGTCTTGGCCAATCCTTTACTATCTCAATCTTTTGCGGATCAGTGGCCACTCCCTCCTTAGAAAGGATGTGACCCCAGAATTCACACTTAGACAACTTTGCATATAGCTTCTGTTCTTGTAGCTTCTTCAGTACCTCTGCTAGGTGTCCAGTATGCTCTTCTTCTATCTTGGAGTACACCAAAATGTCGTCGATGAACATTATGACGAAAGAATCGATGAACGGTCGGAGGACCCTGTTCATCATGTCCATGAAGATAGCAGGTGCATTTTTCACTTTGAACGGCATGAATAATAACTCGTAGTGACCAAGTCGAGTTCTAAATGCCGTCTTGTGCTCATCCTCTTCCTTCACTCGGACCTGGTGATAACCCGACCGTAGATATATCTTAGAGAAAATAGCTGCTTCTTGTAGACGGTCGAATAAATCATCAATTCGTGAAATCGGATATTTATTATGCACTGTCACCTTGTTCAATTCTCTGTAATCGATGCACATCCTCATCGATCTAGCCTTCTTCTTCACCAATAGAACTGGCGCACCCCAAGGTGACGCACTCGGCCTGATAAATCCTTTGCCTAACAGCTCTTCAATTTGTTTCTTGATCTCATCTTGTTCCACTGGTGCCATTCTGTACTGTACCTTAGAAATTGGTGTACTCCCTTGCTGAATGGAAATGCTGAAATCTACATCCCGATGAGGTGGGAGCCTAGGTAGATCTTCCAAAAACACTGTCGGATAGTTCGGGACCACGGGAATCTGCTGAACCTCCTCGGGAACCTTCTTCTTGATCAAAGCTGATACCAACTGTTTGCACTTTCTTTTCAATTGAAATGTAACTACTAGTCCTCCTGGAGCTTTCACCATAACTTTCTTGCTTTTGCACTCGATACTGGCACTATAGACCAACATCCAGTCTATGCCGATGATTATATCGACCCCCAAAACTACCAACTCAATGAGGATGATCGCAAAGATTATGCCTCTGATTTCGAAGTCACACCCTTCATAATCTCGGTCGGTAGTCAACGTTTCTTCTGAAGGAGTAGCTACAGCTAGAACTTTGTCAGGAAAATTTTTCGGTTCCACTCCCAATCATTTTGCAAATGAAGGTGACACAAATGTATGGGACGATCCAGTATCAAATAAAATGGTTGCTTCCATTCCTTTTATGAGAAGTTCCCCTATTACACATGAATGCTCTCATTACATAACACTCCTCAATTACAAGCTAGAAATAAAAGTAATAGACTTTATTCATTTGCTTCCATACCAGTGATGACGTTATTTGCATCATCTGCATCAGCTTCAGTTAGAGCGAATACTCGCCTCTGTCGTTATGACTTTTGTCCTGGGTCAGCCTGCTTCTGGTTCGGTCCTCCCCGCTGGAATTGGGGCCAGTCTGGCTTGATGTGACCATCATTCCCGTAGTTTAAATAGGTTATTCCCTTCCTCCTGTTCGGGCAATCTAACTTATGGTGGCCATTCTTTCCACACAGGAAGCAAGTACCTGGCATTCCTGCTACAACAACTGCATTGGCTCCGGTAGGTTTGAACCTCTTCACTGGAGGCTGTCCCCTAAAATTGCTTGGTGCTGCAGGCCTCTTGCCAACACTCTAGGTATTCTTCCTATTCTGCGCCAAGTGGTACTATTCCATGTCGGCTTCCGTGGCTGCGGCCCTCCTGACCAGCTTATCAAACCTCCTAATACCGAGGGTATCATCCGAGACCTCAGGCCTGGCCTCAATCCCTGTTCAAACTTCCGTGTGCTCTTGGCCTCATCAATAACCATCTCTGGTGCATACCTTGAGAGTTGATTGAACGTCATCTCATACTATTGCACTGACAGGCTTCGCTGTTGCAGACCCCAAAATTCTATAGCTTTCTTTTCCTGTACATCCATTGGGAAGTAGTGGCTACAGTACTCTTCCAGGAATTCCTCCCAAGTGATTTGTACATTTCCCAAGGTCCTCTTCAGCGGTTGCCACCAGATCCGTGCATCTTTTTCTAGCTGGATAGTGGCTAGTTTCACTTTACTTGCCTCTGGAGTCTCTAGAACTTCAAATATTGTTTCAATTTGTTTGATCCAATTGTCTACTGCATCTGGATTGGCCTGGCCCTCGAAAATAGGTAGCTTCATTCGTTTGAACTATTCCACCAATCGGATCGCTTTCGGGACTTGTACTGCTGGTCTCACCCTGGTGTTCCCGGTAACATTTGTGGCGAAGGCATTTAGGGTTTGGTATACTCGAAGCAGTTCTGTTTCTAGGTCGAGTCAGTTGCCCTCACTATTGGGTCCTTCGCCATTGTGGGTCCTTCGTCCGGCCATTTTCGAGTCATAAAACTTTCATTAATCACCATAAATAGTAACAACTTACATTCTTCTTCAACAAAAACTTTATTCATTTCCAAAGGTAAACTTTATATATTCAGAAAATAAACTTGCTCATAAATCTTGTACATAACTTCAACCTAAAGATAGCCTAGATCCCATGATTCCTCTTGGCTCCCCATAGTTCATTGATCTCCTTCTTCATCTCATCATACTTCTGACAACATTCCTACTTTCCCCAACGAGTTTTGTTTTCTAGTTGGGAAAAGTGTCGGGCATCCCTGTGTCAGAGCTTCTCAAGTTCCCATACTCGGTAACTTAGTGCTACGATGCTCTCCCTGTCCTCTGCCCATTGTGCTTCCAAGGGGCTTACTCTCCACTTATGGGTAGCTGATTCCCCCCGAAGATAAGAAACAAAGCAGTCTTAGTCATCTTGAACTGGCTCTTCGCCTGAGGATTCATCTGGGGACTCAGGTGGAGGTGGAATAATCTCCAGGGATTCGGGCTGTTCTTCCTCTATTTCTTCTGGGTTTTCTTCCTCTATGGGTTCTTCTTCTTCGGGATCTTCTTCATAGAACCATTCTACTTTATCCTCTGGGTCATGATGATTAGCCATTTTATAGGGAAGAGGAAAAGAAAACATCACTGGATAGAGCAACACAAATGTATACTACTAACTATTAAAACTCTATAAACTGAACTCACACTTTAATGTCCACCCTAATGTGTCGTCCTTGTAAATTTGTACTACACTTTGAAGTTGGGCTCTGATATCACTCCGTAGCGCTCCGAATTCCAAAATACAGTAAGTCGTAGCACAACAGGATCTTTACTTCATTTCGTACAATTTTGCAAGGAATTTAAAAAAATTTCTTTGTACAACACTATTCATTTTACATCAACGCAGCAGAATAATAAAGATTACAATATAATACATGTACAATTTAAACATCAACATTTAAAACAGTCTTTAGCTTCAAATTCATCTTTAAGTTTTTGCCAATCCAAGCCCTGCACTGAATATTGTTGGCACGTCAGTTACATACAACTGACGCAATACTATACACGGCGATCCTCGCTATGCCATAATATAGCGACTCACTTACTTTAGCAACCACACACTTGAATGCATATTAAAGTGTACAAGAGTGACTATCCTAAACATGTCGGTGTATAATATGACTTAAATGCCTAGTGCAAATGTTATACTACGATGATACTAATGCATACTTGTTCGGAGTCTATGCATCCCATACTAGATAGGTCTGAGGGCAAACCCTTAAGGTACTCCTCATTATAGGGTTTATATCCCACGCTATGCAACCTAACCCAATGAATGTACTCCAACGCGTAGTCACCGAAGAGTCGTACCCCTAGGATATTGGACCTTACCGGCCTACCGCTAGCCCACATTAGTGGATTTACCGGGCGTATCCTCAGCCACAAACCCTAGTAAGTGGATCTCTCATAACTACGAACCAGGCCTACCCCTAGCCCACCTTAGTAGATTTACCAGGCATATCATGTCCGTTCCGAACATTCCTTGGGACTGTAGTCTCTTTGCCGGCCTTTTCGATGATAGATGGTCGTAACCCTAGCCTATATGCATGGATTTACTGGGCATACTCCTCGATCTCGGACCCCTAGGAGCTGCACATCTTTTACCAGACCTGTTCGTCAGTGTTTCAATCATATCTTCTTCTACTGCCTTTCCCCAAGTTTAATTAACATTATCACAACCTAGAGCTAGTTTACTCTCCTACCAGTCTTAAAAAATACCTAGAACGATGGCCCATATTGGCCACTTATCAAATCAATTAATCATTTTCATCACTTTGCCGATACATGAGTCTCACTTAGCATCTAGATTCCCACAATCATCTCACTCTAGAGATCAATTAGGTTATATCTAACCTCAACATAAACATCTTTATCATCATTTCTTCTTTATCACATTTGAATTCTTATTTATTAAACTTCTTTTGCTCAATCTTTTGCCAAAACATTCTATCTCTTATATTCATGTTCTATATTAATTTTCAATTAAAATTTCTCATAAACAATGTTCTTCAATTGATCAATCAACTAATCACTTTCATGATACAAGATCTACACAATATTTTTTCACAATGGACTTCAATCTTATTAAATTTCTTCGAATAAAATCATCACTTTTTAATTCACACTTTATTCCTAAATTTCCTTCATTCTCAACTCACATTTTGATTTTTTTATAATCAATATATAAAACCTTTAATTCTTTATGACTCCTTTATTTTCAAATTGAACTTAACCCAATATATTGAAGAAAGATGACTTTAACAACCCCCAAATATAAACTAAAATAGTGAGAAATATTTTCAGATGTTCCCATATTATTTTAAAATATTTATATATTTTTTTCTGAATTTTTTAAACAAAAAAAATACAAAAAGGCACTTTTTTGTGCACAAGCGGGTTCGAACCCGAAACCTACAACCAAAACCAAGGCGGCGCCACATGGTAGAGCGTGGTGCTTCGGCGCACGCACTAGCCACTAAAGCCAAGCGGATCTTTCGATTATATAGGAGTTAAAATCCACTTAACTCAACCCTATGATTTGGCTCACTATTTACACTTTCAACTATTTTTCATTTCTACTATTTTCTTCAAATTAATGCTACTATTTTATTTCTATAAATCTCCAGAATTATTATTTTACTGACTTTATTCATATTAATGAAGATTTAACTTCACTTTTCCCAATTTAATCACTTATTTCTCTTATAGGAATTAAAAACACATCTTTCAACTAGATAATTGTTCTGCCAACATTAATGCATCTTTTCTTTTATTCTACTATAACTATTTCCTTCCCCAAAATGTTTCTCTAATTTTTCTTTACTACTTATTCACATTTCATACATATTATTAACCAATTTGTAAGAGACACATAGAAATTCATGCAATTTAATCAAGTTGATTGTTTGTGCCTAACAATTCTACACATGTCTTTAATTATATTTTCTCAATCATAATCTACCAATTAAATTGTGTAACTTCTCATTAACATACAATGAATTCTATAATTTTCTACCACTAGCAATCTTTATCACTACAACATTCATCAAATTAACTTGTAGAACTTCATTAAACTAGAAAAACAGTTCACAAAACACCTAAACATGCTTTCTGCATTATCTAGAAAGTAAAAATAGACACCCAACTCTTATGTTCAAAAATATAGAAAAACAAAACTCCTAGAAAGAATGCTCCTAGCTCCTCACCAAATGGCTCCTCTTCTCCTCCTTGCACAAAATCGCAAGCCTCCAAGCCTCAAGAATAAGAATTCGGCCTCCCACTTCCTCTCTTTCTTTTTCTCTCGTTTGATTTGATTATTTTTGTGCATTCAACAGACAATGTGTGTGTGTGTTGGGGGGGGGGGGGGGGGGGTGTTATAGGGTGTTGTGTGGTTGAGATTGACTCCCACAACTCCAGTAACCACCCCTCACTCCCACTTTCTCACCCCACTCTCCCTTTCTCTTTGTTACAGGTCGGCCACACCCTAGGAGCACACACACGTGCACGTGCTTCACACATGCACACCCTCTCATTTTATTTAATAATTTCTTTTTAGTTATACCGTAGGTGCTTGTTACATGACAAGTGTAGGAAAATGTACAAAAAATAAATATAGGATTTTATTTGTGGGTTTTTGTTATTATTATTATTATTTTCTAATGGGCTTAAATTAATCTTATAGGCCTGTGGATTTTGATTAGGAAAGAATAATAAAATGAGAAAAAGTAAATAAGAGAAAATTTGTGCATAACTTAGAAAAATTTTAGAACTAAAAATGAATTAAAATTTCACGTGCGTCACACGTGCACAATGAAAAAAAAATGTTTTATTCTAAAATTTCTTGGGAGGTTCCAATCTCACACCGCAGATCATCCTTAGGCCCTTATACCCTTGTTTACTCTTATTTCATCACAATTCCAACTAATGCATGTCCTTATGTATATTATTATTAATTAGAATCACAGTCTCCCTTAGAGCTGGTGTACCCTACTGGACTTAACCTTACTGAATCAAAACAAAAGTACCACTCGCCAAATTCCAACCAAATCTCATTTACCGGCATGCTAGGGTCTCACCCAACCTCTAGAGTCTCACAACTCAAATATCATCAACAATCTTTCTAGGGTCCACATCATAACACTAAGTCTCAAATCAAACCCACCTTGGTTTTTATTATACAAAAATATTCTTCATTAGTCACATTCTTATACATCAACCAATGTTGCCATGACATACGGCCATAAATCATACTTACAAAATTTCATTAAAATCAACTTTTAAACATCGCTCTCCATTTATTCATAAAGTTTAATAAACTCATTTAATCTCAACCGAAACAATCTCTTAAAAACTGAGAATTTCACTAAAATCTGAAAATTACATGATTTCGTTCTTCAAAACAGTACGCTCTAAAATCAATATTAAATTCTGGAAATAGTCATTTAAATCCAGCAAATATTGAGGAACTCACTATAAAAATATGAACTCAAATAAATTTATTTAAGAAGTTTATATTCAACAATTTCTCAGAATCATCCATTATTTAAAAATCTGAAACTACGACCGTACAGTGGTCAAAATTGCATATTTTACAATCTATGAGTCGGATTGAGGATCTGTCAGATGTTCTAGAAACTAGACACAGTGTGCTACAATTTTTATTTAATATATTTTAGATAATATCATCAGTAACTGTGTCGAATTCTCGTTCCAATATGGAGCAAACAGCAGTCCAGAGCAAATAACAACTTCAAAATTTCATCCAAACTCGATCAACCCCCTTATATACATTTGTTCAAACCCATATATAGATGCTTCTATATGTATACTATAGTCCCTAAAACATAGCACACGAATCTACGCTCAAAATCCACACGAAAACACCAAAAAAACTGACCGAACAACATCAAATAGCAGTAGCCAACAGCTTGCGGGTTGAACAGTAACCCTCGGTTACTGTTCACCCGTGAACAGTCACCCTCAGTACTGTTCACCCGGGACTCCAACAACCCTAACCTAGGGTTTAGACCTCCAAACCCTAGCCCCCAATGTATTTGAATGTATTTTTATGATGATTTTGATCCATATTGTGCATAAAATTCGAACTTTCAACCTACCATAAATTCCCCAAAAAACACAGCGAATAATTTATCAAAATTTTATCTTTTCTACAATTCAAACATGTTCTTTAGTCACACATATAGATCAATACATTTGCATTCATACATAGATTTAAACAATAGGATTTTGGATCTAGCTGGCATAGAAAGAACTCTAAAACTCACGAATAATTATCTTTGACCAACATGAATGTTTAAAACATAATCCAACTTTAATCATCTACGAAGATTCATGAGAATTTAAGTTTTCACAATTAAACACGATCTTTCATGTACCAAATGTTCATCATACATTAGCAGATCAAATAGGGGCGTCGTGTCATCAAAATTAGAATTTTATCTCATTAACATCAATCTTTATTTAATAGTTCATCTCCACAATCAATTTATTATAACCATGTCATCATGCCAATCGAATCACCATTAACTAATTCCAAACCCTAGCATAATCTCTATTGTTCATGAAAATAAAAAAAAGGAACACATCAAGAGATTAGGAAGATTACCCCCCTCAAGGAAGATTCAACTGAGAAGATAATAATAATAATAAGAAATTTCCTCCTCCTTGCGAAAATCCAAGATCCAAGCCACGAAAAACTCCAAGAATAATACAAAAATAAACCTTCTGCTTGTGTACAGAGGGAGGGCGGCTTTAGTAGCAGTAGATATAGGTCCGGGTCTGGAGTTTTATGGGTTTACAAGAGTATACATACAAAAATACTCCTCAAGAAAATATTTATTTACATATATGGTTCTTTCCAATTATTAGTTAATCAAATCAAATCAATTAAAATAGAAATTAAATCCTCTAACTCTCCTGATTTAGCCGACCAACTTGTGCAGCCCAGAGTTTAAAATTTTGGATTTTTACACTGAAGTGGCAATTTTACACAAAAGTCATTCTCTTTGTAATATTTGTAAACACTCCATAAAATATTCGTAAGAATCCAGAAAATTTTAAAATTATTATCTACTAATAAATATTAGATTTTCCAAATAATTTTTTCAGACTTTTATTCTCCAGGAAGAATATTTTTAATAGAGTCCCCAACAACCTCAAAATTGCGTGATTATATATTTATTCAATTAAATCAATAAAAATAAATCAAATATGGATATAATCTAATTCCTTAGAGCCTTCTACTTAATAGCCAGCCATAAATGCAGGCAAATAATTTTAAGTTCAATTTTCACCCCTAAACGACTTTTTACAACAAAACCCCTTTCATTCAAAAATTTACAAAAGTAGTTTTCATTGTTCAGAAAAATCCCAAAAATTCAAATATACCCAATAAAAAATAATAGAATTTTTTCATCAACTCATAATTCTAAATTCACACTTCGAAAATATTTGCACGTGTGAAAATGTCAATTTTACGAAAATTCAAAATGGTTAAATAAATTGATTTAAAAATTATTTATTAATTGAAAATATTGTATTAAAAATTACGGGGCATTACATGACTCCCCCTTAGAATTGTTCTGTCTTCAGAACTATCCTTATTAAGAGAAAAACAAAAATACAAAACATACACAACAGTTTCAGAAAATCATTCTATCCTTATTTTCTAATTACAGTGGGTTGCTAACTAAAGAAAATAAAATATAATAAGATCAGTAAAGTAAATATGAAAATCGATAGAGCAACAAGTATAAGCAAAAATCCATAAAGCATAAAACTAATCCCAAGAAGATATATAAAATTGTATTAAAAAATATAAACTATGCAATAACTTGTTGAAAGTAACTAGATAGTCAATTAATGCATATGAATTTCTAATTCATAATCATCGTAACTAATATAGATTAGTCAATAATACTTTAAAGCACACGGAGGAATCAACAGCTTCCTTAAAACTTAAATACGCTATAAACACAATGCATTATGAATTTAAGAATTAATAAAAATAAACAAACGTACGTAACACGAAACTTTGATAGGAATACGAGTAAAAGAAAACTGTCTAAAGTAACAAATAACAATAAGTTTAGTTAGTAAAACAAAATATTAAGCAATCCAAAGGTCATTAAAACATTTGTATAAAACCATGAAATGCAAAATAGATATATGAACAGATCAACCAAAAAAAATTTGTCACTGATCAAATAACATCGTAAAAGATCATTGTTGCAAGAAGATAAAAAGGCCAACCAAACAAAATAAGAAGCAAAAAGAAAAAGTTAAGAACATGAGTAATGGAAAAATTAAATAATAATAAAAGTAACTGTAACTCTTGTATCCCCTTTTTCTGTGTTCTTGTATTGTATTCTTTCTTCCAGTGTATTCTATCGATTTGTACTCTTTCTTTTCCTGAACCATGTAATTGTTCTTCTTTCCAGTATTTATATATTCACCTATTTGTTTGATTCTGTTGTGTTTCTTTTGTCTGCCAATTATTCTGTCTCTGTATGATTTATTTTTCTAAATTATTGCAGTTCATGGCTTAATTGCCTACTTATTTGAATTTGGTCATGTTGGATCTGGTTTTCTACCCAATATACCCTTTTGAACCCATCTACCCATCCTACTGGATCCTAACCCGCAACCCAATACCCACTTCTTTAACTCAGTCTTACCCAGATCTTCTTCATGTTCCCTAACAAGCAGATCATATCTTTCTCCCTATTCTCTTAATTCTCCAAATCACAACATGCCAAAATCTCTCATTATAATCCCCAACAAATTTTGTTATTCATGCCTACAATTCCTATCTCCAAATCCTAACCCTAATATCATCTCTCATCTATCTCTCTCTCCTTCTTTCCTTGTGCCCTACCCCGACCTCCGGCCAGCAGCAGCCTGCCGTGATCCCCCCGCCACTGTGCGCCTCCACCTGCCGACCCCCTTGCACCCTACTCTACACAGCGATGCCACTGCAACAGCCTCTCTCCCCTTCTCCTCTCCCGAAGCCATGACAGGAGCAGCCAGCACCAGCACCGACCCACTCTTCGTCGTCCCTGTCCAGTGCCACAACCGTCCCGACGTCGTTGTTCCCTTGGCCGCCATCGATATTCATCACATTGCACACACCTCCTCGTCCTTGTTTGTTGTGTGCTACGATCGATTCATCAAGTGTTGGATTCGTGATCGTCTGATCTTGATCGTCTTGTACATCTCGTTCGTGTTCCGCTCGTGGTATTATGTTCGTGCCTGAAAAACTATTCCCTTTATTCTCTTTTCTTGTCAGATCCCTCGTCAATTAAAAGACAAGTAACTTGTATTTTTTTGTTGTATATACAAGTACTAAATACCGCCTGTAGTGTAGCCTTTGTTCCTAGGTTCATTATCATGGTAAATACTTGTGAGATCTTGTCTCTATTTGTTGATCCGTCCGTAGTCATCATATTAATTACACACACACATGAAAAATAATTTAGAAATAATCTAGACTTGATACATGTATGTATGTTATTCATGATTCATGATATGTTGTACCCATGTTGCATGCTTGATGTGTTAGTTGTAATCTCTTGTGGTAGATTTGTTAAACACCCATACCATGTTGTCTTGGACATCTAGTATACCATGTTTTGTATTTTTTCATAATTTGGATTCGATGCACACAAACTATTTGATTTAATGCATAAAAAGAGATTTCTGCTTTTATTGTTGGCTCGTTTTGTTTCAGTACTTTAGACCATGTTAAGGTCAGTAAATGAAACTAATTTGTGAATATAAATCATAAACCTCGCTGTCTATTTTCCAGAATTTCTAACAGACTCAGTTTTGATTTGTGAGTTGCGAGTTATTGCTATTTTGCTAAAGATGTGTTAGAAATTCCAGATTATGTTTTATGTGATTTCCGCATAGTTAATTATTTTAATACTGATGTTAAAGACACGATTTGATTCTAACATTCTTCTGGGTATGACTAGACTTGACCGGGATTAACCCCAAACTTTTCTAGATTTATTTGATGACATTTATAAACTATTCTATGCGTGTGAACAACTACTATATTTCCAGAATTTCATGCTGTTCAGTAAAGAACCATAATTTTGACCTGATTCTAGTTGCTGTTGGTAAAAACTTTGTGAGGATAAAATGTAGCCTACTGTATATTCTTTGTCACACTTATGACGGATTTGGATTTTGAGTTATATTTTGTAATCTATCGCTGTTTTAGTACTGCTGTGTCAAGAATTTGAGAATAATAAACTGGCTGTATCTTGGTGTTTCCTAAATTTATTTGACTATGTTATCTATGTTAGAATATCATGAAATTATATTTGCATATACTAGACATACTGGGAAATACTCCAGATTTTTCTTAGATTTAATCAGTAAGTTTTTATGCCATTTTCATGCTTGTGAATACAACTATCACGCCCTGCTTCCCAAAATACGGAACACGAGTACGTAACATAGGCCCAGCGAATGATGTAAACACCATCCATAAGCTGTACCAGACTAACTCAGTAATCAGAACAACAAAATACAACCATGCAGGAAAATATAACCACATGAAACAATATAAATTCCAATAATAATGAAATAAACCAACAGTATAAATATCCAACATCCTGGATCAAAACAAATCTACGGGTTATAGAGCCCAAAACAAAGTACAAGTTATAATAGTATTCAAGAAATAAAATAGCAACAAGTAAAACTAAGCAGCGGAAACTGGATCCATCTTTAGAAACGTTGCTCACAAATTCCTTCAGGAATAGATTCTTCAACACCTGTAAATTCCTGGTTTCAAAAGAAATAAAAGAGTGCTCTTAGAGCAAGTCGTGGGCGGCAAGTAGAGATAACAAAGGATAATAGGAAAGCATAAATATCAAGGAGAGGAACATGGTCAAAGACAAAGATCAAAGCAAAGAGCAGGCAAAATATCAAAGGTCTATAGTAAATCACGCATGTAATGAGTAAAATTAGGATCAAGCAAGAAATGCAGTTTATTAAGTATTTTATACATCTAGTGTATGTACTACTGCGTCCCATTCCACATATTCGGCGCAACACACAGTGAACACTTTAGACTGATGGTGAATTCACGGTTCGTGTACTCGGTCCAGTAATCAATATTTAATGTTCAATATCAGTGTTTATCGGGCAGTGTTTATGGCCATACAGTATAGTCAGCACAGGCCCGACCGAGTACAGTCTCCGATTGTTCACTACCAAGTCATCCCATATAACCCCGACTTGTTATCTATTTATTTTCATCCTATGTGAGCATGCAAGAGGGTGTCAATGTTGTTCATTACTATGTGTAACTAATTCTAAGCATTACAGACAAAGTATGGGCAAACACATCACATAAACACATTTTACAAAATCAGGACAGCATGACCTTACTGTACCAAAACATGGATTATGGACACTACAAGTTAGAAATTCTGAAACTACTGAAAGATCTGGAAAATAGACTTCCACATGGTTCCAGCGAGTATAATTAAGGTATATAAAAGATATAGGAACTTGGGTCAAAATTCTATTCTAATCAGGTTTTAGGTTCAGGCAGCATGCAGTAGGTTGTGTTTGACTATTTATTTCAGATCATAGAACTCATTAATAAAATCTATAAAAATTCTGGGTGATACCTAGGCATGTCTAGGTTCAGCCTAAATTATTTCAAAATTTTCTTTTACTGTTAAAAGGGTCAAATAAAATATAGAACAGTAGGGTGAGTCTGAAATTACTAACACAGTTGCAGTAAAGTGATGATAACTAACAGATGACAAATTGGAATTTAAATCCAGACTAGGGGAAAATTTTCTAGACATCAAGGGCTACATTTTATGTTCAGCAAGTTCTTTCAAATTATGTCATTAGCATGGTCAAAAATATAATTCAAACTGAGTCATACAGCAGTCCAGAAATTGTCTTAACATGAATAGGCAAATGAATAAATTAAATGATCACATATAGCATGCAAATTTGTAATCAAGTGAATCCTAGGTGTCAACGTGCAATCTCGAAGGTTCAGGGTACATTTATTACAGTCATGGTGTCAATTCAACGAGCAACTTCAATTTAGCACATGCAATTTCAATGTCTAATTTATCAAGCAGTTCTATGCATAAATCTAGTTATTTAATTGTGCATATGCATGAAACATTGGGGACTGGGTTTAAGATCAAAGAGATAGCACAATGTTAAAAGTATGTCGGGTTAGCTCGTGTAAACCCTCTATAATCTTAACGGAATTGTCAAAAGCATATTTTTGATAACAAAATGGACGACTGTACTTGCAGGTGATCAATTAATCTTGAACACAAACAATAAAAAGGGTTCAAGAAGAGACTTGCCTATTATTGAAGATATAATTAAATAGGAATAACGGGATCAGAATCCCGGGCAAACTCCCAAAGCACGTGCGAGCTACGTCGAAGGAATCCCAAGCAAAAAACAACAACAACAAACTCACTTCTCCACACCGGATCGGGGGCAGAACACAGAACACCGAAACTGGATCAGGTGCGCACAGAACACAAAATACCAAATCAGCCTAATAGAATTCCTTCCTCACCCCGAATCTGGCCAGAACACGGAACACCAATGCAAATCCGGAGTGCCAAAACACGAAACACCGAAAGTGCCCAATAGAATCTCGTCTCTTACCTCACGACAGCGAGAGAGAGAGAGCGATCGGTGGACTAGCGCGGTGTGATGACTACGACAGGGCTGCTGCGATGGTAGAGCGACGTCAGTACCACGGTCGGGAAGCGACAGCGGCGACGACATTCACGGTGAAGGACGAGCTCTGTTCTCTCTGTCGAAAATAGAGAACGATGGTGCGCGCGATCGGGGACTCGAACGGCGACGCTAGGGAACTCGATGGAGCGGCGAGGGACGGCGAGTGCAATGGTGATGAGCACGACGATGGGTAGGGCGACGGCGAGGAGTTATGGCGGTGGAAAACTTCGGTAGTTGGGTTTCGATAGGTAATGGTGAAGGCAACGGGGAAGACGACGACAGGATGAAGACGGTGAGGGGATGAAGACAGTGACGAAGGGGGTGACAGTGGTGAAGGGATCGGAGGAGCGACAAGGGTAGGGTGGAGTCGCGGTTGGGTTTTGAGTTCAGCGAGAAAACAGAGAGAGAAAGTGGTGAGGGGAGAGAGAAACAGCGGAAAGAGAAAGAAAGATATTGTTATTAGGGTTTAATTAATAGGGTATTTATAGGTATCATGGAATTAGGGTTTTGGGTTGATATTATGTGGGTTCTGGGTATCGGTTTTAGCTCCAAAAAGAGACAAACAATTGCAATGAGATGAGACGAACACAAAGGAGAACAAATCGAATTCAAAATTGAAAAGAGAAAAATTCGCAAAAGAAAAGAACACAGATTGATCGAGAGGGAACAAAAGAACCCAAGAAAAGACAATATGCACTATTACAAATGAATTCAAATACAATAACCAAAAGAATACAAAATACAATAAAATCTGAAAATAGGGCTTACAAATCCTACCCACCTTATAAGAAGAATTTTGTCATCGAAATTTATACAAGAGGTGCATAGGGCAAACCCCGAAACAAACAAAGCAAAACAAGCAAAACAAACACTACTCAAACAAATGTGGAAACCTCTCCGGAATCTCTTCCTTTAACTCCCAAGTACACTCCCCTGGCGGGCGAGGATCCCAAGAAACTCGAACCAACTTGGTGACTCTATTCTTTAGCACCTTCTCTCAACTGTCTAAGATAAACACGGGTCGAATTTCACAGGATAAATCCAGCCTCACAGACAAGTCTGAGTAGTCAACCACATGACTGTCATCTCTGATGTATTTCTTGAGCTGAGACACATGGAATACATCATGGACACCTCCTAAAGCTGGCGATAATGCGAGCCTATAAGCTACCTTGCCCATACGTTCCACAATATCGAATGGACCGATGAATCGAGGACTCAACTTGCCTCCACCGCCGAAACGGATAACACCTTTCCAAGGTGATACCTTGAGGAACACATGCTCGCCTGCCTCAAACTATAGAGGTCTCCGATGATAATCAGCCCACTTCTTCTGCCGATCCTGAGCGGCCTGCAAATGCCTGTGGATCTGAGCCATGGCATCAACTATCTTCATGATTAACTCAGGGCCTAAAAGCTTCCTCTCGCCGATATCATCCCAACAAACTGGCGATCTACACTTATGCCCATACAAAGCTTCGAATGGAGTAGCCTTGAGACTCGCCTGATAACTGTTATTATAAGAAAACTCGGCCAAGTGCAGATGATCCTCCCACGAACCTCCAAACTGAAGAACGCAAGATCTTAACATATCTTCTAGGGTCTGAATTGTCCTTTCTGACTGCCCATCCGTCTGAGGATGGAACGTTACACTGTAGCTCAGCTTAGTACCCAAACTCCTCTGCAAACTCTCCCAGAACTGAGATCTGAACCTCGTATCTCTATCCGATACGATGCTGGTAGGAACTCAATGCAAACGAACAACCTCCTGAACGTACTGCTCGGCCAAACTCTCCGTGGACTGACCCACACGAAAAGGAATGAAGTGAGCACACTTCGTCAGCCGAGCCACTATCACCCAGATGGCATTATGACCTTTAGGACTCCTCGGCAAATCCGTCACAAAGTCCATCGTGATATTCTCCTACTTCCATTCAGGGATAGGAAGGGGTTGCAAAAGTCCTGCGGTCCTCTGATGCTCTGCCTTCACTTGCTGACAGATTAGGCATTGGGCGACGAATCGAGCCACATCCCGCTTCATACCATGCCACCAGAAATGCTATTTCAAGTCCTTGTATATCTTGGTACGACCAGGATGTATATTATATGGGGACCGATGAGCTTCCTCGAGTAGCTTCTGCCTGAATCTCCTCTAGGTACACACAACCTAGAGCCAAACCGAAGCGACCCATCAGCATAGACAACCAAATCAGATCTCAAACCAGCTTCCACCTCACTCCGAAACTCCTGCAATTGCTGATCACTCCCTTGAGCTGCCTTGATATGCTCTACTAAGGACGGCTGCAACTGCAACAACATAAGCTGCCGATCTAATCCGGAAAGCAACACATCCAACTCCAGCCTCCTCATGTCCTCCACTAGTTCCTTCTGCTGGGTGAGAAACATAGTGGCAGGCCTTCGACTCAAAGCATCCGGCACCGAATTAACTATGCCCGGGTGATACTGCAAATTGATGTCAAAATCTGCTATCAATTCCAGCCATCTTCTCTGCCTTATGTTCAACTCCTTCTGCGTGAACACATACTTGAGGCTCTTGTGATCTGTGAAAATCTCAACTATATCCCCAAGCAAATAGTGCCTCCATAACTTCAAGGCAAAAATCACAGCAGCAAGCTCCAGATCATGCGTAGGATAGTTCTTCTCATGAGGTCTCAACTGCCTCGATGCATAAGCGACAACCATGCCTCACTACATCAGCACTGCTCCCAGACCTCTCCCCGAAGCATCACAAAAGATCACAAAACCACCCGAACTATCGGGTACAATCAGCACAGGCACTGACGTCAACCGATGCTTCAACTCGGTGAAAGCTTCATCATAAGCTTCATCCAGATGAACTTCTGCTCCTTCCTGGTCAAACTGGTCAAGGGTCCAGTGATCTTGGAGAAATCCTGAACGAACATCCGATAGTAACCAGCCAAACCAAGGAATCTCCGCACCTCAGGAATAGATTTCGGAATAGGCCAATCCTTGACCGCAGAAATCATCGACTGATCCACAGAAACACCAGCACCAGAGATAATGTGGCCAAGAAAAGCAACCTAATCCAACCAGAACTCGCACTTATCGAGCTTCCCATACAGCTGGTTCTCCCTCAAAGTCTACAGAACCCCCTTCAAATGCTCAGCATGCTCTGCCCTGTTCCGCGAGTACACCAATATTTCATCGATGAAAACCACCACAAACTAATCCAAGAATGGCGAAAATACACGGTTCATCAAACTCATGAACACTGCCGGTTCATTAGTCACTCTGAAAGGCATCACCAAGAACACATAAGGCCCATATCTCGTTCGGACAGCCATCTTTGGAACATCCTCTGACTTCACCCTGACTTGATGGTACCCAGAATGCAGATCCAACTTTGAGAACACCGAACCATCTCCCAGTTGGCACCTCCCAGTTGGTCGAACAAATCGTCAATCCTCGGCAATGGATACTAATTCTTGACAGTAACATTGTTCAACTCCCTGTGGTCCATGCAAAGCCTGCGGCTTCCATCCTTCTTACTGACAAACAGAACTGGGGCTCTCCATGGTGAAATACTAGGTCTGACAAAACCCTTATCAAGCAGCTCCTGAACTTGCACCTTCAGTTCTGCCAATTCAACCGGCACCATACGATACGGACTCTTGGAAATAGGGGCCATACCAGGAAGAACATCAATGCTAAACTCCACATCTCGGACTAGCGGCAGACCGGGCAATTCCTCTGAAAATAGATCAAGGAAGTCCCGCACAACTAAGGGTGCAACAACCCTATCAGAACCCAGCGATGCAAGAGAAACAACCTGGGATCCAACGAGTTCTTGACACGCCTGACGGTGTCTTACCCGCATGGAAAACAAATTCTGGCTGACCAGAAGGCCTGAAAGTCACCTTCTTCTCCTGACAATCAATCACAGTACAGGAAACACCCAACCAGTCCATGCCCAAAATGACATCAAAACCAGAGTTGGGAATCACAATCAAATCTGCTGAGAAAACCACACCACCAATCAGCAACGGACTCTGCTTGCAAACCCTATAACAGACAACCACCTGTGGTGATGTCCCAAGCTGTGGGCATAGCATCACAAGCCAAACCATGCTGATCGACAAAGTGAGAAGAAATGAAAGAGTGGGTAGCACCTGAATCAAACAACACATGAGCAGGGAGAGAGAAGACTAAAATCACACGTAGAAGAAGATCAAACAAAGAATAAGGTGCTAGCAGGATATATACATGAATAATTGTACAAAGGAGGGAAAAATAAAAATAACGTGTTGAAAACTGAAAGAAAGAAAAGAAAGTACAACTACTGTGATATACCTGCAACCACTCCAACACCAACTTCCGCTTCCTCGGCTGTCAGGTTATAAGCCTGACCACGACCACCAACCAGACCTCCTCTAGGAGCCACACACCTCTTATCAAAGACTTGCCTCTGCGGAGGAAGAGGCGGCCCGCCCTGACCACCCGTCGGCGCTCCTAGCTGAGCAGCAACAGCAACCGGCGTAGAACCCCTGCTACTCGGACAGTCACAAACCATATGCTCACTGCTCCTACACACTAAACACTGCCGGTTGGCCCTCATGCAGTCCCACTGTGAATGCCCAATCTTATGGCAATAGCCACAAGTCTCAACATTCCTCGGGACAACAGGAGCGTACGGCTGTGCTCTCGCGGGAGGGGGCGGAACTGACCTCCGAATAGGTCCTCCGAAAGGGTGAGATGCAACAGGGTGCAAAACAGTCCTCTGAGGAACACTATATCTGCTAAGAGTCTGCTCTTGGATCCAAGCCGCATCCAGAACATCAGAATAAGCACGAAGCCAAAGAGCAGCCAAACGGCCCTGAAAGGAAAACCCAAGCCCGACAGAAAACAACTAGCCCGAGCCTCATCAGTGGCAACAAAGGTAGGGCAAAGCGACAGAACCGAGTAAACTCTGCAAGATACTCGTCCACCGAACGGGTTCCCTGATTATGATAAGTCTCAAATTAATACTGTCACAAGTGAAGTAGGTAACAACAAATGACATTTAAGAACATTATCTAGATGACCTGAGTTAGGAAAACAAACTGTCGCTCCATTTCTGCCTTGGTGAAACTGGGAAAGAACTTTGCCATGAAGCTCTCAGAGAAAGTGGCCCACTCAATGGATCGCGGCATCCTCTCAGAATCAACCTGCCACCAGATTTGAGCGAGATCCACCAGCTGGATGCGAACCACATCCACACGATCTGCCTCAGCAACACGAGCGGTGACGAGTAGTTGCTTGGTCGGGATAAGCCATTGCTCGACTTCCAACAGCGACTCAATACTCGAAAACTTATCCAGGTGCAACCTCATGAAGTCCGCTACCGTACCAGGCCTAGGTGGCAGAAGCCCAAGTGCAGGTCCAGCGACATTCCTATTGGCTGCCAAAGTGGCTCTCATCAGCTCATTGTGCTCCTGCTGAAGAGCCATCATCTGCTGAATCGTTTGGAGAATAGCAGCATTGTCCAGCTGCTGATCCCCCGAGCGAGAAGAAGAATTCCCATGAGTCATAGCCTGAAACATGATCAAAGATGGTCAGTAACCGGTCATATGTTGGTTATTATACACATATTCATGTGATTATCGTGGTGTGCAAATCACTGAGTTAACCCAGCTAGAGCCAAACTCGACTACTATACCAATCAAAGCCAGCCCTCATAAAGATAGTCATGTTTGATTGATATATTACTCAACCCTGGGCTCTGATACCACTAAAAACCCTTTCACGTCCCGCTTCCCAAAATACGGAATACGAGTATGTAACGTAAGCCCAGCGAATGATGTAAATACCATCCATAAGCTGTACCAGACTAACTCAGCAATAAGAACAACAAAATACAACCACGCAGGAATATAACCACATGAAACAAGATAAATTCCAATAATAATGAAATAAACCAACAGTATAAATATCCAACATCCGGGATCAAAACAAAATTACGGGTCATAGAGCGCAAAACAAAGTACAAGTTATAATAGTATTCAAGAAATAAAATAGTAACAAGTAAAATTAAGTAGCAGAGACTGGATCCATCTTTAGAAACATTGCTCACAAATTCCTTCAGGAATAGATTCTTCAGTACCTGTAAATTTCTGGTCTAAAAAGAAATAAAAGACTGCTCGTGGGTGGCAAGTAGAGAAAACAAAGGATAATAGGAAAGCATGAATATCAAGGAGAGGAACATGGTCAAAGACAAATATCAAAGCAAAGAGCAGGCAAAATATCAAAGGTCTACAGTAAATCACGTATGTAATGAGTGATATCAGGATCAAGCAAGAAATACAGTTTATTAAGTATTTTATTAGTCTATCTAGTGCACGTACTACTGCGTCCCATTCCACAGATTCGGCACAACACACAGTGAATGCTTTAGAATGATGGTAAATTCACGGTTCGTGAACTCGGCCTAGTAATCAGTGTTTAATGTTCAGTATCAGTGGTTATCGGGCAATGTTTATGGCTATACAGTACAGTCAGTACAGTAGGGCCCGACCGAGTACAGTCTCCTATTGTTCACTACCAAGTCATCCCATATAACCCTGGCTTGTTATCAATTCATTTTCATCCTATGTGAGCATGCAAGAGTGTCAATATTGTTCATTACTATGTGTGACTAATTCTAAGCCGTACAAACAAAGAATGGGCAAACACATCACATAAACATATTTTACAAAATCAAGACAGCATGACCTTGCTGTACCAAAATATGGATTATGGACACTACAAGTTAGAAAATCTAAAACTGCTGAAAGATCTAGAAAATAAACTTCCACACGATTCCAGTGAGTATAATTAAGGTATATAAAAGATATAGAAACTTGGGTGAAAATTCTATTCTAATCAGGTTTTAGGTTCAGGCAGCATGCAGTAGGTCGTGTTCGACTATTTATTTCAGATCAGAGAACTCATTAATAAAATCTATAAAAATTCTGGGTGATACCTATGCATTTCTAGGTCCAGCCTAAATTATTTCAGATTTTTCTTTTACTGTTAACAGGATCAAATAAAATATAGAACAGCAGGGTACGCATGAAATTCTGAGTCTGAAATTACTAACACAGTTGCAGTAAAGTGATGATAACTAACAGATGACAAATTGGAATTTAAATCCAGACTAGGAAAAATTTATTCAGACATTAAGGGCTACATTTTATGTTCAGCAAGTTCTTTCAAATTATGTCATTGGCATGGTCAAAAATCTAATTCAAAATGAGTCATACAGCAGTCCAGAAATTGTCTTAACATGAATAGGCAAATGAATAAATCAAATGATCACATATAGCATGCAAATTTGTAATCAAGTGAATCCTAGGTGTCAACATACAATTTCTAAGGTTCAAGGTACATTTATTACAGTCATGGTGTCAATTTATCGAGCAACTTCAATTTAGCACATGCAATTTCAATGTCCAATTTATCAAGCAGTTCTAAGCATAAATCTAGTTATTTAATTGTGCATATGCATGAAACATTGGGGACTAGGTTTAAGATCAAAGAGATAGCACAATGTTAAGAGTATTGATATGGCAAAAATTGGGGTTAAATCGGGACCGTCCAGATCGAGCACGAATCTTGAAGCACGGGAGTAAAAAGGTAATTTCACATACAGATGGATCCAAAACGGGTATTGGGTCTCCCCCTCACGAAACCAACCGCCCGCAAATAGATCCACTCCAACTGGGTGCGGGTCCCGACCCGATACCAGCCCAGTCTACTAAGGGAGAATCAGGCCACTGATTTGATTAGATCAAATCAATAAGCTTGATTTGCTCTCACCAGGGAATCAAGGCCTACTTTCCTAAAACAGAATAGGAGGATTTTACTCCTAAATGTTAGCCAGGAAATCAGGATCCAAATCATTCCAAAGGCGACTATAAATACAGCCCCTCTACCACCAAGACCAGGTTAATCACTTTTTCACCACTTAAGCTCTTTCTTAATCTTTTACTGATTACTGACAAGAGCGTCGGAGGGTGCGTCGCCGGAATCAACCCCGGTGTCTCGCACTTCCCTGCAGGTTGCGGTGGGAGCAAGAAGGCCGAGTCAGCTGTTCAGGTTTTCCTCGGATCCACAAATTCTATCTGTTTACCCCCACACCGAAATCAGCGGTAACAGATTGGCGCCGTCCGTGGGAAAACCACATGAACAGTCTCAGTCCATTCTCCGCCGTCCCCTGCAGCCATGCCGCCGAAGAAGAACAGATCCAGAGGGTCGAACCGTGGGGGCAACCCCACCGACCCGGCGAATGAAGCTCCGGTCAATCCTATCCTTCAGTCCAACCTCCCTCCGCTCAGCCAGCAGGTCCCACCTCCTCCTCCTCCTCAGCAGCAGCCCAACAACGGTCCGTCCGGTCATAACGGTCGGAAGGAGAAGCACCCTCTCAATCCGGGCCACGTCTCGGTCCACAGTGGGTCCTCGGACTCGATGGCTTCCCATCACCCCGACCTCCGCATCACACTCCAAAACCGCCATAAGGACGACGACCTCCGTACCCATCTTGACGAGAGGTGGGCCCGAGAGGGAGCCTCCCGCCAGCGTCAAGGTGAGCGGTCGCCACGTCGTCGGGACGGCAGAAGGTCCCCGGAACGCAGAGGCCGAGCGACGTCCCCTGAGCACCGAAGGAGGAGGTCCCGGTCCCCCAGGGATCGGCGCCATCCGAGGGACCGAGATATGCCCATCAGCCGAGCCGAGTTCCTCCAGTTTCAGGAGACCGTTCTGCAGGCCCTCAATCTCCGACAGAACGCCCAGAATACTCAGAGGGTTCCGACGCCCCCCAGGGATCCCAGTCCCCGGCGCCGAACCCGGAGTCCTTCCCCGGCTCCCAGCCGACAGCAGCGGCAACAGAGTCCTCGGCGCTCCCTGGAGTACCGGCGCCGTAGTCCACGCTTCCCTTCCTACGAAGAGGAGTCCGGAGGGTTGTACGACTATCAGCGAAGGGACGACGCACTCATCCGCCGTATCCATGAGGTGGAGAGGTGCATCGGCCGCATGGACAGGGAGGAAGAGTCCCGAGTCGGAACCTTCCGTCCCAGCCGACCCCCCTTCTCAAGGTCGATCATGGAGGCCCATATACCGAGGAACTTCAAACCGCTACAGTTTGAAACATACTCTGGGGAGTCCGACCCAGTCGACCACGTCGAGAGCTTCAAGACCCTGATGCTGATCCATCAAGCTTCCGACGCAGTGCTCTGCAGGACCTTCCCTGCCACCCTCCGGGGGTCGGCTCGGGAATGGTATTCTAGGCTCGCCCCCTCATCCATCTTCTCATTCGAACAGTTTGAGACACTGTTCATAACTCACTTCGTGAGTAGCCGACGAGCTGAGAAGACGAGTCTTTCCTTGCTGAACCTGCGGCAGGAGAAGCAAGAAAAGTTACGGGACTATGTGAAAAGATTTACCGCGGAAGTCAGGTCAATTGCTTCCTTGGACCAGTCCGTGGCTACCGTGGCGTTCCAGTCGAACGTCCTTAACGCCAACCTCCGGTCATCCCTGGCCAAGAAGCCCCCGCATGACTTCGCCGACCTCCTCCTGAGGTGCGAGAAGTACATCCGGGCGGAGGAGGCCGAAGCCCTTCCGAGCTTCGGGGGCACCGCCGCGGGGTCAAAGAGGAAGGCGACGGGAGAAGAAGGGTCTAAGAAAGCTCAGAAGGATATGGGCGGTCAGCGCCGCCCTCCCCCCAGGTTCGAGAAGTTCACTCCCCTCACCACTAATGTCTCTACTATCCTCATGGAGGTAGAGAAGGAGGGAATCATCCCTCCGGCCCCGAGGATGCACACTCAGGCGAAGAGGAGGAACAAAGATAAGTGGTGTCGTTACCACCGAGACCATGGGCACGACACGAATGACTGCCGAGCTCTGAGAGATGAGATCGAAGCGCTCATTCGGAGGGGGCAGTTGGCCAAGTTCGTGAAAGCTAATGATCGAACAGATCGGAACTCACCTCCCCCTCGGGGGGCTAACAAGCGCTCCGAGCGGCGCGAGGAGACACCCGAGTTCGAAGAAGAACGGGTTTTGCACCTGATCCACGGAGGCCCAATGGGGGGCTCCTCTAATTCCTCCCGAAAGGCCTTCGTCCGGGAAGTCAACTCGGTCCACAGTGCCCCTCCCCCGAAGGGTCTCGGCGTCCCTGTGTCTTTCTCCGATGCCGACCTTGAAGGAGTCCGAACCCCCCATTGCGATGCCCTCGTCATCGACCTCCGCATGGCCAATTTCAAGGTGCAGAGGATTTTGGTGGACAATGGGAGTTCGGTCAACATCCTATTCCTCTCGGCCTTTCAAGGCCTGCAGCTGTCCCGGGACCGTCTTAAGCCGACCGGCTATACTCTCCACGGGTTCACGGGGGTCCCGGTAACCGTCGAAGGGGTGATAACCCTAGACGTTACTGCGGGAAGCACCCCTACTACCCGAACCGAGCCGATGGACTTCATGGTCGTCGACATCCCGGCAGCATACAATGTCATCCTAGGCCGTCCCGGCCTAGCCGCTCTTAAGGCTGTCCCCTCGGCATACCACTTGAAGATGAAGTTCCCCACTCGTTCGGGGGTAGGGAAAGTCAGGGGAAGCCAGGAAACAGCTCGGAAGTGCTACATGACTTCCACCGGGGGACCAGTGCTCTCGCTCGAGACACTCGAGATCCCCGAGCCGAAGGCTCGCCCAACGTCCGAGCCAGCGGACGAGTTAGAAGAAGTACTCTTCTCCGACGAGGATCCGAGCCGAAAATTCCTCGTCAGCAAGTCCTTGCCGACCGTGCTGTTCTCCGACTTGGTGAGGTGCATCCGGGATAACCGCGACCTGTTTGCTTGGTCGGCCGCGGATATGCCCGGCATCTCCGAAGACTTGCTCGTCCACCGCCTAAGCGTCGAACCGGGGTGCAAACCGGTTCAGCAGAAGAGGCGAAAGTTCGCTCCCGAGCGACAGCAGGCAATCAAGGAGGAAGTGGATAAGCTGCTGAAGGCCAAGTTCATCCAGGAGGTAAATTATCCCGAGTGGCTATCGAATGTCGTGATGGTCAAGAAGTCCAATGGCTCGTGGAGAATATGCATCGACTTCACCGACCTCAACAAGGCATGTCCGAAGGATCCCTTCCCTCTCCCTAACATCGACACCCTCATCGACGCCACCTCGGGCCATGAGCTCCTCAGCTTCATGGATGCCTTCTCGGGGTACAATCAAATCCGGATGTTTCCTCCGGACATCCCGAAGACCTCCTTCGTCACCGACCAAGGCCTCTACTGCTACCGAGTAATGCCGTTCGATTTGAAGAACGCAGGCGCCACCTACCAGCGCCTCGTCAACAAGGTTTTCCAGCATCAGATCGGCCGAAACATGGAGGTGTACGTTGATGACATGCTCGTCAAGAGCATCCGCGGCACTGACCACGTAGCCGACCTCCAGGAGGCCTTCGGCGTGTTGAGGAAGTACAACATGCGGCTAAACCCGAACAAGTGTGCGTTCGGAGTCTCCTCTGGCAAGTTCCTCGGTTTCATGGTGAGCCAGCGGGGAATTGAAGCTAACCCCGAGAAGATTAAAGCCATATTAGACATGGCCCCGCCTCAGAACGTCAAGGAGGTGCAGAAGCTCACCGGTCGGCTCGCAGCCATCGGCCGGTTCCTCTCCAAGTCAGGGGAAAAGTGCCTCCCCTTCTTCAAAGCACTCCGGGGGGCTAAAGGATTTGAATGGGGCCAAGCACAGCAAGAATCTTTCGACCAGCTGAAAGCCTACCTGGTGAACCCCCCTCTGCTCAGTAAACCAGTCCCGGGCGAGCCTCTCTTCATCTACTTGGCCGCTTCCGAGCAGACCCTGAGCGCTGTCTTGGTAAGAGAAGAGGACCGGACCCAAAGGCCCATTTACTACGTGAGCAAGGTGCTTCGGGACGCCGAGCTCCGTTATCCGAGGATAGAGAAGATAGCCTACGCCCTGGTCATGGCAGCAAGAAAGCTTCGGCCCTACTTCCAATCTCACTCGGTCGTCGTTCTCACCGACCAACCCCTCAAGCAAGACCTCCACAAGCCCGAAACCTCGGGTCGGCTGATGAAGTGTTCCATAGAGCTGAGTCAGCACGACATCTCCTATCAGCCTCGGACGGCAATTAAGGCACAGGCTCTCGCCGACTTCATTGTAGATTCCACCATCCCTGAGGTCGGCCACGTCCCGAATGGGCCCCCCATTTGGACAGTCTTTGTAGACGGATCCTCTTGCAGTGAAGGAAGTGGCGCCGGCATTATCCTGAACGGCCCTGACAGCTTCGTCCTGCAGTATGCGATCCGCATGAACTTCAAGGCCTCGAACAACGAGGCGGAGTATGAGGCTCTCATAGCTGGCCTCGGACTCGCACGAAGCGCTGGGGCGCAGCGCCTTCGGATTCACAGTGACTCCCAACTAGTCGTGAACCAGGTCTTGGGCGAATATGAGGCCAGGGACGAGCGAATGGCGAAGTACCTCGCCAAGGTCCGGGACCTCATGGGCCGGTTCGAAGAAGCCATCATCCAACGGGTCCCCCGGGAGGAGAACTCACAAGCCGACGCTCTCTCCAAGTTGGCCTCGTCTTCTCTGCAAGGTCTCGAACAGACCGTACTGATTGAAGTCCTTTCTAAACCGAGCATCGAAGACGAGACACCTCGCTCGGTGGAGTCATTGCCGGTCATGCTGCAGGACAATTGGATGAAGCCACTGGTAGAATTCTTAAGGGATGGAGTTCTGCCCTCAGATCTCAAAGAAGCATGCCGAGTCAGAACCCGGGCCGAGCGATATGTCTTGATCGAGGGCATTTTGTACAAACGCTCCTTCTCTCAAATAGATGGCCGACCTTATCTAAGGTGCCTCTCTCCGGAACAGACCGAATATGCCCTACAGGAGCTTCATGAAGGCATCGGAGGAGCACACTCCGGATTCAGGTCTTTGGCCCGGAAAGCTTTGAACTATGGGTACTTCTGGCCGACCCTTCTTCAAGATGCCGAGCGACATGTTCGGCAATGCAGCTCCTGCCAGAGGCACTCCAACATCCGACGTCTCCCCCAGGCCAACCTCACCTCCCTATCGAGCCCTATCCCCTTCGCGATGTGGGGAATGGACTTACTAGGACCTTTCCCACCGGCTCCGGGTCAGCTCAAGTTCTTAGTCGCAGCCATCGACTACTTCTCGAAGTGGGTCGAGGCCGAGCCCCTCACCACTATAACCGAGAACAAGGTGGTGCAGTTCTTCTGGAAGAGCATCATATGCAGATTCGGCGTCCCCCGCGTCCTCGTGACGGACAACGGGACTCAGTTCACTGGCACAGCATTCCGAGCCCTATGCGATGACCTCGTCATTCAACAGCGCTTCTCGTCCGTCTCACACCCTCAGTCGAACAGACAGGCCGAGAACGCTAACAAGCAGATCCTCGCGGGAATCAAGAAGAGGTTGGACAAGTGCTCCAAAGGATTGTGGGTCGACCAACTCCCTAATGTGTTGTGGAACTACCGCACAAGCCAGCGGACGCCCACCAGAGAGTCCCCTTTCAGCCTTACTTATGGGGCCGAGGCCGTGATACCCCTCGAGGTCGGAATACCTTCCCCTCGGCTCATAGCCTATGACGAAGCGCAAAATGCCAGGGACCTCAGAGGAAACTTGGACCTGATAGATGAACTCAGGGAAAGGGCATCGATTCGGCAACAGAATTACAGAAGGAGAGTCGAGCTAGCGTACAACAAGAAGGTTCGACCCGCCAACCTTGAGCAAGGAGATTTGGTGTTGAGAAAGCTAGCCATATCCCTCCCCAGTCAGAGGAGCAAGCTAGCTCCGAATTGGGAAGGGCCGTACCGAATCACAAAGGTTGTTCGGCCTGGGGCATACCGACTCGAAGACATGGATGGCAAAGAGCTTCCGAGGACCTGGAATGCCGACCACCTCCTGAAATACCAAGAGAGCGCTCCGGCACCTCTCTAAGTAATCTGAGGTGTCGAACCATTCCTCTCCTCTAAATTGTAACCTGTCCCATGAATTGTACAATGTAAAACGGTTCGCCGTCAAATATCAATAAAGAAAAAGTTCTATTATATTTGTGAATTTGCATGTCTCTCTCCCCACTTATTTAACCGATGGTTCGGAGTCCAACACTCGGCTCGACTTTACCTCCTCGGCTCGTCTCCGGACGAACCAGGGGTAGATCGCCGTTCGGAATTGCTCCCACAGCCGTTGAACTATACCGATGGTTCGGAGTTCAACACTCGGCTCGACTTTACCTCCTCGGCTCGTCTCCGGACGAACCAGGGGTAGATCGCCGTTCGGAATTGCTCCTGCAGCCGTTGAACTATACCGATGGTTCGGAGTCCAACACTCGGCTCGACTTTACCTCCTCGGCTCGTCTCCGGACGAACCAGGGGTAGATCGCCGTTCGGAATTGCTCCCGCAGCCGTTGAACTATACCGATGGTTCGGAGTCCAACACTCGGCTCGACTTTACCTCCTCGGCTCGTCTCCGGACGAACCAGGGGTAGATCGCCGTTCGGAATTGCTCCTGCAGCCGTTGAACTATACTGATGGTTCGGAGTCCAACACTCGGCTCGACTTTACCTCCTCGGCTCGTCTCCGGACGAACCAGGGGTAGATCGCCGTTCGGAATTGCTCCCACAGCCGTTGAACTATACCGATGGTTCGGAGTCCAACACTCGGCTCGACTTTACCTCCTCGGCTCGTCTCCGGACGAACCAGGGGTAGATCGCCGTTCGGAATTGCTCCCGCAGCCATTGAACTATACTGATGGTTCGGAGTCCAACACTCGGCTCGATTTTACCTCCTCGGCTCGTCTCCGGACGAACCAGGGGTAGATCGCCGTTCGGAATTGCTCCCACACCCGTCGGGCTCCAGCGATGGTCCCGGGGTCCAACACTTGGTTCCTAGTCCATCTAAAACACTCCGGTAGGTCGATGTCGGACCTTCGTTCGGACACAAAAGACCGAACACTCCTAACTACTAGCCGAAGACCAAAGACTCACAAACTCGGTCGGCTTCCGAGCAAGTGGCTTCCCGAGCGTGTAAATGGGGAAAACGCACTTTCCCCTCAACTTTCGTACGTGATTTCGATCAGGCGGCTCAGATCAAGCCACCAGTGCAAAACGACAAGATAACGTTTTCTTGGGAACTGAGCCGCCTCGAGATTCGCGCCTACGTTCGACGGCTCAGATCTCGCCAACTACTCTAAGCGACAAAATAACACGTTTTTGGGCACAGAGCCTCGCCGTACCGTGTCAGATCCACTAAATGACAAAGAGCCGCACCTCTGGAGATCCATTCGGCTGAACAGACGCGCTCGGCTCAAAAATCTCGGCACGACCGATACGGTTACAAGCAAGAACAAATATACAAAGCAACGAAAGGGAATTTTATTAATTGTCGGCGCATAATACAAAACATTCCATTACAAAATGTCGGCAAACAAAACACACAATGCCCGACCCACTATACTTGTCTCTCATACAAAAACATCCTCACTAAACTGTTCGCCCTCCTCGGCAGACGACTCCTCCTTCTCCCCCCGGAGCCTCGCCATCACACCACGCAGATGCCCCATCTCTGAGAGCAGGTCATCCCGCTCGGAGACGATCTTCGACTAAATGTGCCGAATGCTTTTGACCCGAAGAGCGTTGCTGAACGCGGTCTGCGAGTCGTCATCCTCCCCTGCGAGGTTCAGCTCGACGATCTTGTTCTCCAAGCGTTGGATCTCGGATTCCCGGAGACTGAGGACCAACGAAAGGTGGTCCCACTCACTCTCAGCTCGGCGTAACTTCATGTCAGCACTCCTAGGACTCAGAACCACTGTTCCAGAGGTGGCCTCGGACTCAATGTCATCATTCGAACGCTCGGAGTCCGAGCCATGGATCGTCACAACGAGCTGAAAAGAAGAGAAAAAGAATAACACAGTTTCAATACACTACCGGAGTCTAACACTTGAAAATTTTTCAGAACTATTTGCATTCAGACATGATAGTATTACAGACGGTCGGTCGACCCTACAGCTAAGTTGTTACAACGGTCAACAGAAATAGGAAAACGACAGAATCAGGGCCTCTTCGGAAGGGGAATGCTTCGGTTTAGGGAAATACGAGGACGGCGAGGTCTACCCTCCGAACCCGACCTTAAACCAGCGAAGCGCGACCCCCCTTCGCTACTAGCTCTAACTGCGATGCCAGCCGAAGCCCCGCTCGACGAGGCAGCCGCACTGCTCTGAGCGTCGGCTGGACTCCGCCTGGTCAACGGCGAGCGCATCGCGAGTTCGTGGAACGTAATCCCCCTCTCGCTTTCTTCGCGAGTGCATGAAGTGCTACGAACGTTAGCCCTGACCGGTGCCGGCTTGAGCGACGCGATCTCTTCCTCCAGTTCGATAATCCTATCCCTCAAGACGTCGTCCTTCGCCAACTTCTTCGGTCGCGGGGCCTTCGGCGAGCCCGAGGGATTGGCGTTATCAGTCGCGAGCCGTCGGTAATGGGTGACTTCAATCCCCCTATCTATCGTGATCCTTCTGAGCCTGTCGACTTCGGCCGATAGCCTCTTGCGCTCGGTCGACGCTTTCTCCAGTTCGGAAGCCAGCTTCTCCCTCTCCGCCGAACGTTCTTTTTCCGCTAGCTCCAAGTATTGGACCTCGGCCAAAAGGTCGTCATTCTTCTGCTCGACGGTAGTAAGTTCTCTACGGAGGTTCTCAACTTCGCCTTCGGGATAGGAGGCTGAAGAGCGCTTCCGGTACTGGTACAGCTCGCGACCATACCTCCGCAGAGCCGCCTTCGTATCCTCCAGCCTGCCGAGCAGGAGATATCGCTTATACCGGCTCTGAGAGAGCTCGTCCTTCGTCTCCACCAGCTCTTGCCGAAGGTATTCGGCCTCCGTGATCGGACCGAATCTCACCTGAAATGCAGAGATAAATCCGAGGCCCAACACTTGGAGAAAGTTACGCCAAAACAAACACTAAGTCCGAGACTCAACACTTGGGCAAATTTTGGCCAAACAAAACATTTTTTCATTCAAAATTCGAAGAGTTCTACAACAGCGGTGGCCAGTCCGCAGTTAGGCTTACAAAAACAAAAAGAAAGGGAGAAAAGAAGACAACCGAGTCAGGGGTCGACCTTTTTGTCGTTCGGGTCCGTCGACCCCTCGGCCTTGTCCTTGCCCTCGCCTCCGCCACCTCCTTCGCTCCAGCTCTCCTCCTCGGAGTCGTCCTCCTTCTCCTCCTCGGTCGCGGCCTTCCACGGGTCCTCGACGGGTTCTGTCTCCCCCTCGGGGCCGATCAACTCCTCGGGAACAACCTCCTCCCCTTCCACGAGGTCATAGAAGTTGTAGGTGGACGTGTCGAAGCCCGGGTTCTTGGCCACCACATGTTGCAAGGCACGGCCGTAGGCGTCCAGCATGTTCTGGGTCATGTGCATCGCGGCCTCCTCCTGCACGGCCTTCTTCACCCTCTTCACCTTCCTGAGGTGCTTGGCCTTGATCTTCTCGGCCCTCTTCCGAGCATCCTCCGCCTCCGACCGAGCCTTGGCCAACTCCTCCCTCAGGTCGGCAGCCTCCTTCACCGACGCCTCGAGCTTGGCCGCCGAATCCTTCAGCTCGGAGACCTCCTTCTGCGAGGCCTCGAGCTTGGCCGCCGCATCCTTTGACAGCTGAACTGCATCGGCCAGCTGCTTCTCCAGCCCCTCCACTTCGGCGGCCCTCTTCGTCGAAAGAAGCAACTCGGAATCGAGCCGCTTCGCGACCTTGACGCGCTCCGTCCTCTCCTTCTCCTTCTCCTGATCCTTCCTCGCCATCTCCTCGAGCAGGAAATTGAAGTGGCAGATGATCTGAAAGAGAGCAACAGAGTTACAATCTGAATCCAAGTACTTAGAAAATTTCCTAAGGAAGAAATTCAGATGAAGGAGAAATCAGCCTACTTACCGACATGGAATCCCGGGCGATCTGCATCACGGCGTCCCCTGCCATCCCGGCCTTCAGGGTCGCTCGATCCTTCGGGGTCGGCAAATGCCTTATCGCCTCCATGCAGATGTTCCCGTCGCCCAGGAAACCATCGGCGTTCATCACCTGCCAGTCGGGGACGAAGATCTGCTTGTGACGCTCGGTTAAGATCTTCTCCGCCTCGGCAGTGAGGGGCAGAACCGGCATGGACAGCGCATCCTTCACCCCGAACACACCGCTCGACGAACCCGGAGCGTCCGTCCCCGGGGTCGGCACAGATGCATCCGAGGCAGGGGGATCGGAGATATTGACCTCCCCCTGCTCGGGGACCACGACCTTAGTCGGAGAGACGAGGGCCTCGATCTCCCCCTCCTTCAGGACCGCGACCTTCGGTTGGTCGGCAGTCTTTGCGACCGAAGGCTTCTTCGAAGCCCGGCTGTCCTGGGGCGCTGCCGACGGCCTCTTCTTCTTCTCCTGCTCTGCCCGGCCCTTCGCCACCAGAGCCTTGTAATCAAGCTTCATTGTCTCTGCAAAAGCCGGATGAAAAAACTTAGAAAATTTTTCATGAACTTTAAACGAGTATTATAAATACCAGAAGCATACGAGGGTCGATCGGACTGAGACCCCCACGGAACAGATGCTCCTCCGTAATATCCTTCCAGCTTAGCACTGGCAGGGCGAGAAGCTTCCTCTGGACCTCAGCCTCCTCAGCATTCAGCGGGACGTCCTTCTTTGTACGCTTAGGCAGGCCATCCGTCGCCCAAACTGTCGGTATCACCCACGGCGTCAGATTTCGGACGAGGAAGTATTTATCCTTCCAATGTTTGATCGAGTCCGGGTTCTCGATCAACTTAACTCCCGTCCGAGGAGAAAGGAAAAACCTCTGTTCATGATGCCTCGGCTGGCAAGGTTTGAAAAGACTCCGAAAGAGGAACATAGTCGGCTTGGCGTCGACCTCTTGACATCGGAGGAGAAACGCCACGACATGCCTCCAAGTGTTCGGCATCAGTTGGGCGGGACTCAGACCATACCAGACCAAGACTTCGACCACGAACGGGTGTAGGGGAAAGCGGAGCCCGGCGATGAGGGAATCGACCGGGAAGACGCATATATCCGGCGAGGACTTTGTGTTGGCTCGGAACCCCGGGCCAGGAAGGAGCAGCGCATACTCAAGCGGAATCCGGAAACCCTCTCGGATCGTGCGGAGATCAGCCTCGGTGAGAGTCGAGATCCTGTGGTCGACCTCGGACAGCTCCCTAGGCTCGTTCTCCTCCACCAGCTTCGCCGTACCTTGAGTGACCCTCTCCAAGGCATCCTCGGCGTAATCTCGGACACCTCCCACGGTCGATACGGCGATGAGCTGCCGACCAAATGCCCCCGCTCTCTTCGGCGTTTCCACTATTGTGATCACAGCTTTGCCCTTTCGGGACTCCGCCGCGACTTCCTCGGGCACTTCGGCCACTTCACCCTCTTTATCCGGACGAACAACGTCTTGCTCGCTCGGCTCCATTACTCCCTTCCCTTTATCCCCTCGGCCAACGGCTTGCTCCGAGGCGGGGGTCTCAGCCGAAATCTTAACCATGTTTTCCTAAAAAGAGAAGGGAAAGAAACTGACCTTGAAGTGACAGGTACGGTCGGAAAGTTCACCGGAACTAAGAACGCTACCGCGACAGCTAGCAAGGCCACCCAGGGAGGTAAAAACTGCGAAGCAAAGTAAAAACGGAAGAGAGAGAGTAAAAGTGAAAAGTGAAGACTTGGTCTTGGGGGGGTGAAGATTTATAGTAAAATTGGAACGTCCCTTGGACTTCCAATGAGACTTCGCGACTTTTGAGCTACTCTCGAAACGTCACGAAGGCCCATCACCACTACTCCTCTCACCAAGTCAACTGCTCGACCCCGAAGGATCCAAATCCGACCTACGAGCGATCCGAACACGCCGACAGCAGGGTCCGGTCGGAATCCGAGTAAGTGCCTTCCTGAGCTGGTAAATGGGAAAAACTCACTTTCCCCTCAACTTTCGCGCCCGATCTCGATCAGACGGCTCAGATCTCGCCGAGGGCACTAGACGACAAGATAGTGTTTTCTTGGGAGCTGTGCCCGTCTCGAGATGCGCGCCATCATCCAGCGGCTCAAGTTGCGCCACGTCGCTTGGACGATTGAACCCTCGGACGCCTCACCTATGCCTAGAGGAACCTGGAAAAATTTTGATTCAGTTTTGAGGCGCCGCCTTCGGCTAGCGCCCCCCAGGTCCCGTGCATCAGTCGGTATTCCACCGACCCCGGGCCCCGATCGGGAACAGATCGGCGCTCCTCTCATCTCTAACTCCCCCGGGCTGACATCCAACAGAAGCCATCAGCCCGGAAGGAAGACAGAGATGAGGGAAGGCCCATCAACACTCAGAGAACAGGAGAAACACGCCGTTCCGAGCCAGTTGTTTACAACTGGAAGGCGCGGCTTGTCAGATCCAACCGCAGCGCCTTCACAGTTGCAAACAACAAGCTCGGACGGCCCAGAAGCCCGAGCTGCAACTCATGATAGAGAAGCGCGCCATCCCGAGCTAGTTGGTTGCAACTGGAAGGATCAGTTTGTCAGAGGACTCTGACAGCGGCGCCTTCACAGTTGCAACAAACGGACTCGGATGGCCCGGGGATCGGCATTGGACGTGGATCGTCCTTCTCCCACCAAGACCTCCGCCTGCTTCGGCACTCACTTCGGAGCAACCAAAGAAGGCAGAAGATCTTGGTGAGAGAACGACCACCCGTCCTTCCGAGAAGGCCCATCCCTCGGATCCGGACTATGGTCGTCACCACTCTTGCCTTATTCTCCCCCGCTCCTGACATCCACTTAGGGACCGTCCGGAACGGGAGAAGATAAAGGTAAGAGAGCGACCACCCGTCCTTCGGAGATAACTCATCCCCCGGCTTCGGACTACGGTCGTCACCACTACTACCTCGTTCCCCCTCGCTCCTGACATCCACTTGGGGGCCGTCGGGAACAAAGGGAAAACCAGGCAGAAGAGCGACCACCTCTCCGAACCTCAAGAGAGAAGCTACCCAAGGCAGATGCCCCCGAGGTCTGGAACTCAATTTGGCTGTGACGAAAATGACAAAGGGAGTGGAGTACTTATAGCCTGCCTCATAGAACCAGCCATTATGACCCTCGGAAATCGAAGCGCCGCGTTTTAATTAAGGGAATTACTAATCCTCGGAAGCTGAAATGCCACGCATTAATTATCCTTAGTGACGTCGGGAAGGCGAAACGCCACACAAGTCACGAAGCGCCATTAACACCATGGGGAACAGAGCCATCTCAGATTGCCGAAAACCACAGGCCCTCGGTCGGCTGCCGAGCAAGGGCCTTTCCGAGCGTGTAAACGGGGAAAACTCACTTTCCCCTCAACTTTCGCGTCTGATCTCAATCAGACGGCCCAGATCTCGCCGAGAGCACTAAAAGACAAGATAGTGTTTTCTTGGGAACTGCGCCCGTCTCGAGATGCGCGCCCACATCCAACAGCTCAGATAACGCCACGTCCCTCGGCCTGCCGAACACCAATGCCTTCGGTCGGCATCCGAGCAAGTGCCTTCCCGAGCTGGTAAATGGAGAAAAAAAGACACCGAGCTACGTGGACCGCTGGATCTCTCAAAAATTCACGCTCCCAATGATGAAGAGCCCAGATTGCGCCACGTGCGCTAAAAGACAAGATAGTGTTTTTTTGGGAACTGCGCCCGTCTCGAGATGCGTGCCACTATCCGATGGCTCAGATTGCGCCACGTCGCTCGGAACGCCGAACCCCCTAGTCTCCGGTCGGCAGCCGAGCAAGTGCCTTTCCGAGCTCGTAAACGGAGAAAAACGCTGCCGAGCGGTAACAACCATCAGATCTTTCCGAAGTTCGGGCCCGTCCACGATCGATGGCTCAGATTGAGCCACGCCATTAATCGGTATTTAAATCGTTTTTTATTTATTTTAATCATTTTATTTGTTTAGAAATTGCGAGAAAATTGCTAAAAATTCGGGAAAATTAGCTAAAAAATTCTGGGAGATAATTGAAAATTCGGGAACACACTTTCGAACCCCGGAGCGAACAATTATTACCCAGAATGCACCACTAAAGCCCCCGAACGATTAGCAAACACATCGCAGAGTTAAACAAATACTTCGAAAAAAGTAGATAAAAGACTGTCAGATACCCGGCGCAGCTCAAGAACAACACACAGCGTCAAAAGTTACCTCACTGCCCCCTTTTCTAGATTCGAAATCCCACATTTGGACTCCGATACAACTCCACCAGCCACTGAAACTGCTGAACTACTCCTCAAAGCCTGATCACGCTCAGCCTTTAGGAGTGGGGGGCTCGTGATATGGCTAAAATTGGGGTTAAATCGGGACCGTCCAGATCGAGCACGAATCTTGAAGCACGGGGGTAAAAAGGTAATTTCACATACAGATGGATCCAAAACGGGTATTGGGTCTCCCCCTCACGAAACCAACCGCCCGCAAATAGATCCACTCCAACTGGGTGCGGGTCCCGACCCGATACCAGCCCAGTCTACCAAGGGAGAATCAGGCCACTGATTTGATTAGATCAAATCAATAAGCTTGATTTGCTCTCACCAGGAAATCAAGGCCTACTTTCCTAAAACAGAATAGGAGGATTTTACTCCTAAATGTTAGCCAGGAAATTAGGATCCAAATCATTCCAAAGGCGACTATAAATACAGCCCCTCTACCACCAAGACCAGGTTAATCACTTTTTCACCACTTAAGCTCTTTCTTAATCTTTTACTGATTACTGACAAGAGCGTCGGAGGGTGCGTCGCCGGAATCAACCCCGGTGTCTCGCACTTCCCTGCAGGTTGCGGCGGGAGCAAGAAGGCCGAGTCAGCTGTTCAGGTTTTCCTCGGATCCACAAATTCTATCTGTTTACCCCCACACCGAAATCAGCGGTAACAAGTATGTTGGGTTAGCTCATGTAAACCCTCGATAATCTTGATGGAATTGTCAAAAGTATATTTTTGATAACAAAATGGATGGATCTACTTGCGGGAGATCAATTAATCTTGAACACAAACAATAAAAAGGGTTCAAGAAGAGACTTTCCAGTTATTGCAGATTTAATTAAATAGGAATAACGGGATCAGAATCCCTGGCGAACTCCCAAAGCACTTGTGAACTACGTCGAAGGAATCCCAAGCAAACAACAGCAACAGCAAACTCACTTCTCCACACCGAATCGGATCAGAACACAGGACACCGAAACTTGATCTGGTGCGCACAGAACACGAAACACCAAATCAGCCCAATAGAATTCCTTCCTCACACCGATCTATCCAGAACACGGAACACCAATGCAAATCTGGAGTGCCAAAACACGAAACACCAAAAGTGCCCAATAGAATCTCGTCTCCTACCTCACGACAGCGACAGAGAGAGAGAGCGATCGGTGGACTGGCACGGCACGATGACTGCGATGAGGCTGCTGCGGTGGCGGAGCGACATCGGTACCATGGTTGCGAAGCAATGGCGGCAATGACACTCACGGCGAAGGACGAGCTCTGTTCTCTCGATCGAAAACAAAGAACAACGATGCACGCGATCGGGGACTCGAACGACGATGCTAGGGAACTTGGTGGAGCGGCAAGGGACGGTGAATGCAATGGTGATGAGCACAATTATGGGTAAGGGGACGGCGAGGAGTTATGGCGGTGAAAAACTTCGGTGGTTGGGTTTCGATGGGTAATGGCGAGGGCAACGGGGAAGACGATGACGGGATGAAGATGGTGAGGGGATGGATATGGTGATGAAGGTGGTGACGGTGGTGAAGGGCGATCGGAGGAGCGACGGGGGTAAGGTGGAGTTGCGGTTGGGTTTTGGGTTCAGCGAGAAATAGAGAGAGAGAAAGGGGTGCGGGGAGAGAGAAACGGTGGAAAGAGAGAAAGAGATAGTAATTGGGGTTTAATTAATAGGGTATTTATAGGGATCAAGAAATTAGGATTTTGGGTTGATATTATGTGGGTTCTGGGTATCGGTTTTGGCTTCAAAAAGAGACAAACAATTGCAATGAGATGAGACAAACACAAAGGAGAACAAATCGAATTCAAAATAGAAAAGAGCAAAATTTGCAAAAGAACAGAACCCAATCAAAAGAACACAGATTGATCGAGATGGAACAAAAGAACCCAAGAAAAAAAAATGCACTATGACAAATGAATTCAAATACAATAACAAAAAGAATACAAAATACAATAAAATCTGAAAATAGGGCTTACAACAACCTTGTAATTTCTGGCTGAACATGATTTCTTTATATAGTTATGTTTGAGCCCTGTTTTTGTGATTATTATGTGATTTGTATATATGTGTTAGATTCGGCCGAGAGTCTATTTTCTAGATTTTCTAACGGATCCCGTTTTGCCGGTTTGAGGCAACAGAAATCTCAGATTTGGTACAGTAGTGTCTTGCAATCCAAAACTAGAAGTTTCGTTGTCCTAGCCCTTGATGAGTCGTTTGTCGTCCGTTCGTGTCCTTCTTTCAACTTGTACTTTTTTCTTGTTATCTTACCATGTTTCTTGACTTATTTATGCACGTCCATGCTTTCTTTAAATAATAATAACAAGAAACCAAGCCGGGATTAAAGGGAAAGATCTAATAGTGGAAAATGCAGAAACGTGTACTTAGAACGGGGTCTATAGATCCT